>JAAXCT010000126.1:0-1209187 GCA_012490785.1 Eragrostis nindensis
TGTGGCCACGTCCTTGAAAGGTCATTGATAATCTGGATACGTTCCTTTCATGTTGAGCAACACATAAACTCTTATAAGCAGTATACCTCGTCGTTGGGGACAGATTGTATGCTGCTCAATAAAATTGCCATAGCTTTCCATAGCAGCCATCAAATCTGGTGCCATTTGATTCATTGGAAGCTTCACTTCATTCTCTTTCCAAATATCATGTTTAAAGGAGTTGTAATTCGCTGAACACCTCGGCCTAAACATGTGAATCATGATTAATCTCAGCTTCATCGTCTTTGTGTAGCTGATAGGGATATCCGCATCATTGTCCCCCTCTTCACATGATTCGTCCTCGAATCAAGTTCTATAGTCCGCATCATACTCCCTTTCTTCAAAACGAGTCGTCCTCGACTCGTGCCAGTTGTACAGCAATTAGATGATCGGAATTCAACATGCTGCAACTTACTTTCATGATGTTTCTTACAGAACCTCCATGTTGCATGCTGTTAGCTCATCTACTTGAATTGCTTTCTCGACCATAGGTTCAGAATATGCCGCTTCCCTTGATGCATAAAAAAAAATGATTGGACCTGCCACTGTGATAGCATCATGGTCATACTGCCACGGTCTTCCCAATAATAATTGACAAAGCATCCATTGGAACGACATCACAAATCACCTTGTCTTTATAATCACCAATAGAGAAAATATACTTGCACTTTGTGAGTAATTTTCAGCCTACCAGAATTGTACAACCACTCGACATGATGTGGTTGAGGATGCCGCCACGTGGACAGCCCCCAAACACTGCACAAGTTCCTTGCTAATTGCATTGGTGTAGCTGCCACCATCAATAATCACTTTGCAAGACTTCTCTTATCTTGCATTGAGACTGAAAAATACTCCATCGCTGTCCCTTCTCTAATGTAACTTCATCCATCCTTGGGCCTTTTTCAGCATGATATTCAAACCAGACTTTGGTGCATCATCTTCATCAACAAATGCACTAGAAGATTTCATAACCTGTAATACATCAGTCCTTTCTATTGAGCAAACTGAAATTTGAGTACTAGCTGCATGTTGCTTCTTCTCATGGATAGCAATGAAAGATTGATCACGCTTGTGACGATCTTCAAAATATTGCTCATGTGAATATGCATAAATAAAAGTTGTTCTCCCTTATGCTAAAGAGAATTTAACACGAGAGGACAGAAAAACTCGCAGCCAAGCATGTTGATCAGTCCCGGGTTTCCAATAACAAGGGAGCATACTTTCATGTGCATAGGCATAACATCAAACATAGCATAATCTGAACATCCACCTATCAAAAATTTTACCTTAACTTGATGTGTGATCTGCACATATGAGCCAAGCCACTTCACTCTATATGGCTGCGGATGCGAGGTTGTTTGCAATCTGAATGCATCAACGAAATTTGACTTGCAAAATTATGAAGGCAGCAAGGATCCACTACTGTTGCACATGTCGTGTTACCAACATTGCAACCGAGTATAGCACATACACCAGCTTGGTTCTTCAGCGGATCCTCCTCACAATGCTCAATAGAATAATCCATTGCAATCTCAATAAAAATTCAGAACAGCAAAGATACGTACCACGATCAACCTTAGCAAACTGATACCAAATGATGAGGAATGAACTCCTCGAAGTGAGATCGATCTACGCTGGATGGCCCGATCTTTCGTGGTACAATCAATATGCACAGCGAGAACACTTGTCGTCGATAACAATCTGACCCGTGCAACGAATCACACGAACCAGAAGTGAGACCTATTGAAGGTCAGCACGTGATCTTGATCCAAGAGATGATCAAGCCCACATACAAGTGAAGAACAGAACCAAATCAACAGAAAAAGCCCTGCTCAACAAGAACGAATTTCTAGCATCGAAATTCTGGAACAAATCGACCAGGATAGGATCACCGAAACATGGTGATGTTTCTGAGTTTATTTCTCACGAAAACTAAACATAATGTTTGATATTCTGGTCCCCCCTCCGTGTACATGACCTCTAAACTATGTAGAGACTCTCTATACTCAAAAGGAAAGTAAAATCCCACTAAAGATTACATGGACTCAAAACTGGAAACTAATCTGTAAAGCTGTCGACTTGTTTTGCAAACTGCAACAGCCTCACGAAGAATCTGATTGTGGGACCACATCCATCTGAAAGTACGTCACATTATCTTTCCATGGAGTACTCACATGCCTCAATTGGACTTCTTAATGCATCAGCTATGGCATTTTAATCCAGCCTGTCAGGGTGGCTTGAAACAAAACCGAAACGAATAAAACCTTTCCTTTCTTCTTTCCTCCTTCCAAGATTTGTTTGATTCGGTCTATAACATGGAGATATATGTGTGCCACGTCCTTGAAAGGTCATTGATAATCTGGATACGTTCCTTTCATGTTGAGCAACACATAAACTCTTATAAGCAAGTATACTCGTCGTTGGGGACAGATTGTAGCTGCTCAATAAATTGCCATAGCTTTCCATAGCAGCCATCAAATCTGGTGCCATTTGATTCATTGGAAGCTTCACTTCATTCTCTTTCCAAATATCATGTTTAAAGGAGTTGTAATTCGCTGAACACCTCGGCCTAACATGTGAATCATGATTAATCTCAGCTTCATCGTCTTTGTTGTAGCTGATAGGGATATCCGCATCATTGTCCCCCTCTTCAACATGATTCGTCCTCGAATCAAGTTCTATAGTCCGCATCACTCTCCGTTGGTGGACCGCAACCCACCTGCTCGCTGGCCGCCCGGAAGCCCCTCGTCCACCCTACTCGCCGTTCCGCGCACGCGCGACTGCTTGAAGCCGCCGCTGGCCCACCCGCTCGCCGTACTGTGCCGCGTGTCTACTCCTGCGCGTGAGGTCTGGATCGAGGGAGGACATCCCAGCCATGGCCGGCGATAGAGGGACGACATCCAAGCCATGGCCGATGAGCTCCTGCGCGCGCCGGCCTCTTCGGATCCCCCCTCATGCGTCGTCGCCGTCCGCCTCCCCTGCCGTAGATCCGGCTCGCGGATCTCCCTGGCCCCAGATCCGGCTCGTTTATCCCCCCCCCCGCGCCGTCGTCGTCCGCCTCCCCATGGCCTCCTCCCCAGGCCCACTCATGCGCGCGATGCGCGGTGGCCGTCGTCTCCTCCTCCACTCTCTGTCCCGGTCGGGGGCGGCGATGCGAGGTGGCCGTCGTCTCTCTCCCCTCCACTCTCTTTCTGTCCTGTGGGGGCGGCGAGGGGAGGAGCAGCGGGAGTGCGCGCAGCAGCGAGGAGGACACGCATGGAGAGTCGTCGGTAGGAGCAGCGGCGGAGTCGTCGGCGGGAGGAGCGGTGGGTGGGGTCGTCGTCCGACGCAGAGGATGGAGGCAGACGGAGTTATTGAGGGTAGCAATGTCTTTTTTCGCATTGTCGGACGGCTCTTTGTTTCTGCCTCCCATTCCCCCCAACGTCCTATAAAATGGAACGTAAACAGAGACTAGCTCTTAAAGAAGAACTAGTTGCCTTCTCTCTTTTTTTTTCTCTAATAAACAATCATAATGATGAGGACGCGGGTGGGTTTGGCGTTGATCTTTCGATGAAAGATGGGGGATAACTTCGATTTGGATTGGAGAGAACGTTGACGGCCCGACTACAGCCAACAAAGATGCGCCTTAGCGACCGATACACCAACTCCAACGGTTGTTCGCGATCTTGTGGAGCACGATCAACCTAACCACGAGGGTAATTCCTGCAAGCAATCGAAGAACAAGCAAGAACAAGATAAACAACGATCTGAACTCACAAAGGTGGGGTTCCGAATCAAGTAGAACGGATGGTCTAGTCGACACACGCGTCTACCAGGAAGTAGCAATGGCTAACTTACAATCAATCAAAACCCAAACTGAAAGTGGCGGCTATGGAGGTATATGAGGGGTGTAGAGGATGACCAGGACGTGGTGGGGTCGTCCCCAAACCCTAGGATGCGCCCCTAATGGGCCCAACTAGATACAAGGCCCGTCGGACCAAAACTGGACAGAAAAATATCTCTGTAGTAAATCGATGATTGCGGGTGACTCCGAGTAGATATGGACATGGGGCTGGATCCGTTGGAAAGTAGATGTCATAAGCTTTCCATGAAGTCCAAGATCGCCCCAATCGGAGTCCGTATGAAGTCGTGGCGGCCGTCGCAGTTGAAGCTATTCTGCAGTCCGAATCCAACTTTCCAAAACGTGTTGGATTTTATGTCTTTCTTTCCTTGGGCCAAATGTGACGTGGTTGCCTGGTGGGGGACGTTGATAATACTTGGAGTCGGTCCCCAATCAACTTCTTTGGTCCTCCATGCCTTCCATGTGAGTCCGACACATTCCTTGATCCGTGTAAGCAATTCTGAATATGAAATTAAACACACATCATGGCGCAGCATCGATTCATCAAATGTATTAGACATAATCATGATATAGAATTGATTCACCTTTTGTTCAAAAGCCATTAACATGGTCGTATCTAAGTCGGTTATGTCCTCATCATTCTCCCTTCTTGGCTGCAAACCGTCCTCGTTTGGCATCATGGTTGAAGTGGAGGTATAAATTTTGATCAAGTTCTTTCAATATAATCCTGAAACTTCTAGTAGCGCACATTGCAGCAAACCTTGCTCCTTTTCTTGAAAATTGACCTGCAACTCATATCCAATAGAAGAGAAACTAGATATGTAGCTGTTAGCATGAATGCAAGTCATCGTTCGATCACTCGAGGACTCCATTAATGGTGTTTTCAAATTCTGAA
This sequence comes from Eragrostis nindensis, assembly GCA_012490785.1. NCBI lineage: Eukaryota > Viridiplantae > Streptophyta > Magnoliopsida > Poales > Poaceae > Eragrostis > Eragrostis nindensis. The sequence goes on from JAAXCT010000126.1 coordinate 4,776, forward strand.
CAAATATAGAACCGATGCACCATTATTATCATTTGCATCATATTTACCAATTGCATGAAAAGAACAATGATCTAAACATGGCAAACCAGATTTCTGATATAATTCATTCACTAAACTATTCAGGTGACAAAGAACATCAAATTCTATATAACCTAAACAATTTAAAGAAGATATGAGCTTCAACTCTTCTTCCTCACTATCAATGCAATGAAAACCTCTAACTTCAGCATGTGTATCATTTGCAACAGATATAAGTGAAGCACATTCATGAACTAGTTCTGTTGTAGATATAAGTGAAGCATGATCACACAACTCTTCTTTGTCACGAGAAATAAATAATCATCTTGTAACAAGGAAATTCAGCAGCAAGATCCACTAATGATTGCTCTAAATTAGCATGTGAATGGAGAATTTGGCACCAAAGCAGCAGATTCACATAGCGGCAAAGTTAGAGCAAGTGCCTCTTCATTCACATGACTGATTTCAGCATACAAAACCTTACCTTTATCGCGCCCTCTTCATTTGATGGTTGTGCAGCCAAATCCTTCTACTCTGCCCAAAGTTAGTCATAGCAGAACACACAACAAAAGGCATCACATCCATAGAATTTTTCTCATGACAAGAGGATAAAATTTCCGGTGCCCTCTCAAATTAGTAGCAAGCTTAATCTCAATCTTGAAAGCAAGCTCAATCAAACAAGAGAGGGAATCATATGTTTCGTGTTTTAGGATGTCCTTAATTTCAATATTAAGCCCCTCAAAAAATCTATTCTCAATAGCTTCTTCACATTCTTCTAAACCACAACGCAAGATACGAGATTTCAGATCATGGTAGTATACCTCAACAGATTTATCACCTTGTATTAAGCATTCTAGTTTTGCAAGCATACGATCAGCATAATATTCAGGAATAAAATCTTCTCTAAAATTCTTTTCATAGCCTTCCACGTTTTAGGAGCTTTATTATGTCTACATAAGTGCATCCACAAAGTCAAAGCATAATCAGTTAAATAGTAGAAGCAACTTTTACCTTTTGCTCTTCACACAAATCCGTTTTATTAAATTCTTTATCTACTGCTAGCTCCCAATCAATATATGCCTTGGGATTATATTTACCAGCATACAAAGCAAGTGCTGAATGATATCCTGAATATGAGGGCGCACTTTGATCATCTCAACAATCTCCGTATCGCCTGCCATGATTAGATGAAACAAGGAACACACAACACAATATGTATTCTAGGATGTGGTTGGTGTTATTCCCTCAATCTCAAGTTGTTTCAAACAAGCTCTTACAAATTCTACCTTGCTCAACAGGAGGTGATGGCAACCAACAAGTCGACAACCGTGAAAGAAAGTGTATCAATGCCACAGCAACAACACCTGTCAAGCTATAGTCGGATATGTGGAGCTATAGGTGGGCTGAAAATAATACACAAGGAAATGCTAGCACCACATTAGTATAAAAGCAAGCTGAGTAATTGTTCAACGGTGGTACCGTGTGCTGGTCCTAGCCTAGACCGTGCTAGAGACGCGAGCCTAGACACAAAGGAAGCCACAAAGCACCAACCGAAGCCCAAGAACAAGCACAAATATCAGCCCTTCCTTTTCCTTTTCTTTTCTTTTCTTCTTCTTCTTCTCCTTTTTTTTCTCTTTTTTTCTTTTCTTTTTTTCTCTTTTTTTTTCAGATCAACCTCAGAAACTGATCATGTGCACAAAAGAAGCCAAATGAGCAATTAAACACACACACGTGTTTTTTTTTTTGAGAGAACAAGAATATCGCAGCAGCAAGTCTCTGTAGTAAAAAATTAATTGCGTGCAGGTCTGAAAAGATATTGATGTGCGACCAGAACCAATGGAAAGTAGACTTGATAAGCTTTCTGTGAAGTGCTAGAACACCCCAATCGGAGTTCGTATGTGGTCGTGGTGGCCGTTGCAAGTCGGTGCTATTACGCAGTCCGAATTGGGCGTGACAAGAACTCGAAACTCTAAAGGACTAAAACTAAGACCAGCAACTTGACACGACCGATGCAATCAAAAACTCAACAAGCCCTAACTAAGTAGCAGTAGCAAAAGGCTCAAAGGGTTTCTAGGATTAAGGAAAACTAATCGAATATTTTTTTTCAGCTTTTTGTGGACTCTAGGAAAATAAAGACAAACGAACGATAAGTCTCTCACCGATCAACCTTGCTCTGATTACCAACTGATGAGGACGCGGGTGGGTTTGGCGCTGATCTTTCGATGAGAGATGGGGGATAACTTCGATTTGGATTGGAGAGACGTTGACGGCCCGACTACAACCAACAAGGATGCGCCTTAGCGACCGATACACCAACTCCAACGGTTGTTCGCGATCTTGTGGAGCACGATCAACCTAACCACGAGGGTAATTCCTACAAGCAATCGAAGAACAAGCAAGAACAAGATAAACAACGATCTGAACTCACAAAGGTGGGGTTCCGAATCAAGTAGAACGGATGGTCTAGTCGACACACGCGTCTACCAGGAAGTAGCAATGGCTAAACTTACAATCAATCAAAACCCAAACTGAAAGTGGCGGCTGTGGAGGTATAGAGGGGTGTAGAGGATGACCAGGACGTGGTGGGGGTCGTCCCCAAACCCTAGGATGCGCCCCTAATGGGCCCAACTTGATACAAGGCCCGTCGGACCAAAACTGGACAGAAAAATATCTCTGTAGTAAATCGATGATTGCGGGCGACTCCGAGTAGATATGGACATGGGCTGGATCCGTTGGAAAGTAGATGTCATAAGCTTTCCATGAAGTCCAAGATCGCCCCAATCGGAGTCCGTATGAAGTCGTGGCGGCCGTCGCAAGTTGAAGCTATTCTGCAGTCCGAATCCAACTTTCCAAAACGTGTTGGATTTTATCTCTTTCTTTCCTTGGGCCAAATGTGACGTGGTTGCCTGGTGGGGGACGTTGATAATACTTGGAGTCGGTCCCCAATCAACTTCTTTGGTCCTCCTTGCCTTCTATGTGAGTCCGACACATTCCTTGATCCATGTAAGCAATTCTGAATATGAAATTAAACACACATCATGGTGCAGCATCGATTCATCAAATGTATTAGACATAATCATGAGATAGAATTGATTCACCTTTTGTTCAAAAGCCATTAACATGGTCGTATCTAAGTCGGTTATGTCCTCATCATAAGAGCCAGCGCTAGAGTCAACCTTTGAGAACCCTCTTACCATTATCCTTCTATTCAATTCTGAACCAACCTATAACAATCAGAAAATGTGCATATTCCTAGACATATCTAGAAAGCCAAAAGGTCAAATGAAAAAGGACAAAAAGCTACTATACGGTATTAAAAGAGCTGCCAAAGCAGTAACTAGGATGAGTGCGACTGGCAAACCAATAATTCAAGGGCATACTGTGGTCAACCTAGTTGGACCAAAATAAATAGCTGGGAGTTAATTAATTTCTCAATCATTTTTTAACTATTGGATATGAATCTAAGTATTTAAATCTTCACAGCCTCTCTCAATCTTAATAATAAAAAAGTGTTTTGTCAAATAATAAAAATGTTTCAGGTTCAACAAAAAAAAATCCAATTGTAGTAAAACAATGTTTCACACATTAATTTGTTCCGTAAAATGTGACAAAAAATATGTCAAATTTTAGTCATCCAGGACCTAAATGTTCCCACTTCAATCAAAAAATATCCTAGCTTCATCAAAGAAATGTTGAACATATACATTTTATTTGTTCCGAAATCTGACTCAAAGATCTAAAAAATTTCAAGAAAGAGCAAATTCTAAATACTTCCTTGGTTTAAAAATATTTGTAGTTCTAGTATTTAATTTTCTGTTGCTAAAATATATGCAGTTTTCGCTTCCTAACACATCTCTCTTATTATTCTCATTTCTCAATACATCGTTTCTCACTTCTTCTTAGTTCTCGTGCCCAAACTGAGAACTATAGCTAGGCAGAGTAAAAAAAATTAAAAACAAGAAACTGCTTCCACTCATGGAGTGATGATGACCAGGGCAAAGGCGTACAGCAAAACATCAGAGATATGAAAGGACGATAAGGTAACTCCGTCTTGAAACGGCCTGCCAATCTGAGTAAGCGCAGCTGTGGCAGCTGTGCCAAAAAAGCCTGCTCCGCAGTATCCATGAATGAGCGCCATGTGCGACTGGACAGATCGAGGACAGAAGTGGGAGGGTTAATTAATTTGACATCATAGAAAATCCACGAAAAACCATACTCCGTCGGTTCAACTTTATTATTGAAACGGATGAAGCACTAGGTATAGTACAGTAAAACATAAAAAATCATTATCCCTTTATCTACTTTCATATAACGCTACTATTATCGTCACTCCTTCCCTTTTTGCCATTTTTTCCAGCCAAAAAATCTCTATGCAATGATGCATATGTACCCTTGTTCTCTTCACCACAACTGACCCAGCCTAAGATGTCGAAAGCATGCTTTTATGCTTTGAGATAGGCTACTAACTGGCTGACATGTTCTCTGCTTTATTGATGGAACCATGATTTCGTAATACATCGAAATATATAGGGTGATTAATACGGTTGTTCGATTTGAATCGCTGAAATATTTTGAGCACTTGTTTTATTTGTATTAATCAATCATATATATTATGTGGCTTCATCATCATTTTTCAAATTAAATAAACACTGTATTTTGACACATATATTGATTGGTATTATTAGACCAAATGTCCTTACCATGATTTATAAAGCACCAAAACGAGTTTGTTGGGATACCAGTTTACAAGAGTAGCATAGCCGGTTGTGAAACCAAACATAAGTAAGAGACTGGCAGGGTAAAAAATGCTCCCACCTGTCTATAAAAGGGTTCGAACACACAGTTGGGTGTGCAATCGTGCGGCGTAGCACTACACTCTCCTTGCTTGCTTGGATCAACACGATGGCCATGGCTGCAGCCTTCTCGTCCGGGTTTGGATATGCGTCATGCAAACAAAACGCTTATCCTAACCTCTGTTACTTCAATCCATCAGCAAGAACGAGAGCAGGAACTGGTAATGGTATCGTAGTGATCCATCGCAGCAGCAGCTGGTACGTATCTATTCTAGAGTAATATACTCCATGCATGATGACATGAGGTTGGTTACTACAAACTATTTTTAATGTCAAAATGCATGCTCGCATCGCAGGAGGCGCAGAGTTACTACTACCACGGCTGGGGAGATTCTGGCGGCACCCGGACGCCGGCAAGAGAAGAAGGACGAGGAAGAGGAGGACGAGGAAGAATGGCGTGGCTTCCTGACCCCGGAGCGGCTGGAGATGGTGCGGCAGCTGGAGCCGTGGGTGGAGGAGCAGGTGCTGCCGCTGCTGAAGCCGGTGGAGTCGTCGTGGCAACCGTCGGACCTGCTCCCGGACCCCGCCACCCTGGGCAGCGACGGCTTCCACGCGGCGTGCCTGGACCTCCGCGCGCGCGCCGCCTGCGTCCCCGACGAGCTCCTGGTGTGCCTGGTCGCCAACGCCGTAACGGAGGAGGCGCTGCCGTCGTACCCGAGCGGGCTGAACCGGCTTGCCGTGGTCCGCGACGCCACGGGCCGCGACGCCTCCGCGTGGGCGCGGTGGATCCGCGGGTGGGCCGCCGAGGAGAACCGCCACGGCGACGTGCTCAACCGCTATATGCACCTCTCCGGCCGCTTCGACATGCGCGAGGTGGAGCGCACCGTGCAGCGCCTAGTCCGCTCGGGCATGGTCGTCCACGGCCCGCCCGCCAGCCCGTTCCACGGCTTCGTCTACGTCGCGTTCCAGGAGCGCGCCACCGCCATCGCCCACGGTAACACGGCGCGCCTCGTCGGCGGCGGCGGCGCGGGCGACGCCGCGCTCGCCCGCATCTGCGGCACCGTCGCCGCCGACGAGAAGCGGCACGAGGCGGCGTACACCCGCATCATGTCCAAGCTCTTCGAGGCCGACCCGGACGCCTCTGTGCGCGCCATGGCGTACATGATGCGCCGCCGCATCGACATGCCCACCTCGCTCATCAGCGACGGCCGCCACGCCGACTTCTACCTCCGGTTCGTCGCCATCGCCGAGCGCGCCGGCACGTACACGCTCTCCGACTACCGCGGCATCCTGGAGCACCTCATCAGGCAGTGGGGCGTCGAGCACCTCGCCGCGGGGCTCTCCGGCGACGGGAGGCGCGCGCGTGATTACCTTTGCGCGCTGCCGCAGAAAATCCGGAGGATGGAGGAGAAGGCGCGTGACAGGGCTGCAAAGGCCGGAAAGAAGCCCACGCCTGTCCCGATTAGCTGGATCTACGACAGGCCCATCAGCGTCGTTCTGCCTTGGAGCATCTACAGCAAGGCTAGTCCTGGCCAACGGGCCGTGCCGGGCCGGCACGGCACGGGCCGGCCGGGCTCGGGCCGCTGAGGAAGAGGCACGGCACGGCCCTTATAATAAACGGACCGGGCCGGGCCGGCACACGGGCCTTCACTTCAAGCCCAAGCACGGCCCTAGCTGTGTTACACGGGCCGTGCCGTGCCGCGGGCCGAACGGGCCGTGCCGGGCCGGGCCGGCCCTAGGCTAAAAATGTAGTTTTTTCCCTATTTTTTTGATTTTTTAATGCAAAAAATGGCTAAACGGACCGTGCCGTGCCGTGCTACACGGGCCACATAGTGGGCTAAACGGGCTAGCCGCTAAACGGGCCGTGCCGTGCCGGCACGGCGGGCTTGCGCCTAGGCCCAAGCACGGCCCTAGGCGGGCTACGGGCCGGCACGGCCCACTCACGCACCGGGCCGTGCCGTGCTCGGACCGGGCCAAAATTAGTGGGCCGCGGACCGGCCCTTTTAGCACGGCCCATATGGCCAGCTATAAGCAAGGCCCCTAGTTGGGCCCCTACTCTATTATTAGGAGTTTGAACTAAAAAATCAACTCCAGCAAGGACCCTACTTGGGATCTTATTTTGCATGCCCTCTCAAACTCCATCTCCAAGCCCTCATTCCTAGGGTCCTCCAATCCTCCCTCTCATTCATATGTCCCATTATTTTTTTACTAGGTCTTACACAAAATAGGGTCTTGGGTCACTTTACTGCTGGAGTTGAAGCTAGATTTTAGACTCTTATTTTTGCATGCCGGCCTGAAAAATAAAAATAGAAGCCTTGTTTTGAGGTCCATTGCTGGAGATGCTCTTAATCGGTTAATCCCATCATCATCCACGGTATTGCTAGCTATGAAATTAATCTTGGTGTTATGTCATGTGTGTACGAATCACAAGTATGTGGCAGTGTATTATGTGGTATTGTTAGCATATGGCATGTATTATGGCGTTGTGTTCCTTGTCGTGCTAGAGTTAGTGGACTTAAGCAGCTATTAGCAGTGTACCTCTTGTGTAAGTGCTTGCGTAATGAATAAAACTTCACCGGCTGGTGATTCTAAAATGGTCTAACTTTAGCTATTAACATTGTTTTTTCTTAAGATGAGGGAAGCTTTATTCATAATGAAATAGAGTTCCGGCCTCTGCACCGCATTGGTACATGTAGCCGAAATACATCAAACTCCAAGAATCGAGACAAATCGGCTTAAAATAAAGAAAAAGAAAAAAAAACAAAACCTCCACCCTCCATCTAGAAGTCCTCACACATTCCATGACATAGTAAGTCTTACTTGCAGGTATCTTGATGAATCCCTAAACGTCCAAATACCATCCACATGGTGGAGAAAGAACCGGGACATATACACCATCAACCTGAAGAAATAGTGGTCACACACCTCAAGTGCCCACTTGACGCTAGCGAATCCATTTGAACTCAAGGCCACAAAGTCCTCAACAGCATAGCCGTTGACCTGGCCAGCATGAGTTGCTGGAGAGCAGCAAGAAAATCCATCTGACATTTATACTATCAAGTTCATCTCCGTATATGTTGCCAATTTTGTCTCGACGATCACCAGTTCCATGGACCAAATTGTTGAAAGTCCTCATCAACAGAATCGTGGTGATCATCACACAGGCACACACTCACTACTGGATCTGAACAAAACTAAAACACAACAATGTCCATCAGCCTGCGTCGATCTAAACACATACCTCAAATCATAGACCGTGGAGGTCCATTGTCCACAAAAATGACAACCTTCAGTGCCTGTCTTCTAGCCATCAGCGCACACAGCATCGCCCTCCATCTGGCAGACATCCAAGGCAACCTGAGCAACGGCGACATCCACAGCAGGCACACTGACCCGCCACAACACGAGGATGACACCTTGAGTCAGGTACTAAGCACTGCCATGACTCCAATCAGATCTTAGATCAAAGTCAAAATAGATCGGCAAATCGATCAGTGATGGCCTCTCCATCTTGCCACTACCAATGTGATCAAATTGGTGAAACGTCCTCCGCACACCCATTAGGCAAATCGACCACAGTGAGCAGTAGCCAATCACGACGATTGAAGCCACGCAATCTACCATCCACGCTGAGTAGGCATTACAGCCATAAACCAATATGCTGATGTTGTTTCCCATCCCATGAAAATCTTCAAACAAATAAACTAAATAACCATGCCACATACCATCGATCCCTGATGGCTTTTTTTTCCAGGTGATAGCTGATCCGATCCGAGGTCTGCAACAAGCCACGACGAACTGCCACCACAACGTGTGATGGCCAGCGCCACTTGATGCTGTTGCCGGACCATTTCAGAGAGTTGGACAGAGGGTCAGCCGGCCATCGCCCCAGGACGGCCAGAACGCCAACTATCACCGAATCCAGCAGATTGCTGATGCTTCGATGGTGGCATAGAGGGAGGACGGAGGGGAGATCAAGGCGGCGCAAAGCCTCCACATCTACGGATCGAGGAGAGCACTCCCACTTCGACCCGGATCTAGCGGGATGTAGATCTGGCAAGGGCCAGCCAAATATCCCACCACCGCCTCCATCCTTGCGACTGCTCTAGCATTGACCGGCAGTGAGCTCCGGCGGCGGTAGGGAGGAGAGGAGGAGGGAGAGTGGCTGGTGGTGGCGGCAGTCGTATATCGCCGCCCGTGTCGCCCTGAGAGGCGACGCGGGGGCCGTGAGAAAGTTCCTGGAAGCAGAGATCATTGTACTGTGAATGAGGTCTTCATATGGAAGAACTTAATTTTTTGAAGGAAACTCAAATCTTTTTTGAGGTCTTCATATTAATGCGCATGTGGAGTTCATGAGGAATGGTAACAAGGACACGGTGCGGGATACCATCTTAGCAGTGGGATCCATTCTTCTTCGCCAACGAAGTCATTTTCCAATCCAGAGAGAGAGAAAGAGAGAGAGTCAACGAGGAAATATGTTGTGAAACATTTTGGTGTTTGCAATCTCTATATGCAATGAAGGGTCCTGCTAGATGGTGGAACAAGGAAACCCTTCAGTACATAGTGATAGTTTGTACTTGTGCAGAACATGATAATCGATAATAAGTGCAACAAATAAGTTAATTGGATTAAGATCAAGATGATGGAGAGGTCCTCAACCTATCAAGAGCCTAATACCGTTCTAATGGAGGAGTTCTAAGCTATACATGAATGAATCCCCACCCTCCCCCGCCCCCCCCAAAAAAAGAAACCTATACATATGACAGACAGCCACAGGAGCAACTTCGTGGGGATCTTATCGAGTCCAGCGCGCTTCATGGTGGACCTAGTGTTATCATATTTTTTTTACTATATGCCATTCAACGTTCATAAATTGAAATTGGAATTCAAAATATGGTGTTTCAAATTATGGATTTCGATATGGTTTAAGTCTATATTTATGTCGATTTTTTGTGGTGACAAATGTGGAGTGAACATGTAGAATAGGAGACAAATAAATAGGGGCTCTGAAAATAGGATTTGAATTTATTTTATTATGTCATTATAAATATTTTTTTCAATTGTTATGGCATGAAACGTGGAGTAAACATGTAGAATATGCGAAAGCATAATGAAAAATAAATAGTGGTTCTGAAAGTATAGGAGTTTTACTTAGGGTGCGTTTGGCAAGGAGAAATGATTCGGTTTCTGGAGAGAATCAGTCGAAACGGATCCAAAGAGCGTTTTGTCGAAACGTTTCAGCAGCGGAACGATGCGAAACGATTCGCATTTTTCGCGTACGGACGTGGAACGGCCGAAATGGTGTTTCGCGGGGCGAAACGCTTCGTCGCCCGCGGCTCCCTTAGGACTTTCACGAAATTACAGAAAAATGCCACCGCCCGCACATACACCCAACAACCTCACGCACGGTCGATTCGGAGCCCGGAGAAAAGAAAAGGTCGCCAGTAGGTGCGCCGCCTCCCAAGATCCGCATGGGAGCCGGAGGTCGCGGCCGCCGTCGAAGTGCCCTTGATCCCGCGGCGCAGGCGCTTGTTGCCGCAACCCAGGAAGATGCCCATACGCGTTCAGGTCTCCTAGATGCGCGGCGCCAGAGCCCAAATCCCCAAGCAAATTACGAGATGAAGCAGGTGAAGAGAGTTCTCACCTTTCTGACCACAACACTGCAATCGTGCTATGCAGTTTTTCTTTTCAGTTCGTATGTGTTACTCGATGGACAGTTCCTTCATTATTCAGTGAACAAACAATTGATCTATCTCTATGGGAATCACGAGCTACAGAGTTTGAGGGAAATTCAGTTTATGAAATTAGCCAAGAGAAATCCTATAATTGCAATATTTGTTGGAACATTATGGGAAAGGCCACAACCAAAGGGTAATGGAGTCATTTGATCCTCTTATTCCTTTTGTTGAAACTGAAACCAGAAAACTAGCCAAATAGTTTCTGAAGTGATTCTTTTTCAAGTTGAGAAACGTTTCTAGCTGAAACTGAAACGTTTCTGATTCTCGTAGAATTTGGAGCCGTACCAAACACACCCTTACTCCTTGAGTTGGAGCTGTTTTGTGGAGGCTCGAAATCAGGGACCAGGTTGTTGTTATAAAATATCATCAAGCAAATAAAGAATGCAAAATCCATCCAAGTCCATGTTATATGTTATTTCATCTTACAAGATTAGGTAAAAAATGGTTGTTGGCTCGTCAAATCTAACGCAACTCATTCCACTTTTTTCATTCGGGATTTGTACAGGCAACGGCAGTGTTCCATGTTACATCTTGATTCCCCATTTCCACATTAAAACATGGACAATTTTTGGCTCTGGTCAACGCTAACCTCACTTTAAAGTCTTCACAAATCGTCACCTTAATCACCCTAACGCAACAATAATGGCAATGCCACCATCCCGCCTCCTGTTGCTGCTGCTCCTTGCCGGGGCTGCGGCCGCAGCGTTCGAGGTGGAGGAGGCCACCGTCGATTCCATCCACCGTGCCTTCGCCGCCGGCGAGCTCACCTCCCGCGGCCTCGTCGAGCTCTACCTGCGCCGCATCGCATCCCTCGACCCCGCCCTCCACGCCGTCATCGAGGTTGACCCGGACGGCGCGCTCGCCGCCGCCGACCGCGCCGATGCCGCCCGCCTCGCCGGCTCCAGCTCGCTCCCGCTGCTGCACGGCATCCCTTTGCTGCTAAAGGACAACATAGCGGTAGCCGGGGCGCTGAACGCCACGGCCGGGTCGCTCGCCATGGTCGGGTCCCGCGCGGCGCACGACGCCGGCGTGGTCGAGCGGCTCCGGCGCGCCGGCGCCGTGATCCTCGGCACCGCCAGCCTCAGCGAGTGGTGCAACTTCCGCGGCCCCGGCATCCCCGCCGGCTGGAGCCCCCGCGGTGGCCAGGGAAAGGTCAGATCCTCCTCCCCCTCCATTCGCTACAATGCTTGCCCTTTACGGCAATTGGTTTCTTGCGGACACCAGAAGCAATGCTGATTGATTTCGGTCGCTGGTGCAGAATCCGTATGTGCCGACGGCGACGCCCTGCGCCTCGAGCAGCGGGTCGGCCATTGCGGCGGCCGCAAATTTGGCCGCGGTGACCATTGGGACTGAGACCGACGGCTCCATCATGTGCCCGTCCAGCTTCAACTCCGTCGTCGGTATCAAGCCCACCGTTGGCCTTACCAGCCGTGCAGGCGTCATGATCATATCACCCAGGATGGACACCGTTGGGTGAGTGACAATGTGAACTAGGTTTTATTCGTGTGCTTTGAGTTCGAGCTATCAAGTATCAGCATCTGAGATACCTTTTTATTTGTTCCTACAACTTTCGAAATACAATTTCTTTGTTCCGAAATCCAAAATGTTGATGGTACTGAATTTAACTGAAATATCAGTAAAGTGTGTATATTTTCCTTTACCTATGTACTACAGGGACATATCACTTGATTGCAGTGAGTTTCACTGTTTCTGATATTTCAGCACTTAGTTCATGAACTAATGCTACTGTCCACGCCTAACTGAACATGAAAAATCTGGCAGGGATGTCAACTTTTATAGAATTTCTTCCTGAAATGTTGACATTTGTAACAGCTCAAAAAATTCTAATTAGAGGCCCAAATGGCAATACTAATGACGGAATTCTGGATTTTTCTTCAACGGATTGTGCAAGTCCTGGCCTTGTCTTCAGATTTGTATGGAACCTGTGCTTCCTTCCCTTTATGTGGTGTCCTTGTACTCCATGTGAGTTCGTTTATGTTGCATTGTGCTGCTGTCCTAGTCTGTGGTTTACCACACCTTGAAATGAAAAGGCTCAGGTTTGCATCTGGTCTAATGTAGTTCCTTGAAAAACAATTCTGGATGAACAGAGTTTCATATCACTGAATGAAACACTACCATTCTGCTATACACTGAAATAATAGTTTTAACTTATGTTTGGATTTGATGCAAGTCTTTCCTTTCCAAAATAGGATGATGCATGTATTTCAGAAGTATTTGAATCCATTCCTTAGTCCTTGCTCTTGTTCGACTCATTGTCGTCTAATTTGTATCCAAGTCATTGTAGTGGCCTCTTGTTTGCTCTCAACTTTATCTGGTGACACGATTTGTACCAGTTTTCTGACCTAGCCTACTTGATGCAGCCCTATCACTAGAACAGTTTCAGATGCTGTGCATGTGTTGGAAGCAATTGTTGGTTATGATCCACGAGATGCAGAGGCCACTTGCATGGCTTCAGAATATATACCACAAGGTGGCTACATTCAATTCTTGAACATAGATGGACTAAGGGGCAAGAGACTAGGAATTCTCAGGAAGGATTTCTTTCATTTTCCCTCTGGATCTGTCCAAGAAAAAGTTTTCAATGAGCACTTCGACATTATGAGGTACTCAGACACAATATGTTGCTATTATCATATTTTATCTATGATTATCATTTGTCGTTTTATTGAAAAATACTCTTAATTCAACCAGACAAATATGTTTTTTTTCTATGGATCAATGCTAGCACTAAAAATGCTTTTAGCTTAATATTTCCCCATATGAAATACTAAATGAATGTGTTGCTTCAGCTAAAGAACTCTAGATCGCAAGATTGTATCTATTTCAGGGACAAACTAAGTAGAATAGCAAACTATAAGTAGGTAGGTTAGCTTAACCGACCTTTTGGCAACTATTTTTTCAACCTATTTAGTCTAGATGATGTCTAGCTAAACTAGGTAGGTTTAGCAATAGAAAAAGAAGAAGATGGGGTATTGGTTCTGTTGGGTTACTTTGTTCCAGCTTTTGGTGGATTGACATACTGGGTAATTATAGTTAGGCCTTTGACTGGGTCTGGTTAACCTATGTGGCAGGTTAAATACTTAACCTTGAACTGAACTATGGCATTATGCCATAGGTGAAGTAGCATTCTGTGGTGGAATATGTATATCGTCAAATATAATATCATGAGCCAGCCAAATTGATTTATTCAGAAAAGAAAATCAAGGAATCGTGATCCATTCTGCCTCTAGCATGTAACCCTTTCTACTTACCAATGCTATGAAACATGATAATAACACCATCCACCATTTCTCTTTTTGAAATGATTCACTTATCTGAGTTTACCTCTATTGCTTTGTAGATTTTCATTCTATAATTACCCTTTCCCTGGGCCATAGAAAGGACATCGAATGATAATTAGGAATTTATACTGCAGATGTATACATCGTATCAACTCATAGATGACAATTTCTATATTGAATTCACAGGCAGATTCTAAAATGAAATTGACTGATATTTCTTAAAATTATAGATGAACTGCTGGTACAAGGAATTACTGAGTAAATATATATTTTTTCTCTATGCTGAGGTGGTTTCTTATTATAATTATAAATGACCTTTTCCTTACTCCAGAATCGTATGACAAAACTGATAGGAAAATGGGTGCCATCTTGGTGGACGATCTAGAGATACCTAGCATGAATGTCATTAATGACGCAAATCAAAGTGGTGAGCGTGCTCTTATGCTCGCCGAGTTCAAGCTGTCCCTTAACTCCTACTTATCTGAGCTGTCTGCTTCGCCGGTTAGATCATTATCAGACATAATTGAGTTCAACAACAAGCATCCTGTTGAGGTAAGATCACTTGATCTGTACCTGATGTCCTGGTTTTTGTATCGAACATAACTAAGAAAGTTTAGCATATTGCAATTTGCTCAGGAACTAATGGCTGAATTTGGTCAAGATTACCTTCTACAATCAGAAGCAACAAATGGCATTGGTCCAACTGAGGAGCGTGCTATTGCCAAATTGAACAAACTCTGTAAAAAGGGGCTTGAAAAAATAATGCAGGATAATCAACTGGATGCCATTGTAGCCCCAGACGCATCTGCCCATAGTCTGCTCGCCATCGGAGGCTATCCGGCAATCACAGTTCCAGGAGGGTACGCTGCAAATGGCGTTCCTTTTGCTATCTGCTTTGGAGGCTTGAAAGGTTCAGAGCCTACACTTATTGAGGTAGCTTACTCGTTTGAGCAGGCTACTAAAGTAAGGAAACCTCCATCGCTGCAGCACTCTGTCATTTGAACGTAATAACTACAGGCCAAAATTTCTGCAATCTATACTATTTTTCTTATATACATGGAACTCTGGAACTTTTGTGATGCAACACTTTTGATGTGTACCAACTACCAAACTCTTTGAACCCAGGCATCTTGCGCCTTGGTCATTCACGACACGTGCCTTAAAAATGCTGTGAAATATATTCTTTTGAAAGAAGTAAAGGTAGCATATGAATGTGTTTCGCATGTTTTGAGACCTAAGATAAATAGTCTCATGAATATCCAGGCTGAATGAGTTTTCCCTTTATTGACCACACCTCTGATATTTGTGCACGACAACATACAATGTTATTGCAACATGGCACTGCTTGAAAAGATATAAACCAAAATAATTTCACAAGCAAGTTAATCCTCTCGATTATGGCAACAACTCATTCACGAAGATAATGTTCTATCTAATTTCCAGGGCATTGCTTTTTCTGGTTGCATGGCAATCAACATACAGGTCATCCACATTTAAGTAACGACACCTTATTGTTTCTGCTCATTTATTTTATTCTACAACTGTCTCAGCCACTCAGCTGTTCATAGCACCAGAAAATCAGGCTGAGAAGTCAAAAAGCATAGTGTGCTTATAATTCTCACCAGGCTGCACTAGCACAGAGGGAAAGTTGGGTTGGTTGATGGCATTTGGGAACCCCTGGGTTTCTAGACATACTCCGGCATGCTTCTCATAAACGGCACCCCCTTTGCCAGTGATGCCATTCACATAATTTGCGGTGTAGAACTGCATTCCCGGCGCATCAGTCCAGAGGTCCAGGGTGCGTGAACCTGATGGGTCTTTCAGCTTGGCTGCATGCTTCAGACCATTCTTCTCATCTCCACAGTCCAGCACATAATTATGATCATAGCCTCCAGGAACATCGTTGATGCGCTCCCCAATCTTGTGCTCTGTTGTGAAGTCAAAAGGAGTGCCCTTTACAGGCATTATCTCACCAGTGGGAATTGTGTTTTCATCAACTGGAGTGATGTGTTCTCCCCAGATCTGAATCGAATGATTCAAGATGTCGCCGGAGTCATGGCCTGCTAGGTTCCAGTAAGTGTGTTGTGCCAAGCTAATAGGAGTGGCTTTGTTATATGGTGTAGCTTCCATGTCAAGTCTCAGAGTGGTCGCCTCTGGAAGAGAATACGTTGCTCGGACAGTTACATCACCCGGATAGCCTGAGAAGGTACAACACTTAATGTTAAGGTGATCTGACTTTTGGAAGCATAGAAACTCTGCAGTTAAAATAAAGCTGCAGAAAGTACCTTCTTCCCCATCCCTGCTGTGATACTGAAAAGTTACCGACGGGCATTGGCCATCATTATGCTCTACAATATCCCAAACGACCTTGTCGAATCCCTTCAGCCCACCTGACATTCACAGTTGAGCAACAAAACAAAACTTTAAAGTAAGATCACAAGGATCAAGCTAAAATATAGAAATGAAAGTAGAAAATATAAGGTCCTGAGACTATCAGATGCTCAACATGAAGAGATTGCAATGTGAAATCAGTTGTGTACAATAATCAGTACTGACGATAAGAGGCATGCAAACATATCATGTCGATCACTGGTGCTCACTTTTTTTACACTCTGAGCTCTAGGTGTCTAAATGAAGCCTGAAAAAATCGATATATTTTTTTTTTGAGGGAAACTACGGTGGGGGTTACCCACCTGAATGCACTCGTTTCAATTAAATGAAAAAATCGATATGACCTTACCATGAAGGCTGTTGGGTCCATTGTTGATGGCCAATGAGTAATCAACTCCATTTACATTAAATTTTCCATCTTTGATCCTATTTGCAACCCGGCCAACTATGCAGCCAAAGTAAGGTGCCATGCCTTCCTGCACAACATAAGCGAACAAGGTGTAATGTATCAACATAAGATGAAACAAGCAACATGAAGATCTTATAGAATACAATGCATCTAAAAAATTCATAATCTTTATAGACATGTAGTCAACACATATCCTAAGATTTATTGGAATTTAGTTTCAGGGTATGCGGATACAACTAGCCGTCATAAAAAAAAATGGTACTAGATATGGTTACATTTAATGTATATGGACTGAACAAACAATGTCCTTAAACCCATGGATGGAGCAGTTTTTGGGAGTGATAACACAACGCTAAGCAGAGACATTTTGATCTCTGTGGGTTTCATTGTAAAACACTCACAATATATGACACAATACAACTTTTCTGCTTATAGAACTGACTGAAACATTGGTTCCCCACAGATTCTGAACCCAGAACACCTGAACCTGGGCAAAAACTAGAGAATTCGGTGATGAAAAAAAAAAAACTTCAAATCCTACTCTTGACAGCCATCTGCTGTGGCCTGAAGTTACAAAATTTCCCATGGAAGAGTTTCTAGCATGCATTTTTTTTCTGAAACTGTAGGAAGGTGTTTTTCCTTTTGTGAACAATTAGAATTAGTAGCATTGCCAGAAATAGCCTGCTGGACGCCTGGACATCTAGTTGACAAGTCCTGCTCAGCCAGCCTGATACGGTTGTGACTTGTGACTAATTTCCTATTTGACTAAGGATGACGAGGACTGAACGTACGGGACACATCAGCTAACTTTGAGAGTCCAAAGTCAAAACGACGCACAAACCAGAACGACGAGGAGTACTAAGCACAAATTCGGGAGGATTCGGGAGTCTTTCTCACCATGTAAGGCTCCAGGGTGTCGAATCCGAGCACCACATCCGCGACATTCCCTGCGCCAAATCTCGCCAAGAAAACGACGGGTCAGAGAGAGATGAATCGAACCCAAGAATCTCACCGGAAACAGAGAAGCGCGAGAGATGCGGACCTTGGGCGTCGGGGACGAGGAGGGAGGTGATGGTGGCGCCCCAGCTGGCGATCTTGGCGGTGATCCTGCCGTTGGAGAGCTCGACGATCTTCGGCTCGTTCGCCATTGACACCGGGAGATGGGTGGAGGGGAGAGGCGAGGAGAGAGGAGTCTGCTCGGCTGCAGGTCTCCTCGATGGGTTGGAGCTTTCGTGATGATGACGAGGAAGTAGAAAGGCGTTCTGTTCCGCTTGGCTCCAGGTTTTTTATTTATCCGAAAGCACACAGTTCCAGGTTTCGTGGCCCCTCTGCTCGTGGGATCCGTCTTTATCCCACCAAACGGTGGGTCCCACCTTTGGCAGTACTATCCAAAGTCCAAACGGTGAGTACGTGACGTCCGGCCGTTGCAACCTTCTCCGATCATCGGCTCATGAGCTTATCGCGTTTATCTGAACCTCGAAAAGCAAACTCAAAGTAATCAGGGAGATGCACTGAATTAGAAGGTGGACCCATTTTCTTCAACGGGCCACAATATCGATGGAGATCACAAGGTTCCCAACTTGAATGGATGTGTCCTCCCAAAGTGATGGCTCGACACAAGAGCCATAACAGCATGCACAACTCGACTACAAGCCGGGTTCATTTGTACGCGTATAACTAACCACGGTGAGAGTAATATAACATAGTAAAATCCTGGTTGTTCGAGTGGTTTTTTTCTTCAATTAAGAGATGTTGTTTATTTTTTTATTTTTTTTTTGCGATTACACAGTACAACTCAGACACTCATAACGCACGCACACTCACTCCTATGAACGCACATACGCAAACCCTACCCCTATGAGCATCTTCGAAGACTGAACTGGCAAATCCTCGAGATTGACGAAGTCACCACTGACGTCTCGCTTTGTTCATCATTTGATTGGTATATGCTCCAGAATTATTCGATACCTGACATGATGGAAGAACAGACACAAAGATTCAACCGTACTCATGAAACATCAATGGAAGACAATAAAAGGCTGTGGATAGGAGTCACTTTCTTTTTTATTTTCTTTTGTAAAAGGATTGTGCACTTCTGAAAATAATCGACTTTTTTGTCGGTGTTTGTATTTAGCTGTAATTTTCGTGAAAGTCAAATGCCATTGTGGTTGTAGCTTTCTTGAAAGCCAAGGCCATAATTTAATACAATCTTCTCATTATCTATACAATCTTCTTATTATCTAAAAAAAATAGTCCTGATGCTTGTGAAGTATAATTTCTCGAGTTGAGGTAATCATTTTGTGTTCTCCATTTATTTGCTGGCGGTAGGAGTAAATAAGGCCAAACTAAAATGGGACTGGAACCGAGGCCCAGAACTGTTGAATTAGGCCCATGAAGGACGGCTCATGCAAAGGCTTAGCGGGAGAGAAGGAATCAGAGCTAACTAACACAGCAGGGCTGGAAAAACCAAGCCCATAAAGGACGACCCAATGCAGTGAAAAGTCACGAACGCAGCAAATGCAGCTAATTAGCGCATTGTGGCGACTGGTGAATGGTGGTGACACGATCACCCGTGGATGATTTTGATTTTTTTTTAGGACCCGTGGATGAAGTTTAGAGTATAAAATAGCAGCTTATTTACGACTGATATGTAAGTAACAATTACCTTGTACATATACCACGAGAATATAAAAAAGGTACTCCTCACAAAGTCACTAATCTATATGGCTTCGCATTATCTCATGAGACGGCTCCTTAACAGAGAGTAAGATGTAAACAAATCTTATCCAATTCCATGCATAGCATGCTAGCATGATGAGAGCAAGTGGGTGAGAAACAAGCTCTTGTTTGTCTACAATTTGAAATTCAGAAAAAGAATACACTATTTTATTTCAACAACAGGAAAACACGTGTAATAGTTTAAGGCATGCAGATGCCACAATCTAAGTTAATTAATGACACGGCCGGCTTCAAGGACCTCGTTGACCACGCGCCGCAGCGCAAAATCCTCCGAGATAACGCCACCGTGGGACGCATTGTGAATCAGAATGGACTTGAAGTAATCCTGTTCCGGATCAGACCCGATAATCGTGTCCAGCGCCAGCATGCTCGCCAGGTTGATCCCTCCGTCGCCGTCGCCGTACTCCACTTTCGGCGCGGCACCGTCCGAGTACACCAGCCTCTCCACCGTCGGCACGCCGACGCCGTTGATGCAGGTCACCGGCACGCCGGGCGCCTTCAGATTCATCGTCACCGGCAGCACCCGCGTCACGTACCGCGCCACCTCGGCGTCGGAGAAGCCGCCGTCCGCCGCGAGGAACTCCGGTATGTCGTAGGCGGAGTAGTTCCGGGCCCGCGTGACCACCAGCGGCGCGCGGCCGAACACCCGAGGGGACGGGAGCACCGAGAACGCGGTGGCGAAGCTCCGGCTCGTTCTGGGGAACGATAGGGCGTCGCCGGGCGGCGGCGGGGACGGGGACGACGACGAGCCGCGGGCCTGCAGCAGCATCATCACGGCGCCGCCGGCGCCCGTGGAGATCATGACGAAGTGCTTGACGTATCTCCTGCGCCACGGCAGGGTGGTGCTGTTGAGGAAGGCCAGGGCGTTGAGGCCGCCGAGGCTGTGCGTCACCAGGATCACCGGCTTGTTGCCGTTCCTCTCGCTCGCGCGCTCCACGAGCTGTCTCAACCGCGTGAGGAAGCGGGAGAAAACAACCGACGCGACGCCGGGCGGCGCCGACGCGTACCGGAAGTCGTATGGGGCGCCGAACAGGTTCTCGCCTTCTTTGTATCCGACCGCTTCCAGAGCCGGCACGAGCCGTTCCATGCAGTTGTTCCTACAGGCGTGGCGAAAATTAATTTTTTTCATCTTGAAAATTAATATTCTAAATGATTTACTACGTCCATACGTACATGCATATTGCATGCATGGAGAAGTGGGAAATATTTCGACGAAGAAATTTGAATCTTTATAAAACCATAGTAATATTTCGACCAAGGGAAATTGTCTTCAATCGATTGCATACGAAAACAAGGCAATTTGTTGGATTGCTAAAGCTGGTGAACGACGGAACATGGCGATATATAGTAACGTTCATTTCGGAGCCCACGATATATAGTAACGACGGATTGCATATGAAATTTATTATGAGAACTTACTTCCTGGCAGGGTCATCGGAGCCGAAGCCACGGGTGGTGCCGAAGCCCACGACGCGGGTGTGGACGCCCCGCACGTTGCGGTAATCGCCGGCGACGGGGTCGTACACCAGCCGGAGCTGGTCGGCGTAGCAAGGCACCAGCGCGGGGTCCTGCTTCACCTCCGTGTAATTCTCCCACAGCCGGAACCACCCGCCGCCCTTCCGTGCGCCGCAGCCCGGCGCCGGCGGCGGCGGCTGGTACTCGTCCGTGAGGCGCGCCTCGAGCTGGCTGCACGAGTACCCCGGCAGCAGCACCACCGGATGGAGGCCGTCGGCCGTGGCATCGTGCGCCAGCGAGCAGCTGACGAAGAAGAGCCCGGCGAGCAGGAAGGGCGCGAGCAGCTGGTGCATCTTCGTCGACTTGGCTTCGTGCGCCATCATCATCGATCGGTGACGGAGAAGAGAAGGGGACGCGAGCCGCAGGAGTGCAGGAGGAGATGATGCATTCCACGGATTATGTACGAGTTTAGCTGGTTGTTGGGCGCTGCGTGCTGCAAGTGTGAACTCCTTTAGCCTCCGTCTGTTGCTCTCTGCTTTCCTGAACCAATATGCAGGAGGACGCGATTTTCCATTATGCTTTTTAAGGGTACTACGTACCACCGACTCCTTGCGCCGCGTATAGCACATCTTGGCAGTTGGTTTCAGGAACCGGTAGAGATACAAAGGAATTGGTGGGAGCGGAGAAGAGCTAGGTAGATTAAGCTTCCGTGCCCATTGCTTTCAAACATGTGCTCAAGTCAAAGACAAATGGAACCGAGGAAACCAAGTTACCAACAAGCAATTCTTCGTAAATTTGATCCTTGGTATTTTTAGATGAATATTTTCTGTCTTTCATATTTCCTATTCAGTTCAAAATATTTCATTTACAAAGTTATGACACATAAATAACAATGCGTCAACATATTTATTCTGAATCCACAGACAGGATTTTGTTAAGTTTATTTACATCTTTCAACAATATAATTGAATTTTGTAAATCATTTAATGGAATTCTATTTTTGACAATAAGTATTTATGCCTCAAAATTTATATGGAATTTTACAATATTACCTTAATCATGAACATTTGAAAATTTTATGGACCACCAGACTCATATAAAGTAGGAAATTGCTATATATCAGGCTGAAAACTCATTTTTCTTCGGTCAACAATCCTGAGCCGTTGGATCTAAAATTAATGGCATCTCATCTTATCTTCGGTCGGACTGTACCTCATCGCGCTCGACACAACATCACCATCTACTGCCAACCTTACTCGGTTCCAAGAGAGAGTGAAAAAAAAAGAGAGAAGACGATAACATGGCGTTGACATGTGGTCACCACACCTCATAGGACAAACCGTCCTCAAAACCACCCAAGGAGAAAAAAAAATGGGTTGAAAAGATGAGGGAGTCGGGTTTCTTATACCCGGTTTTGTAAACAGGTGATAAAATCAAATTATCACGGTAGCTTTTTTCTTTGATCACATGCTACATTTATCAATCATTAAGGATACAAACACCCTCAGGTGGCTAGAAGCGATACATGTCTGCCACAGTGCTGCTAATAGAACTTCTCGCAAGGTTGTGAGCATCAACATGGATCTACGGTTCTCATGTATGATTTCTACCAAAGGAAAACTCTCTACTGGTGATAGAAAGAAATAAGGCCCAATTAAAAGTGGAGATAAAAAAGACGCCCTTAAACTATTGACATAGACCCATGAGGAACGGCTCATGCACATCAAGGCCTGGAAAAATCCAAGCCCATGAAGCACGACCCAAGCATGGCTCAACACAGCTGTGAAGCCATGGATGAAGACCTAAACTAATTGTGTAGTAAGATATTATGCAAAGTTGCAATGGCAAGAAAAATTATTCCCATAAAGTGAAAAAGGCATAGATATTTTCTTTTAAGGGGAGGTGGGGTGTCAATCATTTTCTTAGTTCTTCCTCGCCCGTCTGTTTGCATATTTGGGTGTAAGTATCCTCACGCCAGTGGAATTCACCATTTCTGTTTTTGAAAAGAGTAAATTGCATCACAAGTCCCTAAACTATTTTGAAATTCTCATTTGGGTCCATCAACTCTTAAAACGGAGATTTGGGTCCCAAGGTTCTCATCTAGGTCCATAAAGTCTCAAATAAAGATTTGAGTCCCTACACTAGTTTGAAGTTCTCATCTGGGTCCATAAAATCTCAAAACAAAGATTAATTTTTGTTGTTGCTCTACGTCGCCAACGCCACCTCCGGCCACTACCGCCGCCAAGATGCTTCTTCACATGTCGTCCTCAAATTGAGCTGTCAGCAATCGTCGTCTACTACTACCTGGTCGTCATTAGACATCCCTACTGAGTGCCTGAAAAAGGATATTGATGTTGTGCTCATCGAGGTTTGTGTTTTCAAAAATTCCTGACTGAACCCATTGGAACTGATGATATTAGCCAAAATTTGGATCTATACGCGATATATTTTTTTGTATCGCTTATTAGGTCGCTAAAACGACATATAACAACCATTAGTAGAACAATATTTAAAGATAAGATTGAAACTCCGACTAAACCTGCGCAAGATCAAGGTGACATGACATGTCATCATTAGTTGCGAGCCTCATTTTGGATAGATACTTAGGACCTAATAAGATTAGAGATCCAAATCTTTATTTTGATAGGTTATGGATTTAGATGAGAACACTGAAATAGTTTAAAGACCTAAATTTTCATTTGAAAAGTTCATGGACCATATGAGAATTTATAATAGTTTAAGGACCAAGGATGCACTTTGCTCTTTTGAAAAACTAACTGATACATGATGCATATTCCGTCGATTTTGTCTCAAATGAAATTTTGAGTGATTTATTTTGTTAGTTCACTCCATTTTCCAAGTTCTTGGAAAATTGATTAATTTCATATCGATTGAAATCTGTTTGCATTTCACTCAATTCGACTGGGGAATGAAAAAAAAAAACAACGTGTCTAATTTTCATTGGCCTAGAAAATTGACTAAACCCGTATCTCCATTTATTTTTTAGCTGATTTTTGTGTAGTGATTCCCTTTAATTATTTCAACCACATGCAGGCAACACCAAGTAATTCAAGGCAGACGCCGCATCAATCAAGTTAATTAATGGCACGGCCGGCTTCAAGAACCTCGTTGACCACGCGCCGCAGCGCAAAATCCTCCGCGATGATGCCCAGGTGGGACGCATTGCGAATCAGAACGGACTTGAAGTAGTCCTGTTCCGGATCAGCCCCGATCACCGTGTCAAGCGCCAGTATGCTCGCCAGGTTGATCACCCCATCACCGTCGCCTAATACAACTCGAGGCGGGGCGCCGAGGTCCTCGTCCAAGTACACCAGCCTCTCCACCGTCGGCACGCCGACGCCGTTGATGCAGGTCACCGGCACGGCCGGCGCCCCCAGGTTCATCGCCACCGGCAGCGCCCTCGCCACGTACAGCGCCACCTCGTCGCCGGAGAAGCCGTCCGCCGCGAGGAACTCCGGGATGTCGTGGGCGGAGTAGTTCCTGGCCCGCGTGACCACCAGCGGCGCGCGGCCGAACACCCGGGGGGACGGGAGCACCGAGAACACGGTGGCAAAGCTCCGGCTCGTGTTGGCAAACGACAGGGCGTCGCTGCCGGGAGACGACGATCCGCGGGTCCGCAGCAGCATCACGGCGCCGCCGGCGCCGGTGGAGATCATGACGAAGTGCTTGACGTATCTCCTGCGCCACGGCAGGGTGGTGCTGTTGAGGAAGGCCAGGGCGTTGAGGCCGCCGAGGCTGTGCGTCACCAGGATCACCGGCTTGTTGCCGTTCCGATTGCTCGCGTCCTCCACGAGCATCCTTAGACGCGTGAGGAAGCGAGAGAACACGACGGACGCCTTGCCGGGCGCGGCGGCGGCGTACCGGAAGTCGTACGGAGCGCCGAACAGGTTCTCGCCTTCTCTGTACCCGACACCTTCCAGCTCCTTCACGAGCCGTTCCATGCAGTTGTTCCTGACGACGAACGTGGCAGCCAGCTTGGAAAAGGAATTTTTTTCTTCAAATAACTTGAGAATAAGACGCAGGGCATGGGTGAGCTTACTTCTTGGCAGGGTCATCGAAGCCGAATCCCCGGGTGGTGCCGAAATCCACGACGCGGGTCTCGACGCCCGGCACGTTTCGGTAGTCGCCGGCGACGGGGTCGTACACCAGCCGCAGCTGGTCGGCGTAGCAGGGCACCAGCGCGGGGTCCTGCTTCACCGCCGTGTAGTTCTCCCACAGCCGAAACCACCCGCCGCCCTTTCTTGCGCCGCAGACTGCCGGCTCTGGCGACCGTGGCTGGTACTCGTCGGTGAGCCGCGCCTCGAGCTGGCTGCACGTGTACCCCGGCAGCAGCACCACCGGGTGCAGGCCGGCATCGTGCGCCAGCGAGCTGACGAAGAACAGCCCGGGGAACAGGATGGGCACGAGCAGATGCATCTTCGTCATTGCTTCGTACGCCATCGACGGAAGTTGAGCAGGAGGAGATGATGCATTGCTCGGATTATGTACGAGTTTAGCGGGTTGTTGGGATACTACTGTTATGACATACTTACCTGCCGTCCCGACGTCATTACACGTTGACAATCATGCCTGCAATGCGAGTTCGTATATATACCCCCGCCCTTGGTGGCTCTCTGTTCTTCTCACCAAACACCGGACTACCAACTCCTTGCGCTTATTGTAGTACTATCCTGGCGGCTCTGCCCTGCCAAATTGTCGTTGATTTGACGGCCCTGCCGTTTCGACCGCCCACGCTGCGCCACCGTATAAGGGCGTGTACAGATGTCAGCTGTCTGAAGAGATGCCACTTAGGATTTTGGTTGACGTGGACGACAGAGAAAGAGGACAGAGAAGAAAGCCATCTAGTAATTACCAGACGGCTCATGCCGTCTAATAGACAGCCCCAGCCGTCTAAACCATTGTATACAGACTTTTTTTTAGGGATTGTATACAAACTTTTTGTTGTCTATAGCGTTGTATTTAGTTTTTCAGACGACCTTTAATAGACAATGCATTGTAACAATTAATTTTGTGTTGTCTACAACAAGTCTTCCAGACAGCTATCGTCTATATCATTGTACATGCCCTAAGGGCATCTACAACCCACAGACAGATGCCGTCTGTAAGTTTTGGGAATCTGCAACACAGACAGCTAAATAGACAGCTCATACAACCCACAGTCAGCGTCTGTCTGTATAGCTGTTTAATGCTCTGCATGTAGTTTAGGATCAATCATGAATAACATTTGTGTGTACCATTGGGTTGCTATATACCGCATGAATAATTCATACATCTAGATTTGAGAAGCACTCTCAATTAATATTTTAGTGTTACATTACTTAGAAAATTAGTGTTACATTAGATACACCTGAATCTGAAAGAAAGGCATCTCGTAGCTAATACCTAATTAGACCAAAGGCATTATGAACTAGCACCATACAGAACACTCGTAGGTATTACAATTGACAGAGTAGTGTATTCGTGTGGATTGTGGATGAGCTTCAGAATGTGAATGAGGTTGGGCTTAGCTTACCATTCCGTCGGATCAGAAACTGGAGCACGCATCCATGGATGAGCTTGATTCTCAAAGGTGAACGAGCTTGGGCTGCCGGAGAAGGAGGATAAGTTTGGGGTACCCTGGAAGAAGCTGCCCCAGGACCTTGGAGGCTTAGAGTAGCAGGGAGCCAGGGAAGGAGGGGTCCTCGCTAGATCTTGGGGCCACGGCGAAGGACGCCGCGCCGGAGACAGGGATTGCTTCGCCTTCACCCAACACAGTTGTTCCTCTCCTACCTCTCGCCGTGGTCGCGTCCTTGCCGAATCGCGCCGCGGTCGCGCCCTTACCGAACCGCGCCGCCGCCGCCGTCGCGCCCTTGCCGACCCGCGCAACGGCATTCTTTTGCTCCCACGCCGCCGCCTCAGCGACGAGGTCCTGCGCTGCTCCCGCCTCTTGCTGCTCTGTTGGCATCTTGTCCTGCGGTGTGATCTAGCTTTGCCTGGATAAATCGGAGAGGGGGGAGGATATGGTGGTCGCTACGCGCGCGTGGGAGAATTGCCCTGCGAGGCTCACGTCAAAACCTCGCCAAATCCACACCGAATCCCAGGTCGTCGTCGCTGACTCGCATCAGCGCCTACAACGCTCGCTCGGCATCGTCTCGCACCTGGGAGCACGAGCCGATGCCGTCGTCTCGCGAGACGATGGCTCTCGGTCGTCTCCACGCCGAGCGAGGGTTCTTTTTGCAAAAAAAGCATCATACAGACGGCATCCCGACTCGCGTTGTAGATGCCCTAAGGGCGACAAAATGATCTCAACGATGGCTGCAACATTAACGGCGGGGCGAGCCAATTAATTCTTTGCGTCACTCCAAACGATGCCAAAGGAGCATGGGTTTAGCACTTGTTGGGAATGGGGGTTTGAAAGCGAGGATGGAAATTCCCGACTTATCGATGATGGTTTAAAAAAACAAGAAATGGATAAAACGATTATGGGAAAAAAGGAAATGGAAAAACCTTGTTGTAAACGAGAGTGGAAACGATAGAGCAGATTTTCGATCGTTTAGCCGGAGGTCAAAAAATTCCATGGGAAATTTTAAATTCCCATAAAATTACCTTCATTAACCCAATGCAAGCTCAACATAAAACACATCCTAAATCCTTACTCCCATGAAGCCAAACTCCCTTTATTCTTGTCCATCGTGTCCAAGCAAACGCTCGCACCGTCGCATGCCCGTGGTACATCAGTGCACCATGAGCATATACTTTTTTGTTCCTTATTACCTAGTCATATATATACTCAAACTCTTGTATGCACTGATATTATATTGATTATCTACTTTATTTAATCATAGACTAGCGTGGTTGCGTGAACATCTGTCATTATACCAATTGAATATTGTGGTTGTGTCAATGTTAGTAACTTAGCATGAATGTTAGTTCTGATCATAATTCGCGTTTTCCTATCAATATCAACATGTTTTCGTTCTGATAATTCGTTTTCAATATTCCGAGAATTACAAAAAAATTTTCCTTCAAACTTGTAGTTTTCGGTTTCGTTATTGACTAAAAATATAGTTAAGAAATGAAAATGCTAATTTCTGATCGTTTCCGATCATTTTAATCCTTATTTGGCAAGGCGAGAGTTGGCTTCCATCGAGCCCTAGATCAATCTTGAGAAATCAATACTTTGTATTTTTTTGAAATGAAATCAAAACCGAGTCGAATCAACCATTGTCCATTTCCTGCTGGCTAGCGTGCCCATTGCTTGAAAAATATTAGTAATTAATTTGATAATGGGAAACATACTTCCGGGGGTATAGTAAAAAAGAAAAGAAATAAAAGGAGCAACTGGTTATACTATTAAGAACGACCTTCACTTGCTTGAAGAATCTCGCGGACCACGCGCTTGAGCGCCGAGTCATCGGAGATCATGCCATTGTGCGTCACGTTGGGGATCAAGATGGATTTGAAGTAACCCTGATCCGGATCATCCCCGATCACGGTGTTGAGTGCTAACACGGTGCGCAAGTTCACTATCCCGTCGCCGTCGCCGAACACCACCCGAGGCTTGGCGCTCAAGTCGCCCTCCCAGTACACCAGATGATCGATCGTCGGCACCCCCTCGCCGTTGATGCACGTCATCGGCACCAGCGGCGCCCTGAGATTCAGCGTCACCGGCAGCGCCCTCGTCACGTACCGCGCCACCTCGCCGCCGGAGAAGCCGACCGCCGCGAGGAACTCCGGCAAGTCGTAGGCGGAGTAGTTCCTGGCTCGCGTGATCACCAGCGGCGTGTGGCCGTACACCTTCGGGGACGGGAGGAGGGACAGCGTGGCCGCGAAGCTCCTGCTGGTGTTCGCGAAGGACAGCACGTTGGTTTGCGGCGACGGCGACGGCGACGTGCCGCCGGCGGCGAGGTCGGAGGCGAGGACCTGCAGTATCAGCGGGCCGCCGCCGTCGCCGATGCAGAGCATAACCAAGTGCCTGACGAACCTCCTGCGCCACTGCAGGGGGCTCTGGTTGAGGAACTCGAGCGCGTAGTAGCCGCCGAAGCTGTGGCTCACGAGGATCACCGGCTTGTCCCCGTTCCTCTCGCTCGCGCGCTCCACGAGCAGCGTGAGGCGCGAGACGAAGCGGGAGAACGCCGCCGGCGCGAGGCCGGGCGCGTACCGGAAGTCGTACGGAGCGCCGAACAGGTTCTCGTCTTCCCTGTATCCGGCCGCTTCCAGCGTCTCGACCAGTTTCTCCATGCAATTGTTCCTGTTGTTAAGGTATGGCAATTCAGGAATAGCGGAATAGATGAGTTAATTTGGCGAGATTAAACTAGCTTCACCTTTTTGTTAATTTTTGCAACATCTTACTGTCACCTCAAATGTCAACGGCATATATGACTTGAAATTTTGATACGACGTGTTAGTGGTTGGACATAAATATCCAATGACTCTCGGAAAGCTGACTCTAATGTTGAAAATTGGCTAGCCAACTCGTGCTAAAAATAGTTTATTCACGCACGCAAACACCACGAACAAAAATCGATCAGTGAGTTTTGTAGCAAAAGTTGAAACAAAAAACTGAAAAAGAAACAAGGAAAGTTTATTTTACTACCCTCAACAAACTCCTGATGACATTTTAATACCCAAAACAAAATCTTTTCTCAAATTAATACCCCAAACTATATACTTAAGTTAGGCCAACTCACTCCTGATGACATTTTGTTTATGCTCGTAAGAGTTGTATTTTTATTTCAAATATAGCGATTCCGCAAATAATATCATGCCCTACTTTAGAAAAATACTTCATGAATTTTTTAATGCTGTCAAGCATTCTCCATACCAAGAGAGCTCTGTACCATATTCTCTCAACCTATAAACGATAGTCACAAAAAATTCTATGGCTATAGTATATGATGTACCCTATGACTATAAAAAACATGAACTAAAAGTACAAGTTGTATGATGACGACATACCAAACCAAAACAAAAGAAACAAATTTCATCAGACTGCAAATTGGTTAATTAAACCTAAATAATCAGGAAGTAAATTTAGTTATAACTATATTGAAGAGGTTAATTGGACAGACAAAATAGTTAGAGCAGCAACAAACAACTACTTCCCTTCGGAAACAAAAAATTGATACCCATACAACGTTAAACTTACTTTTTGGCAGGATCGTCGGAGCCGAAGCCGCGGGTGGTGCCAAAATCAACGACGCGGGTCTGGACGCCCGGCACGTCGCGGTAGTCGCCGGCGACGGGGTCGTACACCAGCCGCAGCTGGTCGGCGTAGCACGGCACCAGCGCGGGGTCCTGCTTCACCGCCGTGTAGTTCTCCCACAGCCGGAACCACCCGCCGCCCTTCCGCGCGCCGCAGCCTGCCGGCGCCGGCGACCGCGGCCGGTACTCGGCCGTGAGCCGCGCGTCAAGCTGGCTGCACGAGTACCCCGGCAGCAGCACCACCGGGTGGAGGAGGCCGGCATCGTGCGCCAGCGAGCTGACGAAGAACAGCCCGGGGAGGAGCAGGAGGGGCAGGAGCTGGTGCACCTTCGTCATGGCTCCGTGAGCCTTGAGCTGATGCTGACTGGGAAGATATATACAAAGGGAGAGGGGAAAGCAGTAGGAGACGATGCATTGGTCGGATCATGTACGACTTGAGCCGGTTGTTGGACACTGTTATGTGACACCATCATCTGCCGTGGGATACGTTGACAATGAGAGTCGGACTGAAGTGTGAGTTGCTTTAGCCGCCACCGATTGCTCTCTGCTTTCCTGACCCAATACAGGACGCGATGTGACTTCTGCTTTTTTTTAGTAATTAATAGGGTACTACCAGTTCCTTGCGCGTACCGTATTTTGGCAGTTGGTTTCAGGAACGGTCGGTACAGATACAGAGGAGTTGTGGAGCGGAGGAAGCGGTAGATTAACGTTAACTCAGTAGCATTGCGACAGAATGGGTAAGGCAGAAGGCTATCCTTGAGCCGGACTCCATGTCGGTCATTTCGTCTCTGAAGGATAAAATGGGCTCGGAGTGGTGTTGCTGATGAGTGATGACCTTGCTCAACCAGCTAAGCGCACCAGTCACACTGCATGTAGTGGCATGAGCAGTGTCCTAGATGTGTCGATGCAAGCATGTGAGTTGCTTTAGCCGCCGTCGGTTGCTCTCTGCTTTTCTGAATGCCGGTGAGGAGTAGGACGACGCCGGGTCGTCCGGAGGACATGCGTGTCGTCGCGGAGGAAGGTTTCCGGGGTGAGAAACGTGTCGAGGTCGAGGGCGAGGATGTGAATCGACGGCAGGTGCACGCCATTGCAGGGGCGGAGCCAGGAATTGACTATGAGGGGGCCAGAGAGTAATATTTGTCTTATGAGGGAGGCTAAAATAATTTTTTTCTTCAATTATATGGTGAAATCGTGTGTATACATGAGGAGTACATGGAGCATAGGGGGGGGTGGGGGCAGGCCCTGCTCCCCCCCCCCACCCCCCCCCACCCCCCTGGCTCCGCCCTTGCGCCATTGTCGGCCTGGGGCGGGTTTGAGAGGTGTTGGGTTTGGAGGAGGCGTAGGGGATATAAGCGGGAGGCAACACCGCAGCAGAGGAGCGGCGTGGGCAGGAAGAGCGTGGTGGGACACGGCCGTCCTGCGGATATGGTTGGTATTGCTTTGTTTTCTGGATTCTTGGACTTGTTTAGATCTGGCATAGACTTGTTTCATTTTATTTGCAATCTCTCCATCATTTTTTGGCTCATTTCTGAATTAAATTAGGCCTGAAAGTGCTCTTATTTTCAACAGTTATCGTGCCATACATTGCCAATTCCGATATGATGGTTAAATGTGTCGGAATGTTGCCGAAACTTGTGCTGAAATGGTTTAAAGTTGGCGGGTATTCCGGGTCAAACAGAAGACCAAACTAAAATTTTGGTACCCGAACATTTCAAGTTGAAAGGATCAAGGGCACCGAGAGGGGGGGGGGGGGGGGGGGGGGAATCGGTGTGTCAACAATTTCTCCTCCCAAACGTACTTTAGGCGTGAAGCTAGCAAGACTGGATATGGTGATAACAAAAGCAAGCGATGCGCGCACACAATCTAGTCTATGCAACAAGCAAACACCCTAGCAAGCAATTCTACCAAGTAGTAAAGAGACAACCTATCATGTAATTCTACTAGCACATAAGGTAAATGCGGAAACGTAAATGCTAGTAAGTAAAGGAGATAAGGATAGGAATGCTCATGATTTTTCCCGTGGTCTCGGAAGGATGGCGCCTTCCCCTACTCCACGTTGGGTCACTCCCGCCGGAGTCTCGACCCCATCCCTCCGCTCGAAGGCGATCCCTCCTAGAGCACACTTCACCCTCCGAGTGAAGTCGCGGGCACGTCCCGCCGGGCTCGATCCCGGGTACTCTTCCGGAGGTAAGGCTCCGCACGTGATGCGTGCCAAAGGGCGCTCCACTAGTGATGCTTCTTTCGCACGGGAAGCTCCAAGACCGTGTACAAACTTGTGTTAGCTTCCACAATCTCCTTGGACAGCTCAACACCGACGCCTAACCGGTCTAGGCCTCGCCATAGACCAAGAGTAACAAAACCGAAGTGACTCTCTCAAGCTCACACTAGCCTAGAGATCAAGTGGATGCAATTGCTACTCTCTCAAGCACTAGGATCACTCCAAATCCTTCACAAGTGCTTCTCTCTCTTGCTCTTGGCTTCCTCTGAGTTTCCTGCACTCCAACAATGACCAAGAGACCCCTTAAGGGGCGGGCAACCAACTATATATAGGCTACCAACCCAAAACTAGCCGTTGCCAAAAAGTGCCCTGCGAAACTAGAGACCGTACAATAGGACCGTACTGTCCGGTCTCTTCCAGACCGTACTGTCCGGTCTCTATTTCCAGGCGCATCTCCATCTTCTTCTTCATCTCCAATGAAGACCGTACTGTCCGGTCCCTAGGACCGTACCATCCGGTCGATTGTCCGGTCTTCATTTCTTCCACTTCCAGAAACTCAACTTCTCTGTCTGGAAATCCTCTGATGACCGTACTGTCCGGTCTCCTTGACCGTACCATACGATCCCATTGTCCGGTCTTCATTTTCTCAGCATCCCGAGACTTCACTTCTCTGTCTGGATCTTCAATGAAGACCGTACCATACGGTCCCTAGGACCGTACTGTCCGGTCTCTACCGGATAAGCTGAAAACTTGATCCACTCTTGATCCTTGCTTCCAACTTCTTCATCCTTGGTTCCTCTTCTTCTCTTCAGCCACCCTAGTCCTCAAGAGACTCACAATGCATCCATTTGATCTCTAACCTAGTGTGCTCTAAGAGAACCAATTCGATCCCTCTTGATAGTCCGGTTTTTCCTATGGACTCAAGCTAGCATCTACACCAAGCCAACACTTGCTTGGTCTATCATGTCCTTAGCCTTGATCCATCTTCAACCTTGACTCCATCAAGTTCTCGATCCAAATTGTCGAGGCAACCAATCACCAAGTCGTCGACAGATAGAGTATGTGAGACGACGCTTCATTGACATGACCATTTGAATATCCTACAAGGAAATGTTAGTCACATCAATATGGTCACCCAATCACCAAAACATTCATACCTTTGGGGTTTCCGAACTCCAATGGTCATGAAGCTTACAATCTCCCCCTTTTTGGTGATTGGTGACAACACATATCAAAAGATATCAAAAGATATATAATGAAATGCGTAAGAGTGATCTAGAAGATTGGATATGAAATGAAGAACAAGTAAAACGGAGAACAAGGTAGTCATAGCTCAAAAGGTATCACCTGCAAAATAGAGTTAGAGCACATGGGTGATATATATGGAGTAAAAACATGAGCTATGACCACAACTCTGTGATGATAAGATTATAAGATATTCCTGCAAAAGCAAGTGAGTGCACATATCATCACAGAAAGAGGAAACCTGGCAAGATAGATATAAATAAGCGCATCCAGGTAAACATACACAAACTCAGAGCAAAATATCAGAGCAATATATCAGGAACAGAGCAATATACAAGATATATAGATAAGAGCAAGTGTATGTAAATGAAACCAAGTGCATTCTTGATGAGCTAAACACAAGCAAAAGCAAATCGAGCTCAACAAGAACCACGAAGTACCAAAAGAATATACAAATGAAGTACCAAAAGATCTCCCCCTGGACAAAATCTGTCTCACACTCCCCCTGGACACAAGATCACTCCACTACTCCCCCTAGACCTATACAAGATCTCTCTATCTCTCTCCCCCTTTGGCACCAATGACCAAAAAGAGAAAGAAGGAAAGAGGAAACTGCTGTCCTACGCGTCGGAGGCTGGAGGAGGTGCAGTGGCAGCAGGTGCTGAAGAGCTGGTAGGCTGAGCACTGTCCTGCTGCTGCTGAGAAGGCGGCACTGGAGGTGTCCAAGTCCAAGTCCGCGGCATCCCCAAAGACTCCTGCTGCTGGAAGAGTGGAGTGTACGGCACAAGCTGTCTGTAGGCAAACCCAGGAGAGTCTGTCTGTAGAAGAGTCTGCTCAAGCTGCGTCGCGTACTCAACTGCCTCTGAGTCTGACGCTGAGTGGACTGAAGGAGTGGGTGAGCGACTGGGGGTCCAGGAGAAACTGCCAGTAGGTGAGGCTGCCCTGGAAGGTGAGTCCTGTGCTGTAGCGAGAGCCTCATCTACCTCCTCACGGGTGTACCCGAAGTCTGTGAGATCCACTGCTGCTGTCTCAGGTGTAGTAGTCACGACCTCTGCCTGTGAAGCTGTAAGCACTGAGTCTGTCTGTACTGAGGCGGTCTGTGCTACTGTGTCAAAGTCAAGTGTGCGAGCAGGCAATGGTGACACGAAGAAAGGACTCGTCAGCTGAAGCGGTGAGAAGCTCGGAGCTGTAGAAGCTAGAAGGGCTGACGGAGTCATGGAGAGGCCTGGTGAAGAACGGTACTGGTGTGAAGGTCCTGCCTCTCCTGCCAAACCAGCAAACGTGGACGACGACGGCCCCACCGTAGGTGCACCAGAAGGTGAGATGGGAGCCGTGAGTAAGGAACTGAAGTACTGTCCCTGGCTGGCTGACTGTCCTGCCTGTGCCTGGGCAAACTGGTGCTGCTGCTGCTGTAGCTGCTGAAACTGTATTGTATCTGGTGGCAGCACACCTGGGAAAGTGATAGGCGGGAAAGACGGGAGGCCTGGCAATGCCTGTCCAAAGAGACGAAGAGTCTGAGCAATCGCCTCAAAACCAGTGAAAAGCGACGACAAACCAGAGGCCATCTCCCTCTGAGTATGTACCACACTGTCTAGCATCTGTCGATCCCTCTCCCTATCCTCTCGCTGACTCTGGATCTCTCTGCGAAGGGCTGCTAGCTCTGCATGTAGTACCGAGTCTGTCTGAGCTGGAGCTGTAGCAGACGCTGAAGGTCCTGCTCTAGAGTCCGGAGTCACGTCCTCAGGAATGGACTCCATCTGGCTACCAGTCTGTATGTGCTGCTCTGTCTCGGTAGCTGTGTCACCTAGGCCCTGTGAAGAACTCTCCTGTGAAGCTGACTCCCGGGTAGCAACCCGTCTGTCGGAGGCAGGTAAAGGAGTGTACGCTGTAGTCTTCTTGGGCAACTCATCATAGTCCTCCTGAGACAACAACTGTAGCCTCCTCAGAATATAGCAAATCAGTAGAGCGAAGGCTAAGTGTCTGGCAGCTATGCTCTCTGCAATGACGTCCTCCATCTGGCTCAGTATAAGATCCACCAGGTCAAAACCTCTGTGCCTCAGTATCAGCATGACGACCCACTGTGAGAGTATAGATAACTGATCCATGTATCCACTCCTCGGCACAATGGTCTTGCTAAGAATGCTCCTGAGAACTCTGCCCTCGTGAGTAAGTCTGGTGTGAGCTCGGTTGTAGTTCTCCGGGTGAGGTGGAGGGAAAACAATACTCATATCCTCATCAGACGGTAGGTGTCCCCCAAGAGGTCTGCAGGGAGGCTCCATCCCTGGGTGAGCAAGTGGGAACACCCTAGTCTCGTGCTGAACTGTCTCAAGGGCCGCTACGAGGTCCTCCCTAGTCACTCTGTGGGGCTGCCCTCTGAGCATGAACCATATCGCTGAGCGATCCTGAGCAATCCACAAGGAAGCGTAGAAGTCCATCACTATATCGTAGTCCCATCTCATCTGTGTGGTGATGATCTCCTCGAGGCCCGGGATATAGGACAAGTGCTGTGTGAAATCTGTCCCGGCACCTCTGCTAGCAGCCTGTATGCTGCAGTGCTGGTGAGTGACAAAGAGCTTATCAGCTCCACCAGTACGCAGTCTGCTCCTCAGTCCAGCTGCTATCCTCTGCTGTAGTAAGGTCCAGAAGCGACCTCCTGCCTGTGGGTCCCTCCTGGCAGGTACCCATACCTCCTCAGACACTCTCCTGAACTTCTTGAGGACGGGGCCTGGAAGCCTGAGAGCGTCCTCAGCAAGTACGTCCCTGAGCGAAGCAGTCCTGTCGAGTGCACAGAACTTGGCAGCCATCCTCTGCCTGTCACCCTCTGTGACCTCGTCACGGGAGCTGGAAGAGCTCTCCTCCTCCTCTGACTGAGCCTGCTGCTCCTGCGCGGTCCTCGACGTACCAACCCCGCGGGTGGACGGAGTCCGCTGCACTGTGGCTCTAGCCCTGGAAGACCTCCTAGGAGTCTCCCCCTGTCCTCCAGCAGGTGGGTCCCTGATCCGGAACCCTGTGTCTCTGCCAGTGGGTAGGTCAACCTCAGCTGCCCTGAGGGCCTGATCCCACTCCGGGTCACCTGTCCTCTGCTTCTTCCTCTTCGGCTGTGGATCTGGAGCCTTGGCCTTGCCCTTATCACGGTCACTTCTGCCTCTGCCTCTGCCTCTGCCAGAACCTGCCATAGCTGCTGACTGGGCTGCAGACAAGATAGGGCGAGTGAGCTTGGCTCACCAACCCGTCCACTGACGGCTGACTGCCAAAGATAGGACTAAGGGCTTGGCCCTCAATCCGTCCACTGTCTCTGCTCTGCTGTCAACTGCCCACTGCCTGCTGACAACTGCCACTGCACGATAGGAATAGACAGGGTATATGAGTATAGAATAACCTACTATAATCTACAAGCAAGAATCGTAGGTAAGCGCGTAAATCTAGATGAAGTCCTAGCGCAGAGGTAAAGGACACAATGCCGGCAAATATGCAAGGGGGAACTACGGCATTGTCGATTATGGGTGGAGATCAACTAGTGTACATAGATCATATGCACTAGACTCAATGTACCACTAATCGAGGATAGTACTAAGTGTCGAGCTAGTGTATGGTATGGAATTAAAAAATCGACACAATAGTGAACGACTACCAACATGTCATAGATAAATGAAGTGCAATACTCGAACACTATGACAATGGTAGGTAAACGACCTAAATTGCGAAGCAATAGTCAGCAATGCATATCGATTTCGCAATAAAGGTTCGATTTTTGGATGATTTTCTAGGGATTTTAATCGATGAAGGAGGATTGGCTCAAACCCTAGAGATGGAATCCGATCGAGGCTACTGTGC
The DNA here is from genome assembly GCA_012490785.1 of Eragrostis nindensis. Taxonomy (NCBI): domain Eukaryota; kingdom Viridiplantae; phylum Streptophyta; class Magnoliopsida; order Poales; family Poaceae; genus Eragrostis; species Eragrostis nindensis. Next base: position 42,122 of record JAAXCT010000126.1, read on the forward strand.
AATCCATGGGTATCAGTCGCTCACCAGAGCAGTCAATCGACGCCGATCGTCGAGGTGGTGGTGCTTGGTCTGGTGAGGCGCCGGGGAGGAGCAATCGCGCGCGAGGGGGAAGAGCAGCAGCAGCTCGTGGTCACGCGCGGTGAGCTCCTTGCCCTGGAGAACGTCGACGGCGAGGTCGTCGTCCTCGGTGAGGCGGCGCGCGGGCGAGTGGCGGTGGAGGAGAAACGGCGGCGCGGTGGTGAGGCGGCGCGGTGAAGTTAGGGTTGCACGGGGTGTGAGCGAGGGCGATGGTGGAGCAGGTGGAGGCGCGCGGCTGCGGTGGAGCTGCAGTGGAGCTCGTCGGCGGCGAGGGCGACGGCGGCGGCGAGGCGTACGGCGCGCACGAAGGTGAGAGGTGGTGGCGGGAGCGGCGAAAACGCGGTGAACGGCGGCGGTAATAGTGAAGGGGAAGCACAGTAACCCGGAACGGTCAGTTAGATTAGGTCGAATTTGAACGGACGGCCCAGATTGATCCAAAACGGAATCAACGGATGAGATTGGAATCATTTTCGCGATGAACTCAACCAGACCGTATTGTATGGTCTTCAAGACCGTATTGTACGGTCTCCTTTAACCCTGACAGTTGCTCTATAGAGACCGTATTGTACGGTCTTCAGGACCGTATTGTCCGGTCTCCATTCTGCCTCAGGTTTTAAGGATCTCGTGCAAAAGCACACCGTATTGTACGGTCCCTATGACCGTATTGTACGGTCCAGTCCAGAAAAGCTGATTTTCAAGGAATTTCCTTCTAAGTCCAAGTTTCTCGCACAAAAACCAAATAAACACCAAACATGGACTAGAAGGGGAACTCTCAAACACTCCTTTGAAAATAGACCAATATAGGTTGCGCATAGGCTTATAGTAATTTTTCAATCGGCAAATAAGAAGCAACCAATAAGAACCAAAAGAGATAAAACCAAAGGAGGGGTATGTATGAGCCCTTTGCCTATGATCCGTGCAAGTAGATTTAACCTTGAGGATCATTTAGCAAGACTCAATGGGCATGAAGCACAATTCTTTTCTTTAGTCACACTTCTATGAGATGTGGAATCATATTGCGAATGAAGCACTTCCTCATAGTGTGACCACTCCTTTGTGATTTCCTATATGCAATGCATGAGACAAGCATATCATACAAATGCAAGGGAAAGTAAACATGCCATGTGATATGCAAGCAAAGTTAAGACAACGCATAAAGGAAACCTACTCAAGGTCAAGTTTGAGCCTCTCTCAAGCTTACTCACTATGAGCCAAACCTTGCCTTGAGTCCATCGGTCCACCAACTCAAGCATCCCCCATGCTCATAGCTATCTTGAGAAAGTTAGACCTTGAACTAATTTTTATGTTCTTTTCTTTTTAGTTATTAACATATGCATGAATGCAAACATACTAGTTCACAAAGGAGCACCTAGCTACCATGCAAGCAATGCAAGAAAAGAAACTACTATGATACAAGTTACCTCCTTGAAGAGTAGATTTGTCGATGAAGCACTCGAAGCTTGTGGTGGACGTCCATGAGTTGACGTTGCGGCGCACGGTCCACCACCATCACCCTTCTAGGTCTTGTTCTTGGGAGCCCACTCGCACTTGGTCGGCCTCTCAAGGTCAACTATGCATTTGGGCACCCAAATCTTCCTCATCATTCTCCTCTTGTCGGGTGATCCAAGAGGCTTTGCCTTCACTCTTCCTTTCTTGTCCCTAAAGAGCTTGTAGTGTGTATTCCCATGGAACAAGTTAGCGTTAGGCAAAACTTTGGAACTTCTCACCTTGGGACAATTCTTGCTAGTGTGCCCGTCACGGCAACACTTCTCACAATAGTAGTCGTCCGCCATGAGAGGGACTACCCAAGGTGGAATGTCATCGTCCTTGCCGATGAGGTTGATGGCGGAGGGGTAGGAGCCGAGTCCCTTGTGCCCGGGGTTGTTCACAAGGTTCCGACCAAGTATCTCCTTATGGATGATCCTTCCCCTTGTGAGCCTCTCGAAGCCGTCCATCACCGAAGCTCTCTCCTCCTTGAGTTGATGATATTCCTTCAAGATTTTCTCATCAAGAGAGATGCTCTCAAGAGAGGGAGTTAGTCCATCACAAGTAATATATGAAGAATCGGAAATAGATGAACTAGAAGAAGAAGTGTTACTCTTTTCAAGGATGGATTGATGTTCTTCCTCAAGAACCTTGAACTTGTCGTTGAGCCTCTTGTGATCAACCTTGAGCTTGTCATAGCTTTCATCCAAGGTCATGAGCGAAGTGGAAAGGTGCTTGATCTCATCCTCTAGTAACTTGGACTTCTCCTTGAGCTTCATGTGGTCTTCCTCAAGCTTGTCATAGTCCTCATCAAGAGCCTTGTGGGAGATGGATAAGTCCCTAAGTTCACCCTCAAGTTGACGAACTCGGAAAGCGGCCACTTCATGTTCCTTCTCCAACCGAGCAGTGGTCTTGTCCCTCTTCTTGATCATCTTGCCGGTTAGGAGAACGCTATCCAAGAGTTCCTCATATGTGGGCTTATCCTCCTCACCAAACTCTTCATCGGACTCGCTCTTCTCATCTTCACTACTATCATTATCTTTGGCCATCAAGCAAGTAGGTGGTGGAGGTAGAGTCTCGGAGATGTTGGTGAGAGCTATGCCGGCCATCTTCTTTCCCTTGGAGGATGAGTCATCACTTTCTTCTTCTTCACTATCATCATCCGTGACCCACTCTCCAACAAAGAGTCCCTTGCGAGATGATCTTCTCTTGTCTTTGCCTCTAGAGCTTTCCTTCTTGACAAACCTCTTCCTTGTCTTGTACTTGCTTCTAGGGTCTTCTTCTTCATCATCGCTTGACTCTTGAGTCTTCTTCTTGCTCTTCTTGATTGGCTTCGGGCATTCTTTGGCAAAGTGACCCTTCTCCCCACAATTGTAGCACTCGGCATCTTTCTTGTTGATGAATCTTCTCTTGAAGAAGTTGCTTCTCTTCATGAGGAGTGCTAGATCATTAGGATGAAGTTGCAACAAGTCTTCAACGTCTTCTTCAAGCTCTTCATCACTTGAATCTTGAGTCACCACCTTCTTCATCTTCTTGCTTGACCCCTCGGATGCAAAAGCAAGATTCTTGGAGGGCTTCTCATCAAGCTTCTTGTCGAGGTTGTAGCTCTCGAAGGCGGTGATCTTCCCAAGTAGCTTGTGGGTGGTGAGGTCTCGCATATCAGTGTTGAAGAGGCATGTGATGAGTGCTCCATATTTCTCCCTTGGGAGAATCCTCATAATCTTCCGCACAAGGTCACCATCATCAATCTTGTCCTTCACACCGAGAGAGTTGATATCCTCTACAAGCACATTCAAGCGAGAGTAAGTATCATTGATTAGCTCATTTGAAGACATGGCAAAGTCATCATATTTGTTCTTTAGCACATAGTATCTTTCCTCTTTCACGTCCGTGGAACCCTCATGAATTTGTTGAATTTGTGTCCATACTTCATGAGCGGTACCCGCGGACTTGACTCGAGCAAAGACCTCTTTAGTGATAGCTTCAAACAAGGCATTTTTAGCTTTAGCATTTGCCTTTGCGAGATTCTCATCAAGAGTACCAATGGGAGTCCTTAGAGAGACACCGGAACTTACCACGTCCCATGCGAGAGGATCGAGAGCCTCGAGGTAAGCTTGCATGCGAGCTTTCCAATAGGCGTAGTCGGTCCCATCGAATGGGGGCGGTCCCTTTTCACTTCCTCTCGGCATCCTTACTCAAGGCGGTTAAGCCCTATTTGAGCAACGAGGCTCTGATACCACTTGAAAGGATCAAGGGCACCGAGAGGGGGGGGGGTGAATCGGTGTGTCAACAATTTCTCCCAAACGTACTTTAGGCGTGAAGCTAGCAAGACTAGATATGGTGATAACAAAAGCAAGCGATGTGCGCACACAATCTAGTCTATGCAACAAGCAAACACCCTAGCAAGCAATTCTACCAAGTAGTAAAGAGACAACCTATCATGCAATTCTACTAGCACATAAGGTAAATGCGGAAACGTAAATGCTAGTAAGTAAAGGAGATAAGGATAGGAATGCTCATGATTTTTCCCGTGGTCTCGGAAGGATGGCGCCTTCCCCTACTCCACGTTGGGTCACTCCCGCCGGAGTCTCGACCCCGTCCCTCCGCTCGAAGGCGATCCCTCCTAGAGCACACTTCACCCTCCGAGTGAAGTCGCGGGCACGTCCCGCCGGGCTCGATCCCGGGTACTCTTCCGGAGGTAAGGCTCCGCACGTGATGCGTGCTAAAGGGCGCTCCACTAGTGATGCTTCTTTCGCACGAGAAGCTCCAAGACCGTGTACAAACTTGTGTTAGCTTCCACAATCTCCTTGGACAGCTCAACACCGACGCCTAACCGGTCTAGGCCTCGCCATAGACCAAGAGTAACAAAACCGAAGTGACTCTCTCAAGCTCACACTAGCCTAGAGATCAAGTGGATGCAATTTCTACTCTCTCAAGCACTAGGATCACTCCAAATCCTTCACAAGTGCTTCTCTCTCTTGCTCTTGGCTTCCTCTGAGTTTCCTGCACTCCAACAATGGCCAAGAGACCCCTCAAGGGGCGGGCAACCAACTATATATAGGCTACCAACCCAAAACTAGCCGTTGCCCAAAAGTGCCCTGCGAAACTAGAGACCGTACAATAGGACCGTACTGTCCGGTCTCTTCCAGACCGTACTGTCCGGTCTCTATTTCCAGGCGCATCTCCATCTTCTTCTTCATCTCCAATGAAGACCGTACTGTCCGGTCCCTAGGACCGTACCATCCGGTCGATTGTCCGGTCTTCATTTCTTCCACTTCCAGAAACTCAACTTCTCTGTCTGGAAATCCTCTGATGACCGTACTGTCCGGTCTCCTTGACCGTACCATACGATCCCATTGTCCGGTCTTCATTTTCTCAGCATCCCGAGACTTCACTTCTCTGTCTGGATCTTCAATGAAGACCGTACCATACGGTCCCTAGGACCGTACTGTCCGGTCTCTACCGGATAAGCTGAAAACTTGATCCACTCTTGATCCTTGCTTCCAACTTCTTCATTCTTGGTTCCTCTTCTTCTCTTCAGCCACCCTAGTCCTCAAGAGACTCACAATGCATCCATTTGATCTCTAACCTAGTGTGCTCTAAGAGAAACAATTCGATCCCTCTTGATAGTCCGGTTTTTCCTATGGACTCAAGCTAGCATCTACACCAAGCCAACACTTGCTTGGTCTATCATGTCCTTAGCCTTGATCCATCTTCAACCTTGACTCCATCAAGTTCTCGATCCGAATTGTCGAGGCAACCAATCACCAAGTCGTCGACAGATAGAGTATGTGAGACGACGCTTCATTGACATGACCATTTGAATATCCTACAAGGAAATGTTAGTCACATCAATATGGTCACCCAATCACCAAAACATTCATACCTTTGGGGTTTCCGAACTCCAATGGTCATGAAGCTTACACAAGTATCAGAAATGTTGATAATATTTTGAGTAGTCACTCTCCAAAACCAAATTGTAAAAACGCGAAATAACCGAGCCGAAAATTATTGTTTACCGAATGCCAATGCCTACCCTAAGGGTGAAAAAAAAATGATCTGTAACAATGGCTGCAACAACGACAGGGCGAGCCAATTAATTGTTGGCGTCACTCCAAAGGATGGCCAAAGGTGCCTGGGCGAGCAGATGTTTGGCAATAGGGTTGAAAACAAGTATAGAAATTCCCGACCTAGCGACGTTCGTTTTAGAAAAAGCAAGATATGGACAAAAAGATTTTGGGAAAAATTGAAATCACTACTAGAACTCCTTGGATTCCCTAGGACCAAAATTGTAGAGAAAGACCCTTAACACCCTAGGGACATGGTTTTCCTAGGAAGTTTCCTAGGGAAAGATTCTTAGGATATAGTGCTTCCCTACGGTTTGTAACAAATTCGTAGGGAACGTTTGGCCTTTCCTAGGAAACTCAAGGCCTAGTGATACTGCGCAGGTACCAAAAAAAAAAATACAAAAACCCCTCGAGCGCTGCCCGAGCCGAGCTCCTCTGCCAAGCCTGAGCCGATGCCCACACTGCTGCTGCAGAGCCAAGACGACACCCACAAGACACCCACATCTCGTTGCCGCCGCCCTTCGACGCCGACGAATCTGCTCCATACTGCGCTGCTGCCGAGGGCAGGAGCCACCGCCGCCGCTGCCGCCCGTATCTTATGTAGACTGTTGTCAAGGCCGAACGTTGACACCATCGCATTGAGGTAGGTCCAGCAGTCACCGGGAGGTCGCGCCGCATGGTTCCTAAACATGTTTTAGGGAAACTTTCTTTCTCTACGAATCTCTAAATAAGGTCTAGGGAAAGAGAAAAACCCTAGGGAAACTCATTGATTCGAGTAGTGAATGGAATAATCTTGTGGTCTGCTGCTTCTACCGCTCCGGTGGAACATCAGTGCTCCAGCATAAATTGTTACTTTGTTCTCTATTACCTAGTTATATACTCAAACTATTGTAGATTTGTTATTATATTGACTATCAGTTTTATTTAATCATGTACTTGTGTGGTTGCATTAACACCTGGCATAATACCAATTGAATTTTGTCGTTGTGTCAGTGTTAGTAACATAGCAGGAATGCTAGTCCCAATCCTAATTAACGTTTTTCTACCCATACAATCCTAATTAACGTCCTTCTATCAATATTTCTTCTGATAGTAAAAGGACAACTTGTTATTGGGCCTTAGCATTGCTAGGGAACGAGATGCTGCGTGATTGCCGCAAACGCCCGAGTGAATATCCTGGAGAAGTTGCTGGCCTTCTTTCCGAGTAATACACTTCATGTAGACGCCGAGTCCCATGATATCTCTTCTGTCGGCGCTTTTTCGGAGGAGTTGCCCGTCAACGACTTTGTATGACTTGCTCTTCCTGTGGATGGCTTCGAAGTCTTCCTTCTTGTCGGGGAGCTTGCCATGAACAATGAAGTCGATGTAGGGAACTCGCCAGTCTTCTTCGTCCGGGGTCTCGGGGTTGTCTATGACCATGGCTTCTAAAGCGTCAGGCCACGGCTGCAATGACTTGGTTGATTGGGAGCCAAGTTGTTCCCTTTTGATGAAGGGTGCAAGGACGATCTCCATGAAAACGCCGGGTGGTACGACGCTTCTGCTGGAGCCCAGGTTGGCCAGCATGTCGGCTTTTTTGTTGAAGTCACGGTGGATGTGGAAATAATCCAGACCGTCAAACTTTCCCTCGAGCTTGCTAACTGCTTGGGCATAAGCGATCATGTCTTCATGGACACACGACCACTCTTTCTTCAGCTGGTTGATGACGAGTTGAGAATTGCCTCGCACGATCAGATGCTTGATGCCGAGTGACACGGAAATGCGTAGGCCGTGTAGAAGTGCTTCATACTCAGCCGCATTGTTGGAAACCTTGAAGTGCAGCTATAGTACATAACTCAGTTCATCACCACGAGGGGAGACAAGCAGGATACCAGCTCCGGCTCCTGAGAGTTGAAGGGAACCGTCAAAGTACATGACCCACTCTTCAAACTTCTCAGGCTCGGGAGAGACCTGTGTTTCTGTGTACTCAGCAACGAAGTCGGCCAGAGCTTTAGCCTTAATAGCCGTTTGTGGCTTAAAGGTGAGATTGTAAGTACTCAGCTCGATGACCCATTTTGATATTTTGCCGGTGGATTGCCGGTTATGCAGAATCTCACCGAGGCCGTAAGACGTCACCACGATGATCGGGTGGTCTTGGAAGTAGTGAATCAGCTTGCGTGATGCCATGAGCAGGCCGTAGAGGATCTTCTGGATATGAGAGTATCCGACCTTAGATTTGGACAACACCTCGCTGACGAAATAAACTGGGCGCTGTACTTTCTGTATCTGGCCCGGTTCTTGTCTCTCAACTACAAGGGCGGCGCTGACCACATGAGTGGTGGCTGCGATGTAGAGGAGGAGAGGTTCTTTTGGCTCTGGGGGAACCAACGTGGGGGGTAAGCTGAGAAATTCTTTGAGCTGAATGAAGGCTTTCTGAGCTTCGTCGTCCCACACAAACTTGTCTTGCTTTTGAGCAGTTTGAAGAACGGCAGACCCTTCTCGCCGAGGCGTGAGATGAAACGACTGAGGGCTGCCATGCATCCCGAAAGCTTCTGAACGTCTCGCTGACATTTCGGGACCGGCATCTTTAAGATTGTTTCGACTTTCTCCGAGTTAGCCTCAATTCCACGGTGGGTGAGGATGTACCCGAGTAGTTTGCCGGAGGGCACGCCAAACACGCACTTTTCCGGGTTGAGCTTCATGCTGAAATTGCGTAAGCAATCAAACGTAGCTCGGATGTCATCAATAAGGTCGTCCTTATTTTTGGTCTTGATGACCACGTCGTCTATATAAGCCTCAACTTTCCGCTTCTTAAGAAGGCTTTCCAGACACTTCTGGATGCAACGCTGATACGTTGCTGTAGCGTTCTTAAGGCCGAAAGGCATTGTTAGATAACAATAAGCGCCGAAAGGAGTAATGAAAGAAGTCTTGAGACAATCCTCCTCTTTGAGTCGGATCTGATGGTAGCCGGAGTAACAATCAAGAAAACTTAATAATTGACAACCGGCAGTAGAGTCTACAACTTGATCAATCCTAGGGAGCCCGAAAGGATCTTTCGGACAAAACCTATTGAGATCTGTGTAATCGACGCACATGCGCCACTGCTTATTCTTCTTCTGAACAAGAACTGGGTTAGCCAACCAGTCGGGGTAGAAGACCTCCTTGATAAAACCAGCGGCTAACAGTTTTGTTACATCAGCCCTAATGGCCTCCCGACGATCCGGGGTAAAGCGACGAAGCCTCTGCTTGATAGGTTTGGCTGTCGGGTCAACACGTAGAGCGTGCTCGGCAAGATTCCTGGGAATACCAGGCATGTCAGAGGGTTTCCAGGCGAAAATGTCCCGGTTTTCCCGAAGAAACTTGACGAGCGCGAGTTCCTATTTGTCGTCCAGGTCGGTCCCGATGTTGGCCGTCTTGGAGGGCTGAGCCGGGTCCAGTACGATCTTCTTGATCTCGGGGTCAAGATGCTTAACCCGGAGCTTGTACTGCTTCTTCTGCGGAGCGAGGTTGTCGCCTTGAGCATCGTCTTCCTCGATCTCTAGCATGGACTTGCCTTCTGCAGCTTCTTGGAGCTGAGCAAGCTCGAGGCTCTCGGTCTCACAAGCATAGGATTGCTTGACATCTGCCCGGAGCGTGAGGACTCCCTTAGGAGCTGGCATCTTCAGAACTAAGTAGGTATAGTTGGGAATAGCCATGAACTTGGCCAATCCTGGCCGGCCAAGGATGGCGTGGTACGCCGACTCAAAGTCGGCGACTTGAAAGCAGACATACTCCTTGCGATAGTTGTTGGCATCACCGAAGGTGACTTGCAGGGAGATCTGGCCGAGTGGAAGAGCAGAGCGGCCGGGAATAACACCATGGAAGGGAGAGTTACTCGGCTGGATGCTCGACCTCGGTATCTTCATCTTGTCAAGTGTCTTGACGAAGAGGATGTTGAGAGCGCTGCCGCCATCGATGAAGACCTTGCTGAGTCGGACCTCATCAATGATGGGCGAGAGGATCAGTGGGTATCGACCCGGCTTGGCGATAAAGTCGGGATGGTCGTTACGATCAAAAGTGATGGGCACTTCTGACCATGGAAGGTAGCGAGGGGCGCCGACGGAGACCGCGTTGACTTCTCGGAAGGTCAGCTTCTGCTTCCTCTTGGACTCGTACGCGTCAGGGCCGCCGAAGATGTGAAGGACAGCTTTGGGCTCGCGGTAGTCGTCCTGGTCCTTGTCGTCCTCCGGCTTCTTGGGCTCTTCTTGCTTTTTGGACGTGTATGTCATGAGGCCTTTGAGGCGCATACAATCTCGGAGCTTGTGAGTAGCTGACGGTCCGCCATGGAAGATGCAGGGTTCGTCGAGCATTTGCTCGTAGTTGGCCGGCGCCCTGGGGCCACGCTGTTGTTTCCTGAACTTGGACTTGTCGGCGAGGGCGACCATGTTGTCACTCTTGCGCTTCTTGTTGTCCTGCCGTTGGCAGTACGCGCCGCGATTTTGCTCGGCGCAAAGCTCGTTGCCAGCTGCGAACTGGTCGGCGAGCGCCAGCATCTCTCGGACAGTGGCCGGGTAGTTCTGGCCGAGTCGATGGAGGAGGTTGCGATCGGTGCAACCTTCGATGAAGGCTGCGATCACCTCAGACTCCGACACACTTGGGATCTCGTTCTTCTTCCGAGAGAAGCGTTGGATGAAGTCCCGGAGGAATGCCGGCATCCGTCAAGTGACTGATTAAACAAAAAGCAATATATATGGTGTACGTATGACTGTTGTGTTGTGAGAAATAGATGGCTAGATGCAAAAGGCTTAAGGATATCCAACGGCTGGAATTTTCTGAGTGATGTGGCTTCACCAGGATTGAGCTTTAGAACCATTAGTGATAGATAGTGGGTCTGCCTTCTATAGATATTATAGGCAACACGTGTAAGTCAAGGCAGAGGCCGCATCAACCAAGTTAATCAATGGCACGGCCGGCCTCAAGGACCTCGTTGACCACGCGCCGCACAGCAAAATCCTCCGCGATGATGCCCAGGTGGGACGCATTGCGAATCAGAACGGACTTGAAGTAGGCCTGACCCGGATCAGCCCCGATCACCGTGTCCAGCGCCAGTACGCTCGCCAGGTTGATCACCCCGTCGCCGTCGCCGTACACCACCTGAGGCGCGGCGCCGAGGTCCCCGTCCCAGTACACCAGCCTCTCCACCGTCGGCACGCCGACGCCGTTGACGCAGGTCACCGGCACGGCCGGCGCCCCCAGGTTCATCGCCACCGGCAGCGCCCTGGCCACGTACCGCGCCACCTCGTCGCTGGAGAAGCCGTCCGCCGCGAGGAACTCCGGGATGTCGTAGGCGGAGTAGTTCCTGGCCCGCGTGACCACCAGCGGCGCGCGGCCGAAGACCCGAGGGGACGGGAGCACCGAGAACACGGTGGCGAAGCTCCGGCTCGTGTTGGCGAAGGAAAGGGCGTCGCTGCCGGGAGACGACGAGCCGCGGGTCCGCAGCAGCGTCACGGCGCCGCCGGCGCCGGTGGAGATCATGACGAAGTGCTTGATGTATCTCCTGCGCCATGACAGGGTGGTGCTGTTGAGGAATGCCAGGGCGTTGAGGCCGCCGAGGCTGTGCGTCACCAGGATCACCGGCTTGTTGCCGTTGATCTCGCTCGCGTGCTCCACGAGCTGCCTCAGCCGTGTGAGGAAGCGGGAGAAGACGCCGGACGCCTTGCCTGGCGCGGCGGCGGCGTACCGGAAGTCGTACGGCGCGCCGAACAGGTTCTCGCCTTCTCTGTACCCGACACCTTCCAGCTCCTTCACGAGCCGTTCCATGCAGTTGTTCCTGACGACAAACGTGGCAGCCAGCTTGGAAAATGGAATTTTTTTTTCTTCAAATAACTTGAGAATAAGACGCAGGGCATGGGTGAGCTTACTTCTTGGCAGGGTCATCGAAGCCGAAGCCGCGGGTGGCGCCGAAGTCCACGACGCGGGTCTCGACGCCCGGCACGTTGCGGTAGTCGCCGGCGACGGGGTCGTACACCAGCCGCAGCTGGTCGGCGTAGCAGGACACCTGCGCGGGGTCATGCTTCACCGCCGTGTAGTTCTCCCACAGCCGGAACCACCCGCCACCCTTCTTCCGCGCGCCGCAGACTGCCGGCGCCGGCGACCGAGGCGTGTACTCGTCCGTGAGCCGCGCCTCGAGCTGGCTGCACGTGTACCCCGGCAGCAGCACCACGGGGTGGAGGCTGCCATCGTGCGCCAGCGAGCTGACGAACAACAGCCCGGGCAACAGGACGAGCACGAGCAGGTGCACCTTCGACGCCATGGCTACGTGCGCCATCGATCGATGGAGAATTGGAGATGATGCATTGCTCGGATTATGTACGAGTTTAACGGGTTGTTGGGGTACTACTGTTGTGACGTACTCACCTGCCGTCCCGGCGTCATTACACGTTGACAATCATGCCTGCAGTGCGAGTTTGTATATATAGCCGCCCTCGGTTGCTCTCTGCTCTTCTGACCAAACACCGGACTACCAACTCCTTGCGCTTATTCTAGTAGTATATATCCTGGCGGCTCTGCCCCGCCAAATCGTCTTTGAGCCATTATTCGACGGCCGTATCGACCGCCCACGCTGCACCACCGTAAGGGCGAGAAAATGATCTAGAACAATGGCTGCAGCAACTGCCGGGCGAGCTAATTAACTATTGGCGTCACTCCAAACAATGGCCTAAGCCCAAAAGAGCCTTGGCGAGATCAGATGTTTGGCAATAGGGTTGAAAAAAAAGGATGGAAATTCCCGACCTACCGGGGATCATTTTCGAAAAAAATTAAACAAAACTACTTATAATGAAAATGGAAAAATCTTGTTGCAAATGACAGAGTATATTCTTGATCGTTTTGCCGGGATATCGTATTACTTCAAAAATAGATGGGGAAAATTTTGAATTCCCATAACAGTACTCTTGTCATTGCTATTATATTGATTGTCAATTTTATTTAATCACGGAATTGCGTGGTTGCATGAACACCTACCATTATATCAATTGAATTTTGTGCTTTTGTCAATGTTAGTAACTTAGCATGAATATTAGGTCCGTTCATAATTAACGTTTTCCTAGCAACGTCGAAATGTTTTCGTTCCGATAGCTCGTTTTCGATATTTCGAGAATTTTGATACTGTTTCATTTCTGAGCTTACCGTTGTGACAAAAAAATGTAGTTAAGAAATGAAAAGTCGTTTTTTGATCCTTTTTTTTTTATCATTTTAGTACCTATCTGGCAATGCAAGAGTTGGCTTCCATCCAAACGAGCCCGAGATCAATCTCGATAAATAAAGACTTTGTGTTTTCGTAATAAAAACAGAGTTGAATCCACCATTGTCCAATATTTAGCCAACGATTCATGTGCTGATGAAGTCTATTAATTATTTTGATATATAATGGGAAACACATGTCTGGAGGTAGTGAAATGAGAGAAACTGATTGCATTGTACTATTAAGGACTACCTTCACTAGCTTGAAGAATCTCGCGGACCACGCGCTTGAGGGCCGAGTCATCGGAGATCATGCCATTGTGTGTCACGTTAGGGATCAAGATGGATTTGAAGTAACCTTGATCCGGATCATCACCGATCACGGTGTCGAGTGCCAACACGGTGCGCAAGTTCACTATCCCGTCGCCGTCGCCGAACACCACCTGAGGCTTGGCGCTGAAGTCGCCGTCCCAGTACACCAGCTGATCGATCGTCGGCACTCCCTCGCCGTTGATACACGTCATCGGCACCAGCGGCGCCCTGAGATTCAGCATCACCGGCAGCGCCCTCGTCACGTACAGCGCAACCTCGTCGTCGGAGAAGCCAACCGCCTTGAGGAACTCCGGCAAGTCGTGGGCGGAGTAGTTCTTGGCTCGTGTGATCACCAGCGGCGCGTGGCCGTACACCTTCGGGGACGGGAGGAGGGAGAGCGTGGCCGCGAAGCTCCTGCTGGTGTTCGCGAAGGACAACGGCGACGACGGCGACGTGCCGCCGGCTGCGAGGTCGGAGGCGAGGACCTGCATTATCAGCGGGCCGCCGCCGTCGCCGATGCAGAGCATGACGAAGTGCCTGACGAACCTCCTGCGCCACCGCAGGGGGCTCCGGTTGAGGAACTCGAGCGCGTAGTAGCCGCCGAAGCTGTGCGTGACCAGGATCACCGGCTTGTTCCCGTTCATCTTGCTCGCGCGCTCCACTAGCAGCGTCAGGCGCGAGACGAAGCGGGAGAAGGTCGCCGGCGCAAGGCCGGGCGCGTACCTGAAGTCGTACGGGGCACCGAAGAGGTTCTCACCTTCTCTGTATCCGGCGCCTTCCAGCGTCTCCACCAGTTTCTCCATGCAGATGTTCCTGTCGTGAGGGTACGTATGGAAATTCAGGAGTAGCGGGGTTAATTTGGCGACATTAAAGAGCTTCACCTTTGTTAATTTTTGCGAGATCTTACTGTCACCTCAAATGTCAACGGCATATTGGATACGACGCGTTGGTGGTTGGACATAAATATCCAATGACTCAGAAAGCTGGCTCGTGTGATCACCAGCGGCGCGTGGCCGTACACCTTCGGGGACGGGAGGAGGGACAGCGTGGCCGCGAAGCTCCTGCTGGTGTTCGCGAAGGACAGCACGTTGGTTTGCGGCGACGGCGACGGCGACGTGCCGCCGGCGGCGAGGTCGGAGGCGAGGACCTGCAGTATCAGCGGGCCGCCGCCGTCGCCGATGCAGAGCATAACCAAGTGCCTGACGAACCTCCTGCGCCACTGCAGGGGGCTCTGGTTGAGGAACTCGAGCGCGTAGTAGCCGCCGAAGCTGTGGCTCACGAGGATCACCAGCTTGTCCCCGTTCCTCTCGCTCGCGCGTTCCACGAGCAGCGTGAGGCGCGAGACGAAGCGGGAGAACGCCGCCGGCGCGAGGCCGGGCGCGTACCGGAAGTCGTACGGAGCGCCGAACAGGTTCTCGTCTTCCCTGTATCCGGCCGCTTCCAGCGTCTCGACCAGTTTCTCCATGCAATTGTTCCTGTTGTTAAGGTATGGCAATTCAGGAATAGCGGAATAGATGAGTTAATTTGGCGAGATTAAACTAGCTTCACCTTTTTGTTAATTTTTGCAACATCTTACTGTCACCTCAAATGTCAACGGCATATATGACTTGAAATTTTGATACGACGTGTTAGTGGTTGGACATAAATATCCAATGACTCTCGGAAAGCTGACTCTAATGTTGAAAATTGGCTAGCCAACTCGTGCTAAAAATAGTTTATTCACGCACGCAAACACCACGAACAAAAATCGATCAGTGAGTTTTGTAGCAAAAGTTGAAACAAAAAACTGAAAAAGAAACAAGGAAAGTTTATTTTACTACCCTCAACAAACTCCTGATGACATTTTAATACCCAAAACAAAATCTTTTCTCAAATTAATACCCCAAACTATATACTTAAGTTAGGCCAACTCACTCCTGATGACATTTTGTTTATGCTCGTAAGAGTTGTATTTTTATTTCAAATATAGCGTTTCCGCAAATAATATCATGCCCTACTTTAGAAAAATACTTCATGAATTTTTTAATGCTGTCAAGCATTCTCCATACCAAGAGAGCTCTGTACCATATTCTCTCAACCTATAAACGATAGTCACAAAAAATTCTATGGCTATAGTATATGATGTACCCTATGACTATAAAAAACATGAACTAAAAGTACAAGTTGTATGATGACGACATACCAAACCAAAACAAAAGAAACAAATTTCATCAGACTGCAAATTGGTTAATTAAACCTAAATAATCAGGAAGTAAATTTAGTTATAACTATATTGAAGAGGTTAATTGGACAGACAAAATAGTTAGAGCAGCAACAAACAACTACTTCCCTTCGGAAACAAAAAATTGATACCCATACAACGTTAAACTTACTTTTTGGCAGGATCGTCGGAGCCGAAGCCGCGGGTGGTGCCAAAATCAACGACGCGGGTCTGGACGCCCGGCACGTCGCGGTAGTCGCCGGCGACGGGGTCGTACACCAGCCGCAGCTGGTCGGCGTAGGACGGCACCAGCGCGGGGTCCTGCTTCACCGCCGTGTAGTTCTCCCACAGCCGGAACCACCCGCCGCCCTTCCGCGCGCCGCAGCCTGCCGGCGCCGGCGACCGCGGCCGGTACTCGGCCGTGAGCCGCGCGTCAAGCTGGCTGCACGAGTACCCCGGCAGCAGCACCACCGGGTGGAGGAGGCCGGCAGGCGGCATCGTGGCTCCGTGCGCCTTGAGCTGGTGCTGACTGGGAAGATATATACAAAAGGAGAGGGGAGAGCAGGAGGAGACGATGCATTGGTCGGATCATGTACGACTTGAGCCGGTTGTTGGACACTGTTATGTGACACCATCATCTGCCGTGGGATACGTTGACAATGAGAGTCGGACTGAAGTGTGAGTTGCTTTAGCCGCCACCGATTGCTCTCTGCTTTCCTGACCCAATACAGGACGCGATTTGACTTCTGCTTTTTTTTAGTAATTAATAGGGTACTACCAGTTCCTTGCGCGTACCGTATTTTGGCAGTTGGTTTCAGGAACGGTCGGTACAGATACAGAGGAGTTGTGGAGCGGAGGAAGCGGTAGATTAACGTTAACTCAGTAGCATTGAGACAGAATGGGTAAGGCAGAAGGTTATCCTTGAGCCGGACTCCATGTCGGTCATTTCGTCTCTGAAGGATAAAATGGGCTCGGAGTGGTGCTGCTGATGACCTTGCTCAACCAGCTAAGCGCACCAGTCACACTGCACGTAGTGGCGTGAGCAGTGTCCTAGATGTGTCGATGCAAGCGAGTGAGTTGCTTTAGCCGCCGTCGGTTGCTCTCTGCTTTTCTGAAATGCCGGTGAGGAGTAGGACGACGCCGGGTCGTCCGGAGGACATGCGTGTCGTCGACGAGGAAGGTTTCCGGGGTGAGAAACGTGTCGAGGTCGAGGGCGAGGACGTGAATCGGCGGCAGCTGCACGCCATTGCAGGGGCGGAGCCAGGAATTGACTATGAGGGGGGCTAGAGACTAATATTTGTCTTATGAGGGGGGTCAAAATAATTTTTTTCTTCAATTATATGACGAAATCGTGTGTATACATGAGGAGTACATAGAGCATCGGGAGGGGGGGGGGGGGGTGCCCCCCCCGTGGCTCCGCCCTTGCGCCATTGTCGGCCCGGGGCGGGTTTGAGAGGTGTTGCGTTTGGAGAAGGCGCAGGGGATATAAGCGGGAGGCAGCACCGCAGCAGAGGAGCGGCGTGGGTAGGAAGAGCTTGGTGGGACATGCCCGTCCTGCGGATATGGTTGGTATTGCTTTGTTTTCTAGATCCTTGGACTTGTTTAGATCTGGCATAGACTTGTTTCATTTTATTTGCAATCTCTCCATCATTTTTTAGCTCATTTCTGAATTAAATTAGGCCTGAAAGTGCTCTTATTTTCAACAGTTCATCGTGCCATACATTGCCAATTCCGATATGATGGTTAAATGTCGAAATGTTGCCGAAACTTGTGCTGAAATGGTTTAAAGTTGGCGGGTATTCCGGGTAAAACAAAAGACCAAACTAAAATTTTGGTACCCAAACATTTCAAGTATCAGAAATTTTGATAATATTTTGAGTAGTCAATTTACAAAACCAAATTGTAAAAAACGCGAAATAACCGAGCCGAAAATTATTGTTTACCGAACGCCCCGGTTTCGTTCCGCGTCGCCTAGGCGCCGCTTCGGCGCGATTCCGCGCTAGGCGGCGGCCTCCCGCCTCGCCTTGGGGGCTAGGCGGCGGTTACGCGCCGCCGCCGCCGCATCCCGCGCCGCCGCGCCTCCGCCGCCACATCCGCGCCTCCCGCCGCCGCATCCCGCTCGTCCGCGGCCGGATCCGCGCCTCCGCCGCCGCATCCGCGCCTCCCGCCGCCGGACTCCGCGCCTCCGCCGCCGCATCCGCGCCTCCCGCCGCCGCATCCGCGCCTCCGCCGCCGGGTCCGCGGCTCCCGCCGCCGGATTTCCCCGTCGCCGCGCCGCGCCTAGGGACGCCTAGGCGTTGCCTCGGCGCGCTTCCGCGCTAGGCGGGAGCTCACCGCCCGCCTAGCGCCTAGCGCCTTCCAAAATCGGGCGAACGCCAATGCCTACGGTAAGAGTGAAAAAAAATGATCTGTAACAATGGCTGCAACAACGACAGGGCGAGCCAATTAATTGTTGGCGTCACTCCAAAGGATGGCCAAAGGTGCCTGGGCGAGCAGATGTTTGGCAATAGGGTTGAAAACAAGTATAAAAATTCCCGACCTAGCGACGTTTGTTTTCGAAAAAGCAAGATATGGACAAAAGATTTTGGGAAAAATTGAAATCACTACAAGAACTCCTTGGATTCCCTATGACCAAAATTGTAGAGAAAGACCCTTAAAACCCTAAGGAAATGGTTTCCCTAGGAAGTTTCCTAAGGAAAGTCCTAGGGAAACAGTCGACAGGAAATCATGCCTCACTACGGTTTGTAACAAATTCGTAGGGAAGGTTTGGCCTTTTGAAACTCAAGGCCTAGTGATACTGCGCAGGTACAAAAAAATTAAAAAAATACAAAAGCCCCTCGGGCGCTGCCCGAGCCGAGCTCCTCTGCCAAGCCTGAGCAGATGCCCACACTGATGCTGCAGAGCCAAGACGACACCCACAAGACACCCACATCTCATTGCGGCCGCCCGTCGACGCCGACGAATCAGCTCCATGCTGCGCTGCTGCCGAGGGCACGAGCCGCCGCCATCGCCGCCCGTATCTTTTGTAGACTGTTGTCA
Organism: Eragrostis nindensis; assembly: GCA_012490785.1. Classification (NCBI taxonomy): domain Eukaryota; kingdom Viridiplantae; phylum Streptophyta; class Magnoliopsida; order Poales; family Poaceae; genus Eragrostis; species Eragrostis nindensis. Next base: position 60,500 of record JAAXCT010000126.1, read on the forward strand.
CAAGGCTGAGCGTTGACACCATCGCATTGAGGTAGGTCCAGCAGTCACCGGGAGGTCGCGCCGCATGGTTCCTAAACATGTTCTAGGGAAATATTCTTTCTCTACGAATCTCTAAATAAGGTCTAGGGCTTCTACTACCAAAGAGAGAACAAGCACGGAGGGTGGGAGACTACAGGCCCATCAGTCTCATCCATAGTGTGGCGAAGATTTTCTCCAAAATATTGGCTTCTTGACTCGCACCTCATCTGGCAGAAATGGTGTCCATACATCAGAGCGCCTTCATAAAAAAGCTATGTATACAGACAACTTCATGTTTATCCAAAACCTGATAAAGGAGCTACATCAAAAGAAAAGGCCGTCTCTATTTTATCAAACTGGATATTGCAAAAGCCTTCGATTCAGTGTCCTGGGCATATTTGCTGGAACTCATGGAGCAGCTAGGATTTGGACCGAGATGGCGAGAGTGGATGTCAATTATTCTGGCCTCATCCTGGTCTAGAATACTACTGAATGGTGACCTCGGCAAGCCAATTAAACATGAGCGTGGCCTGAGACAAGGGGATCCCTTGTCACCGTTGTTGTTCATTTTAGACCCTCTACAGCGTATTCTACAAGCATCTTATGATAGAGGCGTACTCCATCCTGTCCTGCCTAAATCGAGAGGGGTTAAGGTTTCTTTATATGCAGACGACGCTGCGGTCTTTATACACCCAGATATTGAGGAAGTGACAGCTCTTAGATTGATTTTAGAAAATTTTGGAGAAGCCTCAGGGCTTTGTACTAACCTGCAAAAGACGGAAGTATACCCGATAAGATGTGAGGAAATGGATCTACAGGAGCTGCTTCAAACCTTTTCCACCAACATAAAACAATTTCCGTGCAGATATTTGGGCCTACCATTGCACGTCAGAAGATTGAGGAAGATTGACTTCGTGCCACTCATTGACAAAATAGGTGGCCGCCTACCAGGTTGGAAAGGCAGGCACATTAACAGAGCGGGTAGAGTGGAATTGGCAAGGTCAGTGCTTATCCCGACTGTTACTCACCATGCGACAGTGTTCAGCTTGCCAAAGTGGGTAATTAGAAAATTGACAAAATTATAAGGAATTTCATTTGGAAGGGTGAGGACGGGGATAGCAACTCCAGGGGACATTGCCTAGTCAATTGGCCGACGGTGAGAAGGCCAAAGGATCTCGGCGGCCTTGGAATTATGGATCTTGAAAAATTTGGGAGAGCTTTAAGGTTGAGATGGTTGTGGCTATCATGGATGGACGAGCCTAAACCGTGGCAGGGGTCCCAATTGCCTTGTGATGATACTGACCGAGCCTTGTTTTCAGCTTCTACAGAAATTATCCTTGGGGACGGCAACATTACCAAGTTCTGGCAAGACTGTTGGCTGCATGGTCAGGCTCCAAAGGAAATCGCACCCAGCCTTTACCACTGTCAGACCCCAGTTCCGGAATCTGTTGTGCATCCTTTACCAGTCCCTGGATCAGTAGCTGATACGCACAAGAACACAGATATGATAATCATAAGCATACTTCGAATGAGTAAATAAGTATAATACCTGATGTAGGACCCTTAGTGGCGGTACGACAAGGATTCAAAACCAATCAAGTCCATCCGACCGACTAATGGTGAAGCAGACAGCGGAAACCATGGCCTAATGCCACAAGCAGACTTGAGAAGTAGAACCAAAAACCAACACGTCGTCGTCTTCTACGAAGTCTTCTCCTGCCTAAACCAACAATCGCAAACGCGTGAGTACATAAGGTACTCAACAAGCCCTAACACAAGGGGTAAATATGTGCAGGGATACAACCAAGGTTTAGGCTAGGGTTTACATAGCGGCGAGAAAGCCATATTTATGCAAAGGTTGTTTTAAAAGCAAAGCCAGTTGCAACTACAGTCAAGATTATTATATTTGATAATTAGTGGGGTTGTTTGGCCCTGGGGGAGATGCAATCCGTCCCGCCAGTTCCCAAGTTTTAATGCTGGCCGAAAACCAGCGCACGGTTCCACACCGGTGTATTCCAAAAACACGCCAAGGGATAACACACACCGTTATACTAATCTTGTGTGGCCAAAGCTTTCGCGTCGTCCATTGCCGTGGAACGCGGCTATCCGGATAGATTATACACTCTGCAGAGGTTGTACATGATTCCCCACAAGGTACACCTATCCTCCCTGATATCGCAGTTTGGACAGGCATACTGAGGTCCCGTACCTACTTGGTGTCACCGGCATCCACCCACGGAAATTCATCCAACCAGGGGCTTCATCAAATCATATCATATATAAAGGCCTGAAAAGTATCCATATGCCGAACCCGCTTCCCACTTGTCCACGAGTCTTCTCCTAGCTTCCGCTGCAACTCCTGCCTTCGAGTGGGATACCGGGTGAACACTATAGTAGGGTGTGGTTCCAAATCTTGCCCATACAAGACTTGTGGCTGTACGAAGGGTGCTAGGCCAGGCGGCACAGGAACCGGTCCTTATACGACCGAAGCAGGCATCTTCAATAGCTATCCTCACAGAGGAGTCGCGTCCCAGAGATAGCCCTCCCCACTGAGGACTACCTCGCCTGCTCCCGCCAAGTAACATCCCCACTAAGAGTTTCACAAGTTGTCACTAGTCCCACCCACAATTCATATTCACACTCACACCACCAAGCACTACACTAAAAAAAAACATGTATAGCAAGATTAAATTAAGTACTCATGTGTAATAGTCCTAAGCAGCATGGCATTCCAACATATCATTAAAGAATTAATGATGTTGGTCCCTAAGTTTAACAATGGAAGCAGGGTAAACAATAACAAGGCATGGCAATCAGCAAGTACTTAGGACATACTAAGCATTTAAACATCATGCAATTTATAAAATAGCTCTAATTAGGATTATTGGAAATCATAGGATCAATCATGATCAAAGGGAGTTAGGGCTTGCCTTCACTAAAGTCTTCGTCTTCAAGTCCTCGTAATCCAGGTCCTCAGATCCTTCCTTGAAGCTTGTATCTTCTGAATCTTCCTTGAAGTTGGTATCCCTCTGACTCTTCCGCGTAGTAACTCACGTGATCTAGCGCATTAAAACATTACGTATAAACAAACTACCGCAAAAGAAATAAAGATCGAAAAGAGCCAAATAAGATCCAATTAAACTCCAATTAAGGACCGATGGAACTCCGAAGAAAGACATGAGACATAAATCATGTATGATGCAATAAGTTTTACTTTATTATAAAAGACTTTATTATCTTAGGGCTAATAGGAGTGATGCATCGAACACTAGGGCTTTTGATGTAAATGAGGGATGCTAAACACAATGAGAAGTGCATGAATGTCTGCGAAGATGGGGATGGCGGGGGTACGTGCTCTTTATACATTTGCGACACGGAGGCTTTATATAGGTTGTAACCTATATAAAGGTTCATGCAACAAGCATACAAGTGCAAGGTGTGTTACTTTAAATACTTATCTATAGATTAAAGTATTAACTAATGGGGGTCAGCTATTATATTATCTATTAAATTAATTACTAAGACTAAGCTACTTATTATTTGTCATGAGCTGAGCGCATGACGGCGGTACGTGCACGTGATTATGCATGACATGAGTGCGCGACTGCAGATAAAATAGCACAATTAAATAAGGGTAACTAGCAATTAAATTAATAATGCACAATAACTCCAATAAGCTCCAAATAAAGACCACATAAGCAAGAATAATAAATCGATAAGTTTTGGAAGGTGCAGGTGGCAACATTAGGTTAAGCTTGATTGGGCGATGGTTGAGTTAGGTTAGGTTTGGAGTTAAGTTGCGATAAAAGAGGTTGCTAGGTCTTGGAGTGAGATGGTATGGCGAGATGATTAGGTTCAACGTCAAATGGCGAACGACATTTGTGACATGCGGCATTGATGTCGCAGGTTATGCCGAGAGGGGATTCTATCAACAAAGTGTGGAACTTGGGGTTTTAAAGGCTCATAGAATTATTCTAGAGCTTCAAAGTTAGTACCAAAGGGTACTACGCGTTTCTACGAACGCGTGAGCGCAAGAACCGCTCAAAACGGAGTTAGGGTTGAGAAGTTACGGGAGTTTTAAGATTTGGGGGCTTATTTGTAAAAACAGAAAAGGTTTAGGGGCCTGTTTGTAATTACAGAAAGACATAGGGACTTACCTGTAATTATAGAAAAGGTTAGGGACCTCGGTGTAAAAAGATAGGGGCTGAAAGATAATTATAGAAAAGTTCAGGGGTGTTTCTGTAAAATGCAGGACCTAAACAGAATTATTAAAAAGATCAGGGGCTTATCTGTAAAAATTACAGGACCCGCGGATTATCTGGAATATCTGGATTTATTTTCGTGTGGGAAAAGCTATGGACCGGGTTCACGGGGGCTATGGACCGGGCGGCGGCTGCGGTCCACCGGTCCATGGTGGACCGAGCGGCGACGGAGCTGGGTTCTTTGCGGCGGCGCGGCGCCGGAATCCTCGCCGCCGGCGTCTAGGATGGACGGCGGGCGACGAGAGCTCGTCGCGGAGGACGAGCGCACGATTTCGAGGCTGTGGGTGGTACATGTCGTCGACGGCGGTGAGCGGTGTGGCGGTGCGCGCTCGCCGGAGTTGGCGGCGGCGGCGGCGCAGGATGGGATATGCGCGGGAGTGGGTCGCGGCTGCATTTTCCGGCGCGAAAGGGTGCGCGCGTGCGCGGGGAAGGTGAGGCGCGGCTCGGCTTGGCGGGACGCGGCCGGAAAAGATGCCGGCGACGAGGTCGCGCGGTGGCGAGCGGTGGCGCACGGTGCGGGGATGTGCGCCGGGAAGGGAGAGAGAAAAGAGATGTGCGGAAGGGAGAGGGGAGAATGGGTAGCTCACCACGGGGCTCGACGGAGTCGTACGGGAGCTGGGACGAGCTGGCGACGACGGCGCGCGGAGCGCGGCGACGACGCTCGACAGTGAGGGAGAGGGAGTGCGACGCGTCGAGTTTGCGTCTGCCGGGGGAGTGCGCGACGACACGACGTAGTTGGCGCGCGCACGGGACGAGCGAGACGAGGCAGGAAGGGTTGTCGTCGTCAAGCTCGCGCGGCGGCGGTCGGCGGCGGTCGGCGGCGCGGCTAGGATAGGGTGTCCGCGCGTCTCCGGTGCTCTCTGAGCTGCGCGATGGGGCGTGGACGAGGCAGAGGAGTACGGCGGAGCAGGGCGGCGAGGGAGGAGGGGAAGAGGGAGCTCGTCGGCGGCGAATCGGGCGTCGCCGGATTTGGGGAAGATTTGGGAAAGAGGAAATTCGAGTGCTTGGCTGCGGTTGAGGTGGTGTTTGAGCTCGCGAGAGAGATGAGGGGGATGGCGCAGAGCTTAGCGGCTTTTATAGGTGGCCGGGGAGAAGCCGAAAGCGGCTCGGCTTGGTCGTCGCTCGTCGTCGGCTCGGTCGTCGCCATAGAAGGCTGACGGGACACGACGAGAGCGGCGGGATGGGTGTCTGCGCGCGGTGACGAGAGCGAAGGCATGGCCACAGCGTCAGCGATGGGATAGAGCGAGGGAGGAGCTCGCGCGGCATGACGTCGGAGCATGGAGGTCGCCGGGTTGTAAGGATCGTGTGACCGAGAGGGGGGGTGAATCGGTGCACTCTAGAATCTATTTCCAAACACTTACACCCAAGCAACTCCTAGCGAGTAGTTCTAGTAACAAGGTAAAGCACACTAAGGAGTATCCTTAACCTATATAGCTAGTGCATATAGATAACACAATCACACCACACTAGCAACCTAGCACAAGATAGATAGATAACGGAAGACTTAAGCTAGGCAAGGCAAGGTAACAAGATAACTAGAGACAAGGCAACCAAGATACTAGGCACACTAAGTAGAGTCCTTAGAGCTACTAGATAGGCTATAACAAGTAAGCACACGAGCAAGGCAATCAAGCAAACCTAGTGAAGCTAGTAGGTACCAAGGTAAACATACAAGCAAGATAAGAGCACAACTCAAGTACTACAAGCAATCATATGAAGTGCGATAAGTAAATGCGAGTAGTAAAGGAGAAGGGATAGAGAATGCTCATGATGTTTTCCCGTGGTCTCGGAAGGATGGCGCCTTCCCCTACTCCACGTTGGGTCACTCCCGCCGGAGTCTCGACCCCGTCCCTCCGCTCGATGGCGATCCCTCCTAGAGCACACTTCACCCTCCGAGTGAAGTCGCGGGCACGTCCCGCCGGGCTCGATCCCGGGTACTCTTCCGGAGGTAAGGCTCCGCACTTGATGCGTGCCAAAGGGCGCTCCACTAGTGATGCTTCTTTCGCACGGGAAGCTCCAAGACCGTGTACAAACTTGTGTCGACTTCCACAATCTCCTTGGACAGCTCAACACCGACGCCTAACCGGTCTAGGCCTTGCCATAAACCAAGAGTAACAGCCCTAGATGACTCTCTCAAGCCCACACTAGCCTAGAGATCAGAGGATGCAACTTGCTACTCTCTCAAGCACTAGGATCACTCCAAATCCTTCTCAAGTGCTTCACACTTCTTCCTCTTGGCTTCTTGGCAGCACCTCCCCTCTTTCCTGGGTCCAAGAGCACCTCAAAGAGGTAAACAACCGACTATATATAGGCCTCCAACCTCAAACTAGCCGTTGTCCAAAAGTACCCAGTCTGCGTGATGACCGTACGATACCGTACTGTCCGGTCTCTAGGACCGTACTGTCCGGTCCACTGTCCGGTCTCTATTCTTCAACTTCCAGAAACTTGAGCTTCTCTGTCTGGATTTCCTCTGTAGACCGTATTGTACGGTTTCCTTGACCGTACTGTCCGGTCTCCATTCTGACCGTATTGTCCGGTCTTCACCAGACTGGCGTCCAGGGAGTGCTGTTCATCATCTCAAAGCAGACCGTATTGTACGGTCCCTAGGATCGTATTGTCCGGTCTCCACTCCTTCTTCAGCCAACAGAAACTTCTCCTTTTCTGTTGCTCTTCTCCTGTAAGACCGTATTGTACGGTCTCCATGACCGTACTGTCCTCTCAACTGTCCGGTCTTCATTCTTCAACTTCCAGAAACTTCAGCTTCTCTGTCTGGAACACTCCAATAGAGACCGTACTGTCCGGTCCCTAGGACCGTACTGTCCGGTCCACTGTCCGGTCTCTATTCTTCAACTTCCAGAAACTTGAGCTTCTCTGTCTGGATTTCCTCTGTAGACCGTATTGTACGGTCTCCATGACCGTACTGTCCGGTCTCTTCTGCCTTCGCAGCTTCGATCTTCTTCTTGATCTTCTTCTTCAACACTTGATCTTTTTGGTTCCTTCAACTCTCTTCTGCCACCCTAGCCCCTGAGAGACTCACCATGCATCCAATGATCTCTATAACTAGTGTGTACTAAGAGAACCACCTCGAACCTTCTTGATAGTCCGGTTTTTCCTATGGACTCAAGCTAACATCTAACCAAGCAACACTCGCTTGGATCTAGCATGTCCTTAGCCTTGATCCATATCTTCTCCGCGACTCCATCAAGTCCGTTCTTGTGTAGATGAAGGCAACCGATCATCCTTGTCATTTAAGTTCATGGTGTGTTGGCGTTCACCACCAACGGACGGAGCTTTCTTCATATGTGACCTATAAGCACAAAGAGTGTTAGTCACATTCATGGTTCTCATCCTATCACCAAAACATTCATACCTTGGAGTTTCCCTAGCTCCAATGGTCATGAAGCTTACAATCTCCCCCTTTTTGGTGATGGATGACAACCATGATAAAAATGATCGAGAAGATAAAGAATGTAATGACAAAAGCCAAGATAAAAACGCAACTCGATCAAGACACTAAACAACAAGTATATGATAGAGAGATAGTTACCTTGTTGATTAGGTCGAGGCAAGTCATAGCTCAAAAGAGGTCACAAGTTAGAGCAAAAACTCATATCACAAGTGAAAGAAAGCACATGATGGAGCTATGACAAGCAAAGGTTGCAAGGGGTTTACCTTCATACTTACTTTGTAGAATTCCGCTCCCCCTTGATAAGTGTACCAATCTCAAGATTGTGTGAAGATCGATCATCTTGATCACTTGATCTTCATTCGTACAAACTCCCCCTTGAGACGGCATTGCTTCTTCTTTATCACCTCAAGATTGTGCGAAGATCGATCGTCTTGATCCTTTGATCTTCTCTTGTACACACTCCCCCTTGAGGTGACATCTTCCACGACCCTTCATAGGCCCGAACTCTTCTTCCCAACTCTTCTCCGCTCGAACTCTTCTCCCCCATATTCTTGCTTGATCATTAAGCCCAACTCTTCTCCCCCTTTGGCATCTATCACCCAAAAAGAAATCTTCCAAGAGAGAAAAGGTTAGTGTAAATATATGGGACAAGTGGGAAAATGAGTTACTTGATTTGGCGTGAAGCTCCCCCTTGATCCGTGATTCTCCATCTCCCAACAATTATCCCTACACACATTCTCAAAAGAATATTGTCTTGAAGTACATAGGGGTTAGTTGATGATGATGGAAATGTATGAACCCTTAGACTTTGAGCCGCGCAAGTGGATTTAACCTTGGAGCTCAAAAATCTTGGTTCAATGGACATGAAGCTCATATAGCATTGCTATAAATTCATCATAGGAGGTCATATACTCATATTGTGAATAAGCAACTCCCCCTAGATGGGTGCTCGGCGCCGAGACACTTATGCAAGATGCATGATGCGAATGCAAGGAATGATAAGTGTACAATGCATGATGCTATAAGGGTAAAACAAGAGAAAGCTAAGAGCGAAGTTACCAACAACAAGTTTGAGCCCTCCATGAGCTTGATCACAACGAGCCATTCTTCAAAGCCTCGGGAGCCAAGTGCCACCAATCCCAAGCTTAACCCATGCTCATTGCTATCTCAAGTAGGTTAGTCGTCGGTCCTACAAAACAAGAAGAACACACAAAAACAACAACACAAACAAAAACAAGCAAAGTATATATACATATATACAAATGTAAGCTCAAGGATATCAAGTGAAGTCGGAGAGGTCGAGAACATTAAGTTCTCCCCGGAGCTTACAAAAGGTCTTCTTGTCAAGTGGCTTGGTGAAGATGTCCGCCAATTGTTCATGAGTCCGAACACCAATCAATTCAATATCCTTCTTGGCCACATGATCTCGAATGAAGTGATGCTTGACTTCAATGTGCTTGGCATGGCCGTGATCACCCTTGTTGAGAGCCATATTGATAGCACTTTCGCTATCACAATAGAGAGGTACTTGCCCATAAGATAATCCATAGTCCAATAGGGTTTGCTTCATATATAAGAGTTGAGCACAACAAGCACCGGCCGCCAAATATTCCGCCTCCGCCGTAGAGATAGCCACACAATTTTGTTTCTTGGAACTCCATGAGATGAGTGATTGTCCAAGAAATTGGCATCCACCGGAGGTACTCTTTCTACTCACTTTGCATCCGGCGAAGTCCGAGTCCGCATAGCCAACAAGTCCAAAGTCCGAGCCTTTTGGATACCATAGGCCCATTGTAGGAGTGCTCTTGATGTACCTAAGAATTCTTTTCACGGCACTCATATGGGACTCCTTGGGGTTAGCTTGATAACGAGCACAAAGACACACACTAAACATGATATCCGGTCTAGATGCGGTAAGGTAAAGAAGTGAACCAATCATAGAACGATAGAGTTTAGGATCCACCGGTATACCTTTTACATCCACATCAAGAGGGACACTTGTAGCCATAGGTGTGTCGTAGGACTTGGAGTCTTCCATGCCGAATCTCTTAAGAAGATCCCGAGTGTACTTCTCTTGGTAGATGAACGTGCCCTCCTTCATTTGCTTGACTTGAAAACCGAGGAAGACATGAAGTTCACCTATCATGGACATCTCAAACTCTTTCTTCATAAGAGCACGGAACTCATCATTATAGATTTCGTTAGTGGAGCCATAGATGATATCATCAACATAGATTTGACAAACAAAGAGATCATCACCAATATGCTTAGTAAAGAGAGTGTTGTCGATACTACTGATCTTGTAGCCCTTGGTGATGAGATGATCTCGAAGTCGTTCATACCATGCTCTTGGTGCTTGTTTGAGTCCGTAGAGAGCCTTCTTGAGCTTGTACACATGGTCCGGATGCTCGGGGTCCTCGAAGCCGGGAGGTTGCTCTACATAAGCTTCTTCATTGATTAGTCCATTGAGAAATGCACTTTTCACATCCATTTGGTGAAGTTTAAAATCAAAATGAGAAGCATAAGCAAGAAGTGTTCTTATAGCCTCAAGACGAGCGACGGGGGCGAAAGTCTCGTCAAAATCGACGCCTTCAACTTGAGAGTAGCCCTTCGCCACAAGTCTTGCCTTGTTCCTCACGATTGCTCCCTTCTCATCTTGCTTGTTCTTGAAGACCCACTTAGCGCCAATGACATTGGATCGCTTGGGACGCTTCACCAACTTCCAAACATCATTCCTCTTGAAATTGTTGAGCTCCTCTTGCATGGATAGCACCCACTTGTGATCTTTCAAGGCTTCCTCGATCGTCTTCGGCTCTAGGGTAGAGACAAAAGAGAAATTCTCAACAATGTTAGCTTCATCAACATAATTAGGTTTATATTGACTTCTCCTAGTCTTTATCCCTTGAGAAGGACTCCCAATGATGAGATCACGTGAATGATCCCTAGCAATGGGTTTGTGCTTCCTTGAAGGTTCTTGTCGAGGAGGAGGAGGAGCCGGCGAAGTATCTTGCGCATCTCTTGCGGCTTGCTCCCTAGAGATGTGAGTGTCTTGTTGTCGAAGAGGTGAACCCGAGCCATCATCTTGAGTTGAAGTAGATTGTGCTTGTTCTTGATTGCTCGGTGAAGCTTGGCTCGTAGTTGCATGAGGTAGACTTGATGGCGCTTGTTGCGGTTCATTTGGAGTAGCTTGACTCGAAGATGCTTGTTGCGGATCACTTGAAGGTGCTTGATGTTGTTCACTTGAGGGAGAGCTTGGATTCTCTTGAGATGTGCCGTAGAAGGTCCACTTGATGAAGTTGTTGGAGGAGGTGTCGGAGGTTCATCTTCACGAGGAATAACTTCACCAATAGGCATGTTCTCCAAAGCTTCCTCCACGGGTTCATCACCTACAATATGAGAAGAAGGAGGGTCTTCTTGAGACCCGTGAGACTCATCAAATTGCACATCATAGGTTTCTTCAACAAAGCCGGTAGAGGTGTTGTAAACCCGATAAGCTTTGGCCGAGCCCGAGTAACCGACAAGAATGCCCACGTCGGTCCTCTTCTCGAACTTGCCAAGTCTTTCCCTCTTCTTGTAGATGTAGCACTTGCAACCAAACACTCGGAAGTAGGCAACATTCGGTCTTCTCCCAACAATCACTTCATATGGAGTCTTGTTTAGCAACTTGTGAGGATAGATCCGGTTGGAGGTGTAGCATGCCGTGTTGATAGCTTCCGCCCAAAACTTCTCCAGAGTGTTGTACTCATCAAGCATAGCACGAGCAAGAGTGATAAGTGTCTTGTTCTTCCTCTCAACAACACCATTTTGTTGAGGAGTGTATGTAGCCGAGAACTCATGCTTTATGCCAACCTCATCACAATAGTCTTCAATGATAGAGTTTTTGAACTCCGTCCCATTGTCACTCCGAATCTTCTTGATGTGATGTCCATACTCATTTTGTACTCTTCTAGCAAACTTCTTGAATATCCCAATTGCTTGTGCCTTGTTCTCAAGAAAGAATACCCAAGTATATCTTGAGTAGTCGTCCACTACCACCAAGCAATAGAGATTCCCACCAATGCTCACATAAGTTGTAGGCCCGAAGAGATCAATGTGTAAGAGCTCAAGAGGTCTTGATGTTGACAAGAAATTCTTGGATGGATGAGGTGAAGCCACTTGCTTTCCGGCTTGGCATGCACTACATAGCTTGTCCTTCTCAAAGGTGACATCTTTGACTCCTCTCACTAGCTTGTTCTTCATTACATGCTTGAGTTGACCCATACCAATGTGAGCAAGCCTTCGATGCCATAGCCAACCTAGAGCGGACTTAGTGAAGAGACAAGTGCTAGGGGCAATAATGTTAGTCTCAAAATCAACAACATATAGATTATTATGACGAAAGCCCTTGATAGTGAGACCCATAGCATCATTATGAAGAACCACCCCATTAGCATCAAAGTTACAAGAAAAGCCAAGATCACATATTTGAGCAACGGATAGAAGATTGAAGTTTAGGGACTCAACAAGCAATACATTAGAGATAGAGAGGTCATTTGAGATAGCCACCTTACCAAGACCTCTCACCTTGTGCTTGGAGTTGTCCCCAAATGTGACCTTGTCATGATCTTTATTTTCTTCCAAGTTGGTGAAGATGGATAAAGTACCGGTCATGTGTTGAGTGCGCTCACTATCTAACACCCATTGTTTGCCACCAATCTTGTAGTTCACCTTGGAAGTAGCCATCAAGCAAAGAGGAGGGTTAGTATCAAAAGAATCAAGTGACATGTTATCTACCTCTTGCTTGCTCTTGATGTAGGCCATAGGAACTCCATTGAGAAAGTCCAAGTCCAATGCATCCAAGGCGTCAATCATTGCCTTGGTGACTCCATTGTGTCTCCACATGGTCCGATCAACACCCATGTGTGTGACATGAGTTCCAAGATGAAGACCTTGAAACCTTCCCACATCTCCACTAGCATTAAAGTACTCAAGAATGTTGTAGATTTGATTCTCATAGGATAGCGCCATCAAGATCATGTCCTTGAGAGTCGTACCACTAATATCATCATTGAGATCATTTAGAATGTGGACCTTCCTATTGTATGGTAGCATAGAGATCACCGTGTGAATAGCGTGTTCATCACTAATCTTGTCTTCTCCTTCAAAAGAGTTCACTCTAGCCACCAACACAAGAAGTCTCTTCCAACAATCAAGCCAAGACTCCCCATCTTTCCTATAGAACACATCATACATGTCGAAGAGGTGATAGTGAGGCCGACCGGCAAGATCCGACTCATACAAGTTGTAGTAGTCTTCAAAGAGGGATGGCAAGACTTCTCTCTTCATGTGATATTCCTTGATAGGCTCCGGCTCATCATCACTAGCACTTGAATAGTCATCATCACAATAGAAGACGGGAACTCTATCATCTTCTTCTTCTTCCTCATCATCACTTGGGGTCTTGAATGTATTGGAGAGCAAAGAGCGAGCCCTTCTTCTTGTGACGATCTCAATGACTTGCTCAATTGAATATGACTCAAGTTCAAAGTTCTCAAACTCAATGTGATCACCATACTTGTCCTTCGGAAGAGCATCAAGAAACCTTCTAAGACCTTGACCCTTAGTGACTATCCAAAGCTTGTTCTCATTTATCCTCTTGATGAGTGAATCCATCCGAAGAGCAAACTCAACAAGATCTTCATTCGGCTTCATTGAGATGTGGTCCAACTCATCACATAGCTTAATATATCCATCCTCTTGATCCCGAGAAGAAGAACCTTCTCCAACACGAGATGATGATTGAGCTTGAGGTAGAGGTTGAGCTTCAATGTGTTGATCTTCACTTGCATGAGGGATATCCTTGTCCTTCTTGATATCCTCCTCAAGAGTGGAGAGAATAGCAACCACCTCATCATAGGGCATGTTCACAAACTCATCCACTCGAGCAAAAGCAAGAATACCAAACCGTGAGAGTGGTAGAGATCGGATAAGCTTCTTCACAACATGCTTGTGCATAATAGATGGATAGCCTCTTGACATGAGTTTCCTAGCGAGAACATACAAGCGAGATGCGAAGTTAGTGATATCCTCATTATCATTCAAAACAAGCTCATCATACTCATCACGCACATCATAGTAGAAAATGTCATTAAGCACACAATCATAAGGCTCAATCAAGGTAGAGGCGATGGAAGTGTTAGAAACGTCATCATGAGTGGACTCCATTTTCCCACACACAATCCCGGTCACGACTCAATGCGGTAAAGCCCTAATAATGAGCACTTGGCTCTGATACCACTTGTAAGGATCGTGTGACCGAGAAGGGGGGGGTGAATCGGTGCACTCTAGAATCTATTTCCAAACACTTACACCCAAGCAACTCCTAGCGAGTAGTTCTAGTAACAAGGTAAAGCACACTAAGGAGTATCCTTAACCTATATAGCTAGTACATATAGATAACGCAATCACACCACACTAGCAACCTAGCACAAGATAGATAGATAACGGAAGACTTAAGCTAGGCAAGGCAAGGTAACAAGATAACTAGAGACAAGGCAACCAAGATACTAGGCACACTAAGTAGAGTCCTTAGAGCTACTAGATAGGCTATAACAAGTAAGCACACGAGCAAGGCAATCAAGCAAACCTAGTGAAGCTAGTAGGTACCAAGGTAAACATACAAGCAAGATAAGAGCACAACTCAAGTACTACAAGCAATCATATGAAGTGCGATAAGTAAATGCGAGTATTAAAGGAGAAGGGATAGAGAATGCTCATGATGTTTTCCCGTGGTCTCGGAAGGATGCGCCTTCCCCTACTCCACGTTGGGTCACTCCCGCCGGAGTCTCGACCCCGTCCCTCCGCTCGATGGCGATCCCTCCTAGAGCACACTTCACCCTCCGAGTGAAGTCGCGGGCACGTCCCGCCGGGCTCGATCCTGGGTACTCTTCCGGAGGTAAGGCTCCGCACTTGATGCGTGCCAAAGGGCGCTCCACTAGTGATGCTTCTTTCGCACGGGAAGCTCCAAGACTGTGTACAAACTTGTGTCGACTTCCACAATCTCCTTGGACAGCTCAACACCGACGCCTAACCGGTCTAGGCCTTGCCATAGACCAAGAGTAACAGCCCTAGATGACTCTCTCAAGCCCACACTAGCCTAGAGATCAAAGGATGCAACTTGCTACTCTCTCAAGCACTAGGATCACTCCAAATCCTTCTCAAGTGCTTCACACTTCTTCCTCTTGGCTTCTTGGCAGCACCTCCCCTCTTTCCTGGGTCCAAGAGCACCTCAAAGAGGTAAACAACCGACTATATATAGGCCTCCAACCTCAAACTAGCCGTTGTCCAAAAGTACCCAGTCTGCGTGATGACCGTACAATAGACCGTACTGTCCGGTCTCTAGGACCGTACTGCCCGGTCCACTGTCCAGTCTCTATTCTTCAACTTCCAGAAACTTGAGCTTCTCTGTCTGGATTTCCTCTATAGACTGTATTGTACGGTCTCCTTGACCGTACTGTCCGGTCTCCATTCTGACCGTATTGTCCGGTCTTCACCAGACTGGCGTCCAGGGAGTGCTGTTCATCATCTCAAAGCAGACCGTATTGTACGGTCCCTAGGACCGTATTGTCCGGTCTCCACTTCTTCTTCAGCCAACAGAAACTTCTCCTTTTCTGTTGCTCTTCTCCTGTAAGACCGTATTGTACGGTCTCCATGACCGTACTGTCCTCTCAACTGTCCGGTCTTCATTCTTCAACTTCCAGAAACTTCAACTTCTCTGTCTGGAACACTCCAATAGAGACCGTACTGTCCGGTCCCTAGGACCGTACTGTCCGGTCTCTATTCTTCAACTTTCAGAAACTTGAGCTTCTCTGTCTGGATTTCCTCTGTAGACCGTATTGTACGGTCTCCTTGACCGTACTGTCCGGTCTCTTCTGCCTTCGCAGCTTCGATCTTCTTCTTGATCTTCTTCTTCAACACTTGATCTTTTTGGTTCCTTCAACTCTCTTCTGCCACCCTAGCCCCTGAGAGACTCACCATGCATCCAATGATCTCTATAACTAGTGTGTACTAAGAGAACCACCTCGAACCCTCTTGATAGTCCGGTTTTTCCTATGGACTCAAGCTAACATCTAACCAAGCAACACTCGCTTGGATCTAGCATGTCCTTAGCCTTGATCCATATCTTCTCCGCGACTCCATCAAGTCCGTTCTTGTGTAGATGAAGGCAACCGATCATCCTTGTCATTTAAGTTCATGGTGTGTTGGCGTTCACCACCAACGGACGGAGCTTTCTTCATATGTGACCTATAAGATCTCACAAAGAGTGTTAGTCACATTCATGGTTCTCATCCTATCACCAAAACATTCATACCTTGGGGTTTCCCTAGCTCCAATGGTCATGAAGCTTACACGGGTATTTGTAGACGGTCGCGCGGTCGTCGGTCAAGGAGGGAATGGGCGAGGTCCTGGTTGACGAGACGGAGCGACGGTTCGACGGGCGCGTGCACGTGCTCCACTTGACGCTCCTGCTGCCCGGACGCGACGGGACGGCGCGGGGCGGCAAGCCGGCATGGGCGCGGCCTGGGCGACGCGACGCGGCGCTGACCAGAGGAGGGAGAGGAGGAAGAAGGGTGGCGACGGGCCGGATGGGCTGCGGCGGCTGGGCCGAAGAGGGGGCGCGGCCCACCAGGAGAAAGAAGAAAAGGAGAGAGAGGAGAGGGGTGCGCTGGGCTGGGCCGGCGGGTGAGGGAGAGGAAAAAGAAAAGAGAGGGAGATGAGATGGGCCGGCTGAGGAAGACAAGGGGGATTCAGCCCGATAGGTTTAGGAAAAGAGATTTGGATTTTCTTTTTCAGGAATTAACTAGGAACTCAAATTTGAATGGGAATTCAAATTTGACAGAGAACAAAATCGAACAAATACACAAATGAAACCAAGAACTCCAGAAATGCATATGGTGCATTTTGTGCAAGTTTTAAAAAGTCAAAATTTTAAATTCAAGGTGAATTTGCTAGAGTTTAACCGGCAATTATTTTAGTTTGTTGTAAATTCGAAAAGTTCAAACTTTTTAGTGCATTTTTAAATGGGAGCAAACACTTGAGCATGCGTTTTATATTCCAGAAATTCTCAGATTCAAACTATGTGTGAATTATTTAGTAAATTTTATTTTGGAAAAAATTATTGTAAGGTAAGATGTAGACAAAATTTAAATTTGGAGTGATTTTTGTTACTTTTGTTTTGCTTTTAAATTTTGGGATGTTACAGATCTACCCCACTTAAAAGGAATCTTGTCCTCGAGATTCGAACAAGCTTGCGGATGTGTAGAACTTGTCTTGTGTCTTCTTGTTTTGCTGGTGGTAACATCCAAAATTTCATCAAAGATGTCTTAGCATTGCAAGCTTTGATAGCATATTCTCTTTATTGTATGAGTACTTGAAACTGCTGGTGGACACAGCAGAGCTTCTTGCTTCTGATGATCTTCGATGTCGGTTGCTTTGGCAAAGGATGGCGAACCTGAAGGTCTGGTTTCAAGGCTATTGGACTAGCCAACAGAAAATCCTACCCCACTTAAAAGGATTTTCACTTGGGGTACTCTGGTTGATGTTTTGCAGTTACTCAAGTTCTGGTTGTCTCGAGGCATTTCAAGTGGTAAGGTCCTTAGCCTGTTTTGCAACTTTTCTTAAGGAGGGAACGATGATTCTGAAGCTTTCCGTATCCATGGTATGGTATGTTCATTACTTCATAAGCTTTCCCATGTGACATGAACCATTGTTTTCTCTCTTTGATGTGTGACGCTTTCTCTGCTTACCATAATGAGACCATAATCCTTATATCCCATCATATCAATCCAAGGGTTTCCATAAACAGTAACCATTCCAAGGCATATACTCAGTCCATCGTAGGAAGGGTTTTCCACTTTTTTTTGTCTTAGAGGTGGGGGCACCTACCCCACTTAAAATCCTTGACCTCGGATTGATTAAGACTCAAGCAACCTTTTGAGTGCCTGATCCATTCAACAGGAAACTTTCTCATTGTTGCAGAGGTGTAGCCGGGGGACAACTTAACCAAAACTGTATCACTGGCTCATTCTGATGTTGACGCTACACATGACTCTTTTTCAAGGGTCAACTTGGTCTGCTTATGTGGAACGGATATCTGGGGTTATTGAGATTATGCTCCGGATGTTTGTGTCTTGATATCTTCTTTAGAGTTACCTGGATCTGACCGTCCAGAATTGGCTCAACACTTGAGTCATTTAACTGATCGGGCATAGTGACGTGAGATTTATTGCTTGAATTTTGACAGTAGCCCATATTTCCATTTTCTTGTCCTGGTGTACTTGCAATTCTCTTGCGATCCAGTGCATTTACCATCACAACCGCTTTTCCAGGGGACTTAAGACTTTTCCTTGTGGTTCCATGAGCGGCTTTTCCAAATGCCTTTTCTCGATCTGTCTAGTTCAGGACTGAAAAATCATATAATCCATCACTATTCCTCATACTGATATTCTTACCTCGTCGAGTTTAGTCAACTCTGGCCATTTCAGGTTCATGGTACCTTGTTTCCAATACCATATATCACTGCTCAAAGTCTATAGTTGCCATCTGTAGACCGAGTCTGATTTGTTCTGAAACTTCTAATTTCTTTAGCGTGTACTTGTTACTGTGTAGTCATACTCACGATAACGAGGGGTTACTATTCTCATGAGTATGTCTACTTCTCATATTTCCAGTTGCTGGTAGCACTTGGATCTTTTAGGTCAATCTTGGAGACAAACTTGGCACTCTTTAGCTCATCAAACAAGTCATCGATCCTGGGCAGTGGTTACTTGTTCTTGATGGGGATGTCACCGAGTGAACTGTGGTCAAGGCAAATTCTGGGATTGCCATCTTTCTTTTTGACGAACATAGCAGGTGATCTTCAAGGAGAAGGGCCTGGTCTAGTAGATCCTTTTCCGTAACTCTGCTAGCAATTCTTTTAGTTCTGTGAGTCCATTGGCTGCCCTCTGATAGGGTCCTTGGCTTATCAGGGATTTTCTCTAGGAATGAGCTCAATGCTGCACTTTTGTCTTGGTCAGGTGGTATTCTGATAACTGATCTCGGTGACCTCTGGGTATTCTCAGACTCCTGTTACTTCTTCCAAAGTATTTCAGGCTGCATTCCATGGGTATAGTCTTTTATCCTCTTGGTTCACATTCCACTTTAGTCCAAGTCATTGGCGGTCTTCCTCACATTTCTGAGGCAAACGTTAGTAATCAACACATCTTTGTCAGTGCAAGCATAGGCAGGTGACTTGAGCTTCATCTTTTGGCAAGGTTTCTTGACTGTGGAGGTTTCACAACTGAGGAAATTAATTCCGGTTGCTCGGTCAGTGTGGGGCGATTGCACTGTGAGCTGGGCTGACTGTGATGGTGGTTGATACCTGTCATCATCAACTTGGCGGTTATTGACATTGCCTTCTTAGTTAAGCTCTTCTTTATGTGACGTTGTCTGTCTTCCTCTATTTCTTTAGGTGTTTGATGTTCGACAAACAACTGATGCCTTGATTTTTGTAGCACTGTCTCTTGTAAACTTTCGAATTGAACTGTGATCCTTAGTTGCATTTATGTCATATTCTTGCCTGGCTTGATTCTGAGCTGGCGGCGGGTTTCTTCCATAGGGGTTCGGGTATAGGTTAGGAGGGGGTTTTTGGCATTAAATTGCTCTTAAACTTTTTTTTTTGGTTTCATTAAGAGCACACAAGCATAAGGAATCAGAAACAGAGAACAACAAAATCATCAAATCACACAATCAACGCGATTTATTTGTTTTGGTCTGAAATATAAGTGTACTATGAACGAGGTTTAAGGCTTGAGGGTGGATAGACTATCGTTTCTTCCGTTGTAATCAAAACTCGACCAATAGCCTATTGACCAAAAAGAGTCGAAAGGGTCAGGTGAATTGGTCGGTTTAAAGGAAAACTATTCATCACACTTCTGTGTTGAAAGGGCTTCACTGCCTTGATGCCTGATGTTACTTGAGTTCGTGTAGTACGACCATTGTAATTCTCAGGGCATGGAGCCTTTCACTTCTCTTTTTCCAACTCAACTCTTATTGGAACACAGATTGTGACATAAATCCATGCTTCTTTAGGACAACACTGATACTTTTCATTACTCATACAAAGGTTTACAACCCTATTACAAGGTGCCTTACAAGTTCTGTAGTTACTCCTAGTGATTACTGCCATTCTTGCAAGAGTAACATCCTTCTAAAGGGTTGAGCAGGACTTTGAGGCTATCCTTCCTGCGGAGGATACTCTGAGAATTCTGGCTCAAGTAGCATGGCTGCATACTGGATGTACTTTGTCGATTTCAGGATTGTAAACTTTGACATTATTTGCTGTCATCCTGATTTCCTTGTTCGAGCATTTCAGGGCAATCTGCTGCGAAGTGTCCACGGTTCCGACACAAGTAACACTTCTGATTTCTTTGTGGTACCTTTCGGTCAACCTTGAGTGGCGGACTTGTGCTATTTGGATCATCATGCACTTTGGTCAGGTGGTGAGGGATAGGCCCTTGTGCTGTACACCTTGGCTTCTTGATCTTTGCAGATGTAGCTTGACGGTTGTTCTTCCTTTTCCAGTTGAAGCTTTTGTTTGCATTCTTGAGATGCCGGGCTTTTGTAACATTGACGACTTCCTCATTGATCTTCTTTATGGACTCTTCTAGGTTACTCAATCTTTCGAGTACAATGGCGATGGTAGGAGTTGATGTCAGGTCTGTACTGTCCATTCTATTCCAAGCTCTTTGCTCCGGGCGCTCTTGTACTGAAGGTTGAATCTTTCTAGGTGGAGCTGGAGCTTGAGGCACATCACTCTCCATTCTGGCTATAGCAGCTCTTGCTTCATCGCTTGGTCGAAAAAAGAAGCAATTGGCGTCTTTACGCCCACAGTTGTAGTAACAGAAGCATGTCTCCAAGGATCTGGTATCCTGAGCGGCATTGACACTCTTCATTGGGTTGAAACTCCTGCACAAAGACACTTCTGGATGAGACTCTTTTCTTGAGGCTGACGGGGAGGAAAGCAAAGAATTTTAACAGAAGAGGGGAAGGTTATATGGAAAGTTTTGTAACTAGTTTTGAAAATAGACATTTTCGAGCGTGACAAATCCTAGGTTTTCGTTCTACAGTCAAGTATTGCTCTGATACCACTCTGTCAGACTCCAATTCCGGAATCTGTTGTGCATCCTTTACCAGTCCCTGGATCAGTAGCTGATCGCACAAGAACATAGATATGATAATCATAAGCATACTTCAAATGAGTAAATAAGTATAATACCTGATGTAGGACCCTTAGTGGCGGTACGACAAGGATTCAAAACCAATCAAGTCCATCCGACCGACTAATGGTGAAGCAGACAGCGGAAACCATGGCCCAATGCCACAAGCAGACTTGAGAAGTAGAACCAAAAACCAACACGTCGTCGTCTTCTACGAAGTCTTCTCCTGCCTAAACCAACAATCGCAAACGCGTGAGTACGTAAGGTACTCAACAAGCCCTAACACAAGGGGTAAATGTGTGCAGGGATACAACCAAGGTTTAGGCTAGGGTTTACATAGCGGCGAGAAAGCCATATTTATGCAAGGGTTGTTTTAAAAGCAAAGCCAGTTGCAACTACAGTCAAGATTATTATACTTGATAATTAGTGGGGTTGTTTGGCCCTGGGGAGATGCAATCCGTCCCGCCAGTTCCCAAGTTTTAATGCTGGCCGAAAACCAGCGCACGGTTCCACACCGGTGTATTCCAAAAACACGCCAAGGGATAACACACACCGTTATACTAATCTTGTGTGGCCAAAGCTTTCGCGTCGTCCATTGCCGTGGAACGCGGCTATCCGGATAGATTATACACTCTGCAGAGGTTGTACACGATTCCCCACAAGGTACACCTATCCTCCCTGATATCGCAGTTTGGACAGGCATACTGAGGTCCCGTACCTACTTGGTGTCACCGGCATCCACCCACGGAAATTCATCCAACCAGGGGCTTCATCAAATCATATCATATATAAAGGCCTGAAAAGTATCCATATGCCGAACCCGCTTCCCACTTGTCCACGAGTCTTCTCCTGGCTTCCGCTGCAACTCCTGCCTCCGAGTGGGATACCGGGTGAACACTATAGTAGGGTGTGGTTCCAAATCTTGCCCATACAAGACTTGTGGCTGTACGAAGGGTGCTAGGCCAGGCGGCACAGGAACCGGTCCTTATACGACCGAAGCAGGCATCTTCAATAGCTATCCTCACAGAGGAGTCGCGTCCCAGAGATAGCCCTCCCCACTGAGGACTACCTCGCCTGCTCCCGCCAAGTAACATCCCCACTAGGAGTTTCACAAGTTGTCACTAGTCCCACCCACAATTCATATTCACACTCACACCACCAAGCACTCACACATTTAACACTAAAAAAAACATGTATAGCAAGATTAAATTAAGTACTCATGTGTAATAGTCCTAAGCAGCATGGCATTCCAACATATCATTAAAGAATTAATGATGTTGGTCCCTAAGTTTAACAATGGAAGCAGGGTAAACAATAACAAGGCATGGCAATCAGCAAGTACTTAGGACAAACTAAGCATTTAAACATCATGCAATTTATAAAGAGGGTCTAATTAGGATTATTTGAAATCATAGGATCAATCATGATCAAAGGGAGTTAGGGCTTGCCTTCACTAAAGTCTTCGTCTTCAAGTCCTCGTAATCCAGGTCCTCAGATCCTTCCTTGAAGCTTGTATCTTCTGAATCTTCCTTGAAGTTGGTATCCCTCTGACTCTTCCGCGTAGTAACTCACGTGATCTAGCGCATTAAAACATTACGTATAAACAAACTACCGCAAAAGAAATAAAGATCGAAAAGAGCCAAATAAGATCCAATTAAACTCCAATTAAGGACCGATGGAACTCCGAAGAAAGACATGAGACATAAATCATGTATGATGCAATAAGTTTTACTTTATTATAAAAGATTTTATTATCTTAGGGCTAATAGGGAGTGATGCATCGAACACTAGGGCTTTTGATGTAAATGAGGGATGCTAAACACAATGAGAAGTGCATGAATGTCTGCGAAGATGGGGATGGCGGGGGTACGTGCTCTTTATACATTTGCGACACGGAGGCTTTATATAGGTTGTAACCTATATAAAGGTTCATGCAACAAGCATACAAGTGCAAGGTGTGTTACTTTAAATACTTATCTATAGATTAAAGTATTAACTAATGGGGGTCAGCTATTATATTATCTATTAAATTAATTACTAAGACTAAGCTACTTATTATTTGCCATGAGCTGAGCACATGACGGCGGTACGTGCACGTGATTATGCATGACATGAGTGCGCGACTGCAGATAAAATAGCACAATTAAATAAGGGTAACTAGCAATTAAATTAATAATGCACAATAACTCCAATAAGCTCCAAATAAAGACCACATAAGCAAGAATAATAAATCGATAAGTTTTGGAAGGTGCAGGTGGCAACATTAGGTTAAGCTTGATTGGGCGATGGTTGAGTTAGGTTAGGTTTGGAGTTAAGTTGCGATAAAAGAGGTTGCTAGGTCTTGGAGTGAGATGGTATGGCGAGATGATTAGGTTCAACGTCAAATGGCGAACGACATTTGTGACATGCGGCATTGATGTCGCAGGTTATGCCGAGAGGGGATTCTATCAACAAAGTGTGGAACTTGGGGTTTTAAAGGCTCATAGAATTATTCTAGAGCTTCAAAGTTAGTACCAAAGGGTACTACGCGTTTCTACGAACGCATGAGCGCAAGAACCGCTCAAAACGGAGTTAGGGTTGAGAAGTTACGGGAGTTTTAAGATTTGGGGGCTTATTTGTAAAAACAGAAAAGGTTTAGGGGCCTGTTTGTAATTACAGAAAGACATAGGGACTTACCTGTAATTATAGAAAAGGTTAGGGACCTCGGTGTAACAAGATAGGGGCTGAAAGATAATTATAGAAAAGTTTAGGGGTGTTTCTGTAAAATGCAGGACCTAAACAGAATTATTAAGAAGATTAGGGGCTTATCTGTAAAATGTACAGGACCCGCGGATTATCCGGAATATCTGGATTTATTTTCGTGTGGGAAAAGCTATGGACCGGGTTCACGGGGGCTATGGACCGGGCGGCGGCTGCGGTCCACCGGTCCATGGTGGACCGAGCGGCGATGGAGCTGGGTTCTTTGCGGCGGCGCGGCGCCGGAATCCTCGCCGCCGGCGTCTAGGATGGACGGCGGGCGACGAGAGCTCGTCGCGGAGGACGAGCGCACGATTTCGAGGCTGTGGGTAGTACATGTCGTCGACGGCGGTGAGCGGTGTGGCGGTGCGCGCTCGCCGGAGTTGGCGGCGGCGGCGGCGCAGGATGGGATATGCGCGGGAGTGGGTCACGGCTGCATTTTCCGGCGCGAAAGGGTGCGCGCGTGCGCGGGGAAGGTGAGGCGCGGCTCGGCTTGGCGGGACGCGGCCGGAAAAGATGCCGGCGGCGAGGTCGCGCGGTTGCGACCGGTGGCGCACGATGCGGGGATGTGCGCCGGGAAGGGAGAGAGAAAAGAGATGTGCGGAAGGGAGAGGGGAGAATGGTTAGCTCACTACGGGGCTCGACGGAGTCGTACGGGAGCTGGGACGAGCTGGCGACGACGGTGCGCGGAGCGCGGCGACGACGTTCGACAGTGAGGGAGAGGGGACGCGTCGAGTTTGCGTCTGCCGGGGGAGTGCGCGACGACACGGCGTAGTTGGCGCGCGCACGGGGCGAGCGAGACGAGGCAGGAAGGGTTGTCGTCGTCAAGCTCGCGCGGCGGCGGTCGGCGGCGCGGCTAGGATAGGGTGTCCGCGCGTCTCCGGTGCTCTCTGAGCTGCGCGAAGGGGCGTGGACGAGGCAGAGGAGTACGGCGGAGCAGGGCGACGAGGGAGGAGGGGAAGAGGGAGCTCGTCGGCGGCGAATCGGGCGTCGCCGGATTTGGGGAAGATTTGGGGAAAGAGGAAATTCGAGCGCTTGGCTGCGGTTGAGGTGGTGTTTGAGCTCGCGAGAGAGATGAGGGGGACGGCGCAGAGCTTAGCGGCTTTTATAGGTGGCCGGGGAGAAGCCGAAAGCGGCTCGGCTTGGTCGTCGCTCGTCGTCGGCTCGGTCGTCGCCATAGAAGGCTGACGGGACACGACGAGAGCGGCGGGATGGGTGTCTGCGCGCGGTGACGAGAGCGAAGGCATGGCCACAGCGTCAGCGATGGGACAGAGCGAGGGAGGAGCTCGCGCGGCATGACGTCGGAGCATGGAGGTCGCCGGGTATTTGTAGACGGTCGCGCGGTCGTCGGTCAAGGAGGGAATGGGCGAGGTCCTGGTTGACGAGACGGAGCGACGGTTCGACGGGCGCGTGCACGTGCTCCACTTGACGCTCCTGCTGCCCGGACGCGACGGGACGGCGCGGGGCGGCAAGCCGGCATGGGCGCGGCCTGGGCGACGCGACGCGGCGCTGACCAGAGGAGGGAGAGGAGGAAGAAGGGTGGCGACGGGCCGGATGGGCTGCGGCGGCTGGGCCGAAGAGGGGGCGCGGCCCACCAGGAGAAAGAAGAAAAGGAGAGAGAGGAGAGGGGTGCGCTGGGCTGGGCCGGCGGGTGAGGGAGAGGAAAAAGAAAAGAGAGGGAGATGAGATGGGCCGGCTGAGGAAGACAAGGGGGATTCAGCCCGATAGGTTTAGGAAAAGAGATTTGGATTTTCTTTTTCAGGAATTAACTAGGAACTCAAATTTGAATGGGAATTCAAATTTGACAGAGAACAAAATCGAACAAATACACAAATGAAACCAAGAACTCCAGAAATGCATATGGTGCATTTTGTGCAAGTTTTAAAAAGTCAAAATTTTAAATTCACGGTGAATTTGCTAGAGTTTTACCAACAATTATTTTAGTTTGTTGTAAATTCGAAAAGTTCAAACTTTTTAGTGCATTTTTAAATGGAAGCAAACTCTTGAGCATGAGTTTTATATTCCAAAAATTCTCAGATTCAAACTATGTGTGAATTATTTAGTGAATTTTATTTTGGAAAAAATTATTGTAAGGTAAGATGTAGACAAAATTTAAATTTGGAGTGATTTTTGTTACTTTTATTTTGCTTTTAAATTTTGGGATGTTACAACCACCTAGCAAAATTCAAAAATAGGTCGGTAGCAAAAGAGATGCAGAATAACAACTGGATGAAATCGATTCAGAACATCAGTACACAACAGCAGATTAGAGAGTTTGTTAAACTGCGGGCTCGGGTTCAGTCAGTAGCTCTCAACCATGACCAGAAAGATACAGTTAGGTGGAGATGGGCAGAAAATGGAATTTATACATCGAGCTCTGCTTATAAAATTCAGTTCCTAGGAAGCCATCTGCCATTCAAGACCTCGGATCTTTGGCAAGCAAAAGCTGAACCCAAAGTCGTCCTGTTCGCATGGACTGTAATGCACGAAAAAATCCTAACCGCGGACAATCTAGCCGGAGAGGATGGGATCATAATCCGACCTGTTGCCTCTGCAACTCGACCCAGGAGGACCCAAGACGCCTGCTGCTAAGTTGTTCTTTCGCTCAGCAAGTGCTAACAACTGTGTATAGATGGTTTGTTAATGCAGGAACACTTTCAGCAGGAATGCTAGGAGAAGCTGTTGCATCTTGGCTGGAGAGGGCTTCCATCGGTGTACAAGCAAGACAACGGAGAGGTTTATTAGGGGTTCTTCTTGGCATATTTGGAAGGAACGTAACAGGAGGATTTTTGAAGGTGTTCAGAGAAGCTGCTTACAAGTTGCGCTGTTGGCTAAAGAAGACATAGACTACTATTTCTGGGCCAAGCAGAGTGGAAATGCACATGAGGTGATCAACAATGAAACCGGCTAGTCTTTTTCTTTCTCTGATTCACTCGCCTGTCTGCTACCTCCTGATGTGTTTCCGGCCAGCTTGTTTGGCCTCCATGTCTAGCTCTGATGTAGTGCTTTCATTAGGGTCAAGAGGTGCTGGCCAATCTGAACTGATTTAATGTTTTTTCTCTGAGACTGCTTCTATCTTGCTTAATGAAAAGGCAGAACACCTGCTATTTTTTTCCTTCAAAAAAAAAGAGAAAAACCCTAGTGAAACTCATTGATTCGAGTAGTGAATGGAATAATCTTGGTCTGCTGCTTCTACCGCTCCGGTGGAACATCAGTGCTTCAGCATAAATTGTTACTTTGTTCTCTATTACCTAGTTATATACTCAAACTATTGTAGATTTGCTATTATATTGATTATCAATTTTATTTAATCATGTACTTGTGTGGTTGCATGAACACCTGGCATATACCAATTGAATTTTGTCGTTGTGTCAGTGTTAGTAACATAGCATGAATGCTAGTCCCAATCCTAATTAACGTTTTTTTCTACCTATACAATCCTAATTAACGTCTTTCTATCCATATTTCTTCTGATTGTTCGTTTTCAATATTCTGAGAATTTTGGTTTTGTTTTCATTTCCGAGCTTACCATTTTCGGTTATGTTTTGGTCTATAAAATATAATTAGAATGACCCCTAGATCAATATCAAGAAATAAAGACAGTGTAGTTTTTTTGAACTGTAATAAAAACGGAGTTGAATCTAGGATTGTCCATTTCCTGCTGGCTACCGTTCCCATTGCTTGAAACATGTGCCGAAAGTCTATTAATTTTTGAGACAAGATAATGGGAAAGATATATATGTCCGGAGGTCATTGGAGCTGTTTGCTAGTCATGGATGGAGATCCCATAATAGACTTTGTCCTCCTTGATTTATTTTCTACTCTTTTGATATTCAGTCGGATGACTGAACGTTTGTAATAAAAACAAAACCAGGCTGTGTGCTTTGCAGAGGCCGGAGACTTTGGTTTCCAATATCTAAAAAATAAATCCGAAGGTAGTAAAAAAAAAGCAATTTTTTTCTCAAAAGACCAAGTTTGATCTGAGTCGTCAGCCCTCATTCGAATTCATCTCAAATTCACACCAAAGTGAATTGAGTTCGACTTGAATTCAAAACGTTCAAGGTCTTCTTTGTTTCCTATTATACAAATTGAACTTGTATCCACAAAACACTTTGTGCCTCGGTGGTAAGAGTGTATGTTTGTATGGAACTGACACTGGTTTGAATCCAGTTCTCATATACCGCATTGTTTCTTCTTTTTTTCCCCATATAGCTAGCAGCTGTAGATGGGCTTGGCAATGTTAAGGTGGGCCGAGTCCACTCAGTGCAGCCTTCTCTTTCATTTTTTTTTTGAAATTATTCCAAGCTAGAATGTAAAATCAATAACTCAACCATCCGAACGTCAGTTGATCTGATTCTTGTTCCCAAATTCATACAAAATCAATCTCTATCCATTCGTCCAGCTTCATCATTTTTAGAGTCAATTTATTATTTATTTGCATTTGTTTGCTTGTTTAAACGTATGTTAGGCTTTAGCAAATGGAGAGTACAAGTAGGAGAGGAGCAGGAATCGGTAGTTACAGATTTGGAGTCTTCAAAAGAGAATCTTAGACCCAAATCTTTTTCATCCAGCCCGGCGCGCGAGCGGTGCAGACCGTGAAGTGCAGCTCTGTCCTAACATCGCCCTCCAACTAGCCAGCGGACCACATACAAAATTTTAGATGGGGCGGAGATGGACCACGGCCACGTCTCCGCCTGCCACCCGGCAATGGCTGCATCCTTCTCTTTCCGTGGCGTTCTCCCTCCATGGATGTGGCCGCGCGATAAGGAGCGAGTTTGAGTTCGAAATCCAACTCCGATCGACAATATGCGCAATGCAATTCACGATCATCAGATTGCCACTTCCGCGTAGTGTGTGTCCGTTGGTTTTCTTTAGACAAAAGGTGTGTGTCCGTTGGTTTTTTTTTTTTTTTTGAGAACAGTGTGTCCGTTGGTTGCTAGCCTGGGCAAATCAATCCTAAATAAAGGACAACTTGTTATTGAGCCTTAGCATTGCTAGGATCTGACATCAGGAATTTTATTTGGCCCAAATGTCCCATACACTGGTGGATTGCTGCCTAGCTGGGGCAGCCACTCCTCTCAAAAAAAAAAAAAATGCTGGGGCAGCCACTCCATCCACCCTGCCGTGGTGGTTCGCCCCTGATTACTTGTCGCCGGGCGATCGCTCGAGATAATGCGCGGCAGCCTCCACCCCGCAGGCATGGGCCAGAAATCCTTGGAGCGAGAACGTACCATGAGTGGTCGAGAAGGAGATTTTGGTCCATGGACACACAGCAACTATTTTAATAGACTAAGGCTGTGTTTGTTTCAGTTTTTGGCTATTTTCAACGTTGGTTTTTGGAAGATCAAAACGTCAAATGTTTTTAAAAGTGAGAAGCCAAAAGCATATGTCAGATTTCTTCTGCCCTTCTGACTTTTAAGAGCATCTAACTTTTAGTTCAAAAGACAATTTATTTGCTTCTTGTATCTTACTCTAAGACAGAGTAAGAAGCAAATAAATAGTTTTTTAATGGAAAAAATGACCTCAAATTCTAGATGTTACACATATTTAACAAGCTTAATGCAAGATACAAGAGACATCATCACCATATAAGCCTACCTCAGCGGCACAACCTTGTCCCAATAACTTTGAACCAATCCTCCTAGAGAGTAATGAAAGGGGCGAATGTCACGTGGACTTCTCAACCATTTCTTCGCAAAAAAAAAACTTCTCAACCATTTGAAATGACCGGTATTTGTGGCGGTGCATGGTAAACAAAATTTCTCAGAGGAACTACTGCGGCAATGCTAAACAGAATTTTGATAGTCAGTCGCAAAAAAAAAAAAAACCGGAATTTTGATAGTAATTATTGACGTGGACGTCTCAACTAATTATTAATATATGATGCGGACTTCTCAACCAATAGAAATGATCACCTTTTTGTGGTAGTGTATATTCTAAACATTTTTTCCGGAAGATACTAAACAATGTTTTGGTAGTATAACTAGTGACGACGGTGGCTACCTGGGCTAATGCCCACAGTAATACTTATGAGAGTACATTGCATCGAGCTAAATAGTTGTGAAGAATATTCTATCCATTTCAAATTACTTGTTGTTTTATGTTTGCAATAGGTTTGACCAGAAATAGTAAGAAATTCTTATATAAATAACAACATACTCACATGCAACAAAAGTGATTTGCAAGCAAATTAAAGTATATATAGGTATCATGTTTTAGATTATTTATGAGAAACATTCACATGTTACTACATTCGTTTGAAAAAGGGATCATTCACAGCAAGAATTTAATTTGTAGAAATTATTGACCAAAGACATAGGACAAACTAAAAGCATGAAGTAATTTGAAACAAAAGTAACATTAACGTACACCTAGAGAATATAATTGAGGGTACTGCTCATTATCCCCTTAGCTTCACATGTATCTCTTGAGACTGCTCTTTAGCAGTGAGGATGTAAAACAAATCTTTCTGAACTCCAAGGATAGCATGACGACGAGGAACAAATGTCTTGTTGTTATACAATCTGAACTTTAGGAAGGATATATATATTTCACTACCCACGGGCAATACAATTAAGAAATTTTAGGCAGATGCCACGTGAAGATAATTGATGGCACGGCCGGCTTCAAGAACCTCATTGAGCACGCGCTGCAGAGCAAAATCCTCCGAATTGATGCCTGCGTGTGTCGCATTGGGAATCAAAACAGACTTGAAGTAGCCTTAACCCGGATCAGCCCCGATCACGGTGTCCAGAGCCAGAATGCTCGCCAGGTTGATCACCCCGTCGCCGTCGCCGTACACCACTTGGGGCGGGGCACCGAAGGCACCGTCCAAGTACACCAGCTTCTCCACCGTGGGCACGCCGACGCCGTTGATGCAGGTCACCGGCACACCAGGCGCCTTCAGGTTCAGCGTCACCGGCAGCGTCCTCGTCACGTACCTCGCCACCTCGTCGTCGGAGAAACCTTCCGCCGCGAGAAGCTCCGGAATGTTGTAGGCGGAGTAGTTCTTGGCCCGTGTGACCACCAGCGGCGCGTGGCCGAAAACTCTTGGCGACGGAAGGGTGGAGAATGCGGTCGCGAAGCTCCTGCTCGTGTTCCCGTACGACAGAAGAACGTCGCCCGGCGACGACGACGGCGACGAGACACGGCTCTGTAGCGACGCCACGCCGCCGCCGCCGCCGGTAGAGATCATGACGAAGTGCTTGACTACCTCCTGCGCCACGGCAGGGTGGTGCTGCCGAGGAAGGCCAGGGCGTTGAGGCCGCCGAAGCTGTGCGTCACCAGGATCACCGGCTTGTCCCCGTTCCTCTCGCTCGCGCGCTCCACGAGCAGCTTCAGGCATGAGACGAAGCCGGAGAACACCGTGGACGCAACGCCGGGAGGCGGCGCCGCGTGCCGGAAGTCGTATGGGGCGCCGAACAGGTTCACGCCGTCTTCGTATCCGTCCGCTTCCAGCGCCTGCACGAGCCGTTTCATGCAGATGTTCCTGAAGGCGATCGATTGAAAATTCTTCGTCTCAATGAAAAATAATTTCAGAATGAGATGCATGAATAGTGTGAGTTTTTTTACTTCTTGGCAGCGTCGTCGGAGCCGAAGCCGCGGGTGGTGCCGAAGCCCAGGACGCGGGTCTGGACGCCCGGCACGTTGCGGTAGTCGCCGGCGACGGGGTCGTACACGAGCCGGAGCTGGTCGGCGTAGCAGGGCACCAGCGCGGGGTCCTGCTGCATCTCCGTGTAATTCTCCCAAAGCCGGAACCACCCGCCGCCCTTCCGTGCGCCGCAGCCGGGCGCCGACGGCGGCGGCTGGTACTCGTCCGTGAGGCGCGCCTCGAGCTGGCTGCACGAGTACCCCGGCAGCAGCACCACCGGATGGAGGCCGTCAGCTGTGGCATCGTGCGCCAGCGAGCAGCTGACGAAGAAGAGCCCAGGGAGCAGGAGGGGCACGAGCAGGTGCACCTTCGTCGACATGGCTTCTTGCGCCATCGATAATGTTCTCGTCCTTCCCTTGCAGCTAGCAGACTAAATATTGAAGAATAAATTGTATTCAATAGAGACATCGACGTACATCATCCAATTTCTTGCGAACGGAAATCTGGCTAAGGGCCGTACAAGTAAAATATTTCCAAGGCATTCTAGAGGATAATAATGTCTGAATTTTTTACCTCAGATTTTGTTTTTGTGGATGAGATTTAGTCTGACATGGTAGAGAACAAAAATTCAGTCATTTTAAAGGATCCTAGCGCCTGAATTTTATTTACAGCATCCATACTTAAGAATTTAGTATACAATGGGTGTAAGTTTAATATATATTGGTTGTAACTCAAGATTAGAAAATATTCAGGTATTTCAAGCCGTAAAAATACCTGAATTTTATTTTCTTACCCATTCATGCATGCAAATTAAGAAGAACATGTTGGAAAGAAAATATGGACGCTAGAAAGCAACGTAATGTCTACGCAATTTTTAACAATCCCCTTATAAAATGGATACAGACAACACCATTTTGTTCAGAGCCAAAACAGGATATCCTCGAGGATACCTTGCCGACAATCATATTTCCTCTTCCATGCTGTACTGTCTGCTTGTTTTTAGATTTAATTCTCCAAATGTCATATAGTGATCCTTCTCGTATTTTCTCTTTGAAGTTGTATCATGATGAACATGCTTCTTTGTGGCGCTCAGATTTTCAAGTGTCATCCCAACTTCTTCTCCATACAATTTTGTACACTTCGCAGCTTTTATGACAACTTCGTTCTTGCATAGTACCCATGTATTTTTGCAAAGCCACAATCCCTCCCTGAATCTTCCTTTCCCCGTTAGGAAAAATATTTCAGGAACAAAGAAAATTTGAAGGTCACTGATAAACATAAAATTTCGGAAAATTTGACAAACCAAATTTTTTTTGTAAAGTTTTGTCATAATTTCATAAATTAATTTCTCAAATCTACAAAACATCATGGTTGCATGCATAAACAAGACAATTTGAACTCTTGAAGGTGATCAAGGACGGAATTTCATAGGTGCTGCTCATTTCCACCGTATTTCGGACCGCACCGAGAAAGAGAAAATATCCATGAAATTTCTCGTCCTCTCCCGGTGCCGCTGCATACAACGGAGCCCAGCATCCCTACCTACGACCCTACCGTTTTTTTTGGAACCACCTACGACCAGTGTTCCAAATAGCCCGCTATAGCCTCTGAAACGAGAAAGGGCTAAGCTATTCCTCATTTAGCGCTAAGCTTCATAGCCCGCTATAGCCACCGCTATAGCCGGCTAAATCCGCTAAATTAAGGTGACTTAGCTGGCTAAATGGTGGTGTGATGGAGGCATCAAGCTCTTGATGAGGTTTCACACTATTAAAGGTGATTTAGATGGTTAAATCAAGATGTTCAAAACTTTTAATGATGATGTAATGAAGGCATGAAGCCCGATACTTATTTTAGTCCATGAAAATTTCATGGTTCTATGTTCTATGTCTAATTATTCATTAAATTTTTATGAAATTGTGAAACCGCTAAATGAGTTCAGCTTTTTCTTTTAGCAAGCCAACTGCATCTCTTTATTCAACTGGGAAACAGAGATACAGATCCCTTCCGGCGGGTTCACAAACCAAACATGTCTATCAAACTCTGAATAAATAGCACTTCTAGCTAATTGTGAGCATCAAAGTTTGAGCTTCTTCCCTCATGCACAAATTCAGTGAGCCTGAAGTCCGCCCTCGTGCTTTGATCTCCTCAACTATTTGGCCATATGGCCCTCTTCCATCACAATGTAAACTCCTCACGACATTGATACTGTCGCTAGCCAAAACCTGAACTTTTGCAAAGCCAGGTCGCTTTGCCAAGGCCATGCCCTCTTTGCAGGCTACCACCTCCATCATCTCCGGGTCTGACAGGCCTTCTACCACCCAAACAGATGCTCCCAGAAAAACTCCCGAGCTATCTCTGGCCACCGCCGCAGCTGTCCCTTTTCTCGTGTTCTTTGCAATTGCCGTGTCAACATTGATTTTCATCATTCCGTCTCGGCTAGCTGCGCATCAGGCTGGCCTACAATCCTTCACCTCCCTGTCTCTCCTTCCACCGTTCCCCAGCCACATCGGCGCGCCCGTCCTTCCAATCCTCCCCTACAGTGCGTGGAGATGGCGCCGTGGCCACGCCATCCGCAGCAGACTGTGTGGCGGCGCCGGCTAGGGTGCCGCTCCCCGACTGTCTACGGGCCCAACAACGGCTCCGAGGACTTCGACGGCAGGTCGGCTACTTCCCGCGGCCACTCGAGCTCCGGCTGTCGCATGAGTCATCCCCCTCCTGCGGATGTGATTGTTGTGTTTAGAGTTCGACGGAGTGAGTCTCAATTGTTATGCCCATTACATTTGTGTAGCTCGAGTGCTTACCGTGGACGATGGAGCAGCTTCTTTGAGATGACCCCCTACAGCTGGAAACTATGGCGTAGTTGTGGAAGCTGCTCACCATCGGTGTGATTTTCCTCACGCAACCACCCATCACATCTTCTATTATTTGTTACGTCTGCCCCATTACTGGGTGAGATAGTCTGCTATAGAGATGACCTTGCACATATTGTGTCGTCATTTTTTTTCTTTTCAATGGACCTCACAGACTGTTCTAGCACCAAGAAAACAAAGAATATTGAAAATAGCCTTATGCTATTATATCTTGCTGCCTGTTGAGTTTGCCAGCACTGAGTTTAGTAAATGATTTTAGCATGCTGTTTAATAACCAAGGCCTATTTGTTTTACACTGGAAATGTTTTGATGTGTTGCTAAATGCGCTTATGCTTCAATGCACTTATTCGATGAGATCAACTCTGCGGTATGTGAAACTACATTCAGATATGAGAAATTTTCTCAGACTGTATATCTTTGTTCAATACACTTAGTTTTCTTTGTTCGAGAACTACCAACACCATCTGGTATTTCTTTAGATATCTGCTACCGTAGTCTCTACATAGCAGATTGTTGTTTTTGCTTATTATCAGAGAAATGAGCTATGCGGGAGCCTTAACTGAAAGGTTCTGCGAAAGCCTTTTGGTAAATAATTTCTTTCAACCATATTTTTTCAATACACAATCTTGGAGTTTCAGCATTCATTTTCGCTCCCATTTTTTTTTCTCAAATCAGTTTATTCCTAACATTCTTTATCGGTCATGCTTTTGAACTATCTAAGAATGTCCTTTTGAGAATATATGCTCAGATGGTCATGCAGTTACTATGTACATAGCGGGCTTCAGAATTCAGAACAGGGCCTTGATGTTGACTAGCTTCGTGCATGGTTGTTTTGTAGTTTGATTGGTTTAGAGGTTTCGTTCAGATGTGAAGTGCAAGCTACCGAGTGGTGCTCAGGTACGTCTCCATCATTACCATTGGAAGAAGTATTATAACGATTCGATAATGAAGAGTGATGCATCTGGACGGTTTGCAAAGAGAAATTTAAAAGAGAATTCGCCTTGGTCATCGATAGAGCGAAACCCAGATATTTGCCAAGAATCAAGGAATGGCTACAAGCATTAGAATAGCTTTTTTCCTTTCTTTTTGGTTTGCTTTTGGTTTTTCATGAATTTGTACTCTATGACTTCTTTCTAATTTATACAAAATATAATCAGTAGGGGGCCTTCCCCTCCTGTTGCTTCAAAAAAGTTAAATAAAATAAAGGAATACCATCGTACGTACTACCTACTGTCAAACAACAGTTATGTGATGTCTCATATATATTTTGTACGGACGGATGATCTGCCATATGTGGGTCTTCTCTAATGTTCTGTGCATACTCCAGTGACTTGCTCTCGGAGGACATCTTCGTAATGGGAATATGCCATGCTAATTAATGAGTTTTTATGCTAATTAATGAGTTTTTATGCTATCAGAGTTCGGTGACCTATGTCAATTCTTAAATGAGTTTGTTATCTATAATGTTAGACCGAGTGATCTCACTCCTTTGCCAAGGAGAAATGACACTTTTTGGCTGTTTGAAATGACCTAAAAAATGTTTTAATATCTGTCCTGAAGAAAACTTGTAAATAGAAGGGCAATTACCAATTACCATATGGATGTCAAAGAGCCCTGCACTTCTAAAAATACAATTTAAAAAGCGAAAGTTATGGCACGATGACTTTAAAAAGTGTTCTAAAAGGGCAATGATGATAGGCTTACAAAAAACAAAGATTGTCAGCTAAGAGTTTTTGACATATAGTGTTATACATATATACATGGTACTATACAGATACGTGTTAAAGCATGGAGTAATTCCAGAATTGCCATCACAATGTTGTCTGCGATTTTTAGTTATCTACCTTAAAGTTAATATTACCATCAAACAGAATTTCATGGTCCTATGCTACTCCTTTGCTGCTTTGTATCTAACCTCTTATCATTTAATTATGTAGCCCATCATAACATCTTTGCATTGGTTCTTCCCGCCTGCTATGGACCAATGCTGGGTAAAGTCTGAAAAACATAATCCTTATCTCTTTTCCATATGGCATGTTTTTGGCTTACCTACTTATGTTTTATCAAGGGATGTTGCACATGAGTAGCAATACACTTGCTCCTCTCACATGGACGTCATCGAGGATACCTTGCCGACAACAATATTTCCTCTTCCAAGCTGTACTGCCTGCTTGTTTCTACATTTTGTCCTCCAAATGTCATGTAATGATCCTTCTCGTATTTCCTCCTTGAAGTTGTATTATAATGAACCTGCTTCTTTGTGGCTCTCAGGTTTTCAAGTGACATCTCAACTTCCCTCATTGTAGGCCGGTCTTCTCCATGCAATTTTGTACACTTTGCTGCTATTATGGCAGCTTCATTGACTTCTTCACCCCCCTCTTCCATGATTTGAGGATCTATTATGTCAACTAAGGTACCTTGATCAAGTAGCGATGCAAAATGTGAAACAAGACCATCACCATCCTTAGTTCTGTAGACAAATGGTTTCTTTCTAGTAAGCAATTCTACTAGAAGAACACCAAAACTAAAAACATCACTCTTGTCTGTTAGTCGACTTGTATAATAATACATTGGATCCAAGTAGCCAATGGTTCCTTGGACGGCTGTAGTAACTCCAGTTTGATCAATCGGGATATACTTTGAAGCTCCAAAATCGGATACTTTTGCTATCAAATTATCATCAAGAAGTATGTTAGATGACTTGATATCTCTATGAAGTACTGGTGTAGAAGCAGAGGAGTGTAAGTAGGCTAGAGCTTTGGAGATTTCGAGAGCAATTCTTAATCGATCATCCCATGATAGTGATACTGGTCCTTCAACATGAAGATGATGAGCAAGGGTGCCATTCGATATGAACTCATAAACCAGCAATGGAACTTCTGTCTCAAGACAACACCCAAGGAGCTTGACAATATTCCTATGATTGATCTGGGAAAGAATTACCACCTCATTTATGAAGTCATCAATTTCCCTTTGTACTATGATCTTTGATTTCTTGATGGCAACAACTTGTAGGTCTAAAAGTCCTTTATACACAACACCGTGTCCTCCACCACCAACTTCGTGAGATGGATCAAAATTGTTTGTAGCTTTCTCTAGCTCCCCCAAGGTAATGATCATCCTTCCACCAATATCTGAATTTTGTGATACCAATTGTTGGAGTAGCAGCCCGTGATTCTGCTTGAAAAATCTTTCTTTCTTCCGTTTAACCTTATGCAGTTTGATTTTACGTGTTATGAAGGGTGCACCAAATGCCAAAAGCAAAAAACCTGTGCCAGCGCCAACTCCTAGCCCGATTTTCAAAACTGAAACATATAATTAAGAGCTAATGTCATAATTCGGACTTAAGCAAACATGTTTGAAAGAGAAAGGGTTGGTTACTGATAATTTAATTTAGGCTCCCTATACAAGTATGTGATGAAGAAAGCACATTAATGACCTGGTTATAGGTGCATCCGGAAAACAAAAATCTGGTTATTACAGATGTTTGAGTAGCAGCATGTCACCTGTGAGGGAGGTGCAGCCCCCTTTTGCAAAGGGATCACCATAGGTTCCATGCTTACATCGGCAATCGAAAGTTCCATTCTTATTTATGCAGACCCCGCCATAGCATGAGTGGCGATTGGGATCAGCACACTCATTGATGTCTGAAAAGGTACACCATTGCGAAAATATGATCAAGTTATATACTATTAATTCACTGAGAGGAAAACTGTATATATATAAATCAGAGAGCAGCAACAAAAATAAAAGACTGTTTGCCAGGAAACCGAACCAAAAAGCAACTGTCTCCTTCACAATATCTAGTATTGCAATATTTGGTTGGCTAGTCGAAGTTCTCAGGCCCAGCAGAGAATCGATGGGCACAACACAAATGGTGAGAGTGAGACTATCCATATG
Organism: Eragrostis nindensis; assembly: GCA_012490785.1. Taxonomy (NCBI): domain Eukaryota; kingdom Viridiplantae; phylum Streptophyta; class Magnoliopsida; order Poales; family Poaceae; genus Eragrostis; species Eragrostis nindensis. The sequence continues at coordinate 98,521 of JAAXCT010000126.1, forward strand.
TTGCAGTTCAATGGTTTCATATATACTCTTATTTGCGATGTGGTGGTACCTCTGCATCCAGTTGGTACAGAAGCATTGCCCTCGAAGCCAGGAAAGCAATGGCACTCATATGCTCCTTTAGTGTTGGTGCAGACGCCAAAACATGGGTACGTCTTTGGATCGTCGCATTCATTGACATCTGAACGAAGAGTGAGCCAGTAACACTCGTTAATAGAAGATTATAACCGAATGAACAGAAAAATTTCATGCTGCAAGGGAACTTTTTAAAGTTTGAGCAGATTTATAAAAAGGACTATAATGATATTCACATTGTCAAATTAGCATATATATAGTTGGATACAATAATGATATTCACATTGTAAAAATATGAACTAAATTTGCATAGTTTAATTATTTGATGTTGTAGAAGTTAATACTGCCTCCATCCCAAAAACTATAGTTCTTGTCCTAAGTCAAACTTATTTTTTCATTTTATTTTTGCCAATAAAACTTATCTAACTTTGTCTTAGTACAAACCCAACAAGTGAACTAGAATTTGGACGGAGAGAGTACGCATCCCTACAAACTTGGTCAAATAAAAAAAAGATCATTAATATTTCAGGACAAAGTTTTGACTTTTGACAAACTCAGGATGATTTATATTTCAGTAATATCAGCTAGCCTATCGGTTAAAAAAACAAAGTACTAGGTAGTCCATTAGCAAAATCTCAGTCACTTGAGAAGTAGACAGCTCTTTAAATTAATTACCTTTGCATCCATCGGGGACGTAAGGGTTCCCTTGGTACCCCTTTTTGCACTTGCAGAGGTGCGCCTCATAGCTACCACCTGTAAAATCGATCTGGCAATTGCTGTGTCCGCTGCGGCACGCTGCCGAGGACCCGTTGTCGTGGCAGGTCGTGTGGTTGATCCTCCAGTCGAGCACCGCGGGGAAGCTTGTCAGAGGCTCAAATGGCCCGCCGAAGTCCGAATCCATTATCCAGGCCCACACGGGGGAGCGGGGTCCCGTCGTCGTCGCTCCGTTCATCGAGAGAGCCTCGAACCCGTAGGAGCTCCGCTCCCTCAAGACGTTGGCCTGGCAGGAGGCGACGCCAGGGCTGACCCCAGGGTACGACCAAATCTGGTCTTCCTCGTCCCAGTCGCACAGGGCAGTGCAGGTGCTCATGGTCTTCCTGCCGTGATCGCCGACGACGAGGGCGACCTGGACATTGCACCCGTACACGAACAACAACATGTTCTTCTCCAACGACAAAGTGTACACGCCGCCCTCCCCTATGGCGCCGCCCCATGTGCCGCTCGGTATGGGCTTGGGGCCCAAGGTGTTGTACTTGGACATACCTGCGGCTTTGGTAGGGAAGTAGGCGAAGCTGGCGTTGATGCGCACAGTCGCGTTGGGGATGGAGATGTCGAGCACCGGCACGGTGCCGTCGCCGAGGAACAGCTCGCCGTGCCTGCTGCAGGTGAGGTTGAAGCCGGGGAGGTAGCACCCGGGCTCCACGCCGAACGGGTGCGGGATGTCGATCTTGCCGCAGATCCTCGTGCAGTTGCGTCCTGACGCTGTCTCGGCCGCCGCCGCCGCAGTGCCCAACAATAAGAGCAGCAACGGCAGCATCGCTGATCTGGTGCTTCTCGCCACCCTCGTCTCCATGCTGCGCTGGTAGTTGATATCTTATTAGTCTCCCTCCGACTCTCTCCGGCCACTAGTTCACGTACTAATCCGTCTGAGTGAAGCACTGTTGCCTCGCCGCTATGTATATGCATAGTCTCTACTACTACCAAGCAATCAAAAACGACTAGTCACGAAACAATGAGGAAATGGGCCCTGATTCGTGAATCACGTGGCTGGATTTGCATTGCCAGCTTAATTTGCATCCAACGCTAGTACTTTCCAGCTACCGACAAGCAAGCTAATATAATCCGATCCACTTCAATATTATACTACAGTACCGGCAAAGTGTAAGTTAAAACTTTGCCAGCTTTGGTCATCACGCGGGCACCGGATAGCATGGGGGAATATTATCGATCGGTATAGCAGCAGGATTCCCCCGCGTGGTCATATCCTTTCGTCTCGAGTCTTCCTTCTCCTCTACAGTAGAAAAGGGCGACTCGAGGGCGACTCGCGTTCCGGCGGCGATTTCGCCGGCTCCTCCTCGCATCCGGCGGCCGGGATGGCGTCGGAGGTGAGTTGGAGTGGCGGAATCGCTGTCCGGTGTATATACCTTTCCCTTCTTGCTTAGGCTTAGGTAGGTTAGGGTTAGGGTTGGTTTTCCTCGCGTCGTTGTCGTCAACGGCGGTGGGGTTCTTTTGTGCCGGCGGAGCCCTGCCTGAGGGTGGTTGTTGCTGCTCTTGGTGGGCTGCGTGGCGGCTTTTGTTTCCGGCGTCGGCGCTGTGGCGGTGGTGGTGTCGGCGTATTGGAAGTTGGTTCTCTCGTGGTCTTCCCCGTTGCGGTGGTGCTCCACTCCGGTGCTGCCGACGACCGCGTGGAGATGGAGCTCCTGTCGAGCTCCTGTTTAGGAGTCGTCCGCCGGAAGCTCTTCGCGATGAGGTGCGTTCTGGCTTTTTGATTCAAGGATGGGGAGGAGGCTGCAGGTTCGTGGTTGCTTGGTGGTGGATCCGGGCTCGGCTTCCCCGCGATGATGGTCGTCGTCGTCGGCGAGATCCGGTCCTTGGTGGAGGGTGCTTGGGGTGTGTCCCCGGCCGGATGTGCCACATGCTTTTGCCCATCTTGTTTGCTCGGCTCGATCCAAAGCCTTGGTGCGAAGGAGTGCCCTCTGCTGTGGGTTTGGTGATGGCCGGCTTCGTCGGCTCTGGCGGTAGCTGGAGTCGCCGGATTCGGTTGTCGTCGGTGAGCTTCAGTCCCAGGGACCTGCGTGTAATTTTTCTTTTTCTCAAGGGCCTGTTTGCTCTTTTGGTTGGACAGCTGTCCTCTGTATCCTTGTACGGTGTACCTGTATTTGTACGTGTCGTTGTACTGGTTCCTTAACTTTAATACAGGTATTTCCCATCAAAAAAAAAAAAAAGGATTCCCCCGCGTGGCCGCGTGGTTGTTGCACGACATGCTGCGTTACCTTTTCCACTTTCCAGTGAGGAAATCAAGTCCAGCTCGCTTTCGGCCCAACGCGCGTCTGATTAAATATTAGCTGCTACCGGCGGCCACCGTGTTTAGGGACTTTCACAAATGGCACATGGAACTTCCCTCAAGCTTGGACTTAGGAGATGCGTGCCATGCATGTATGTAGATAGGATTCAACTTAGCCCCTTGTGCATCAAAAACTAAAGAATGCATTGCATTCAACAAATATAAATTTTTGGATAATGATGTTAGATAGCTTTTGAGATGTTGCATGTACAGCAACCGATGTAATCAGATATAGAATATATGGGCAACTACTTGTTTGCTAGACTGGCAAGCGAGTGTTGTAACAAACCTTATGTAAATTTGTTGGCATTTTTCTGGTATGTAACATGAAACCGTGCATGGACGAGAGATGCATGTACAACCAAACTTTCCAAAAAAAAAAATACAGACACAAACCTATAAATTATCTTGCAAAATAATTCTCAAATAATACAGAATATTGAACAAAGAGCAACAATTCATCGGTTTTGCTTTTTTTTTTTTGAGATTACACAGTACAACTCAGACACTCACAACGCACGCACACTCACCCATATGAACACACGTACGCAAACCCTACCCCTATGAGCATCTTCGAAGACTGAGCCGGCAAATCCAGAGATACGAAGTCACCACTGGCGCCTCGCTGTCGACGGGAGCGTCGCCTACCACTGAAAGCACAAATGCCGTTAAATCCTTGAAAATTCGCTCTCACGGGGAGTCGAACCCAGGACCTGAGAGGTGTTACTCGGATGACTTAACTACTAGGCCAAGACCCCTTTCACATTCATCGGTTTTGCTATATGCACTAGAAATGAATGCCGCCGAAGCCCATTGAGGCCCAACAATTCTCCCACATCCATAGTTCATTGCAGCTCTGACCCGACATCGCCATCCAACTCGCCGCCGCACGTGTCGCCGGAGATGATGCGCGGCCACCAAGACCTCGCTGGCCTGCGCCAGAAATCCTTGGAGCGAGAGCGTACCATGAGTGGTCGGTGCCCGAGCGGGAGACTTTTGCCCCATCGACGCACAACAACTGTTCGACGAATTGTTCCACCGAGCCGCGCCCGAGCACCTCCTTGTTCCGTGCTTTCATTCCACCTCGAGCGTGCGCTGCTCCCACACATTCGGCTGCATGGGCCGTATGTGGCTGGGTTCATCGGCCGCCTCCTCCACACAGGTCATGGGATTTGCAGGGCTATACCTATATGGCTTGCTTTGCATGTATACCAAATGCCTTCGTATGGTAATGTCCACCTCGAATCCTCGATGTCTCGCGTTGCAAGAGGAGCCGAGGGGCTCTCTGGCTGCTCCGCACCACGTCATCGATACAAAGGCAGTTGCGCCTGAATGGCGTTTCTAATGATGCTTTCTGATCACCGATACCTAAAGGTACGTCGATGTACACATGCTTCCTATCTTACCAGTGTTTGGTGCCAGAATAACAATCCTTGAAATGAAAAGATTAGCTTACCTGGATTGGACGTCTGGTGTAGTTACTTACTGCCACTTACTCAGCACAGGCGCCATGATTACGAAAGAAAGTATGGCCTGCTTATGTTTGTCTGTTATCAACGGACGGCTACTAAAATGCTCTATATACTGTTAAGACTGGATTGAATGCATTAAAATGTGCCATGTAAATCTTAAGTAATCCTTGCATTCGACCCTGCTGTCAACAGCTCAATGTTGATGTTGTCAGACATAACCTGTTGGTTGTCGAAATAAACAACACTAGTAGTGGCACATCCTCCTTTTTTTGCATCCATATTGGTTTATTTTGTTTCCCTGAACCTATCCACCAGTGGGAGCAAGTATGTTTAATAACCTATATAACTGTAAGTATGCACATGCATTTGTGGAAGAAGATTAGAACAAAGTTTTTCAGAAGTTCTCTGAAACTATGTTTTTACCTCTGACTCCAAGTGACCACCTTACTGCAAGTTTAGGTGACAATACGCAAATTCTACTGAAGATTCACTCCAGAATTATGACAAACTACAAAACACGGATACTTCAGTTTTTGCTCGGATACGTATTGGATACGCGGCGGATACGGATACGTCACGGATACGGCTCGGATACGTATCCAGGAGGTATCCGATTAAAAATAATTAAAAGGAAAATCGGATACTTCTCAGTACGTATTGGGCTGATTCTGGCCCAACATTGGATACGTTTGAGCCCAGCAACAGCCCACTAAGGAGGAGCCCAGCAACAGCAACAGCATACATATCCCTCTGCCTCCCTTCTCTCGTCTGTCCTGACCTAGCCGCCACCAGCACGACGCGCGCCAGGGAGGAGCCGAGGAGGAGCACGACGCGCGCCTGGCGCCTCCACACCTGTCCGACGGCCGTTGAGCTCGCCGGAGATGCCGCAGCTGCAGCAGCCACCGCCACGGCCGCCGCGCTCCGTCTCCGCGCCGTCGCTGTCCTCTCCCCGCCTCCTCCTCCAGCCGCCGCTTCCCGCCTCCTCGCTTCCCGCCGTGTCGCTCTTCTCCTCCCCCTGCGCCGCCTCTGCTCCCCCGCCCCTCCCCACTCCGCCGCCGCCGCCGCTCCCGATTTCGAGCCTCCGCCGCGGCCCTCGCCTGCCATGGACGCGCAGTTCGAGTCCTTCCGCTCGCAGCTCGACGAGTCCTCCACCCTCCGGGACCGCATCCGCGTCGTCGTCGCCGAGATCGAATCCGCCTCCCGCGTCGCCACCGCCGCGCTTCTCCTCGTCCACCAGCCCGTCCCCCTCGCAGGTTCCTCCCCCCGCTCTCCCCCATTTCTTGTCTCCTAGAGTTCTTCCACCTGATTCGCTGTGGCTAGTCTCGTCTGCTTGGTCCGGAGTTGTTTACCCCTCTTTTCCCCCTCGCGCAGATGTGCTCGGGAAGGCCAAGGCGCAGGTGGAGGTGATCAAGGGGCTGTACGCGCAGCTTGCAGAGATCCTCAAGGTTGATCCCACGAGTTGTGTTGTGGCATAGTGTGTATGAGCTAAATGTGTTTGCCTTCTTTCCCTTTGCAGTGAGCTCTGGGGAATTTGGCCTTGATGTTGAAGACTATCTGACTGGTTAGGTTTTTTCTTTAAATTTGCACTCTGCTGTTTTTTGTATTTGTGGACCTTGTATCGGTGTATCCTTTATTGTATTTGTGCTGTTGTGTGACAATTTGACCAACCTGTTGGCTGCTAAGCTATTATTATTTTGCATATTCACTATATTTATTTTTTTTAAAAAAAATTCATAAGTATCCGCGTATCGGGTTGTTTGAGAAAACGGCGTATCGCCGTATCCGTATCCGCCGGATACTGATACACGTATCCGTATCCGTGCTGCGTAGATGACAAACTAGAGTCTGGAGACACTGTTGGGTTTAATGAGTTCAGAACTTCAGATTGAACTACCATTGCATTGTCCAATTGCTCAGAAGCTAAATGCCTTTGGAATCCAGCAGGTTTCACAAAAAGAGCTCTGCTATTCACTCCCCCGGAGGATATGAAAATCCTTTAAAGTACTAAAAGGTTTTGTTTATGAACTCGCGACATCTCTATTCCTTGTTCCCACGTAAAAATGGTCGTATATCTAGGCTGTTAGTTTCCTTACCTAAATGTCCAAGAGGGGTTGAAAATTAGCACGTCCCAGGAAACTGTAGGGGCATGACTTGATTTGTCACTGCAAGTAGCAACAAATCTTCTCCAGTTAAATTCCATGACAGGCACTGCTGAAATCTAATAGCTTTGCCTTGGGTCTACCTGCTCAGATGCTTCCTGGAAGTTTTGGAAGGTCAACTCATAGTTGACCTTTTGAAATGTTCTTATGAACTCTGTGGCTAATACAAGAGTGTACAATTTTCGCCTTGCATTTGCTTTTATCTTAAAGTGCTTATTGTTAAGCCTCCCAACTGCAGCCATTTGATTCTGCATTTTTCTTAACAAATCAGTCAATCTGATTCTGCAATCCTCAAGATCTATTTCTTAGCAAAAGTGGTGCTTATATCTGCCCTCATAAAGCCCGAAGAATAAGATGTCCTCAAATGCTGGCCCTCTGTAGCTTGAGTCCAGTACTTGAGGGAACTCCAGGCTCGAAGTGCTCTTGCCACCTCTTCTATAGAGAAACACTAATGACTCACCCAGTAGTTCTCTCACTGAAAAGTGTGTTGTTGATTTGAGGTTATGGTAGAATATTGAAGTATCCAGGAAGTATCCAATTAAAAATAAATTCAAGAAAATCGGATACTTGGCTCAGTACGTATTGGGCCGAATTTGAGTCAATACCGGATACTTCTCAGCCCACCAGCAGCCCAGCCAAGGCAGATACACGCAGAGAGAGAGAGAGAGAGAGAGAGGGGGGGGGGGGGGGGGGGGGGGGGAGACGGCTGCATCGGCGGCCTGGATCTTGAAGGGAGCTGCAGTGCCGGTTGATTGAGACGGCATTGGCGGCCGGGATCTTGAAGGGAGATGCAATTCCCGTCGATTTGAGAGAGGGAGGCTGGGAGAAGTGAGCTGACAAAGCAGTGGAGAGAGCAGCGGCGGCAAGGGACCAAAAGTGAGGAGCGCCTGCCGTCCTTGGTGACGCGCCCGTGGATCTGGCGAGAGCGGAGGAACAAGAAAGCAGGGGAGCGGAGGAAAGGATTGAGCGGAGAAGAAGCTAGGGTGATGTGGTCTTGTGGTCCAGGCGATGACTTCCGTAGACAAGGGAGTGGCTGTAGGCCTGATGGGCCGGATAGCCCAGCACGCACGTTTTCTATGCCTTCTCCTTCATCTCTCTTTTTCCTTTTCTTTCCTTAGAGAATATTGCATATTCGCTATTTTTTTAAAAAAATAAATAAACGTATCCACGTATCGGGTTGTTTGAGAAAACGGCGTGTTGACGTATCTGTATCCGCCGGATACTGATACACGTATCCGTATCCGTGCTGCATAGAAAGTGTCATGAAGTTTACAATTTCTGCGTTCAGCAATCCTGTTTCATAGAAAGGTCAATGATTCCGAAGTTATTACAAGAACGATGATTCGACATTTCTTATATTGCTCATCTTTCGTTCAGAGTTTTGAATCTTTTTGTTGAATGACATGGAGATTATACTTCATTCCTGAACATACAAATATTGAGTGTCCAAAGTTATCAGTGTATTGCAGCTTATTTATCCACAAATATTTGAATTGTTATGCAGTTCTATTATGGTCGATATATTAATCATGTTAAGTATAATGTTTCCTTCACATCATTGCTTCAAAGACACTGATAACCTCATTTCTTCAAAGATTGACTGCTGAATGTTCAGTTATAACAGTGTGCCGTAATGATATTGTCTGACAGGCCTTTGAGTTAAAGTTTCACACTGCCAATGTGTTTTTCACATGCCAAAAAGCTTGTTACTGTCAAACGATATTCTCTTGCTTTTAAGATATTTTTTTCCTTGTTTAGATCAACAGTATCCATCAGAAATCCAAAGGAGTCTCAATTCAAAAGTGTCTTCATTTCAAGTCCACACACACTAGCATGACAACCTCACCTCCTTTTCTAAAAAAAAAAAGCATGACAACCTCTCTGCAATTTGTACAGCCCATGATGGATACTACCACGGTCTGGATGCGGTAGCTGCCGACGAACTCTTCTGTGGTCTTCTGGGGGTAAATCCGGAGGTGCTGGCCCTCTATCCCACTTTCCCATTTGCTGGGAAATTGCAATTCCGGCAACAACAATGGTCTCAACGAGTTAACAGCATTCAATAGGTAAGCCCTGCTTCATAACCTTCTTCTTTTTTTTTTTGGGAGAATTGACTGCAGCAGTTAGTTTGGGCCTTCAGCTGTTTTTTTTTTTAAAGGATCGTCTCAGCACTGCTGTGTTGAAAGGTTGTCTGCCCATTAAATAAGATCCAAATACGCAATGGCCACTCACCGAAAATAAGATAACCTATGATTATCGGCGGGGCCTATTGAAGATACAAACGCTATGTAGAAAATAACAAACGAAATATCTATCAATTTAAATTATGACGATATAGCTGGCACCACTGTTAGGTGCAGTTGAGCACTGGCTTTCCTCCACAACCACCCCCACTGACCACTGCAACATCAACACGCCAGAGCAGATGTCTGAATGCTAATTCAACAACCCAACCAATGTCTCTGCCACCCTCTACGATCAGAGTGCCTTGTCCTAAGTTTCTAGTGCCGCATGATTATGACTGATGGCCACTCAGCGTAGATCACCATCAACAAATTATCTATTCTAACTGAGATTGTGGCGGGGTCATTTTCATTTTCTGTTGAATTGCGCCAAATACAAGGCGAGGTTGACAGAAGGTCCTTAAGGCAGGATAATGCCCCGGCATGTGCACGCCTGGCAACCTTTTGTGGTTATTACGAATGTAGAACTGAACATCTAGACTAGACCTTTCAGAAGTCTTCACTTCCCTTCAAAAGTACTTCGAATTGAGAGGCCTATGATGCTTCTGAAAAGTTAAGATACATTTTTTTGAGAACTTAGGACTGCCACACTTCCTTCTTTGGCCACGATCATGAAGCAAAGAGTTCATAACCCACTCTATGCTATTGTCAAACAAGCAGTCAACAGCATTTTATGTTATTGTCTTCTCCAGATTTGGTAAATCGAACTAGATTATAACTTTACTTGTCTAGGGATGTCCACTCTGTAACAATCAAATGTTCTGTGCTTTTTTCTCGTAGAACGGAAGATCTAGACCTTCCAGAAGTCTTCAGTTCTTCAAATTGAGAGGACCGTCATCCATGCAAAAAGTTAATGCATTTTTCAGAACTTAGGGCTGCCACACTTACTTGTTTAGCTCAGGATCATGAAGCAAATAGAGCAACTATATGCTACTGTCAAACAAGCAGTCAACAGAATTGTATGTCATTGTCTTCTCCTCAGGTGTGGTAAACAGAACTAGGTTATAACTTTGCCTGTCAAGGGGCCCCTTTTCTGTAAAGGTAAAATGTTCTGTGCTATATTGTTCTCTTAGATCTGAAGATCTAGAGCTTCAAATAGTATTAGCTTCCCTATAGACATGCTTCAAATTGACAGAAGAGAGGATTGTCATGCATGTGAAAAGTGAAAGTAAATTATTATTAGTTTTAAACTTAGGACCGCCACATGTGCTTGTTTAGCCCACGATCATGAAGCAAATAGTTGGGAGCCACTCTATGCTACTGTCAAAGAAGCAGTCTAACACTTCTGACAAAAAGAGAATGAACCTGACGAACAGAATATTCACAACTTGCAATGGCAGAACAATGCAAAGGGGATCTTGCACCTAAGCCCACTACTATATCCACTTGCCTCCCACAGATCAGCAGGGGACACAAAGCAGACATGGATTCTGAGCTTCAGAAAATCCCACTCACAAACATCCCTCCAGCCTAGTTAAAAAACACTGCACCTCAACTGTCTGTGTCCTAGCATCTGTGTTTAAAATATATGTCACTTTGGTTGCTCAAACCGAACATGGTTATTTGTTATGTCTAACGGTGGAAGACTCAAGTGCTACTCTGTTGCCGATCGATCTTGATTTTTGCCTGGTTGAGCTCGAGGCCCAGCTATAGTTGTTCCCTCATGCTCACGTTGATGTCATCCCGATTGGCTATTTTGGTTGCGTAGGATAGCTGGCCGACACATAATGATTGCTTATGGTAACAATGATAAATCCTAGTAAGGAAAATCTCACGCAAGGAGACAATTGGGGAAATATAAATGATGAGCACATAGTTCGCTTTCCCCTCGGAAAAGAGATTATATTGTCTGCTATCTGATCCTATACAAGATTATGTTTTGGTTTTCTAATGAAATAGTCATGTGACAATTTAAGCTTTATCTTATGTTTTGTATTTATTTTGTTAGAGTTGGATCAACCTTGCTCTTGGACATGGTCCTTTTTAGAGTTGGTATGTTTGGTTGCACAAACTGCTCCACCACCCTATCTATGGCCGATGTCTTCTTGTTGAGAAATAGGTTGTGCAGAGAATCTTATAAGTAGAAACGATGAAGTAAATACAAATGATGACCGCAACCATTACTATATCGGTTTCAAAGAAATAGTGTTTGTAGTCACATGATCGTAATTGGTAATATACTTGTAAGTAAAGTAAGCGGTGATGAATGTTATTTTTTTCCTTGTCTTTGCTTTTTCTTAGAGTAGCTTTTCAGTTAATCATGCTAGATGTTGATGCCGAAAAATGTAGTATATTTTCTTGTTTCTGGCGGTAATTGGATTAGCTCAATGTCTTATAAATATAGGCGTCACAAAAGGCATTAGATGGAGAAGTATGACTGCATTTTTGTGGTGAAAAGTATGTCAGTACAATATTCCATAATTCATTTTCCCATCTTCATTCAAATAACAGGATCAAAATTAAATGCTACATATCAATGTCCAAAATTATTTGAGTTATGGTGTATTCTATTTAAAATATGATTATCTTAATTTGTGAAAACTATTCTAACCACTGTTTACTAATATATTTTTGACAAAATTCAAATGGAGGATGGACAAGTGTGATTAAATCTGCCACTCGAATTTCAGTCATCCTAAAGTTGTGTTGTTGCTTTGCCAGTACTGTACTTCTGGACCTTCTATCTGATGAGATTATCCTATTCCTACCCCCAGTCATTCACCCCTCTGTCACTAATCAGGATTCAGGAGTTTCCATTCCTGCAAACAGCTCCGTTGGGCGGCAACTCCACCCTGTTGAAATAGCTTTATCCCACATGTAAAACGGGAATTCCACAACCTCTTGTGAGAAGTCGCTGTTTCCTGGGAAGCTTTTTCTCTTGCTGATGAAGCTGAGTAAACTAATGCAACAACTGCTCTGGCGCTGATGGCAGCGCAGCCTGACGCACGCGGCGGCGCGTGCGTACGCCATGGCCGTCGTCTTCCACCTTCTCCGCCTCTTGAAATCACCACCCATCCACTTCGGCTTCCTCCATCTGCATCGCATGCCGATCGCAGCATCCATCAAAACCACGAAGCTTACACAGCAATGTCGCTCGTGTTCCTCCTCCGCCTCCTATTCCTCCTCGTCTCCATCCCGCTCGCCACCTCGGCTACGCCGCCGGCGCCGTCGAACACCTCCACCGACATCCTCCTCTCCTTCCTCGCCGCCCTGCCGCCAGAGTCTCAGCGGCTCCTCCCGTCATGGCGAGCCAACTCCAGCGCCGGCGCCGGTGCCGGCAACTCGTCGACACCGGGTCCACATTGCGCGTTCCTTGGCGTGACATGCTCCGCCACGGGCGCCGTGGCCGCGGTCAACCTCTCCGGCGTGGGGCTGTCCGGCGAGCTCGCAGAGTCCGCGCCGCGCCTCTGCGCGCTGCCGGAGCTCTCCGTGCTCGACCTCAGCTCGAACAACCTCACCGGCGCCGTGCCCGCCGCGCTCGCCTCGTGCTCCGGCGTCGCCACTCTCGTCCTCAGCAACAACAGCCTCTCCGGCAACATCCCGCCGGAGCTGCTCTCCTCGCGCCAGCTCCGGCACGTGGACCTCCACTTGAACGCGCTCGCCGGAGAGATCCCGGTGCCCTCCTCTCCCGGCGAGTCGCTTCTCGAGTTCCTCAACCTCAAGTACAATTCCCTCTCCGGCGCCATCCCTCCGAAGCTCGCCGCGCTACCGGAGCTCTACTACCTGGAGCTGAACACGAACAACCTGTCCGGTCCAATTCCGGACTTCCCGACTCGATGCAAGCTCATTTACCTCAACCTCTACGGCAACCAGATTGTTGGTGAGATTCCCCGCAGCCTCAGCAACTGCGGCAATATCACAAAGCTGTACCTATCCTTCAACAAGATGGGCGGCGCCGTGCCGGATTTCTTTGCCTCCCTGCCGATGCTGCAGCACTTGTACCTCGACGACAATGCCTTCACCGGGAAGTTGCCGGCGAGCATTGGTGAGCTTCTAAATTTAGAGATGCTGGTCGCTTCAACAAACGGGTTCACCGGACCGGTCCCTGAGTCAATTGGGAAGTGTCAGTCATTGACATCACTGAGGCTGAACGCCAACCATTTCACCGGGCCAATTCCGCCACACATAGGCAATCTCAGCGGATTACAATTGTTCTATCTCAAGGACAATTCCATCACTGGCGTAATTCCACCGGAAATAGGAAACTGCAAGGAATTGGCCTTTCTTGAACTCCACAACAACATCATTTCTGGAACTATACCACCGGAGATCACCGAGCTCAGAAAGTTGCAAGTGCTGTCCCTGTTCCTGAACAGGCTCGAGGGAACTGTGCCCACGGCATTGTGGCAATTGCCTGACTTGGAGGAGTTGCATCTCTACAACAATAGCCTAAGTGGAGAGGTTCCTGCAGATGTTACTCTTATGAGGAATCTTAGAGAGTTAACCTTGTCATGTAACAACTTCAGCGGTGAGATCCCACAAGCCCTGGGGTTGAACACAACAGGAGGACTCGTTCGGGTTGACCTCACTGGTAACAGCTTCCATGGCGCAATCCCGCCTGGTCTCTGCACCGGAGGTCGGCTTGCTGTTCTTGATCTTGGATCGAACCAGTTCAGTGGGGGCATTCCCAGTGAGATTATCAGGTGTCAATCTCTCTACAGGATCCGTCTGGGAAACAATCTACTCAGTGGGAGCTTACCTTCAGATTTGGGGACAAACACTGGTTTATCATTCGTGGAATTGAATGGCAATCAGTTTGAAGGGAGGATACCAAGTGTGTTTGGTTTATGGCGCAACCTCACAATGCTTGATCTGTCTGGCAACAACTTCTCTGGTCCAATACCACGTGAGCTTGGCTCTCTAAGCAATCTTGGCTCTCTGATCTTGTCATCAAACAGGCTGTCAGGACTGATACCGAAGGAGTTGGGAAATTGTAAGAGGCTTCTCCGGTTGGATCTCAAAAACAACCTTCTCAATGGAAGAATACCTGCTGAGATCATAGCACTTGGTAGCCTGCAGAATCTCATACTCAGTGGGAACAAGCTCACTGGAGAAATTCCAGATTCTTTCACTGCAACACAGAGCCTTCTCGAGGTGCAGCTTGGGGGAAATTCATTGGAAGGTGCCATTCCTCGCAGCTTAGGGAATCTTCAGGTTAGTCTGCGGCTACTAAACATTAGTAACAACAGACTTAGCAAGCAAATACCAAGTAGCCTCGGCAACCTTCAGAATCTGGAAACACTTGACTTGTCGGCAAACTCTTTGTCTGGTCCAATTCCATCTCAGTTGAGCAACATGATTGCACTTAGTTTTGTGAACGTGTCGTTCAATGATCTCTCTGGTCAGCTCCCTAATGGATGGGACAAGAAAGCAGAACAGTCACCTGAAGGTTTTCTGGGAAACCCTCAATTGTGCATACATTCCAACAATGGTCCTTGCTCCAGGAATCAGACTGGGAAACACATTAGCAGGAATATAAAGATTATTGTAGCACTACTAGCGTCAGCTTTCGCTGTCATGGTTTCTGGGCTTTGTGCTATTCACTACATGGTGAAGAGGTCGCGGCGCCTAGCAGCAAACCGTGTTTCAGTGCGTGGCTTGGAAACAACAGAGGAATTACCAGAAGATCTGACATTTGATGACATCCTTCGTGCCACCGACAACTGGAGTGAGAAGTATGTGATTGGGAGAGGCCGGCATGGCACAGTCTACCGGACAGAGTTCTCTCCTGGGAGGCTGTGGGCTGTCAAGACTGTTGATCTTTCCCAGGTCAAATTCCCTATTGAGATGAAAATTCTGAACATGGTAAAGCACCGGAACATCGTCAAGATGGAAGGCTACTGCATCCGTGGTAACTTTGGCCTCATTCTGTCGGAGTACATGCCTGAGGGGACACTTTTCGAGCTACTGCATGGAAGAAAACCTCAAGTGCCACTTGACTGGAAAGTTCGATATCAGATTGCCCTCGGTGCAGCACAGGGCTTATCCTATCTTCACCATGATTGTGTTCCGATGATAGTTCATAGAGATTTCAAATCAAGCAACATACTAATGGATGCCGAGTTGGTGCCCAAGATTGCAGATTTTGGCATGGGGAAGATAGTAGGTGATGAGGATGCAGATGCGACAGTGTCCGTTGTCGTTGGCACCCTAGGCTACATTGCTCCTGGTAACTGTCCCTTTTCCAGATACATATATACTCCAATATCACATTCTCTTATTTAACTTGTGTTATTTGTTTCCCAGAGCATGGATACAACACAAGATTAACCGAGAAGAGTGATGTCTACAGCTATGGTGTGGTGCTCCTCGAACTCCTGTGCAGGAAGATGCCTGTGGATCCTGCATTTGGGGACGGTGTTGACATTGTGGCATGGATGACATCAAACCTGAATGATGCTGATAACTACAGCATAATGAAATTTCTGGATGAAGAGATCTCATACTGGCCCCAAGAAGAACAGGTAAAGGCACTTGACTTGTTGGATCTGGCAATGTCCTGTACTCAGTTAGCTTTTCAATCGAGGCCATCCATGAGGGAAGTGGTGAGCATTTTGATGAGAATAGAATCTTAGATGTGTGGAGAAATTCTCGGTATTTATTGTCTTTGAACTCAATTGAAGGGAAATACAGTATCACACATTCTTTTAAAGGTCATATGAATGTTTCTTTGACCTTAAAAAAAGTGATATCCAGAAATGGCAGGTTTGCAGAAACAAATTCTATTGTTCTGTTGTGAAGAACACTGGTCACAGGCAGTGCTAAGACCAAACAGATGTAGCCTACCTCTTGGTTAGTTACCATACCGTTCTGTTCATGGTTCCTTCTGCTGCACGAACTCACTGCACGCTTCCTGTGGAAGGCCAAAAATGTAACGAGCCCAGCAACGCATGAATTCCTATCGAGTGAACGGAACTTACTATGTGGATAAGCTTGTGCTCGGGTGCGATCCAGGTCATTAATCTCATGTTTGTATGCATATATGTTAGAGCCAGAAGTGTGGGTTATTTGTTGACATTATTGCCTAGTGACATATTTGTGAGCTGCAATTTCAGAAGAAAAACAGGGGATTGTCTTAATCTTTTGCTTTTGATATTTACAGTAGTGTGCGTAAGTGACTCTCCCTTTCCACAGTAAAACTTTTTAATAAATCAATTAAATGTAGAATGATTTTAGGCAAACTGGAAGCCTAACGCAACCTTCCCGGGAGGATGTCCTGACTGAAACTGATTAAAAATACACTATTTACTCTTCAGTGCACGTTTGATGCGGTAATACTAACGCATTCGTTTGTTAAGAGTTGCAGCAATTCAATAATAAGCATTAATTTAAGAGTAAAATACATAAATGACCATTGTACTTGTTTAATTTGTCCATTTTGATTTGACCATCGTCCTCAACAATGTGCAAATCGCACGCAGTAACAAATCCGCAAACCCGATCAACGCAGTCATGTGAAAATGTTACAAAAAATGGTCAAGAAGAGGATAATTTGGAGGCTATTGTTGGAGATGGCTCTTAAGGGCCTGATTTTGGGGAGCCCTGATTTAGATGATAAAAATGAGATGCTCTAAAATTGATCATCACCTAAAAGCGGCGAATTGTCTCGTTTGTAGTTACGCACCTTCATCCACAATGCTGCATTGCCCTGTTTAATCCAAGTTACAATTCATTGAAAATGTACGGCAATGGTTTTTATTTTTCCTACTGATTGAAAGACAGTTGCATTATTAAATGTATTTCCTTTGTTGACTATTCAATCAATAAACCATTTTTTTCTACGGATACTGAAATCAACAATAAAATAACATTGAAAAGCATTTCACTACAAGCAGCAATAAATCTGTACACTGCCATACATTTGATATGATATAAACTGCTCAATGCTATATTTTCATTTTCAAATCTACTAACGAGAAAACTGGCATCCTATCAAAAAAAAAAAAAAAACCGAGAACTGGGCATCAGTACTTAAAGCTGGTAAACATTAGCATTTGATGACTCCTAATCTACCTGTAATGAGGTCGTATGAGGCTGCCGTAGAATACTTTCTTCTTCGGATGCAACTGAACGGCCACAAGCCTAGTTGAAAAAAGGTAGATGCATCCATCTTCTCCAAAAGGTTTGTGGGATTGACTTGGCGCCGGCAACATCAGCATCCTGTATAAATTGTTAGTTACTGGCAGAAGAATGCAGGGGTATACAGAACACATTATATTCATTTATTGAATCCTTCGGATACGTAAGACCACTGAGGTAGACCCATAAGAAATGTTAAATCAGTATATTTTCACTCGCTGACATGGCCCTACTTATATGCTTGCTGAACCTTGACTGGACACAGGTACAGCGGCCTTATAAGAACAGACAAACTTGTCACATTAGAGCTCTAGTCAAATTGGTCACATTGGAGCTCTCCTTTATTTGGTCATATTCTGCTCTCCTTATTACATGGCCTTGATATATTTTTAGGTTGGATAACATGCTATTTAACAGAAAACAATGATCTAAAATTGATTGTAGCCTATATGTGCTATGATTGCAGATGAAGAGCAAGGGGCATCGATCTATTCTAGTATAACTAATAAAGGTAGGCTATACAGGAGTGAACCTTTTGGATATGACTCAATATGGAACACAAAGAATCTGTCAGTATAGTAGTGCAATTACTTGGCAAGTTGCTAGATTCTACTATTCGTGTGGCAGAATTAACCACGAACATTTACATAAATTCAGATTCAGAATGCAAAAATGTTCCAATAGATACAGATGGAAGAAAGAAATAAGATGCTACCTACCACAGGAATCAAACCAATAGATTGGGCAATATCTATCTTCTTTCGGATATAATCCTCATAAAACTTTGGTCTTTTCGCCTGGAAAGGAATAAATTAAATTAACATCAGTATATTATCTTTAAAATAAAAACATGCAGATGAAATTTCATTAAGTGCAGTACCAGCTTTTTAACAGCCTCTGCGATCAAACTATGAGCCTCATCATCTGTAACCTAAGGTACGCAGGTGTGTCATCAAATACAAGAACATAATATTCAAATCGAATCAACTTGCATGATAGATACAAAGAATAATACTTATTCCACCGGTAACATTTTCTGTATAGGTACGAAACTGAGAAGAAAAATGACAACAGATTGTCACAAAAATGAAAATAGCAAATTTGAAGACCCGTCACACTCAAATTTGTGAAGAAGACCCGTCATACTTACCTCCGTTTCCATTTCGGAACAGTTGTACTTTAAGGCATATCGCAATTTGGGTACCATTGTTGGAACTTTGTTCAGTTTGTAAACTTCTTCCATAGCAAATCTGAGGCTCTTCTGAGAATATTTGGGAAAAAGCATCAGTAGAAGGAACACAATTAGAAGACAATTTACTCGTTCTTAGTACTAACCTTTTGCTTAGTTACCAACACCCAAATCTCAAAGTACAACTCAACCATGTTCTTGAGCCACAAAGCATTGAAACGCATGTTTCCACACATTCCTGAATCGAAATTGTCAGATACGAATCACCAAATCCGAGTGTGTCTAAGAGGGACATACATAGTAGGCAGTGTCAGCCAAACTGGGAGTAATCTTGGAAAATGTAGTTGCAATCTTCATTGATTGAAAGGCTCCTCTGGCGCTAATCTTTCCCCACTAAACAACAGAGCTACTACTTACTATATGGTGGAATATATATACAGTTATAATACACCATAATTCCATAACTTTTGTATCTTACCTTTAAAGATGGAACCTCAATCAGGACATAATCTTCCATCCACTATCACCAGAAGAAAAAGGTTGTTAGTCTCAGAAAATAAATCAAAGTATGGCACAAAATATCAGGGTGTTGTATGAATGAACTACGAATGCCTTCAGTTTTTCTGACAGTTCACTGCAGTAACTGAGATATTCCAGCTCAGTCTCATAGCTATGAAACATCCTGCAGTATTTATCCCAATCAGCATACGTGCCAGTCTACATGGAAAAGGAAGGACACTGATGACTGTAGAACTTTTGGAGTTTGGAGGACAACAATAATAGTAGCTTAAATAAACTGAACTAGGAATTTGAAGATACCCTAAAAAAACCAAATAGGATTCTATAAAGAAGCATAAGAAAAGGTGCACTGGCATCCATCAATAGCAGAGACAAGTTTCTCAATTCCCGTGCAGTTAGTTCTTATGATTAAAAAAAAAATGTTTAGAGGTAACTACAGTAATGTTATACTGAAATGCCAGACATTTTTCCAAGAAAGAGGAAAAAGGTAGTAACAACATAGAGGATCACGCAACAAAAAGAACAATTCATGCCTCGGAAATATACTTCCCTTATTCAAACTAGTGACTTTCATATATCGTTTGATAAATTAATGGACTACACCATATAATAAAGTCGCGAATGCACTATGTAACATGCCAAGTTCAAATGACCTGTTAGTGAGCATATATGCATCCTCATCATGTGCACAGGTTTAGCATTTGCATGGCCATGATCATCTATTTCGAAATTTGAATTCAAATTTGACCAAAATTCATGCAATGTGATGAAACTCGAAATTTTGCATACAACTTGGCACCAAACTAAAATTCTGGAACAACTACATGATGAATCATGAATTTACATAATTTTTGCAGAATTTTTGGAGGTCAAATTGATGCTCTAAAAATCCAAGTAATGCTTGCAATCTGTCAACTTTGAGGAATTTTATTTTAATTTCTACAATACCTTTTCGAGTTCTTGTTGTTCAAATGAGTTCTCCTATGCTTGGACTTCCACCACAAAAATCATTTTTAAATTTGGAGGCTTTTTGGATGGTTTAATCAATTGTCAAAGAGGGGGAAAAGTGAGGCGTTGGAAATTCTGAAAAAAGAGAAAAGGCCGCGACCCCACCTGTCATTCTCTGTCTTCTCTCCTTCAACCTCCAGACAAGGTTCAGAACTTCGCTGCCGCGTGGCCATGGCGTGGCCAGCGCAACCAACGGCCGTCTCACGTCGTGAGGACCTCCAAGCCGCTCCATTTCACTGCCCCAAGGCCCCCACCGTCGACGCCGTCGAGTTTTCCGTTGGGAGAAGCTCCAAAACCGGCCACCTCTCTCTCCATTCTCTCTCTCCCTCATTGCACACCTCTCTCTCCATTCTCTCTCTCCCTCATTGCAATCTTTTCCCCACCGAGCTAGCACGCCCTAGGCGATTCTAGTCGTCTCCGCCACCGGAATCGAAGGAGAAGGCCGCCCCAAGCTCACCCCCGCCGTCCTCAAGCCTCTACGATGACCGGAGGTTGAAGTTCTCCGTTCATCTTTCCCAACTCCGGCGAACTCCATTTTCAATCTTTCTCTCCATCGCCGGCGCCGCCTCAAGTCGTCCCCAACCTCGTTGAAGCCGTCTTAGACTTCCCTAGCAACGAGGTGAGGCTCCCCAACCTTTTTCCTCTCATTTTAGTGCAAGTTTCGATCCTTATTGTAAACCTCGCCGCCGGCACTTTTGTTTCTTGGTCTGCCCCGGACTAGTCCCTCCAATCCCGGACAAGTCCGGATTATCCCGAAGCCGGACAAGTCCGACCTGCACTGACCCAGTTTGTCTGCCAACTTGCAAAATTCATAGAAAAATCATCCGAGCTCCTAAAATAGTGAAACTTATTGCATTAGTTTCGTATGGAAGTTTTCTATCAATTAAAAATAACTAAATTCATGTTTTACCTACTTTAACTTAATTAATAATTTACTTTTGATCACTGTCCATAATTGGGCAGACTGCACTTAAACATTTATAATCAGAGCAATTGAAATCCAATGGCAATGATTCTTTTTGCGTTGTAATCCTAACTCATTGCACTTCATGTTTGCTAAGTTTCATGACATTTGCACTTTATTTCATCATCAGTTCATGTCATTCATTCAACGCATTTTGGTTTGTTTAGAAACCGAGCAACCGGAGGGTGACGCGGGTACTTTTGATGCTGAAGCTGAACCTGGCAATGTGAGCGAGAATCCTGCAACTCAAGGCAAGCATCGTTGCATATCTTAAACTATTTGGATGAGTCTAATTGAATGTGCTTGAGTCAATTTGGTATATTGCATTAGTTGGGCACTAAGCAAATTGTTATATCCTAATTGTTGCATTTCCTTCCTTGCTTATTGAATTGCCTTTTCCTTGTTGATAAGTTGGGTAAGTCCAGATGTTGGGATATTCGGTATTGCTTAGTAATGCTTGAACATATTACGGTAGAAGTCGAATGGTGGAAGGTCACCAACATTCGCATGTAGGTGGTTACTCGGATAATTGACCATGTTATGTTGAAATTGAATTGAATGTTATGAAAGTGCTAGCGGGAAATACTTGATACTTTGTCCATAATCCATGGCACTTTTTCGTACATACCACATGCTGAGATATGGGTAAGCAAGCCTTCTTCCTCATTTAGCTGCGACCGTTTGGCTTGCGAGTTCGGAGGTGTAGTAGGTGCTAGGGATGACCCCCGAGGGCCTAGTGCGACCAGCTCACCTTGACCGAACGTCTGGCAAATGATCGGGGCGTATTTGGAAGGGGTTGTCACAATGAATTACTCCTTATGACTGACGGGTCGTATGGGCGGTGGTCTTTGTGGCGTGTGGGCAAAGGTGTACAACCCCTGCAGGGTGTTAAATCAATTTGAATTGCCGCGATCTCGGTTATGATCACGCCTTGGTGCGTCAACATTCATCATGATTAATTTTCCCTAAGATGTGGTTTGGTTAATATGGAGATATGAGCAACTTTTATTCACTTGTATGAGTTATGTAGATGTTGCCCAATAGCTTCACTTAGCTAAAATAGGTTGCTGTTTATTCATATGAAAATATTTATTGGCTTTGTGCAAATTGTCAACCTATTTGCCTTATCCATGTCCAATGCCAAATGCCTCACCCCTTTGTCGAGAGCTTTATAACTCTCTGTGTAAGTCTTGCTGAGTACCTCCGTACTCACGATGTTATTTGATGAGTTTTGCAGGTGAGGATGAATACGTGTTCGGCTATTTCTTTCCCGCTACCGATGGGGGTGATGGGCAAGAATAGTTGGTCGATGGTTGTGTGACTCGGATGGTGCTCGTAGGTGGAGCATCGTCAATCTTTTGGTTATAACTCCGCTGCGTAAACTCTTAAACAAGGACCAAACCTTTATAACTATGTCCATGTTCATGCTAAGTTGGTTGTACACTTAGCATTTGAGCTGAAAACTCCCTTTTGTTGTAAAATATGAAGGTAAAAGACTTGTGAGGTAACTGATAGATTTGCTCTCTTTTGAGCTCTTGTGATGATGATGGTTACAAATGTGGCTTAGCGGTGTGCATATTGATCTTGGACGTTGAGTTGCATGCCGGAGAATACCGGAATTATACATGTGGTGATCGAATAATATTTTGTTGGCAGCACGGTATAAATCTTGACATGTGACGGGTCAAGTGGTTGACGCGTGTCAATGTTTATCCGGAGTTTTGCCGACCTATTTGGTCATTATATGTATGATTTGGACGGCTCCTCCACACACTATGTCTAAGTAATAGAAATCATGAAAACTGGATCCTTTCAACAAATAGATGTCTTTCTGCTTGCAAACTGGACCTCATGAGGGACTAAACGTTGGTAGTCATCCAGGTCTCGAATCTTGCATAGATCAGGGTGGAAGGACCAATCAAAGGTGCCATCTTTCTCAAAGTTCACAAAATATGTCATCTCACGAAGGAATTCGTCAGAGAAGTCCTCTTTCTCAAGAAGGTCAACAGCACAATTTTGCCTATCCCTCGCTGTCCTTTGTAACAGCTGTAGGAAAACACACGAGTGGTAACAGAGTAAGGAAGTAAGGACCACAAATACAGATAATGGTCGATACAGAGCGAAAAGATGGAACCTTGTAGTGTCTGATGCGGTAACGCGCATGGCGAAGGCAGAGGGGAATCATCTGTTCAGAGTCTAATTTGAAGTAAGTATTGACAGCAGGGTCATCAGGCAGCTTCTCAAAGTACTCAATGTACTCGTCAGGGCTGATATCCTCTCCCAAGCCCAATTCGTTCAGCATTCGTATTGCATCATCCGCCTCTTGTAATTCGAAGTCATTGCTCGTTGGGACATGCACGACAGTTTTCTGCTTGGCGCGAGGTTCAGAATCCTTGGCAGTGCTGCTACCATCAGAGGGACGGCCGGTGCTGGCATTGAGACGACGGGAGCTGCTTGTTGTTCTAAGGGACCCCTTATGCAGGAGCTTCTGGTTTGCCGGCCCATCTCCATTCGGGTTCGTCTGCTTTGCCCGGTGCTGCTCCAGCATCTTTTGACTCGAGCTCATGGTCGCCTTTGCATAATGCGGGGGCTTCGGCGGCGGCATCCGTCCACACCCTAACCAAATCGAGATGAGAACGTTTCCTTCGAAATCACTGATCATCCTCCCGATTAGGACTCGCTACGATTAGTCTGTCACCGGCGGAGGAGAGGGGCTAGGGGGGGGGGTGGGGTGGTAGCCGGGGAACCGGGGGAGAGGCGAGAGGATGCGGCGGCGGCGGCGGCGGCGGCGGCGGCGGCGGCAGCTTTCTTTTTGGTTGTAAAAGAAAAAACGGACACGCGTCGTATACGGCTCCTTGTTGAGATTGTTGAGCTGCAAAGCAAAAGATGATAAATCTCAAAATATGATACTTAACGAAAGTATTGCCATGGTCATCAATAATGAGATACACATAATTTATTTTTCTCAAAATAGTTACTAAGAACCCAACATTACTTCTTTACACAACAAAATATCGAAAGCCCATGGTGCCACCATCGACGTTGAAAACAATATTAAATGTCGCAAGGATATATAGGTGGATTAATGAGACGGGGTGGTATGTAGGAAGTGTTAGAAATACACGTCGTCCCGAATCCCAAATCCCTCCCGGCAGCAGTGAGGCGTGAGAAGTTGTTGAAGATCGTCCCTTCACTCAAACGCACGCCATGAGAGAAACACACAAGAGACAAGTGGATGTACGGTGGAACCCAATTCTCATTAGTCAAATGTTGATATACAAATGGTTCCAATATATAGTAGAAGCCTTCAGGGCATATTTGGTATGAGCCCAATTATTTCCATTCAATCCCTCTAATTGGGGGATTACATTCTTAACACTCCCCCTTTGGGCGAATACCACGATCAACTCATGCCTCGTCAAAACTCCGAAAAACCCTGTGGGAAAAATATGGAGAAAGAGTACATGATTGTCGCTAATGTATTGTATTTGTTGCCTCGTTAAAAACCTCAAGTGAGAAACTTCAGGAAAACTCACTAAGGGAAAAAGAGTACAACAATGTCTTCAGGACGGCATGCTATAATCTTCTGGATTATACATTTTGGGATCTTCGGGATCTTAGAGCAAGGGTTAATATTTTCAAGGGTCTCCCCCTAAACCCTGCAAGTCTCTCAAATGTTTCATTCCGATGCCTCGGACACATTTGTTGAATGTAGTTGCTGGAAGAGACTTAGTAAACAAATCTGCTAGATTTTTACATGATCTTATTTGCAGGATATTCACCTCACCTTGCTTCTGGAGTTCGTGAGGGTAGAAGAATTTAGGAGATATATGCTTAGTCATATTAGTCTTTACATAACCCGTCTGCATTTGTGTAACACATGCTGCATTATCCTCATATATAATTGTGGGGGTATCGACAGTATTAAAGCCACATGACTTCTGGATATGGTTAATCATCCGTCGTAGCCAAACACATTCACGTGAGGCTTCATAGAGTGCAATTATCTCCGAGTGATTAGTGGATGTTGCTACTAAGGTCTGCTTACATGACCTCCAAGATATAGCTGTACCACCAGAGAGAAAAACAAACCCAGTCTGAGATCTTGATTTATGGGGATCCGACATGTATCCCGCATCTGCATAGCCCACCAAGGTTTGGTTTTGATTCTTCGGGAAAAATAGGCCAAGATCCTGAGTGCCTTTAAGGTATCTCAATATTGTTTTAACGCCCACCCAATGCCTTCTGGTTGGGGCTGCACTGAATCTCGCTAGCAAGTTTACAGCGAATGCAATATCAGGCCTAGTGCAGTTCGCTAGATACATCAGTGCTCCAATGGCGCTTAAATATGGAACTTCCGGTCCTAGTATTTTCTCATTTTCATCTCTAGGCCTGAATGGATCCTTGTCTTTATCAAGTGATCTTACGACCATTGGGGTTTTCAAAGGGTGAGCTTTTATCATATTAAATCTCTCAAGGACCTTCTTCGTGTAGGTCGACTGGTGTACTAGTATTCCTTCAGGGAGATGTTCGATCTGCAGGCCTAAACAATACCGGGTTTTACCCAGGTCTTTCATCTCAAACTCCGCCTTAAGGTAGGTGCTAGCCTCCTTAATATCCTCTGCGCAGCCTATGATATTTAAATCATCAATATAGACTGAGATGATGCAAAATCCATTTTGGGATTTTCTTATAAATACGCAGGGACAATCCTCATTATTCACATACCCTTTCTTCAGGAGGAAGTCACTTAGTCGGTTGTACCACATCCGACCTGACTGTTTTAGCCCGTACAGCGACCTCTGCAATTTAACACTGTACATATTGCGATTGGCTTAGGATCAGGAATTTTTAGTCCATCTGGGACTTTCATATATATATCCGAATCCAATGACCCATATAAGTATGCGGTCACAACATCCATTAACTGCATTTTCAGATTTAAACCTGCTACCATAGATATTAAATATCGGAACGTTATGCCACTCATAACAGGGGAATAAGTTTCATCGTAATCGATGCCGGGTTTCTGCGTAAACCCTTGTGCTACAAGCCTCGCTTTGTATCTCACCACCACATTGTTCTCATCCCTCTTTCGGATGAATACCCACTTATATCCTACAGGGAATACTTTGGGGGGCGTGCGGGCGACAGGCCCGAATACTTGCCTCTTATTAAGCGAGCGCAATTCCGTCTCTATTGCTTCTTTCCATTTTAACCAATCTGAGCGCTTCCGGCACTCTGCCATGGACTTTGGTTCAGGATCCTCATCAATCGCATCTGCGATCTTAGAGACGAAATGTATGTCGACAATTGTAGTCTTTCTGTTATATAGTTCTCCTGTATCAGCATAGTTTGTGGCAATTTCATTAAGCTTATCCAGCTCTTCTTGATTTCCCAAAACACTTGAGTCTGGTTGTTCCGGTGCCCCTGTGCTCTCATTTGTGCGCACTTGTGCACTGGGGCCTTCGCCATCTGAGTGTGTCACTACTGGGACGACTGAATGGAAGTGTGATGCAGATGCTCCAGTACTTTCCTTCTGCGGACGTCTCCGCTTATTTTGTACTGAGCTATCCGGATCCCTCCCCCTTTCCTAGGATAGGGGAGTTGAGAGTTCATGCCCTCCAGGGGTATCTCTACTCGCTCCGGTGCATTAGCCGCAGGAACATGCGACTTCGACACTCCTCTTATATCAGTAAAAGCATCCGGTAAATTATTTGCTAAATTTTGCAGGTTTATTATGCGTTGAACTTCAAGTTCGGCATCCTTAGTACGTGGGTCAAGTGAATGGATGCCGGTGGCACACCATTCGATTTCCCGGCATTCTTTGGATTTTAGGTACAATCCTCCCCCTAATGCCGGGAAGTGTTCTTCATCAAAGACACTGTCAGCGTACCGAGCCGTAAATAGATCACCAGTTTTAGGCTCTAAATATTTGATTATGGACGGAGTTTCGAAACCAACATAAATCCCCAACTTCCGGTGAGGTCCCATAACTGTACGCTGGGGCGGTGATATCGGTACGTAAACGGCGCAACCGAATTTTCGCAGATGGGAAATCTCTGGCTCTTGTCCACGCACTAGTTGAAAAGGGGAAGCAGAGTGATATGCAGTCGGTCTATACTGGATTAATGCGGCAGCATGCAGTACTGCGTGCCCCCAACAGCTGGTGGGGAGTCTGCTATCTTGTAAAAGTGGTCTGGCAATTAATTTTATCCTCTTAATTAGGGACTCAGCTAGCCCATTCTGAGTATGAACGTGAGGTACAGAATGCTCGACATTAATGCCCAGAGCAAGACAATAATCATTAAATGATTTTGAGGTAAACTCACCAGCATTATCCATCCGAATTGACTTAATGCAGTTCTCCGGGAAACCAGCACGCAACCGGATAATCTGGGCAATGAATTTAGCAAAAGCGTGGTTCCGTGTAGACAACAGGCATACATGGCTCCATCTTGTCGAAGCATCTATAAGAACCATGAAATATCTGAACGGCCCAGACAAAGGATTGATTGGGCCGCATATATCACCTTGGATTCTCTCCAGGAAACCCAATGGTTCAGTGTTTATCTTCAGGTAAGAGGGCTTGGTTATCAGCTTTCCCTTTGCACATGACGTGCACAAAAAATCTTTATTTTGAGGAAAATGTATATCTTTAATGCCATGACCAGCAGAAACTTTCACGATTTTTCGCATCATTACTAATCCAGGATGACCTAGCCTTTCATGCCAAATTTTAAATGATTCCGGGTTTCTAAAAATTGTAGGCATCGCAACATATTCATGGGGGGCTCTAATTGTTGTATAGTATATTCCAGAGGCCGTGCCAAGTGCTTTTTCAACCACTTTTGTTTTATGACCATCCGATTCTGTGATGTATAGGAATTCAGTCCTGCCTTCACATGCAGTTGTAACATGATAACCACTGCGGCGGATGTCTTTAAAGGTAATGAGAGTTCGTTCAGCTCCCGGATACAAGAAAGCTTCTTCGATGAAGATCCTAGTATTGTTAGGGAGGACCACAATGGCTTGTCCCGAGCCGATAATGCGGCCATTGCTTCCGGCAATTGTTAAGAGGTTTTCAGTCCTTTTCTGCAGTGTCTGAAAGTACCTCGTCTCTCTTAGAATGGTATTCGTAGCACAACTATCAACCAAACAAGGTTCTTCATCTGCCTCCATTGGAATATAGCTCTTGTTCTATAAAGCATTTTTTAATTCATCATTCAGAATGAGCGAATGTAGGAAAGGAACAAGATACGAGTAAAATAATAAGCAAGGGAAAAACAGTCTTTATAGACGCATAGCGTTCAGCCTAAGCACGAATTCAGGTTTGCTCACGTGAGCATTAACTACTACATCACGACCAATGTTCTTCTGGAAATAAAAATCACACTAGCTTAAGGGAAATGACTCGCAAAGGACAGAACTACTCCATGTCCTTGGCTTCCTCGGTAAGAAGATCATCCTCATCGAGGTTGAATTCACCATCACCAACCTGGGCAGCGGTACTGGTTGTGGCACCATTTGCATCGACATCCATGTCTTCAAGCTCAGGAGTCTCAGTGGGCAGGGTAGGCACGCGGAGGTGTGCTCCAGTCTCATTAGCTGCAGGCACTTGGACAAAATGAGCCTCCGGATTCTGACGCTTCTTCCACTCTTGATACATCTGGATCAAGTGTGGCTCGGTCGTGCAAGTACGAGACCAATGCTTCATGGATCCGCAACGAAAACAACCCTGATTGGGGTGCTTAGCTCCAGCGTCTCCTTTAGGTCCCTTCGGGGCTTTACCTTTGCCGTTTGGCTTCTGGCCTTTGTTTGCCTGCTTCTTGAAATTCCCCCCTTTGTTAGGTCCTTGCTTGCCACCACGCTGCTGGCCCTTGTTTCCAAAAGGAGCCTTGCCCTTGTTGTTGCGGAAGGTAGCATGTGCTTCAGGCACGCCTTGTGATCCAACAGGGCGCATGTGAAAGTTTTTCATCAAGAGATCATTCTGGGTCTCTGCAGCAAGTAGGACTTGTATCAGTTCAGAGTACTTCTTGTACTTGTTGTTGCGGTACTGCTGCTGGAGCACCATGTTGGAGGGGTGGAAAGTCTCAAGTGTCTTGTCTATCATCTCTGATTCTGTGACTTTCTGCCCACAGAAACGAAGCTGGCCGACAATGCGATGAAGTGCAGTATTATATTCCCCCACTGTCTTATAGTCAAGGAAGCGAAGTTGCCCCCAATCACGTCTAGCCTGAGGAAGTATGACAGCCTTTTGCTTGCCGAAGCGCTCCTGGAGGGCGGACCATAGCGCGAGCGAGTCGCGCACCTCTAGGTACTCCATCTTCAAGTCAGGGTGGATGTGGTGCCTCAGGAAGATCGACGCCTTTGCCACCTCATGTAGCGGGATCTCAGCAGCATTAGCGGCACGTGGGGCGATCGTGTGGGACAACTGCATCGCCGCTAGGTGGAACTCACAGTCCACCACCCACGTCTGGTAGTTGTTGCCATCCAGGGCAAGCTGCTTGAACTGCTGAGGGGTGATGTTGGCCATTCCCTATAAGTTCATGCAAATATACTTCAGGTAAATAGGCATGAAAGTGAATTAAACATGTAAAAACTGGTCGTATGTATTTTCCCAAAGCAATATTACGCTAGCCATGTAATATAGCACAACGATATGATAGGCATGCATGAACGCTTCAAAACTACGCTAGCAATATTACACTTCCAGGTATTACATATGCTAAATGCCGCACGCATGAAAAAGTAGCGCAATGTACCAGAACTGCAGGGGTAGAACTTGTAAAGGGGGGGCCACGGCAGTGATGAAATGCGTATAAAAGGAAACTATACGAAACAGGGTAAATACAGGCTACAGCAGACATAAAACGCAAGTTTCTTAATTTTATCCGCTGAATTAGCGGCGGCAGCGGCACATGCATGGAAACAATCCTGTAGATCGCGCATGCATGGAAATAAGCCAGCAGGGCGCGCATGCATGGGGAGCCGCGGTAATGGTGCGCGCAGTTTCCTCGCTGGGTCACTGCGGCGGGTTCGGCGGCTCGGCCTCCGGCGAGGCGTGGATCGTCAAGCGATCGTAGTGCATGTGTGCGCAGGTGGAGCTTCAGGCCGCCGTGGTGTAAATGATGTCGCTGGCGTACGCGCAGAGGCTCAAAAACGAGCATGCACGCTGGGTGGCCAACGACGGCCGTTCAACGGCAAGTTCCATGGCCGGTGGCAAAGGCAAAACAAAAACTGCCACCGGTAATCTACCCATATCTAGTTTTCCATTTCTAGCGACCAAGATCTACCAAGAGAAAACTTACAGGGGTTCTATGGTGCGATCTTGTACTAGCAAAACTGATCTAGTGATCTAAAACATGGCAGTGCTTCGATGCGAGAAGACTAGTATATTGTATAAACAACGCATGCATGAAGCTAACCAGCAAGATCTAAACCATGCAGTAGTCCATCTAAAGGTACCGAGTATAAACAAAACAGTTCGTGTCTACCAGATCTGCCTAGAAAAGAACTGGGTACGGCATATACGCACGCAATCGAAACAGTTGGTTCTAAAGCAACAAGCGATAGACGTCTACAACTGATTATAACCAAGGCAAGAGCTGATCTACAACCTGAACATGCTAGATCGGATCGACACGGGAAAGCAGGATAAAAACGATGTAGACAAACCGATCTACTCGTTCCACTACCTATACTCCCGGATCCCTCTACCGTCAGGGTGAGATCCGGAGGAGATCAGAACGACGTACCTTGATTCGCAGGTCAGAGCAAGTGCTGATAACGTGTTAGAAATACACGTCGTCCCGAATCCCAAATCCCTCCCGGCAGCAGTGAGGCGTGAGAAGTTGTTGAAGATCGTCCCTTCACTCAAACGCACGCCATGACAGAAACACACAAGAGACAAGTGGATGTACGGTGGAACCCAATTCTCATTAGTCAAATGTTGATATACAAATGGTTCCAATATATAGTAGAAGCCTTCAGGGCATATTTGGTATGAGCCCAATTATTTCCATTCAATCCCTCTAATTGGGGGATTACATTCTTAACAGGAAGGACGTCATGAAGAACATGTCGACACTCGCCAGAGGGAAAGAAGATGCCGGAAGACATGACTGTGTAATGTGGCAGGCAAGGACACTCATTGCGCTCTCTCCTATCGCCCGATCTATTGTATCACACAATTACAACTCACAAATGGAGGCTTGTTGTAGTTTTCTGACATATGACTGTTTCATGTGGCAGGTTAGGGCGCACATCTCTCTCTCTCTCTCCTAATAGAGATTTGTTGTAGTTTTCTAAAACTGACACTAAAAGTTATATATTTCTGATACAAAATCATAATTCACAACTCACAAATAATTGTAGTTTAAAAATAAACCTAAACTTTTCTTGAAGAAAAAAAATCCTTGTAAGTAAATAAGTTCTGAAAAACCTAATACTAATCTCGTACACATCAATAAATAATTCATCTTTCCCTGCACTCATACGATGCGTTTCTTCACTGTATGAATCTATTTGGCACCAAGTTGCATATATGAGAGAAATAGTGTTAAAATTGTCATCTAATGCTTAGTTATGTAGTAAGATGGTTAGACTTATTTAAGAACTCATTTATGTTGTACAAGAGAGTTTGTGTACATGTGGTTAATGATTCTATCTTTAAGAACTTGTCCTAAACATTTTGCATTTAAATTCTCTTAGCATTAACTTTATGTGTTGATAAGATAATTTGCATTCAAATTAGATTTATTTGCAGTTTAAATTAAAATTTCTTCAAAGCAATTTCCTAGGCTGAAATGACACCCCCCCCCCAAAAAAAAAAAAGAAAAAGAAGAAGAAGAAAAACTCAAGCAGGCTGGCACAATAAGAATGTGATAATAAGTATGATGCTTCAAATCTTGTCTCCTAGAAAATTCACAAGGAACTGTGCACTAAGAATATCAGGTACTCGCGCACCTTTACGTGATCTGGTGGCTGTGGCTGGTGCTCCACGTGCATATGCACGAATAAAATTGTGTAAGCAATTTAACAAAAGCATATGACTAGATAGTGTGTGGTACCCCCTCTGTTTAAAAAAGATTGTCGTTTTAAGTTTGTCTTAGGTCAAAAAAATTATCTTTGACCAATAATTTTCATGTAGATTATTAACAACATAAGACTTATGTTTTTAAAATCATCATAAGATACTTTCATAGTATATAATTCAAATGCTATTAAAATATATGAATTTGTAGTAATTATTGGACAAAGATTAAAAAATGACTTAGAGCAAACATTTTCGAAACAAGGGGGTATCATTTAACATAATGCACAACATGGGTTTATCACCACAATTTTGTAAGAAGAATGGACAAGACGAATCAATATGAATATTAGATCTATATATGATCTACAATCCCTATTGTTCACATACCAATTTCATTTCTCCATTGCTTCGTACAACAAAAATATTGAACTCTAAATATTGCCTAATGGTAGATGATCGATAGCATGGACATTCGACGTACACGTGACATTTTATTATGGAGCACCGAAGTGTCTAATCCGTTGGAACACTGGAGATGTTTCTCGTATATATAATCCTTTTGAAAATGTTAGGCACAATATAGCCACTAGCTTCACGTTATGCGCGATTTTATATAATTTCTCTTACGAGTGTTGATAGCGAATCTTACACATGTCTAATGCCAATAAAAAGGTGAAATTCGCAAATGATGACCACAAGAATCGTTTCAATTAAAGTTTCTCGAAAAGCTTTTTGCTGTGCTCCATCACAATTCACAAGATTATCTTATATTTTGTTAGTGGTCCATGTTAATGGTCGTGGTAGGCGCTGATGTTTAGCACCATCACACAGTCATCATTTACCTAGGTTAGAGAGATATCGCTAGCTAGTAACTAGATCACCATTCCGTAATTTACATTTGCTGAAAGACACAGTAAAAGGCATCGTGATAATAGATGCGCTACGCCCCAGCTAGAATTTAGAAAACAAAACTAAAATCTAGTTATACTTTGCTTACCCGACCGCATGTTTGGCAGATGTTTTTTGGGTCTGTGTAGAACACGTACAAGAATCATCGGAACATTACAGGAATCAAAACTGTCTTTGCTCAGCAAAAAAAAAAGAAAAAAAAAACCTTTCTTTGGGACCTAAGTGGTGTACAGTTTTTCTAATACTCACTCCAGGATAAACGAGAAAGTTCGAATTTCACAAAATTTATGTAGACATGAATTTCACAGAAATTATGTAAAAGACATCTTTAAGAGAATATCAGGTCAGTACAATAGGAGTGCTGAATATTTTTCGAAGCAAAACAGCGGCGCCAACACAAATCCGGCAGGAATTGCCGACCGGCCCCACCCATGCGTTCGTGGGCGCACAACAGCTTCCTCCCGTGCAGCACCCGATCCGGCAGGGCCCACATCACTCCCACTCGTTGATTCTGCCGCCACCACCGCCGCCGCCATGCCATGGCCATCCCTCTCCCACCCCTCCCCCTTTCCTTGAAAGCTTCGCACGCCCGAGAAGGCAGCGGCATCCTCATCCACCGACGAAGGCAGCAAGATACAGCTCGCTCCCATGTCAGGTGCCGCCTTCTTGCTCCTCGTCACGCTCGCTGCCTCCATTGCGCCGCCGTCAGCGGCGTTGGCCGCGGGCGCCAGTGAAGCGGCCGTCCTGCACTCCTTCCTCGCCTCCCTGCCTCCGGCCTCCCGGCGCCTCCTCCGCCCGTCGTGGAAGGCCAGCGCCGCCGCAGCCAGCAGCCGTGGGAGTGGGACCGGCCACCACTGCGCGTTTCTCGGCGTCGAATGCACTGCCACCGGCGCCGTCGCGGCGGTCAACCTCTCCGGGGTGGGTCTCTCCGGCGCGCTCGCGGCGTCCGCGCCGCGGCTCTGCGCGCTCCCGGCGCTCGCCGCGCTCGACCTCACCCGGAACCGGTTCACCGGCGCCGTCCCCGCCGCGCTCGCCGAGTGCTCCGGCGTCACTACCCTCCTCCTCGGCGGCAACCTTCTCGCCGGCGCGGTCCCACCGGAGCTCCTCTCCTCGCGCCGGCTCCGGAAGGTGGACCTCAGCGTCAACGCTCTCACCGGCGAGATTCCCGTCTCCCGCTCGCCGGTTCTTGAGTACCTCGACCTCAGCGTCAACGCCCTCTCCGGTGCCATCCCGCCGGACCTCGCCGCGCTCCCGCGGCTCAGCTACCTGGACCTGAGCAGCAACAACCTGTCCGGGCCGTTGCCGGAGTTCCTGGCCCATTGCAGGCTTACCTATCTCAGCCTCTACTCCAACCAGCTCGTCGGTGAGCTTCCCCAGAGCCTCCACAACTGCAGCAATCTCACCACCTTGTACCTGTCCTTCAATGGGATCAGCGGCAAGGTGCCAAATTTCTTTGCTTCCATGCCGGGTTTGCAAAAGCTGTATCTTGACGACAACCAATTTGTCGGACAGCTGCCAAAGAGCATTGGTGAGCTTGTGAGATTGGAAGAATTGGTGGTGTCAGATAACAGGTTCAGCGGCCCTGTATCAGAGGCAATTGGGCAGTGTCAATCCTTGATCATGCTATACTTGAATGGCAACCAATTCACCAGCTCTATTCCAGCGTTCGTTGGCAATTTTAGTAGACTGCAGAAGTTCTCTATGGCAGACAATGGCATTTCTGGAAGAATTCCACCAGAACTTGGGAAATGCCAGGAGTTAGTTGAGCTCCAGCTCCAGAACAACAGCCTCTCTGGGACTGTACCACCGGAGATAGGCAACCTTGCACAATTGCAGAGGCTGTATCTGTTCAATAATTTGCTCCATGGGCATGTTCCCTCAAAATTGTGGCAGTTGCCTGATATGATGGAGTTGTGCCTCGACAATAATCGCCTTACTGGTGAGGTACCTATGGAGATCACTCAAATGAGGAAGCTAAGAGAGATCTCATTGTTCAACAATAACTTCACAGGCGTGTTGCCACAGGCTCTGGGGTTGAACACGACACCTGGACTTCTTCGTGTCGACCTCACTGGCAACCACTTCCATGGGGAGATTCCACCGTTTCTCTGTACCGGAGGTCAGCTCAGCGTTCTTGATCTTGGAAATAACTACTTCAGTGGTGGTCTTCCCATCAAAATAGCTGAATGTCAGTCTCTCTGGAGATTTATTGTGAAGAACAACCGGATCAGTGGGAACATACCTGCAAATTTGGGCACAAACATAGGATTGTCATACTTAGACATGAGTGGCAATCTTCTTGAAGGGATGATACCAGATGCGCTTGGCTCATGGCGAAATCTAACAATGATTGATTTCTCTGGTAACAAATTATTCGGGCCAATACCCCGCGAGCTCGGTGCTCTAAGCAAACTCAGGACTCTACGCATATCATCAAACAAGCTGACTGGACCAATACCACATGAGTTGGGAAATTGCACAAATCTTCTCTGTTTGGATCTTGGAAATAATTTTCTAACTGGAAGTATACCTGCAGAAATCACAACACTTGGTAGCCTGCAAAATCTTCTGCTCGGTGGAAACAGTCTCAATGGTACGATACCTGACTCATTTACTGCAACACAGGATCTAATTGAGCTGCATCTTGGTGACAATTGTTTGGAAGGAGCCATTCCTCGCAGCTTAGGCAACCTTCATTACATGTCGAAAGCTCTGAACCTTAGTGACAACAGATTGAACAGCCAAATTCCAAGTAGCCTCGGCAACCTACAGGATCTTGAAGTGCTTGACTTGTCAAAGAATTCATTGTCTGGCTCAATTCCCTCGCAGCTGACAAATATGATCTCACTTTCGGTTGTGAACATTTCATTCAATGAGCTCTCCGGTCAGCTCCCTGCAAGCTGGGCTAAGCTTGCAGCACAGTCACCTGAAGGGTTTTTAGGTAATCCTCAATTGTGCATAGAGCCTGCAAATGTACGATGCTTCAAAACTCTTTATAAAAGGAACAGATACAGAAACAGAAGGATAATTGTAGCATTGGTAATATCAATTCTTTCTATCATGGTTGCTGGGTTGTGCGTTATTCACTACCTGGTGAAAAAATCATGGCTCTTGTCGAGAAGTCGTGGTTCCAGCCGTAGCCTGGACACAACAGAGGAATTGCCAGAAGATCTGACCTATGAAGATATTCTCCGGGCAACTGACAACTGGAGTGAGAAGTACGTCATTGGGCGAGGCCGGCATGGTACCGTCTACCTCACAGAGTGCAAACTTGGAAAGCAGTGGGCCGTGAAGACAGTTGATCTATCACAGTGCAAGTTCCCCATTGAGATGAAGATTCTGAACACCATCAAGCACCGGAATATCATCAGGATGGATGGCTACTGCATCCGTGGTAGCATTGGCCTAATCCTCTACGAATACATGCCCAATGGCACACTCTTTGATTTATTGCATGAAAGGAAAACTCAGGTTGATCTTGACTGGACGGTCCGGCATCAGATTGCCCTAGGTATCGCGCAAGGCCTCTCCTATCTGCACCATGATTGTGTACCCATGATTGTTCATAGGGATGTCAAGTCAAGCAACATACTGATGGACATAGATCTAGTACCAAAACTCGCAGATTTTGGCATGGGGAAAATTGTCGATGACAAAGATGTTGATGCAACAGTGTCTGTCGTCATTGGTACCCTTGGCTACATTGCTCCAGGTACTTTCTTTCATGTGTTAGATTTCATTTCTCTGACCACATCAACATCATGTTTTAAATTTCAGAATTAACATGTACTTTGTACCCAGAGCATGGATACTCCACACGATTATCTGAGAAGAGCGATGTCTATAGCTACGGTGTAGTGCTACTCGAAATCCTGTTCAGGAAGATGCCTGTGGATCCTTCATTTGGTGACGGTGTAGACATAGTGGCATGGATGAGATCAAACCTGAAGCCGGACGATCTCTACAGCATCATAAGGCACATGGATGAGGAGATCATGTATTGGCCTATAGATGAGCAGACAATGGCACTGGAGTTGCTGGATCTGGCGGTTTCGTGTACACAGGTGGCTTCCCAGTCAAGGCCCTCTATGAGAGAAGTGGTCAACATCTTAATGAGAATAGCAAAGTAGGATTAAGTTTCAGTAGTCTTGTGATATCGATCATTCCTAACTAACACAAGAAAAGGACACAGTTGTACAGTTCAAAACTTCAAAATACAATGACAAATAGTAAACTATAGTGACTGGTCTTTCACAAAAGGATTTGGAATAGTAAAAAAAAGAAGTGTTGTAGTCAATATCTATTCAACAAAATTGAAGGATGGTTGTCTTGTGTTCTCTAGTATATCTTGCTATAAATTTTGGTCTGAGATGTCCAGTCGTGCCCCCTCAAGAATACCATACTCTTTTTTTTTCTCTCAAAAATGCAGGAGAGCTGCGCATCGTTTCATTAAGAAGAGAAGAATACCATACTCTCGTATTATCAATCACTTTCTACCATTCAATCGTGACTTGCCCCTGAGAGTGGAACAGCAAATGTTGTACCTAAAAAGGCTCAACCAATCCAGTATGCAACTCTCTTGGGCTTGAAAACT
Source organism: Eragrostis nindensis (assembly GCA_012490785.1). NCBI lineage: Eukaryota > Viridiplantae > Streptophyta > Magnoliopsida > Poales > Poaceae > Eragrostis > Eragrostis nindensis. The sequence continues at coordinate 135,831 of JAAXCT010000126.1, forward strand.
TCCCATTCTCTAATGTCAGTTGCTAGGCAATTAAGCAGGGCAGAATACATAAGAATTGACGCCATCAGATTTGAACTTCTTGGAGAGATACAAATAAATAATAAAAATAGCAGAATAATCCACAGGGAGAAATCTACAAATCGACACCCCCCCCCCCCCCCCCCCCCCCCCCAAAAAAAAAAATCTACAAACTGACTCCATCGAATTTTAGCGAAGTACGCAATGTGTGGTGGTAATCTTTTCTTTTTTTTGAGGGAGACAATGTAGTGGTAATCACAACACGTCTGAACATTCTAGTTGAAAACATAACAGACTGTTAAGATTACAGATATACAGACAAATCCATGTTACAATTTGTTGACAGATGACAGGGGCAAATTTGATTGCTTCCCAACAACTAATCAATATTACAGTTATACATAGCCAAATCAATAAGATCGATTACAATGCATAGGTTATTGATAACTGAAACTACAAACAATCAAAGATTACAGAATCCAAATTACAAAATTGCCATGGACATATGACACAGTGGTAAAATTGATTGCTTCCTAACAACTGATTATGGTTACAGATATATACAAAACTGATATAATAAGATTATAGAAAGCATATGTTATTGCCAATCTATCTAAGCTACAAGCCTACAAACGGTCAAATAATACAATGCTACATGAATCGCTGGTTACTACTGTGTTGCGGAGACAAAGGACCCAATGCAGCATCATGAGTGCTCTGTTTCTCCAGTTGCAGGCGACTCTGCTTCGGAGACGACAACAGGAGACTCTGCTTCACAGAGAGCAGGGGACTCTGCCTCTTCATCCTGCTCATCAAACCACCGGTGCCTGAGCGCGTCCGCCGCCGTGAGCCTGTCGTCCTCCTCGAAGCACAGCAAGCCACACAGCAGTTCGCCGGCCGCCTGCGACAGCTCCGGCAGACCTTTGAACGCCTGCAGCCCCTCGGAGTCGATCTCGTGTCGCAGGTGGAGCACCTCCATGAGCATGTCGTCCTCCGTGTCCACATGCTCGAACAGGGGCACGCCGGTGAGGAGCTCGACCATGATGCACCCCAGCGCCCACACATCCACGGCGGGGCCGTAGCTCTGGCTGCCCATGAGCTGCTCCGGCGACCGGTACCACAGCGATCCGACGCACTCCTCCTTGTACGGCGGCCTCACCGGCGTGGCCATGCCGAAATCACAGATCTTGAGCGCGCGGCCGCGGCCGACGAGGACGTTCTCCGGCTTGATGTCGCGGTGGATCGTCCCGGTGCCGTGGATCCCCTCCAGGCCGCGCAGGAGCTGGAGCATGAACGCGCGCGTCTCGACCTCGGAGAAGGGACGTGTCAGGCGGCTGCGGAGGCAGGGCCCGACGAGCTCCATGACGAGGAAGAGGTCCCCGGTGTCCTCGTCGGCGACCACGTCCCTGATCTGCACGACCGAAGGGTGGCCGCGGCAGACAGCGAGGCAGCCGGCCTCGCGGACGACCGCACGGAGGTCGGGCGCGCCACCGTCGGCGCCGCGGAACCACTTGATCGCGACCTTGTCGCCGGAGCGGCGGTGGCGCGCCTTGACGACGACGCCGTAGGTGCCCTCCCCGAGCTCATCCAGCTTCTCGTAGTCGTAGATGGTACCGAACTGGTACCGCGACCGCTTCTTGCCGGCCACCGAGGAGAAGGGACCCTCGGGCGCCGGCCGCTTCCGCGCCGCCGCCGCCATGAGTTTTTCTTGCGCGCCGGGAAATTCGAGACGAGAGAGCGGGAGACGTGGAGGGAAGTGAAATATTGGGGAGCCCGGCAGGTTGATGCAGATTGGACGGCGGATTCGAGTCCTCGGCGGAAACATGACGGTGCAGATTTTGTTGGCGTGGGCGTTACGCTGGTCTGTGGTGCGTCAGGCGACCGCTGGACCAGACAGCTCAGCCGACGGTAAGGGGACAGCGGTTGCCTGCTGTTTGACTCGTTGACCTCACCAGCCCAGCCCTTGGGTTTTCCCTAAATATAAGCCGTTGGGTTCGTTAATATCTAAAACACCGACCGACTAGACGTAAAAAAAAAATAAAAAAACACCGACCGACTATACCACCTATATCAACAATATATTGAATACCATCAGTTTCGATTTTGTAAAGCTTATTCCGAATCTCTTTGCGCTTTACGCGAGTATTAGTAGGCGACCTAAATCCTATTTTCTATTGACAAAAGCCGTACTCGGATCTACCCTCCATCATCCTTGCTTGCTCCTTCATGCCCCTTACCACCCAAATCTCTCTGCTGCTGCTATACATCAACACTTTCCAATCCTCAATCCTCACCATCAAGGCACATTTCATTGTTTCTACGGGCTTGTTTGTTTGGGCTGGAGCTTTTGAGTTTTTAGAAAAGCTGGCTGTTTGAGTAGCCGAAAATCTGGCTGTTTGATTTTCTTTAATATTGATTTTTGTAATATATATTAAACTTCTCAGCATGCCAAAAGTTAGAAAAGTAGCTTTCAGCCAGCTTTTCAGCTTTTAGTTCATTTCATTAGAAATCAGCTTTTTAGCACTCAAAAAGCCAGATTAGAAGTTTGTTGTTTGTTGCTTTTCAACTGGAAAAGCCACCTGAAAAGCTGAAACAAACACGCCTTATCTAACAGTCCGATCCACAGGATCTTTGTCCCACGGTGCTGTTTAAGCAGACACGAGATAATACAACACTTTCATCTTAATTAATAAGGTTATTATCTTTATTACAACAAGGTTCAGAGTTCAGCGGAAGATAAGTTCAGCGGAAGATAAATTTCGAAAACGAAAGATACACGAGAGCTACACTACTCTCATCGATATAGCATGAGTGACCATCCGATGCCCAATCAGATAATCACACTAGCAACAAACACATTACTGCAGCGGCGGATCAGACCTCCCATTGGGCGGTCCAACCCTCAGAGACTTGCACATCCCAAGGCAAAACACCAGCAGGAAGAACAATATCACTACCTGAAAACAATAAAGGCACAAAGCCTGAGTACTAATTACTCAGCAAGTCTTACCCGTCAAATGACACCTAGACATGCAAAGGCTTACCATAGGATGGCTGAATTGAAAAGACTCGCACTAAGCAATTAAACATAGCTAACCATATTTTAGCCATCTTTTAGTTCTTTAAACAGGAGCATATGTGAGCATAGCTGAAAGTAAATCAAGTAGATACAAGTAACACGCAGTAAGATAAACATAAGTAATCAGGAGCAACAATCCATAAGGCAACTGCATATATCATCAACATACATCATCATATAAGCAAGTACCATGTGTGCTACGTGAAGGCTCAATTCACAAGCGGGTACTCATTACTGCGAGGGACAGCGATTGCAATCGATTTACACCAGCTGGGAAAACCCGAGATACACGACGTATATGCACCACTCAAGATGGTCATATACGGCAACCGTTCGCAAGACAGTAAACAATCAGCACAGGTCTAGTCTCAGGGATTGGGCAGCCGTCCCACCAACGGTACCTCGTACCTCTCACGGCCTGAACCTGCCCAATACAGCTGTACAAGGTACCGTACCACCTTGCCACCATACATGCTACATCAGTTTGCTAGTGCCCATAACACTAGTATGTACTCGGTACTGTTCAATGCTTGATCAAGAGGGCCAACATCGATACGGTCCTTAATCGATCAGGCAGGGCTACAGCAGCCAACACCTCCATGTGTTGCTGCAACCTACACATGCATATGTCATTCTGCCCGGTCTCAGCGAATAAATATAAACTCATTCCATTATCTTCAATTTTAGTGATCAATTTTTATTCCCGAATTACAATACTTGATCGATGCGAAATACTTTAACTAAGCATAGCAGATATTCTACCGAGCTACTAGGATAGACACACAAACAACATAGGACATTTGGGGAACATGCAGGAGGATTTTCAAACAACTCCTATAAACTTAAGTGCACATACATACTAGACACACTAGCATTATTATGTCCAGAAACAAAAATATTTGCAAAAGGGGTGGGATGCACCGGGGCTTGCCTTGAGGTTCAGCAACTAAGTTAGCTGCTGCAAAGTCAGTTTCTTCAGTAGAAGGATCCTTCTGAGTATCCTCTTCGAGATCGTTTCCTAAAAATGCATTATATGTCAATAGAAGGAATACAAAGACAATTAATTCAGCATGTGCATGCAATGAGTGTGACTTGGTTTCAGATTCTAAATAATGAGTTCAGTTCTGAAATTGGTGATTTGGATTTAGTTTTCTTTATTTCCTTCATTGACTCCCACGAAGCATTGTTATAGTATAAAGCAATTCATTGTAATTAACACCAAAGTAAGTCAAAATAAATTCTTTTCTGGACATTTTGGACATGAATGACTTGCTACTGATACTAACATGCAACAACATGTCATGAGACTAATTTTCATGATTCTAGCCCTAGTAGGATTAATTAAAGGTCTAAATCATTGTGGCAGCATAAAATAAATCATACAAAAATCTGAGAAGCAAAACTGATCATGACAGCCAGCAGGATGATATAACATCATCTAAGGATCATGCATGCACAGGTTCATGATTTATAGAGCACTGGAATAATTATAAAGAAGATGACAAGTTTATTAAAGAGAAACACTTAATTAATTATTTCTACAGAAACAATGTACATATGCTACATCACTGGACAGAGCATATCAAGAGAGTTCTAACAAGCATGAGTTTGCATTTTTCTCATGAGTAAATAATTAACTAAGAATTAATTAGTGCTAGACTTACAAAAATCATACAGGTCAAAATATACAGAATCAAGATGCACATCATGAACTACTGGACAGAGCATGTTCCAAGGATTCCAAAAAGTCCTAGTTTGCAATTTTAGCACAAGCCAATCATTTACTATGAATTAAACATGGTTTAATTCCAAAAATCATACAGGCAAAAATACATCAGAACATTGAGCAACAAGATACTCTATGGATAGATCTACTCAAGAGGAACACAACAAAATTTAGTTTGCAATTTTTGGACTTATATTTCTCTAGATATTGATTTTTGAAGTTTATTCGATTTTTGAGCAAGTTGCAACGTATTTACGAAATTGCCACTGGGTCGATTTTTAGCTGGGCGCGCATTGGACACGCGCGGCGCCCACGGCGGCGAGTGGTGGCGCGGAGATTCAGGCTAGACGGTGGCGAGATGGTCGATGAGGAATAGGGCGGCGTGCTCAGCGTTGCGAGGCGGTGCTAGCGCAAGGAGGCGTGCACGTGCGCGGCGTCAGCGGCGCACCCGCGGCGGCGAGGCGACGTTCCGGCGAGGGGGGTGGACGTCCGGCGAAGTTTGCGCGAGCACGAGCTTCACGGAGGGGAGAGAAAGCTAACCGTTGATGATGTCGTCGTCGGCGAGGTAGGGAGGGTGGAGTTCACCGCGGTGGTGGCGGAGCCCGGCGACAACGATGGGGAAGAATGGCTTCTCCGGCGAGGTGAGCTACACAAACACAACGAGATCCCGTCAAGGGCATGCGCCGACCTGTGGAGCACCTCCACACGCGAAGAATTGACCGGAGTCTCACCGAGGTTGGAGGATTTCCCGGCGAACTGGACTAGGTCGGTTGTTGGCTGGAAATGGAATTTCTCCTTCGACCTTGCGCGGCAGTGACCGGAGTGGGAGTTTGTGCTCAGTGTAGGCTAGGAGACTCTTGCGCGGCTTTTCTTTGTGGAGACCGAGCTTGGAAAGCGGCCGGAGCGCCGGCGGACGGTGAGCTTGCCGGCGGCGGCAAAGGCGAGGTGTGTGCGTGCGTTAGAGCCCGAGAGAGGACGGAATGGCCGAGGAGGACGAGGGAGGAGAACTGGAACCGGTTTTGATGCTCCTCATGTCGAGCTGGGGCGGTGGGAGGCGAGGTGGCAGGTTGCAGGGAGGCGTGGTAGCCATGCGCGCGAGCTGAGGGAGAGAGGAGAGAAAACAGAGGGAGTGAGAGAGAGGAGTGGTGGGACCTGCCCATTTTTTCTTTTTCTCCATAAATCCTCCTCTCTCTTGCAAAATCTGGTAAAAATACTAGATGAGCTCCTGAATTCCCAGGTTTTTGCATGGTTGCAGTTTGACACCTGTAGGAGCCAGCTGGCCAGTCAAACCTTCCAGAAGCTCTCAGATTTCACAACTGAAATTCAAACAAAATGTTTGAAATTCAAACTTCAAAGAATTATTTGGAGGTCTTCCCAAAGGAGATTAAATCCAATCTTTTTGCTAGATTTTTATATTACTTTCAACTTTCACATAAATTTTTGGTTGCACCAACTTCAGTTCAAATTTTTAAATTTGCTTTTTAAAATTTGACTTATATTTGCATTAATTCAAATTTTTGCCATTAGTTTGAAGTGAGATTTGAAAATTTAATTATACCACCTCAGTGTGCAAAACTAGCATGATCAGAAATTGGCAAGAGACACCTGGGGTGTCACAACCCTCCCTCCTTAAAGAAATCTCGTCCCGAGATTAAAAGCGATGCAATCTAGAGGAAGGTAAAAATGTTGGAAGAAAATCACTCGATACCTGGAAGTGATGACCAAAACTCTGGATAATGAGTATGCAGGAATTCTTCAGATTCCCAGGTCGACTCGTCTTCCGAATGATTACTCCATTGGATTTTAAAGAACTTGAGTGTCCTTTTTCGAGTCACTCGTTCTTTTTCATTGAGGACTTTGATCGGATATTCCGAGTATGTCAAATCTGATTGGAGAGGCTCCATGTCTTCCAAAACTATGTCAACCGGAGGCTTGAGACATTTCTTGAGCTGTGAGACATGGAATATGTCATGGACACCCGATAAATTTGTGGGCAATTTAAGCTTGTATGCCACAGGACCACATTTCTCGATAATCTGAAATGGACCAATGTAACGTGGCGCTAGCTTTCCTCTAACTCCGAAGCGCTGAATGCCTTTCATAGGCGATACTCGGAGATAGACATAATCTTCTTCTTTAAAAGCCAGAGGTCGACGCCGTTGATTGGCATATTTTTCTTGTCGACACTTTGCAGCCTTAAGATTGGCTTGAATGGTTTTGACTTTTTCTTCGGCATCTATTACCAGATCAGGACCGAATATCACCCTTTCTCCAGGCTCAGACCAGTTGAGAGGGGTTCTACAACTTCGCCCATACAATGCCTCATAGGGTGACATTTTTATACTCTCCTGATAACTGTTGTTGTAACAAAATTCAGCAAGAGGCAAATACTCCTCCCCACTACCTGCATGTGTCAAAACACAGGCCCTAAGCATGTCTTCCAATATTTGATTGACACGCTCAGTTTGTCCGTCGGTAGGAGGATGATAAGCAGAACTCCGAATTAACTTGGTGTCCAAAGATGCATGAAGTTGTTCCCAGAAACGAGCAACGAATTGAGAACCTCTGTCGGAAATAATTGTCTTGGGCACACCATGAAGACATAGTATCCTTTCTATGTATAGCTTTGCATATCTTCGAACATTAAAGCAAGTATTGACCGGTAGAAAATGGGCTGACTTTGTAAGCCTGTCCACAATAACCCAAATTGAGTCATGCTTGTTCGATGTGAGAGGAAGGCCTACAATAAAATCCATACTTATATCCTCCCATTTCCAAGCAGGAATGCTTAATGGTTGGAGCAAGCTAGCTTTTCTCAAATGATCAGATTTGATCCTTTTACACGTATCGCACTCGTCGACATAACGGGCCACTTCTCTTTTCATGCGAGTCCACCAAAAATTTTTCTTCAAGTCTTGGTACATTTTGTTGCTGCCAGGATGGATGGAATATTTGGATTGGTGGGCTTCGTAAAGAATTTTGTGACGTAGATGAAAACCTTCGGGCACAACCAAACGGTTGTCAAACCAGAGAACACCATTGGGGTCTTGTCGAAAACAAGCGGCTTTTCCAATTTTCATTTCCTGCCGAATGCGAGCTATATCAAGATCATTCTTTTGAGCAACTATTATTTCGTCGCGGATAGAAGAATGAATAGCAAGATTGTGTATGACCAAGCTGGGCATAACATGATGACTTGGCTCAGAGATAACATTCTCAGTGGTGCTGTCCAAAAATTCCAGCATCAAATTATTGCAATGTGCTTTACGACTCAGTGCATCGGCGACTACATTGGCTTTACCAGGATGGTAATGGATTTCCAACTCGTAGTCTTTAATTAACTCAAGCCATCGGCGTTGCCTCATGTTCAGATCAGACTGAGTGAAGAAATATTTGAGGCTTTTATGATCTGTATATATGTGCACCAAATTTCCAAGAAGGTAATGGCGCCATATTTTTAGTGCAAGAACCACTGCAGCTAACTCCAGATCGTGAGTTGGATAATGCTCTTCGTGCTTTCGCAATTGCCGGGAAGCATAAGCAATGACGCGCCCATCTTGCATGAGCACACAACCAAGTCCCGTTCCAGAGGCATCACAATAAACATCGAAAGACTTGGTAGTGTCCGGCTGAGCTAAAACGGGTGCAGTGGTCAATAATTCTTTTAACTTCTGGAAAGCTTCTTCACAGCGATCATCCCACTTAAACTTCACATCATTTTTCAGTAACCTTGTGATGGGCTTGGACAGTTGAGAGAAGTTAGGAATGAACCGCCGATAATAACCAGCAAGTCCCAAAAAGCTGCGAACTTGAGAAACTGACTTGGGTGATTTCCAATCCAATACATCTTGCACTTTGCTTGGATCCACGGAGATGCCTTCTGCTGAAACCACATGACCAAGAAATGGTACACGGTCCAACCAAAACTCACATTTACTGAATTTGGCGAACAACTTGTGATCCCGCAGGCGTTGAAGAACAATGCGGAGATGTTCCTCATGTTCTTTTTCAGATTTGGATTAGATCAAAATATCATCGATGAAGACCACCACAAACTTGTCCAGCTCGGGCATGAACACCGAATTCATGAGATACATGAAGTGGACAGGAGCATTGGTTAGCCCGAACGACATCACCAGATATTCAAACAGTCCATATCTAGTGGAGAAAGCAGTCTTTGGGAATATCTTCCTCACGAATTTTTATTTGATGATATCCGGAGCGAAGATCAATTTTGGAGAAGACTTTAGCACCAACCAATTGATCAAAGAGAATATCAATCCGAGGCAGCGAATATTTATTCTTGATTGTGACTTCGTTCAATGGCCGGTAATCAACACACATACGTAGTGTATTGTCCTTCTTCTTCACAAAAATGGCCGGGCAGCCCCACGGCGATGAACTTGGGCGTATGAAACCCTTTTCGAGTAACTCTTTCAGCTGGGTTTTCAATTCTGCCAATTCTTTTGGACCCATCTTATATGGTCGGCGGGAAATTGGAGAAGTACCCGGCTGCAACTCAATTTTGAATTCGACCTCACGGTCAGGGGGTAGGCCAGATATATCTTCTGGAAATACGCCGGAAAATTCCCGGACGACAGGAATATCCTCAGAGATTTTCCCTCCATATGATGGACGACGGAAATTTTAGGTGGATCGGAGCACAAAGGAATGGAGTCAGGACCATGAATTGGAGAATTCAAATGAACAATGCGAGGTGCAATGTCTAACATAGCTTTATGAATTTTCATCCAAAACATGCCTAAGATAAGATCTATCTCTTGATTTTTAAGCACGATGAAATCAGAAGGATATGTTTTATGATTAAGCTCAAGTGGGGCTTTACTCAAAAGTTGATCGGCAATTATTTGACCACCAGGAGAATGAACAACATAAGGTGATTTGAGGGTGCTAGTACGAAGATTATACTTTTGTATGCATCTCTGGCTAACAAAATTATGAGAAGCACCGGAATCAAAGAGAACAAGAACGGGTCGACTGTGAAGTGAGAACGTACCCGTTGGCACAGGCTCTCCCTGTGGGATGTCTTCAACATTAGTGTAGTTAACTTGAGCCTTGCGAGGTGCTGAGCTCCTCTGCTGGTTAGATGGTTGACCCACAGATGGATTGTTGTTGTTCTTCCGAGCCTTACAATCTCGAGCAAAATGGCCAGTTTTACCGCACTTGAAGCACCCATTATTATTTCCTTGTCTTGCAGGAGGTTCATTACGTGGACCTTGATTATGCTGCTGCTGAGTAGGGCCACGGGATGCATTTTGCTGCTGAGAAGATGGTTGAGAATACTGCTGCTGTGGAGGACGGGAAAATTGCTGTTGCTGAGGTGCTCGGAAGCGCTGCCCGGATGGTGATATATACACCAACCTATGCTTGGATGGTTGACCAGCAGGAGCACTAGAAGGTGCCTTCCTTTTACGATCTTCATCCTCAACTTGACGCATAGCATCCTCTTGGACAATGGCAGCATTAACAAGATCATTGAAAGTGCCTGTAGTCTGCCAAGTGAGACGTTCCTTTAACTTAGCATTCATGCCACGGAGGAATGAAGTCCTCTTCTTTTCATCAGCGTCGACATAGCTGGTGGCATACTGAGAGAGATGGTTGAATGTTTCAGCATACTGGAGGACACTCCTCCCTCCTTGTTTCAGGTCTAGAAATTCCTGAAATTTCCTTTGCATAAGACCGGCTGGAATAAAATGAGCACGAAATGCAGACTTGAACTCATTCCATTGCACTTGATGACCAGCGGGAAATGAAGCTTCATAATTAGCCCACCAAGCACTAGCAGGCCCTAGAAGTTGTTGTGCCGCAAAGAGAGTCTTCTGATGTTCGGTGCAATTCAAAAGACCGAACTTAGATTCAGTAACCCGCAGCCAATTGTCAGCATCAAGAGGTTCCTTGGCACGCTCAAACATGGGAGGATGAGTAGCCAAGAAATCCGTGTACGAGCATGGTCGGAGCTGATCATGAGGATGAGCTTGACGTCCACCAGGTCGGGGCGTATTCTGCACTAGCTGGCGCAGAAGTTCAGAGTCCTCAGCGCGAGATGTCAGGAGTGCAGCAAGAACTTCGGCCAAGGTGGGAGGCTCATTATTCCTTGGCTGGGAACCCTCCGGGATGTCGTTACGACGAGTGTTCACCATGCTGCAAGGACAAGGTCCAATAAGTTAAACTTTTCCCTAGCAGATGTGAAAGGCTACTCAACAGGACATACATGCAAGGAGTGTAGCAGAATTTTATTCCACATTTTCCAGCTTCAAGGAGCAAGAAAAACTGGAAATATCACTAGAAACAGAGTCTGTCTTTACTGTACAGCAGTCAGAAACATGCATAATTCGACCAGCAAAATAGAAGGTCGAAACAGGTACATAGCACCATGTTACAGAAGACTTTCCCAGCTTTCCAAATTGGGTTTAAACTCGACCAAACTCCAAGTATAACTGGACTTATGAATTTTCAAAGTGTCAGGTTCTGCAGAGAAAAACAGACTGACATAGCGTCGGTATTTCGACTCTACTCACCACACCAGGAATCAGAAACACATGAGGCCACTTGGATATGAAAGATAATTTCAAGATCTTTCCAGCAAGTATTTATTCGCGTCCATTGAATAAGGGAATCAGGAGTTATGAGTTTTTGAAGTGACAGGACAGAATCGAGACAGATTAACAGTTTGGCTGATATAAGTCATTTCAAATTCAAAATTTTTCATCTTTTCAAATTTCAAATTTTATTCAGAGATGAGTGGTCGAGGAAAGGCAACTTTTAGTTCAGAAACTTAAGAATGCCATGATGCAACATTTTGTTTTTAACCTAATTATTCGTTCCTCACCAAAAGAAAATAATGCCATTATATCGGCATCGTATTTCGGTGGCATACTCGTCTCTCAACCGTGTTAGTCTAGCAAACGGTGTGACCTCTAACGTAGTTAGTGTACCTGCAGAAAAACACACATCGTCACCTCAAACAACCTACACAGGTGACGCCATCGTTCACGCCGATGGTCAGCGAAAACAGAAGTAATGCATGGCTCAAACAATCTCAACACCTCTCGCCTCCTCACAAGCTCGACGGCTCGTGGAACAATAACACCCCCCACAATACGAGTCCAGCTCGTTAAACTCCTGAGCCATACATGTTACTTACCTTCTTACCTGGGCGTCGGTGCGTCGTTACAGAAAAGTACACAAACAACCTCTATTGCCACCTGAACACTAACATCCTTATGTGGGCAATACTAACGTATCCTCACCGTATATCGTAGTTTTCAAAATACGGCGTTAAAGTGTTTGTATTATCTTGGACCAACTCTGATGCCAGCTCTAACAGTCCGATCCACAGGATCTTTGTCCCACGGTGCTGTTTAAGCAGACACGAGATAATACAACACTTTCATCTTAATTAACAAGGTTATTATCTTTATTACAACAAGGTTCAGAGTTCAGCGGAAGATAAAGTTCAGCGGAAGATAAAGTTCGAAAACGAAAGATACACGAGAGCTACACTACTCTCATCGATATAGCATGAGTGACCATCCGATGCCCAATCAGATAATCACACTAGCAACAAACACATTACTGCAGCGGCGGATCAGACTCCCATTGGACGGTCCAACCCTCAGGGACTTGCACATCCCAAGGCAAAACACCAGCAGGAAGAACAATATCACTACCTGAAAACAACAAAGGCACAAAGCCTGAGTACTAATTACTCAGCAAGTCTTACCCGTCAAATGACACCTAGACATGCAAAGGCTTACCATAGGATGGCTGAATTGAAAAGACTCGCACTAAGCAATTAAACATAGCTAACCATATTTTAGCCATCTTTTAGTTCTTTAAACAGGAGCATATGTGAGCATAGCTGAAAGTAAATCAAGTAGATACAAGTAACACGCAGTAAGATAAACATAAGTAATCAGGAGCAACAATCCATAAGGCAACTGCATATATCATCAACATACATCATCATATAAGCAAGTACCATGTGTGCTACGTGAAGGCTCAATTCACAAGCGGGTACTCATTACTGCGAGGGACAGCGATTGCAATCGATTTACACCAGCTGGGAAAACCCGAGATACACGACGTATATGCACCACTCAAGATGGTCATATACGGCAACCGTTCGCAAGACAGTAAACAATCAGCACAGGTCTAGTCTCAGGGATTGGGCAGCCGTCCCACCAACGGTACCTCGTACCTCCCATGGCCTGAACCTGCCCAATACAGCTGTACAAGGTACCGTACCACCTTGCCACCATACATGCTACATCAGTTTGCTAGTGCCCATAACACTAGTATGTACTCGGTACTGTTCAATGCTTGATCAAGAGGGCCAACATCGATACGGTCCTTAATCGATCAGGCAGGGCTACAGCAGCCAACACCTCCATGTGTTGCTGCAACCTACACATGCATATGTCATCCTGCCCGGTCTCAGCGAATAAACATAAACTCATTCCATTATCTTCAATTTTAGTGATCAATTTTTATTCCCGAATTACAATACTTGATCGATGCGAAATACTTTAACTAAGCATAGCAGATATTCTACCGAGCTACTAGGATAGACACACAAACAACATAGGACATTTGGGGAACATGCAGGAGGATTTTCAAACAACTCCTATAAACTTAAGTGCACATATATACTAGACAGACTAGCATTATTATGTCCAGAAACAAAAATATTTGCAAAAGGGGTGGGATGCACCGGGGCTTGCCTTGAGGTTCAGCAACTAAGTTAGCTGCTGCAAAGTCAGTTTCTTCAGTAGAAGGATCCTTCTGAGTATCCTCTTCGAGATCGTTTCCTAAAAATGCATTATATGTCAATAGAAGGAATACAAAGACAATTAATTCAGCATGTGCATGCAATGAGTGTGACTTGGTTTCAGATTCCAAATAATGAGTTCAGTTCTGAAATTGGTGATTTGGATTTAGTTTTCTTTATTTCCTTCATTGACTCCCATGAAGCATTGTTATAGTATAACGCAATTCATTCCAATTAACACCAAAGTAAGTCAAAATAAATTCTTTTCTGGACATTTTGGACATGAATGACTTGCTACTGATACTAACATGCAACAACATGTCATGAGACTAATTTTCATGATTCTAGCCCTAGTAGGATTAATTAAAGGTCTAAATCATTGTGGCAGCATAAAATAAATCATACAAAAATCTGAGAAGCAAAACTGATCATGACAGCCAGCAGGATGATATAACATCATCTAAGGATCATGCATGCACAGGTTCATGATTTATAGAGCACTGGAATAATTATAAAGAAGATGACAAGTTTATCAAAGAGAAACACTTAATTAATTATTTCTACAGAAACAATGTACATATGCTACATCACTGGACAGAGCATATCAAGAGAGTTCTAACAAGCATGAGTTTGCATTTTTCTCATGAGTAAATAATTAACTAAGAATTAATTAGTGCTAGACTTACAAAAATCATACAGGTCACAATATACAGAATCAAGATGCACATCATGAACTACTGGACAGAGCATGTTCCAAGGATTCCAAAAAGTCCTAGTTTGCAATTTTATCACAAGCCAATCATTTACTATGAATTAAACATGGTTTAACTTCCAAAAATCATACAGGCAAAAATACATCAGAACATTGAGCAACAAGATACTCTATGGATAGATCTACTCAAGAGGAACACAACAAAATTTAGTTTGCAATTTTTGGACTTATATTTCTCCAGATATTGATTTTTGAAGTTTATTCGATTTCTGAGCAAGTTGCAATGTATTTACGAAATTGCCACTGGGTCGATTTTTAGCTAGGCGCGCACTGGACACGCGCGGCGCCCACGGCGGCGAGTGGTGGCGCGGAGATTCAGGCTAGACGGTGGCGAGATGGTCGATGAGGAATAGGGCGGCGTGCTCAGCGTTGCGAGGCGGTGCTAGCGCAAGGAGGCGTGCACGTGCGCGGCGTCGGCGGCGCGTCGGCGGCGAGCGGCGGCGCACCCGCGGCGGCGAGGCGACGTTCCGGCGAGGGGGGTGGACGTCCGGCGAAGTTTGCGCGAGCACGAGCTTCACGGAGGGGAGAGAAAGCTAACCGTTGATGATGTCGTCGTCGGCGAGGTAGGGAGGGTGGAGTTCACCGCGGTGGTGGCGGAGCCCGGCGACGACGATGGGGAAGAATGGCTTCTCCGGCGAGGTGAGCTACACAAACACAACGAGATCCCGTCAAGGGCATGCGCCGACCTGTGGAGCACCTCCACACGCGAAGAATTGACCGGAGTCTCACCGAGGTTGGAGGATTTCCCGGCGAACTGGACTAGGTCGGTTGTTGGCTGGAAATGGAATTTCTCCTTCGACCTTGCGCGGCAGTGACCGGAGTGGGAGTTTGTGCTCAGTGTAGGCTAGGAGACTCTCTTGCGCAGCTTTTCTTTGTGGAGACTGAGCTTGGAAAGCGGCCGGAGCGCCGGCGGACGGTGAGCTTGCCGGCGGCGGCAAAGGCGAGGTGTGTGCGTGCGTTAGAGCCCAAGAGAGGACGGAATGGCCGAGGAGGACGAGGGAGGAGAACTGGAACCGGTTTTGATGCTCCTCATGTCGAGCTGGGGCGGTGGGAGGCGAGGTGGCGGGTTGCAGGGAGGCGTGGCAGCCATGCGCGCGAGCTGAGGGAGAGAGGAGAGAAAACAGAGGGAGTGAGAGAGAGGAGTGGTGGGACCTGCCCATTTTTTCTTTTTCTCCATAAATCCTCCTCTCTCTTGCAAAATCTGGTAAAAATACTAGATGAGCTCCTGAATTCCCAGGTTTTTGCATGGTTGCAGTTTGACACCTGTAGGAGCCAGCTGGCCAGTCAAACCTTCCAGAAGCTCTCAGATTTCACAACTGAAATTCAAACAAAATGTTTGAAATTCAAACTTCAAAGAATTATTTGGAGGTCTTCCCAAAGAGATTAAATCCAATCTTTTTGCTAGATTTTTATATTACTTTCAACTTTTAAATTTGAGTTCAAAACTAGCATGATCAGAAACTTGTATTTGCATTAATTCAAATTTTTGCCATTAGTTTGAAGTGAGATTTGAAAATTTAATTATACCACCTCAGTGTGCAAAACTAGCATGATCAGAAATTGGCAAGAGACACCTGGGGTGTCACACCTTACGTAGATGAACTCTTGCTAGATGTTGAGGTGCTGAGCTACATGTTGTAAGTTTCTTTTTATAGGTGTTTTAAAGGCCGTTTTGTGTTCGCTCATCTTGGTGTAATCATGTAATGACTAAATGTACCGCGTTTTGCAGAGACTGGAACATTATTTCATCTCAAATAAAAAAAATTATCTAAAAATATGAACTCTTGCTTGATATGTGCGGGCCAGAGTGGGCCATGCCCATCACGCCCACCCCCCACTTTTGGCCAAGAAAAAAAATTATACTTCATAGTAGCTCATGTCGCGCCGGCAGTTTCTCCGATGGGAACGGGGCCCCGCGGGGCGCGGAACTTAACGGGGCGGGGACGGGGCCGAATTTGGCCCCGCGGGGCTCGCGAGCGGGGACCCGATAGCTAACGGGGCGGGGACGGGGTTAGAAATTTCCCCATGGGGGCCTGCGGGGATCCGAAATAACGGAAACAAGGCCGGCCCAATATCAAAATAGCACTCAGCCCACCTCGACTTAGAAACCCTATCGACCCCATCTCAATCAATCGCCTCTGTCGATCGATCCGTCGTCTCCTCTCCCGATCCCATCCTGCCCCATCGCCACTCCCACCCCACCCTCTCTCTCTCTCTCTCTCTCTCTCTCTCTCTCTCTCTCTCTCTCTCTCTCTCTCTCTCTCTCTCTCTCTCTCTCTCTCTCTCTCTCTCTCTCTCTCTCTCTCAGCAGGCCACACCGCCGCCGGCGCTCCCTCCCCCGATGTCCCCGTGGCTGGTAGGCGCTGCAGACGAGAGGCGGGGGCATTGCGATGGCGCGCGGCGGCGGCTCGCAACGACGGCGCAGGCGATGGCTCCGCCACGGCGGCGCGTGGCTCCTCGATGACGGCAGACATCGGCGCGCCGCGGCGACTTGCGAGCCCCGCGGGGCCCCGGCGGGGATCGGGGATCAGCCGGGGACGGGGACGGGGTGAGCTTTTGCCCAAGCTATCGGGGACGGGGCGGATTCGGGCATGAGGCTTAACGAGGCGGGGATGGAGGCCTTTCCCCCGCGGGGATCATCCCCGTTGCCAGGCCAAAGCTCATGTGAACATACCAAGCAGAAGCGGACCCATCAATATGGCAAGCTATGGCGGCCGGCATACCTAACGCCGCGCTGAAATCCCCCTCCCCCCTCCACCCATAGCCCTACTTCAGATCAATTTTGACGCCATGGATTATTGAACCGAGCAGATCGTTCGCTGCCGAAGGAAAAAGAAGCAACAAAGTTCAGGAGCTAATGGGCTTTATTTGTTAATGGCTTGCATTAGTCACATATCAATAGAGGCCCATATAGCCATGCATCGATGGCCATATTAGTCCCATATGAATCGTTCAACTCATCAGCAAAACGTCTCGATCCAGCCAGGCAGGCATCCGTTCTAGGCCTAGCGCTGGCCGTCGCTCCTTCTAGCGCATGGAGCTCCACCTTCTGCACTGCTACTCTTACAGGATTGGCACGGTGGCATGTGGGTGCGAGGCGTAGGAGCGGTTCAGGAGCTTGGAAAGTCCGTAAGTGAATTGCTCGTTTGTTCAATCTCTACTACTTCATAAGGCTGAAAGGGGTTGTCAAATTGATTTTCGTTGTTTCGTCCTGTCAAGATTTCTATAATATGCCTCTCCTGATATGAAATAGGGTTTCTGATCTTTCGAAAGGTTCAGATAAACAACGATTTAACGGAGACTAGACACAAATCGACCCGGCTTCCAAACAACACGTTCCGAACTCCGCAATCGCAGCACCACCTCTCCTCTGGTTATCGAACAATGTTGCACGGTCGACCTCGCCAAGAAGGCTAATCCTTGCCTGAAGAACACAAGCAAGAACAAGAAAGAATGTAACCAAATTGCAGATATATGATTAAACTCACATGTTGGGGTCTCATAAACCGATGAACGGCGAAACTGTTCTTGACAGAATAATCTAAGCAAAACCCAACACTAACTTGGACGGCAGCTACTGATGATATAGGGTTTAGGGACGTGCAACACCCTTGTTCGCGCCCCTAATGGGTTCCAACACGATACAAAGCCCAAAGGCTAAATTACGGTGGCGCAGCACCGAGGCAAATTCTGGACGTCAACTTGTTTCGACGATTCCCGATGACTCCGGGCGAATTTTGAGATAAACCGGTGCCATTGGAAAGGTTATCAAATTATCTTTCCGTTCATATAAATAACGTCTAAATCCAAGCCCGTATGCGACCTGGGTGACCATTTTAGTGCAGACTGCTCCTGGATCCAAAACGGACTCGAAGTCGACTTAGATTGGGCCTCCAACTTGACGGACGCCCTCGCTGGCCCTCTACGCCTCCAAGAACCTCTCCAGATATCTTCTCATCGTCTCCATGGTTCCTAATAATAATTAAATCATTAGGTAGTAATTTATTCTCAAAAACATGTAAAGAAGAAGTATTAGGAACAAGCTCACCCGTAAATTTAATTCTCGTGCATGAGATCTAGTGATTGGACATTGCATGTACAGCGGAGGAGTGTTGGTTGGATCCGAAAGAGTGATGTCCTCGTCATCTCCGATCTGCCAAATTTTGTTGGAATCTAAATAGAAATCGAAAATTAAGTTTGGAGTTCAAATCGGATTTTGGAGATCTCTTGCCTGGGAAACAAAGAGGAGAATATCTCCAAGCCGTTTTGCTTATTTAATGGCAGTGATGCGCGAGGATGATCGAGGGGCGGATCGGAGAAGATGAGCTCCGATCTGCCTGGTTTGCGAGCTCAAGGGGCGGTAATGGAGTTTGTGTCCTATTTCTTCGAGAGCGAGGATGAAGACGACCTGACACTCATATATGTGTTTATATAATATTGTGTGGCCCGTATGATGTGAAGGAAGGCGTAGCCTGTTGGTTGGATAGCTTTTTCTCACTGATGAGGGTTTGAGCTCGAATCTCCATTTCTTAATTAAACAGCATGACTGTCAACGGTAGGCAATGCTCGCCCTGCGTTCCAAAATACATAGGATTAAGTCCAGCTTTAGTCCCTCAACTCTTGCCTCGGTTTAATTTTGGTCCCTCAACTAGTCAACTCTTTAACCGTTAGATTTGGTCTGTCATCTTTCAATACCATTCATCATCAGTCCCTAAGCGGTATTTATGGTGGTTTTGTATGCATGGTCATATATTCAATCCAACATAGCCTCTCTTTTACATGTCTCCTCTTGATCGATCTCTCTAAAAACTGTCATCTTTCAATACCATTCATCATCAGTCCCTAAGCGGTATTTATGGTGGTTTCGTATGCATGGTCATATACTCAATCCAACCTAGCGTCTCTTTTACATGTCTCCTCTTGGTCGATCTCTCTAACTTGTTAATGGCCTTGAAAGCGCTGAGTTACTGTTGCAGCCGCACATTAATATAGCCATCAAAGATTAAAACAGAAACATGTCGCATGTCCGTGCTGTAGGGTCAATCCGTGAACCTGCCTTGCTCCAATCCCTTCAAAAGGTTATAGTGTTTCGCGATTGTTTTCAACTCAGGCGCCATGAAAGATGTACCGCAGTGATTTATGTAGTGCAGAAGATATGCATCTGATTATTAGTTAGATCTCTTGTGGTTAGACTAGTTTAATTGAAATTCCTTTTTTTTTAGCGAGGATGAAGATATCTTTAGGGACGAATGATGAATGGTATCGAAAGATGAGGGACCCAATCTAATCGGTTTAAGAGTTGAGTAACCAAAACTAAACCGAGACAGAGTTGAGGGACTAAAGTTGGACTTAATCCAAATATATATGGTCCTTTCTTAATTGGGTGGCAGGTAGCTAATGCCAAAAAAAATTAGGCATACTAATTGTCGTAACCCTAAAATTCCAGATATTCCGAAGACTAATTATGAAAATTTTCAAAAACTTGTCTTGCACGTCAAGGCTTAGGAGATGTGTTCCGATCTCTTTACTAATATGATAAAGTTGAGTTGTAATCGCTCTAGGACTCTATAGGCGGTTGCTTGGCCTATAAATATTCATGTACACCCCTGATGAAGAGTTAATCGACACTTTCCGCAACCCTAGCGCGAAGGCTGTCATCTAATCAAGATCTGCACTGGACGTAGCGTTATTATTCTTCGAGAGGCCCGAACCAGTATAAATCTCTGTGTGTTCTTAGATCGATCTCTACTTCCCATGTTGCTCCCACGATCCAAATATCTGCCGAACGCTCCGTTCAGACGGGCTACGACACTAATTATTGTATTTTTACTAGATGTGTTTCCCGCTCACGATCAATCGATTAATAAGTTTTGCTATGTTAAATTTTCAGACCTAAAAAGACAATATTATCCTTTTTCACGCGCTTCTTTTCTCACTATAAAATATTTAACACCCGTAGCAACGCACGGGTAAATTGCTAGTTTAGTAAATGAGCGTACAAATGCTATGTTCAATTAGCATTGATTTAACAAGTCCGCAAGTATATTGCCCCTTTGGTCTATCATCTTGAGGATCTTATTGGATTAGCATCACACCTTATTGCAACAACATCGGTTGACAGAACCGATTCATTTTTTTTTTTGAGGAACAGAACCGATTCATATCTGTGTTGGCGTAAAAAAAAAATTCATGTCGCGGCTCCGCCATAGGTAAAATTTGTCGCTGGGTCCGCCACTGACACCAAGCATGAGGCTGTGAGTTGTAAACAGTAGTGCTGATTTGCTACTGACGATGGAGACGGAGGCATCAAAACACGCTCGAGCGATCACAAGGCTAGCTTGTCACACCCGGCATGGAGGCGGAGGCGTGCTAGTCGCGTTTCGTCTAGTAAATGCTTCTAATTCCTAATCACGGTGCTCCACAGCTCCTAGTTCCTCTTCTCTAAATATTCACTTCTTGAGTCCGAAGAATTTTCTAATTTAGGTCATACAATCTATTGCAATGTATTGTGTAGATGACAATGGTTAAGGGTCAAACAAAATCGTTAAATTATTGTTAAAATAATTAATGATAGTACCCTACGCTAAATTTTTTTTATTTTTATAATATTATTTGAATACAAATATTATTAATTTCTATTAAAACATGTAAATTGTATCAAAAGTCATAGTTATTTTAGCATAGGTTGTCATATGAGTTGTAATCATGCAAAAATTAAGCTTCCAATTCCACCAATAGTCTAAGAAACAAAAAGACACCGGTGGTACAACAACTTGTGAGGTGGGTACTTTTTAGTCATAGAACTTGAAAATTGCTCAATTGGATCACTCAACTTGTTATGAGGGTGCAGATAAAGTCATAAACCAAAGATATTTATAGAATAAGTTTGTATGGAGCAAAAAAAAAAAATCAAGATTCAATATGTATTCAAATATATATGTTTTCACGGCAAATATTTCATGTGTCACGCAAAGTCACTTTGTTTTCATCCTACACTTGAAAATTCTGTTGAATCTATTTTTATCAATGCAACTACTAAGTTGCCGCCTGCTACGCCATGCCACGTTTTTTTTTTACGACGCCATTTTTCTAAGTTACCATGCTCAAGCATTAAGAGGCTCCCTCATGAAGTGCCGTGCAGACAGCGAAATGATGTTTCTTTCCATATTGTTCCATTTCTGCAATTGCGGCATGCTGCTGAATTCCTGATCTATATAGAGTTAAGGTAGCAATGCTTTGCTGCTGTCTCTTGGGAGTCCTGGCTTGAGTTTATGCTGAGGCATGAGCTCAATTTGAATCTCAGGCTTATCATGTGCAGCTCGTACTACCCGACCTCCTTATGTAGCTCATCAAATATGGTTGATGTGAATAAAACAAACAATATTAAAAACATAAAACACTACAACTCAACTTAATTATCTATGCAGTCTATAAATGAAACTAGAACCATCCATTTCTTGTTAATTAAAGACATAATAACAAAAAATCAACATGATCAAATATAAGGGTAGTACAATTCAGGGTAGCTACCGATTGCATTAATTAGTTTGGTAGTCCTATGTGTTCTGGACCTACTGTGGTATGCTATGTTGCCGACTCTCGCTTTGTTTCTTGATCAGAGATGCCAAGGACTCGTACCAGTCGGCCTTTTGCCGGATGTGCAAGACATGGCTGTTAGGAGAGAACAGAGAACTTTGTAGTACATGAGCTTGCACAGTTGCATCTTTCCTCTGCATGTTCTTTTTTCCCTTTTTGAGAGCATTAGAACCTCCACGAGCGGCTGGTGCATCGAACCATTTTGCCGTCAGAGCAACATAGATCGCGTGAGCCATCCTCATCGCGGTGGTCTACCTCGAGCTCCCCAACCGCTGATGCCATACACCTATCGTCACAACTAGCGAGGACGTCCAAATAAGCTAGTCTATGTAATAAATAAATAAATATTTAAAATATACCTGAAACTCATAAATAAATAGAGCAAAATACCTTACTTTATTACCTGATCGATAATCTTCTTACATGTTACTCGACCCATGAGACCAAAGAAACTACTCCCAAAGGAAGTACATACCCGAAGCACGGAAGAAGAAGAGCTCCGGCATCTTTGGAGCTTCCGCCCTTCCCTTGCCTCTCACTCAGTCACTACAAGCAGCGCTCCGCTACTACAAATGTATCTAACTCAAGAATGTCTCAGGTGCGAGTTGCTTCAGTGGCCGGGGGGGGGGGGGGGGGGGGGGGGGGGGTATTTATAGCATCCTTAGGACCGGGGGGGTTCTTGTAGCCAAAGATAGAGTGGCGGGCGCGTCACGTCAGGCTGGCCGGCCTAGGTGGGAGGCCGGCCGGCCATTGATTGTGGCGATTGGCCACTGCCTTCCGCGTGGACGCTCCGGATCGCTCTATGGTGTCGGTTTCAAAGTCGGTTGTCGAGTGAGGGTGGCAGAAGTGAAGTAACCGTCACGTTTTGGCCCAAAAGCCCACCTTCCAGAATGTCGGTTGTTCATCCACGCAAAGGGTACTTGGGCTTGATGTTTTGGGATGTTTGAAGTCCACTGAGGAAGATCGGAACCAACGGAGACAAAAGCAGGCCGGTCTCGGACTCCGAATTGGGCCAACACTTTTCGTCGTTTCCTCAAATCTTCTGCGGGCTATAACTTCTGCTCTCGGACTCCGAATTGGGCGAACTAAAAGTCCATTTTGACTATCTCGACGAGGGCTTTTCCATGGCGAGATCAATTTTGGGATTTAAATAATCATTTCCATGTGCAATATTTGGTTCTTTCCTCGAACAGCGTAGATATGTCGAGCCACGGCCTTGATTGAGTGAAAATTTATTCCTGTAACAAAAACTCATCAAAACTCGTGGAGAGGCATGAGTTTATAATAACATTCTATTTTGTACTTGTGTGTGCCTTATTTATTAGTAAGTTGGCGGTAAAGATTGATCAAATAAAGACCGCCAACACATACCATCCTCATTTATCAACTTGACTAGCACGGAACTAATGTCTGGATCTTTACGTCAGTATTATTACATAATCAAATAACAAAAAGCAATAAAAAATTAATAGGGTAAAACAGTATCATCTGGAGGTTTGACTATCCTGGATTGAAAGTTGAGTATTGCAATGCTTTCATTGGAGATCAGCACAAATGTGATACGCATTTGATAAAAATATGGGAAATAAATTATATGGTTTCACGGCATAATTTAAAATTGAGTATCATAAAATATATATGTTTATTGGCTGAAACCACTGAATATAACACTAAAGTTGTACAACTTACGAAAGTTAACATAACATGACAAGTACATAGAAGCTCATGTTCCGAAGACGACATCAACCATACAGGACTGAAGAACTTGCATGACTCCATGAGTACGTCATTCTGTATCATTGCAAATTAAACAGAAATCAGCCATCTGCATATCAAATTGTCTCACAGTTCATTAACGTATTCAAAATTTTGACTCCTTATGGGGGCAAGAGTCAGGTAAAAAAATATCCAGAAAGTTTCAAACAGTCCAACAGACTTCCAATCAGAAGTTTACCGCTCATCAGGGACAAAACTTAAAGAGAACAGTATTCAGCAGGTTCAAAAAAAGCACAAATAATTGATTAAAAAGAGCAAAAAGAAGATAGCAATACAAAAATCAGAATCCATGAGTTAACTTTGCAGTTTGTCAATGGTCATCACTTTATCTGCTCTCATACGTTCAAAAAATTTTAACACAAGGTATACGTAGTACCCCCGTCCCAAAATATAAGGGATCCTAGCATTTCAAGACAAAATAGTCTTCATGGTAAAAGACGACTATACCCTCTACCTTATCTCACCCACCCACCTACTCTCACATCAACCTCAAAGTTTTGTCTTATATGTATGACCCTTATATTTTGGGACACATCGGAAACCCCTCAATCCCTTATATTTGGGACTGAGGGAGTAACAAGTGATGATCAATATGATAGATGTCAGATGTGGAGAACTGAACCAATGCGTCAGGAATTAATGTAAGGCAGATTAATTGATGTTTTATCACAAGGGAATCAAGAAATGGAAACAGTGAATTGTTCATATACTTTTAAGACACTATGACTTTGATCGATAACTTGACATTTATCAGACTCATACATTAAATACAGAGAAATATTTAAAATGGATTTTGAGATCTTCCTATCACAGTCTCAAAATCTGACAAGTACTCCCTCTGATCCCAAGTATAAATCCCTTAGGAGTACTCCTAAGTCAACTATTTTTCATCTTTGACATGAATATCTGAAAAATAATATTTATTCACAATAAAAGTTTGAAATTCCAGAAAAAACTGGACAATTGGTGGCAACGATTTTATGAATAACCCAAGGCTTAAATGCATTGTTGAACAGTATTGATCCGACATACATACTAGAAATTTCTTGTGAACCAAAAACTAAGTTAAGAAAATCAAACATGACAATACACAAAAAGGAAAAGATATGCTGTCACCTCTTGAACCCTCGTAGCGAATCATATCAAATTCACTGCACCAGCGAGGTTAGCTGACCCATCTTCAGCACCTGCGTCCAAACCTGCAACCACAACAGGTCCACGAAATAAATTAAAAACACTCTGGAAAGAAAGAATAACATAGGTAGCAGATGACAATCATTCGACGAAACTGTTGTTTCTAATTATTCAAACATACACGTGCATGTCATGACAAATATGCAATATTGTTTCACTGAGCTCTTTCCATGTTATTTTCAGCTGCATGACTAGACAAAAGGACCTATGCCTGCCCTTATGGAATAGATATATGCCTGTTTGGTCAGGAAATATATGAGGGAAACCTCGTAGAATATAATGTTTCTGGCTTAAAACATCACACACTTTCAGTTAATGCATGCCCAGTATCTATAAAAACGCTAGTGGTGTATTGAAAACACCTATGGAAGGATATATAAATTATTAAAAGCCATGCCTCAATTAATCTATTCACTGAACCAATGGTGGTTTGGCGTCTAAGAAGTGAGCTTTGCAACATTGCAATAGCATGTGAAAAGTCCATCAACCCAGGATGAATGCTGATTTAGTACGTAGGAGCCACTTGCCTAAACTTATTGTGTGATATCATTCCAACGTACACAACAGAAGACAAGGCAGTAGGTACCTGCAGTGTAGAAAGCAGAGTATGGATGAATCATCCTGCCGAAGAACCGTCTCCTGAGAATCTTTTTAAACTGCATGGACCTGAGATGGAGTGAATAGACACTATATCCCAGTAAAATGAAAATCACTTCAGCATCTTCGTCAATGGCGATCGTCTCAGGAGTTATACACTTTTGCCTAAGCCACATCAGGTGTTGCGGCTTAAGAAACCGCTTGAGGTCAATCCTCCTGTAAACCCTCCATACTAAGACCCCATCATTGTTACGCTTCCTCGACCAGAAAATAAGATGAAATGCTTCAACTCCAACGATGCCGAGCCCGCCATCATCCGCGGGCAAGAGAAGGATGTCAACCTCAGAGCGTATAGACACATTGATCGGGGTCTCAGCTACCAAATCCAAGGTGTACGTATCCAGATCATACTTGAGAATTAATACTGCTGAAGCTAGAAACCAGCCAATAGATTTTGTTGCCCACCAAAGCCGTGTGCCTGGCGTCCATGTCAATATATGCAAATCTCGAAGAGATTGAAGAAATAGCGCTCCACTCATCAGTCTCGGACGAGTAGACGCAGGCACACATGGCACTGCTCGCTCGGTTCACGAACAAGAAGGCCACCAGGAACGGCCTGGCATGGCAGTCTCCATGTTCATGGGCATCGGCGCAGAGCACTGTGCCAAGGGAATCGCACCAGGCCATGTACTCCGGCGGCGTAAAGAGGTAGTGGTCCTTGCCGGCAATCAGGTCGCTGACGAGGAGCACGCCGCTGCCGCGTTGGTGCAGGAGGACGCGTCCGTGGCGGCAGCCGTACGCCCATCAGCTGCCCGGACGGGATCCGCGCGGCGAAGCGCTCACGGCCTCCGGCGCCGCCGACGGTGTTGGGCGTGAAGAAGCGGCGATCGGGGTAGTTACCGACGAAGCCGACCACGGCGGAACACTGTAGCTGCGTGGTACTGTAGCACCACAGGTTAGTCCCATACTGAAAATCGACCAGGAGCTAGACCAGCTTAAATACTCAGTCCAGGGTGCAGTAGTAACTGGGTTAACCCTTTTACGTGAAGCGAGGACGAAAGCGTAAGAGTTGCTATTGTGAGGTGGAGCCCGCACTGCAGGCGTACGGGTCTGGAGCCGTACTCTGGGCTGGGGTGTTACAGAGGAGCTGTCGCAGGCGGCCGGCGAACTCCTGTGTGGCTTGCTGTGCTTCGAGGAGGACGACAGGATGAAGAGGCGGAGTCCCGTGTTGTTATATCTGAAGCAGAGTCCCCTGCTCCCTCTGTCTGAAGCGGAGCCCCCTGTTGTCGTCCCTGAAGCAGAGTCCTCTGCTATTTCAGGAACACAGGATTAGTAACCAGCGATTCTTGTAGCGTTGTATTCTTTGACTGTTTGTAGCATAGATACATTGGCAATAACATATGCTTTCTGTAATCTTATTATATCAGCTATGTATATATCTGTAATCCTGATTATTTAGTTGTTCGGATGCAGTCGATTTTTGGTCCGCTGTCATCTGTCCATGGCAATTTTGCAACATAACCTTCTGTAATCTTGGATTGTTTGTAGTGTCAATTATCAATAACCTCTGCATTGTAATCGATCTTATTGATTCAGCTATGTATAACTGTAGTATTGATTAGTTGTTGGGAAGCAATCAATTTTGCCCTTCTGTCATCTGTCAATGACAATTTTGTAACATGGATTTGTCTGTGTATCTGTAACCTTAACAGTCTGTTACCATTTCAACTAGAATGTTCAGACGTGTTGTGATTACTCCTACGTTGTCTACTTCTCTAATGCTGTATTTTACTATGTTGCATCTCTGCAATAAGCTGCTTAAATTGGATGGAGTCAATTTGTAGATGTTTTGCACTGTTGAAAACTTGAAATTCGCATGATGTTTTTTCCTGTGGAAAGTTAAAGGCCTTTTGGTTAAGCAACTGGCATTGCATATGGGAAGTTTTGAAGCCCAAGGGAGCTACACATACTGGTTTGCCTGTGCTTGTTTAGTTGAAGCATCTGATGTTCCACTATCAGTTATGGCACCATGTCTGAAGAAGGATGGAAGGCTAATTCTCCAAATCTGCTACTTAAACTAGTTGTCGTTGGTTCAGGATTTGTGCCTTCTTTGGTTGGCTGATCGTTTGAAGTGTTGTACTTGCGACCCCTCAGAGCATCTAACAGCTGTATTGATGTTAATATCATGGGTTTGGTATAGAAACGAATGTACAGTTAAAGTTTCATTATTTTCTAATTTTCAGTGGATCGCTTGATTATGAATAGGACTATAGAACTGAATATAAATGCTGATCGATGGGTTTTCGATGATATCAGGAATGCATGCTTCATAATTGAATAGCACTCTGAAACACCATATCTTGAAGTCTGTATACAGAAAACGTGTTTATGTTAGAGAACATTGAACAGACTTGATGGAAACAGACTGTCTGCTCTGGATTGCCTGCCAGGCTACCACTAGCAGTGACGGTGCTCAATCTGGTGAATTGAAATATAGTTTATGTGTAGACAATCTGGATCAAATATGAAAATCATTTCTCCCCAATAGAAGATAAAATATTCTATGCGTATTTAACCTGCATAGCTTCTATTATAACCCCAGAGAGCTAAAGGTTGCAGTTAACACTTCATTATTCAGTCTACCGTCGTGTCTCCTAATAAAACTATGCGATTCTTTGAGGGCTGCTTTTGGATTATAAATTTCTTGCGATGTTTGTTTTGTCATTTTGTCTTTCACATCCAACTGTTATATGCCTTACATTTCTTTTAGTTCTACAGTAGAGTCACCTTTGATCTTTTAGCTAGCTTGAGAGGGAAACAGCTATCGCGGCAAGTTTGGAATCTCTTCTGCACCATTGCTACTTTATAAAAGCATTCACGTTGTAACCCCACTGCCAAGCCAAGCAAGGCACGCAGTAGCAGTTAGCTAAGTTATTCGCTTCAAGCTTCTATCTATATATATAGTCGAGGTACCCAGATTAGAGTCTTACAAGCTAACCACTACGGACATTGCAGAGCTGCAAGTAATGTCGACAGTTACTTCTCATATCCTGCCGAGTTCCCCCGCGAGATCTTCAGCTGTTTCATCACTTGGTCGCCTGAAACCAGCCGTGGTGGCTCTTCCCTGTGCACCTGCAGGGAAGAGAAGGCCTCGTTCCATCTGCTGCTCTGTTGATCCCAAGAGTACTGACCATCCATATGGCATCTCACCCGTTGGTAAGTTCATGCTTGCTTACTTTAGTTCATTAAATTCGTTCTTGTTTTTCAGCATTGTTAGTCCATAAGTACCCCGATCACAGATCAAAGTGGGCACCCATCAAGTCAACCCAGAAATGTTACTGACAAATTATCATGTATATAGCTCTGCTAATTAGTGACACGATAACTAATTTCCAATGTAAGGGTAGTGAGTGGAATGTAGTACCTACTTATGCAGTGCTTGTTTTCCGAAATGGACTTATTTTGCCAAGACCCAAGAGTAATCACGAGTAAAATAACTTTTCCGCTTGAAGAGTGAAAATTCCTTTATCAACTGCAGAATTAACAAGTGAATTTTTTTTCTCTCCCTATCATGGCCATGGAAGCTCTCGTGCATCCCCACATGCCGCCCACCTCGACACCCCGGTGGGAGATCAAGGAGGACGACAAGAACGTCAGGCTAACGTTCTTCAACATGCCAGAGGCCGCCACAACAGGTGACTTCCAAGTCGCTGTCGAAGACGACGTGCTTATTATCAGGACGAAGCCCAAGCCCCCCGCAGAACGCCAAGGGGAACCTGACGCTGACGGTGGCGTCTCGTTTGACGTCCGGCTGCTCGTGCCCAAGGGGTACGACAGGGAGAACGTCCGAGCTGATCTCCAACTCCGGGCGCTGGTTGTCACTGTGCCCAAGGCTCATCCTGCCTTCACCAGGCAGGTTCCCATAGAAGGGAAATAGGTTGGATCCCAGTTTTTCATTACTTCTTTTTATTTCTGTGGAATCGGTGTTCAAGGACGTTGCTTGTATGAAGCCAAACCAAATATATAATGTGTCTGTGGGTTACTATTATGACATTATGTTACATCATTTTTCTTTAAATGCATACATTATATAGCGCTCAAAATATAGTGTACCAGATCTGTATGTGATTGTATAAATATGTCATGGAAGAAGTATGTTGGGACAACTCTTCCATGCTACGAAAAGGGGTAGTACACAAATCTGTCAGCTACAATAAAGAAGTACTTTATCTGTTTGTGGGTAGACATAAAAAAAACGTATTTTCCACTTTAATTGACAAAAGGTCGTAGACCAATGTCATAGATGTCAGATTCCATAGCCATATATATATTCCACTTTAATTAACAACCCTCAAATATTAAGCTTCAAGATTTT
This sequence comes from Eragrostis nindensis, assembly GCA_012490785.1. Taxonomy (NCBI): domain Eukaryota; kingdom Viridiplantae; phylum Streptophyta; class Magnoliopsida; order Poales; family Poaceae; genus Eragrostis; species Eragrostis nindensis. Next base: position 165,755 of record JAAXCT010000126.1, read on the forward strand.
GTAAATAAAATTTTGAAATTATACAAAAGAGTTTCAAATCAAATGTTTCAGTTCCACAAACAAGTTTCCCATAAAAAAATTCAGTTCAAGAAAAACAAATACAACGAAACTAGATTTTAGCCTTACATATTCTCTTCTAGCAACATGGGTGCAGTTTGTTTGGGAAATGCGGGGGAGGGGTTAGATCCTCCTCTGCCTTTTGTGAAATGGTGACGTCAATTTTGTGCCGTAGAGGAAACCTAGTCGCAAGGGAATTAGATTTTTGTTGGTTCTATTTATTGTGGGATGATGAGGGGGACTGCGGAGGATATGAGACATAGCTTCTAGAATAGGATTTGCTCCTTTTCAGGTGACTGAATATTGTAGATTTGTCACATTTCTGGAACAATGAAACTGTACGGTTGGAAAATAAAACTGTACTGCTGGAACAATAAAACTGTACTGATGGCACAATTAGTTTTTAGGTGAAATATTTTGTTTTTCATAGAACTTTTTTTTTTTGACTGAGATTTTTTGGCAGTCATCCAATGACTGAAAAAAGTGACTGAGATTTAGAAAAATTGTCACCTAAAAAGGAGACATTTCCTAGAATATACTAGCCAACAAAGAAAGGTTATTAGGCTAACTAACATTTTATGTTTTGTTTTCGTGCACGGTCTATGTCAGGCTCTCTTGTAGGTTCATGAGTAAAACGATTCTGTCATGAATGTTCTTTGATAGTATCCTGATGGATTGATGGACGCTTCACATGCTATTTTGAATGTTGCAAAGCCAATCACTTCTGAAACTACGAGCCATCATTAGTTCACAGAATGTATTAACTGAGGCATGGCTTTTAATAATTTATATATCCTCATATAGGTGCACGATTATATTAACCGACTATGCGGTTCATACTCATCGTCACTGCTAATCTATCCTTGCTCCTTTTGGATTAGATACAAACAACAGTTACCGGATGATTGCCATCTGCTACCTTTTTTGTTCTTTTTTTTCCCCAGTGTTTTTAATTTATTCCTTGGACCTGTTCTGGTTTCAGGTGCCAACGCAGGTGCTGAAGATGGTCCAGCTAACCTTGCTGGAGCGGTTAATTTGATATGATTGTGCCCTGTTTCGTATATATACTTGGCTATCCGGGTTCAAGAGGTGACGGCATATATTTTTCTTCTTGTTTACTGTCATGTTTGCTTGGCTTGACATCTTTTATGGTTCACAATAGTTTTGCAAGTATTTATGCTTGATCGACAATGTAAGCCGTGTGTCATTCAAAAAATGGTTGCCACCTAGTCCAGTTTTTGGTGATGTCAAACTTGTGTTATCAATACATTTGGAATCAGAGGGAGTATTTTTAGCTATTACATTTGGAATCAGAGGGAGTATTGTTAGCTATTCATGATCAACGCTAAAAAAGGTTGACTTAGGAGAACTTCAAATGGATTTAAATTTTGAATCAGAGGGAGTACTGGTCAATTTTTAATCTGAAACTGTGATAGGGATATCTCAAACCCCAATTGTCAAAGTTTGCTTTCAATATAACGTGTGAGTCTGATAAATGTCAAGTTGTTAAAAACATTGTTATAAAAGTGTCAGAAGAAATTCAATGTTTCAATTCTTCCATTCCCCCCTAATGCAACATCAAATAATTTACCTTACATGGTTGATGCATTGGTTTAGTTGCTCACCACTGATATCTATTAATATTGATGATCAGTAGTTACTAAACCTTATGTTCAAAACTCAAGAACATATGTGAGCAGATGAAGTGATGGTGGACGAATTTTCATAGTTAACATATGGATTTCTGATGTTCTATCACTATCTACTTGCTTCTCTTTTTAGTCAATTATATGTAGTGTGCCCTGTTTGAACTCGCTGAGTATGTTGTCTCTATGTTTTATCCCTGATGAGTGGTAAAATGTCCATTGGATGTCTGAGATGCAGACATGAGTCTGATGGACCGTTTGAAACTTTCTGGATATTTTTACATTAGACTTTTGCCCCCATAAGGAGTAAAAATGTTGAATACATTGATGAATTATATGACAATTCGATATGCAGATGCCTGATTATTTTTTTTGGTTGTCATGATGCAGAAATGACGCACTCATGCAGTCATGCAAGTTCTTCAGCCCCTGTATCCATTGATGTGGTCTTCGGAACATGAACTTCTGTGACTATGTACTTGTCGCATATTATGTTTACTTTCATAAGTTTTCGAGTGTACTCTTATGTTACCTTTAATGGTTTAAATTGATAAACATATATTTTGTATGATACTCAGTTAAATTATACTGTGCAGAAACAATATGATTTATTTCCCATATTTTTCTTGAATGCATCTCACATTTGTGCCACCCAACTTTCAATTGAGGACAGGTTGTCATTGAGTAGTCGAACCTCCAGATGAGGCTGTTTTACCCCATTAAACAACATTAAATTTTCATTGTTTTGTGTTTAGTTCTGATTATGTAACAATACCGACAACAGTTCCGAGACATGAGTTCCGTGCTAGTCAAGTTGATGAATGAAAAAGGAATGACGATTTTGCTGGTACCTACAGTTCCATTTTCTTGCCTCCATGTTGGTGAAATGGCTAACCAGGCGATTTATTTATTTATAATAATATACATATCTGTAATTTTAATACTAGTAAGTAATAGAAATATTTTTAAAATTAGGAAGGACGCTATTAGCAGCAGTGTCCACATGAGGACGCGATTGTAGATAATGTCCACAGTTCCATTTCCGGTATGCTACCTCGTGAAAATCATAAGACGCTTGTTAACTAAAGATAATTAATTTTAGAGCCATGTTGTTAGTTAGGCAATATTGAAAGATAAACTTTTCTTTGGTCAACAAATAGTGGCTGTTAGATCGTGATCCAACGGCGAGCTTCCTTTTCTTGTTCCTCCGGCTCGACCGCTCGCTTTCTCCTTTGTTCTCCTCCATGACTAAGATATAACACCGTGATCTCCCACCACACCGGTCTCCAATGGAGCCTTCGAAACCGAATTCAGCCTCGTGACAAATTGTATACTAACTATTCCAATTTCACTTTCCCTCGTCGCCCGTCCCGAGTCCTGACCCACTACTGGCTATCCTCCCTCCTCCACCACCCTAGCCGGCAATGCCACACCTTGCCGCGCCATTCCCGCCTCTCTTCCACCAGTGTGTTGGTCATCCCCGAGAGCCTTTTTCCTTGCGTAGTTGAATGGAAAGCCCAATCCCCGGCAACACCGACTCAGCACATTCCTAACCCCTTACCCCAATTCTTGGCCATTTGCCATCTCACAAGAGGAGTAATATTTCCAGCCTGGTAGTAGATTAGCGTACCCAAGGCCTCACATTGAACGGCGACAGACTCTTCCTTTCCACATCAGAAGGAACATGTGACCTCCTCTTCAGCGTTGTTCGGGGCTCTGGTGACGGGTGGCAGCCGCCGGCGTGGGCAGCGTGCTCCAGGGTCACGGAGGATGCGCGCCGCTGCGGTACCGTTCGCTGCCTATAACACGCCGCGAATGGGGGAAAAGTTCATCCCTGCGGATGCCTTGTGCGTCCAAGAGCTTATCCCCTACCATGGATCGGGCCGCCGGCCGCCGCGCCCCCTCGCTGCCGGCGCCCATCTTGGCACTGACGGACGATCTCCTACAGGACATCCTCCTCCGCCTCCCGCCGCACCCCTTCCACCTCGCCAGCGCGTCCTGCGTCTGCAAGGATTGGCGCCGCGTCGTCCGCGACCACGACTTCCTCGGCCGCGTCCGGCGCCACCACCGGACGCCCGCCGTGGTCGGCTTCGTCGGTAACTACCCCGATCGCCGCTTCATCACGCCCAACACCGTCGGCGGAGCCGGAGGCCGTGAGCGCTTCGCCCCGCAGATCCCGTCCGGCTGCTGGTGGGCGTACGGCTGCCGCCACGGACGCGTCCTCCTGCACCAACGCGGCAGCGGCATGCTCCTCGTCAGCGACCTGATTGCCGGCAAGCACCACTACCTCTTTACGCCGCCGGGGTACATGGTCTGGTGCGATTCCCTTGGCGCGGTGCTCTGCGCCGATGGCCATGAACATGGAGACTGCCATGGCAGGCCGTTCCTGGTGGCCTTCTTGTTCGTCAACCCGGCGAGAAGTGCCATGTGTGCCTGCGTCTACTCGTCCGAGACTGATGAGTGGGGCGCTATTTCTTCAATCCCTTCGAGATTTGCATATATTGACATTGACGCTAGGCACACGGTTTTGGTGGGCAACAAAATCTATTGGCTGGCGTCAAGCTTCAGCATTTTCAAGTATGATCTGGATACCCACACCTTGGATTTGGTAGCTGAGACCCCATTCTATGTGTCTTTCCACTCTGGGGTTGACATCCTTCTCTTGCCCGCGGATGATGGCGGTCTCGGCATCGTTGGAGTTGAAGGATTTCATCTTATTTTCTGGTCGAGGAAGCGTAACAATAAGGGGGTCTTAGTATGGACGATTTACAGGAGGATTGATCTGACGCAGTTTCTGAAGCCGCGACACCTGATGAGAATTACGAAAAAGTGTGTAACTCCTAAGACGATTGCCATTGCCGAAGATGCTGAAGTGATTTTCATTTTACTGGGATATAGTGTCTATTCACTCCATCTCAGGTCCATGCACTTTAAAAAGATTTTCAGGAGACGGTCCTTCAGCTGGATGATTCATCCATACTCTGCTTTCTACACTGCAGGTACGTACTGCCATGTATTCTGTTGTGTACGCTGGAACGATATCACACAACAAGTTTAGGCAAGTGGATTTTTCATATGATGTTGCAATATTGCATAGCCCATTTCTGAAACTCCAAGAGCCACCATTGGTTCAGGGAATAGATTAACTGAGGCAGGGCTTTTAATTATTGATATATCTTGTATAGGTGTTTTTTTCTATAGCCATTTTTGTCATGAAAACTATTTCTTGAGGAAATGCTTAATTGAATGAGTGTATTTTGAATACACCACTTGCGTTTTTACAAAAGCTGGGCCTGTATTAATTGAAAGTGTGAGATGCATTAAGCCAGAAACATTATATATATCCCATGAGGTTCCCTCATAGATTTCCTGACCAAACAGGCATATGTCTATATTCCGTAAGGGCAGGCATAGATCCTTTTGTCTAGCCATGCAGCTGAAAATAACATGGATAGATCAGCTCAGTGAAAGAATATTGCATATTTGTCATGACATGCACATGTATCTTTGAATAACTAGAAACAACAGTTTCATCGAATGATTTCAACCTGCTTCTATGTTGTTCTTTCTTTCCACAGTTGTTTTAATTTAATTCGTGGACCTGTTGTGGTTGCAGGTTTGGACGCAGGTGCTAATGAAGATGGGCCAGCTAACCTCGCTGGTGCAGTGAATTTGATATGATTCGCTATGAGGATTCAAGAGGTGACAGCATATCTTTTCCTTTTTGTGTATTGTCATGTTTGCTTGGCTTGACATAGGTTTTGTTCACAATAAATTTTCTAGTATATATGTCGGATCAATACTGTTCAACAATGCAAGCCTTGGGTTATTCATAAAATCGTTGCCACCAATTGCCCAGTTTTTCCGGAATTTCAAACTTGTATTGTTAATAAATATTATTTTTCTGCTATTCATGGTCAAAGATGAAAACACTACAAGATATCTAAAAATCCCCGACAGTTTTTCTAGAAGTCGGTGACAGTTTTCAATGTATTTATTAAGTAGGTGTGAAAACCGTAGGGGATTAGTTTGTGGGGAATGAGTTTGTAGTGAATTTGCTAAAACTGTTGGGAAATATAGAAGTTTGCACTAGATAACTGTCGGCCAATCAAAAAAATTATACTAAACTGCACACTGTCGGCCACTTTGTATAACTCACTGTCGGGGATAATTACAAATCCTGTAGTGGAAAAAGTTGACTTAGGAGTACTCCTAATGGATTTATACTATGGATCAGCGGGAGTACTTGTCAGATTTTGTGACTGTGATAGGAAGATCTCACAACCTAGTTTCAATACTTTTCTCTGTATTTAATGTACGAGTCTGATAAATATCAAGTTATTAAAGTCATATTGTTCTAAAATATATGAAGAAATTCAATGTTTCAATTGCTCGATTCCCTTGTGATCATAAAACATCAATTAATATGCCTTACATTGCTGATGCATTGGTTCAGTTCCGCACATCTGACATCTATCATTGATGATGAATTGTTACTACACCTTACATTAAAATTTTGTGAACGTATTGAGAGCAGATGAAGTGATGACCATTGACAAATTGCAAAGTTAACCCATGGATTCTGATTTTTTTTATTGCTATCTTCTTTTTTGCTCTTTTTAATCAATTATTTTGTGCTCTGTTTGAACCTACTGAATACTGTTGGACTGTTTGAAACTTTATGGATATTTTTACTTGATCTTGCCCCCATAAGGAGTCAAAATTTTGAATGCATTGATGAATTATGAGACAATTTGATATGCTGATGGCTGATTTCTGTTTAATTTGCAATGATACAGAATGACGTACTCATGCAGGCATGCAAGTTCTTCAGTCCTGTATCTCTTGATGTCGTCTTCGGAACATGAACTTCTGCGTACTTGTCATGTTATGTTAACTTTCATAAGTTGTACAATTTTAGTGTTATATTTAGTGGTTTCAGCTGATAAACATATATATTGTATGATACTCTTTTAAATTATGCCGTGAAACCATATAATTTATTTCCCATAATTTTCTTAAATGCGTATCACATTTGTGCTGATCTCCAAAGAAAGCATTGCAACACCCAACTTTCAATCCAGGATAGGTTGTCATTGTGTAGTCAAACCTCCAGATGAGACTGTTTTACCCTATTACTTTTTATGCTTTTTGTTATTTGATTATGTAACAATACTGACAGAAAGATCCAGACATTAGTTCCGTGCTAGTCAAGTTGATAAATGAGGAGGGCATGCTTTTGCAAGCACCTCATTTTCTTATTCCCGTGTTGCCGAAATGACGAACACATGCAAAGTCTTCCATCATCTTTTATTCATTGGAAAGTGTTGGAAATGTATCGATGTGGAAAATGAACATCTGTGTACGTATTGCGCAATTCACTCTGGACAGCACTAGGCTCTATTGCACCTCATGAAATCTTATCCATACTAGAGCCACGAAGTTGATGCCACCTTGTTAGTTGTCTACCTGCGCATCACTAAAAACACCGGCGTTTTTCACATTTCTTTTTGGAAAATGAGATTCTAGGATTTGTAATATTCATTGTTGTAAACTTGTGAGCTTTGAACAGAGACACCGCGCTGCCGTGTGGTCTGCTCTGACAAGAGCATTGAGCATGAATGCATGGCATCAGCGGCTGGGGAGCTCGAGGTAGATCACCGCGATGAGGATGGCGCACGCGATATCTATGTTGCTCTGACGGGGACATGGTTCGATCCACCAGCGAGCCAAGGCGTCGTCCCGGAATTCCACCTGCCACTCGTGGAGGTCCCAATGCTCTTCCAAAGAAAATAAAAGAAAAAAAAAGAGCATGCAGAGGAAAGATGCAACTGTGCAAGCTCATGTGCTACAAAGTTCAGTTTTCTCTCTTAACATCCATGTCTCTTGCACATCCGGCAAAAGGCCGGCTGCTCTCAAGAAACAAAGCGAGGGGCGGCAGGCCTCGTTATTCCTTAGAGCCGCAATAACATTATTTTTCACGATCAGATTCCGGGATGACCCTTTCTCTTACCCATTCGGCTGCCAGTTCCAGCACGCCATGGCTTCTACTTCTTCAGCTGAAACCGCATAAAAAATGACACGCCAAGCAGCAAAGACTTTTAAGTTTAACACATTCATGTACGTCATATTGTTGACTTGGGACGATCGCAATAAGCTAAAATATATATGTCTGACAAAATCCAAGTGATGCGTATATGCATGAACATGAAGTATATCAGCAGCAACACATGACAAGAAGCACTTATAAATAGTACAATATATAACATCATGACTGGTCAGTGCATGCAACTCAATATTCACACATGGAAGCTCTTCGCAAACCTAACTTGTGTGTGATCTCTTCACTATCTGGAAGCAGTGCATGTTCTAGTCTGAACGATCGACGCCCCTGTGTCATCCCTTCTCCTTAGACCTTTACTTGCTCTCTAGAACTGCAAAAGCTTCATGAGGGGAGGCTCTTAGTGCTTGAGCATGGTAATTAGCAGTTAAAAACCTGGTTCCATTCTATGTCTTTTAATATTTGAGAAATAAAAGTATCCTTCAAACAGTATACAAAGCCAAGATAAAAAGATCTTGAATAAAACTAGTCAGTTCTGAACCTAGGAACTGTTGTATATATACTTCATGTCGGTTACATAACAGTAATATTGCTTTCATGCAGTTTGCAACATGGTTCGTTTTGATGATTAATACCTATTTCGACTGTGAGTGTACAAATGAGATTTATTTGGTACTTATAGAGTCACATATTATGTTCTTTGTCATAAAATGCTTAAGAATGTAAGAAAACATAGCATACTACAGTATGTCCGGAACACGCAAGACTACCAAACTAATGCAATCGGTGGCTACCCCGAATTGTACTATACCGTATTTGATCATGTTGTTTTACCTACAAATAAAATAAGGAGAAGCTGTTCTAGCAAAGTTTTTTAGGCACAGTCATTTTCCCACAGAAGGCCCTTATTAGCCATGTTTGTTTTCCTCTGTCACTACAAACCTGTGGATATCCATAAACTGATATCGCTTTACATTTATATATCTTGATAACAAATCACACTTTGCTGTTGAATCACACGTATATGGCGTCGTTTCATGCCAAAATGATCGACTTTTGATTGGGCATCGCCATCAGCATCCAAATGTTCTGCTAACTCAAAGAAAAACTGCAATAAAACCACATAATTGCAAAGCTAGCCTTTAGCATCTGCAGTAAAAAAAGATATTATCGTTGGTGCCGACCCTGTCGAAATAGAGTGCCAACCCGCGATTGTTGCACTGGCTTTGCTCTTCATGCACAAAGTACTGGCGACTACATATTTGGCAAAGATTCAAGAAAATAACTGATGCTTGTCCTGATGTTCATATGGTAGAAAGTGGCGTTGCGTGTCATTCATGTTTGTTTATCTATTAACTCATGCCAAAACCAACCGTGTGTACTATGTCAGGATGCATGAGAGGCAATATATTTGCATCCTAACATTTGCCACAATGAAGTAGTATTGGTAGCTTACAACCACAAAGGAACAAGTAGAGAACAGCACACACACTTCTATGCATATAGCAATCCAAGCAAAGTGTTAGCCTAATTCCTTCAATGTTTCCTTATTATTGTGTTACATGCATGGATAGGTGCAAGCTTCACAGAGATAGAGAGAATAAGCATATGTGAGTAAGAGGTTGGAGGAATCTGAAATGATCACAACCAATTTTGACCAATTCAAGTACTCCAATAGACCAATACACGCCCAAGTGTTTCCCATATGACTTAGGCGAATCACCAGCACCGTCATGTATACGGATAATATGATTTCATTGTGAAGATTTTTTACAGTTCATAATACTAGCGAGGCACGGTGGCATTCTTGTATAGCTAGTTTTTGCTCTACTTCACACATCCGTCTAAGTCAGTATGCAAGTGCCTTCTGCAATGCCCAACGAGTTATCAGGCACTTTGCGCGGTGCATACCGAACGAGTGTGCTCGATTCCCAGATTGCGGACGACACTAGATACTCATCACAAATGGAAGCTCTTTCCAAACTAAATTGTGTGTGATCTCTTCATTCTCTGGAAGCAGTGCGTGTTCTAGTCTGAACCCCCCCCCCCCCCCCCCCCCACCCCCAGTCCCCTTTTCCGTTAGACATTTATTCGCTCTCTAGAATTGCTAAGCTTCATGAGGGGAGCCTCTTAGTGCTGGAGCAGGTAAAAACCTGGTTGCATTCTATGTCTGTTAAATTTTGAGAAATAAAAATATCCTTCAGGCAGTTTACAAAACCAACATAAAAAGATCTTGAATAAAACTAGTTGGTTACATGACATTAATCTATTGCTTTCATTCAGTTTGCAACATGGTTCATTTCGATGATTAATACCTATTTAGACTGTGAGTGTACAGAATAATATGTATTTTGTATTTATAGAGTCACATATTATGTTCTTAGTCATCAAATGCTTAAGTATGTAAGAAAGCATAGCATACCACAGTAGGTCCAGAACACGTAGACTACCAAACTTATTAATGCAATCGGTAGCTACCCTGAATTGTACTACCCGGCCTATTTGATCATGTTATTTTATACCTACAGATAAAATAGATACAAAAATGTTGCTATATTGATTTTTGTTATTATGTCTTTAGTTAACAAGAAATGGATGGTTCTAGTTTCATTTGTAGACTGCATAGATAATTAAGTTGAGTTGTATTGTTTGTTTTATTCACATCAGCCATTTGATGAGCTACATATGGAGATCGGGTAGAATGATTGCACATAAGCTGATAAGCCTGATATTCAAATTGAGCTCATGCCTCAGCCTAAACTCAAGCCTGGACTCCCAGTGCGTGCAAGAGACAGCAAGCTGAACTCCAGGTCAGAGCTGACTAAAGCCAGCCAAACACCCCAATTCCCAAAATCTTTGGAGCAGCCAACTCTAAAGATTTAGTGAAGTTCTAGTTTATTTTCTTGGAGCACCTCAAAACCAACTCCAGAATCAGCAAAAGGAGTGTAGGCGCGGGAGTTCTGAAATAATTACCCACCAATGCCACTCGTTACGCAAAAAAAGGTTCGTTCTTTTATTTTCTTTCCCGTCCCCGCTCGTCTTCCTCGCGCTCCGGCGGCTTTTGTTCTTGCAAGAGCAAGAGGCTGCCGGCCTCACAAGTTCCCAACTGCCATGTCTTCTGTTATGTACGTTGGAATGATATCACACAAATAAGTTTAGGCAAGTGACTCCTACAAAATCAGTATTCATCCTGGGTTGATGGACTTTTCACATGCTATTGAAATGTTGCAAAGCTCACTTCTTAAACTCCAAGCTACCATTGTTTCAGGAATAGATTAACTAAGGCATGGCACTTTTCGTTTTCTTTTGGAGGAGAGGCATGGTTTTTAATAATTAAGATATCCTTGTATATAGGTGCTTTGGTGCTTTTTTTTTTTCTATGAGCCACTTTTGTCATGAAACGTTTCCTTGAGGAAATTCAATTAGTTTTTTTCTGGTACAGTGATTGTTCCCAGCTGTTAACATGTTAAGTTAAAAGTATCCGCACTGCGGTTCAGACGTGAATAGTACAGATGAACAAAACTGATAAAGTTTAAGCCCATATGTATTGTGTCAATTTGATAACTTTAAACAATCATTTGTTTTAGACTCGTTTATAAAAATTTGCTGGTCGTGCAATTTTAGTACGCAGTATTGAGATTGCTTATTCTTTCATGGCACATGACATGGTTGTTTCTTTGTATGTAGCTACATTAGGATATAAGTCTGCTTATTACCTCTTAGCTGGTAATAGGTCAAGATGTGTCTAGTAATAACTTCCGAGTCAATGAAATGTAGAACATTCATCACAAAAAATGGCATACCATTAGAAACTGGAAAAATTGTGCAAGGGAAATTTATTTCAATGACTGATTCGTAGGCGTGGGCTGTATTTATTTCTGAACTCAAGTGAAAGGGCCCAAAACAAAGGATGAAAAACTCATAAACTTATTTTTATTAATTAAAAATTTTCATACCCAAAAGTTGTAAATTGTGCAAGGGAAAGCTAAATTATTTCATTGCAGTGCAAACTTCTTTTTTTTACAATCCTGATGTCTCATTATATTATGTTGTAGCAGGCCTATACTACGGCACAGATAGGTTTTCGCACAGTTAGGAAAACAAAAATTGTTAAGCTGTTTTCATGTTTGCCATAAACATTATATTCCATAAGATTTCCCACATAGTTTCCCTGACCAAATAGTTACAGGTGTATTCCATATAAGGTCAAGATAGATTCGCTTATGTTTCGATCGATCCTTTTGTCTAGTCATGTTGCTGGATATAACATATGGAAAGAGACACTACGGGAAACGGCATGTTTGCCGAGTGCCAAGAGCGCTCGGCAAAGTGCCAAATGCGCTCGGCAAAATCTTTGCCGAGTGTAACACTCGGCAAAGAGCCTACGGCAAAAATTTACCGGCAAGGGCTTTTTGCCGAGAGCCAAATGTCGGGCACTCGGCAAAATTTTTGCCGAAAATAAAGTAACGTGACGGCCCACAAACGGCCGTCACGTCGAGTTTGCCGAGTGCCACGTTGCCAGGCACTCGGCAAACTGTCACATTTGCCGAGTGCCGCGACGGAATGGACTTTGCCGATTGCCCCTAACGGACCCTCGGCAAAATTTTGACGGAGGCTCGTTCCGTTACGCGCGTCCGTTGCACGTGCGTGGCACGTGCCACATTTGCCGAGAGTATATTTTTGCCGAGAGTTTTTTTTTTGTGTTTGCTGAGAGCCCTGCGCGTAGCTCTCGGCAAACTATATCTTTGCCAAGGGCCCCTGACATATGGCGCTAGGCAAAGATGTTTTTTGCCGAGAGCCTAATATTTGCCGAGAGTTTTGTCTACGGCACTCTGCAAAGATGCTCTTTGCCGAGTGCCCGACAAATGGCTCTCGGCAAAGAGAGGTGTACTCGGCATACTGCCGGTTTCCCGTAGTGAGATCAGTGAAACAATATTGTTTATATATTTGTCGTGAGACATGTATGTTTGAATATGCACTTCAAATTCATTGTCACTGCTAATCTATCCTCACCCTTTTAGGAATAGTTATAAACAGCAGTTTCATCGAATGATTGCCATAAGCTACCTTTCTTGCTCTTTTCCCACAGTGTTTTTAATTTTTTTTCTTGAACCTCTTCTGGTTGCAGATGTCGACACAAGTGCTGAAGATGGTCCCGCTAACCTCTTATGGTTGCACAGTAAATTTTACATGATTGTGCGGTCGTTTTCATATACTTTGGCTATGCGAGTTCAAGAGGTGACATCATATCTTTCCTTTTTGTGTATTATCATGTTTGCTTGGCTTGACATCATTTATGGTTGACAATTGTCACGTTTGCTTGGCTTCACATCATTTATGGTAGATCAACATTATTTTTCAGCGATTCACGGTCGAATATATAAAGAGGTTGAGTTAGAAGTACCACAAATGGATTTATATTTAGGATCAGAGGGAGTACTAGTCAGATTTTCAGACTGTGATAGGATCGAAGATCTCAAATCCAATTTTCAATTAATATGCTTTTCTTTCTATTTAGTTTGTGAGTCTGACAAATGCCATATTGTTGTAAAAGTGTATGAAGAAATTTAATGTTTCAATTGCTTGATTCCCTTGTTATAAAAGAGCAAATAATTTGCCTTACATTGCTGATGCAACTGGTCAGTTTCCACCTCTGGACCATGGACGAATTTGGTATTTAACTAATGGATTCTGAATCTTTATTGCTTTATTCTTTTCTCAGTTTAATCAATTATTTTGTGCCCTGTTTGAACCTGCTCAATTCTGAATACCTTTTTCTATAAGTTTTGTTCCTGATGGGTTGTAAACTGGTGATTCGAAGTCTTGAATGCAGACATGAGTCTGTTGGAATTTTTGAAACTTTCTGGCATGAGTCTTGCCCTCCATGATAGCAAAAATGTTGAATACACTGATGAATTATGAGACAAGTTGATATGCAGATGGCTGACTTTTTTTTTTTGTTGGAATGATGCAGAAATGACGTACTCACATGCAAGTTCCTTGGTTCAATACCCGTTGATGTGGTCTGCGGAACATGAACTTCTATGTACTTGTCACATGTTATGTTAACTTTCATAATTGTTCAGGTTACTCCAGTGTTATAGTGTTTTTTCAACCGATAAACAGATATATTGTATGATACTCAGTTTAAATTATACCGTGGAACCATATCATTGATTTCCCATATTTTCTTAGCTGCATATCACATTTGCGTTATCTCCGAAGAAAGCATTGCACCACCTAACTTTCAATCCTGGATAGGTTGTCATTGTATAGTGTGGACCCTCGTGATGAGACTGTTTTACCCTATTAGGTATTTTTGTTTTGTGTTAAATCGGTAACAATCCTGACGTCAAATTCAGAGATTCAGACATGAGTTCCGTGCTAGTCATGTTGATAGCCGCTTTTGCAGGTACCGATTTTCCTTTTCTGTTTCCATGTACCTGTGCAAAGTCTTCCATCTTGTAGTATCGGTGTGGAAAAATGAACATTTGAACATGTATTGTGCAGTTCACTCGGGGACACTAATTCACTCTGGACAGCACTTGGCTCTATTGCACGTTGAGAAATCTGATCGATAACTAGAGCCGCCATTTTTTTTTTTTTTTTGAGATCACGCCACGAAGTTGATGCCATCTTGTTTATTTGGCAAACCAAACTCACGGGTGCTACGCAGCTTTTAAAAACAAAGCCTCCCCCACCCCCCCCCCCCCCCCCCCCCCCCCCCCCCCCCCCGCCCCGCCCACGCCCCCCCCCCCCCCCCCCCCCCCCCCCCCGCGCGCGCCTACTAACAAGTGTTGCTTCTTCACCTAATTGGTCATCCATCGTCGATGCTGGGACGCCCCACACTAGGAGAAACACATGTGACCTTATCTTCGGCATGGCAGCCACCGGCGAGGATAGGGCACCCCGGGCTCCGTAACTGTCACGGTGGATGCGTGGCGCTGCGGCTGCCTTCTGCGTCCAAGCCCTTATCCCCTACTATGGATCGCGACGGCGGCCGCCGCCTCGCTGCCGGCGCCGATTTTGGCCCTGACGGACGATCTCCTGCAGGAAATCCTCCTCCGCCTCCCGCCGCATCCCATCCACCTCGCCCATGCATCCTGCGTCTGCAAGGATTGGCGCCGCGTTCGGCACCACCACCACCGGACGCCCGCAGTGGTCGGCTTCTTCGGCAACAATCCAGATCTCCGCTTCTACATCCCCATCACCGTCGGCGGCGCCAGAGCCCGTGAGCGCTTCGCCGCGTGGATCCCGTCCGATCGATGGTGGGTGTACGGCTGCCACCACTGACGCGTTCTCCTGCACGAACACGCCCACGGTGAGCTCCTCGTCAGCGACCTCATGACGCAGAAGAACCACTACCTCTCCACACCCCTGTCTTACAGGGTCGGGTGTGATGCCCTTGGCACGGTGCTCTGCATCGATGATCATCAACATGGAGACTGCCATGCCCGGCCGTTCCTGGTGGCCTTCTTGTTCGCGAATCGAGGTAGAAGTGCCACATATGCCTGCATCTACTCGTCTGAGACCCACGAGTGGGGGCTGGGGGGCTATTTCTTCCATCTCCTTAGCTATTTCTAATATTGACAAGAACGTCATGAACACGGCTTTGGTGGGAGCACAATCTATTGGCTGGTCACTGGCTATCGCATTCTCAAGTATGATCTGGATAGTCATACATTGGATTTGGTAGAGGAGTCAGTTGAAATACAAGATAACAATGATGTAGAATCTGGTGGCGGTTGAGTCATTGACTGTTAAGATTTGGGAGTTGTATTTATCTTGTATAACAGAGTTAGGCGTGTAGCTAGTTTGTAGATCAAGTTGTTAGATTTGTATCTATCTGTTGTAACAAACCCTTGTACACTATACTATATATTAACACGAAGGCATGCCGTCCAGAGCATCGCTTCCAACATTTTCTACATGGTAATCAGAGCCCGTTTTCTCCTCTGAGAAACTAGAAACCAATCCACATGGCGTCCTAGTCGTCATCCACCGTTTCCAATTCCCTTGCCCATCCCGTCCATGAGAAGTTGACAAGGGACAACTACATTCGATGGAAGGCACAGGTTCTGCTGGCGGTGCGTGGTGCTCAGCTCATGAGTTTCCTCGACGGCACCGCCAAAGAGCCGGAGGCGATCCCGAAGGAGAAGAAAGGCAACGACATCGTCGAGATTCCAAACCCCTAGTACGCCACATGGCTTGCTCAGGATCAACAAGTTCTGAGTTATCTCCTGACATCTCTGTCCAAGGAGGTGCTCGGTCAGGTGGTGACCCTGACCAAAGCTGCAGATGTGTGGCGTCACATCCAAGGATGTACGCGTCGCAATCCAGGGCGCGCATCAGTCATCTGCGCTCCATGCTGGCGAGCACACGCAAGGGGGATACGACGGCTGCGGCATACTTCAGCAAGATGCGCGGCTTTGCCGATGAGATGGCGGCGGCTGGAAAGAAACTGGAAGATGACGATATTGTGTCATATATACTTGCCGGCCTTGATGCATGTTGGTGGTTTCTAAGTACCACTTTTATATGCCTAAAACTACCAACATCGCACCATATTCTCATCATAATCATGTGTTTTACCTCTAACCTTGACGAATTCCACATGTAGTGTCGTTTTAGTGCTATATTGCAGAAACGGGTGAAAAGACGACAAAATGGCTCTTATATGAGGAGTACCGACACGAAGCCCGACTCGCCATGCAAGGAGGGCTTCCCACTAGCCCATGATGCATTCAAGACACCTCTGGACGTACCCTGGAACCCAAAATGCAAGCCCAAGGTCGTGGCCCAATGCCTAAGGATTTCTAGAAGGT
The DNA here is from genome assembly GCA_012490785.1 of Eragrostis nindensis. Classification (NCBI taxonomy): domain Eukaryota; kingdom Viridiplantae; phylum Streptophyta; class Magnoliopsida; order Poales; family Poaceae; genus Eragrostis; species Eragrostis nindensis. The sequence goes on from JAAXCT010000126.1 coordinate 182,344, forward strand.
TTATCCGGAAGGAAAGATCAATTCGCGCAGTCCAGAAACAGCACTATATTATCACGCAGATTTGGAGTTTAAGACATGCTGTAATGGGAATTCAATATATAGGAAAGTTGTAGATCTCGTCAAGAGCTTTCCGGAACATATATGGATTATCCTGTTTGGACTCTGGAGCTAGGAGATATGAGCCCCGTAAGAAGACCTGCGCAGAGGAGTCCGAATCAGGAAAGATATTTTTGCATCGCATATTTGGGAACGAAGGCGGCCGAATCTCGCAATCCAATGAATACCAAAGTTATAGATCTTTTCGAGGGCTACGAGATAGAGTTCAAGTTTGCTTCATTTGGACTCTGAACGAGGAAGTTATGATTTATGGAAGGCGGAGCTGCGAAAAGGAAAAATCAAGTCCGAATTGGAAACGGCTCGTGCCGATCGGCACACCTTTGGTGCCGACCAGCACTGACCTAGATTTGTTTTCTTTCGCCTCCAGACGCCTCTTCACTGCATATATAACCCATGGGATGCGCCGAGGATAGGGGGGACGAGAGTTGACATCTTTAGGGTTTAGGAAGCCTCTGCACATCGCCGGGAGGCCGCCGGAGTTGAAGAGCCACCATATTCAGAGATATAGTCTAGTTGGGTAGTCGCCATGCGTGGTTGCACTACACCGGAGCTTAGGAGACGTAGAGCCATGTATCTAAGGAGTCGTCAATGGTGCACTAAGGCGGTGCCGACCGGCACATCCCTGTGCCGATCGGCACCTCTCTGACGGTGATGAATAAAGGTACAATTCTTATATTTCTCTATGTGTATGTCTTAATTCTACCCTTGGTTGCGGTTGTGTTCGTCTGGATTTTATGGTCTTACATATGCTTGTTCTAATGCTTAGTAACGCTGCTAAGTAATTAGATGTTATCTTAATTATGGTGGCAATAAGAGGTGAGAGATTCAATCTCTCACTATCTCTATTATGGTTAAGATAATATCCGAATCTTGTATGCGCTATAATTGCATATTGTCTCTGTACCTCAACGCGCTGGAATATGCGAGATCCTTGAGTAGAGTGGGAAGGGGTCACCCACTAAAGCGAACTGGTCGTGACAGGGCTCGTCGGGAAGGGGCCGCTTCCTACCGATCTTCGACGTTCACTAACTGTTTAAAGTGCCAAGTAAGTTAGGATTATAGATGTCACATTGTTGCTGCTTCGGTGCCGACCGGCACACCCGTGGTGCCGATCGGCGCATCCTTTCTCCGACCACTAGATGCATACAGGCTAACTCCAGGCGTTCCTCTTTGGTTATGTGTATGCTTTCCTGTCTGTTCCTCAGGCTATTCAAGCAACCTCCGGACAACTCAGCCCTTGTGCCGATCGGCACACCAGTTGCGCCGATCGGCACAACCCTCGCTTTCACCTTTTTCATGCTCTTGTATGTGCAATAAGTACTTCATGCTAGGATTGATTCGTTAGACGACGTAGAAGACCTTACACGGTTCTCTTGCTGATCCTTGTGGATTCGATATAAACCTTGGAATACTCTGAGGGAAAAAGCTACAATGTACATCGTCCACTTGCGGTATATAAATGGGTGCGTATAAACGACCAACAAGCTTTTTCTGGCGCCGTTGCCGGGGATCGGCAACTCGAACCTAGGGCGATCTATCTAGTTTATCGAACTAATCCTATATCTTTTTATGCATATACCCTGTTTTTCTTTGTTTGTGTGTCCATTGAAAACAGGTACAAGGCTAGGCACACAACCTCACCTGGAGCACGACGATGTTGCTTGCTCCATAGCAGTAGGTGCTAACTTTGTTAGTGGCCCATCATCTGCTATGGAGTCCCTCTCCATGAAAGACTCGCTAGTGCCGATCGGCGCAACGCCCATGCCGATCGGCACCACACTGCTCAAAAGAAGGTACGCGCTCTTGTGTTAATTTGTTTTGGACTAATGCTCTGCGAAGATTTGGCTTGTTTATATCAATAGGTGATGGAGAGAAGATTGAGGGCTATTTACCATGAAGATCGAGGATTTCAATTGATAACATTGAAGGCATGGTGGATATGTTCTTGATCATGAGTTTGCCGTTCTGTCTGCTGACTTCTCGGAGGTGTGCGCATCCGTACAGAAGATTGCATGGCCTAAAAAGTTGATATTCTGAAAGAGCATCAAGTCTAGTTTCCAAAGGTTCAAGTCTCACATTATTTGGAGCTTTCTACAAGGATTTATGGCCAAAACACGAGACCCTGCGCAGGCTGTTTGAATATTGCGCGAGAATTGCAACCAATTGGAAGATTGAAGCAAATATGGAATCATTGGACCATATCCACGTGGTCTATGAGTTTCAAACACTTAGAAGACTTCCTTTTGATGGTAGACACGGATTCAAGTCGTTCCAAACACGGAGTTTGAATATTTGGAAAGTTTGAATTCAATTCGGACTCGTCGCGAGACAGCCTGACATACCTTTAGAAAAAAGGCCATATCTCCCTCATATGGAGTCCGATGAGGATGTGTGAGTACTCATTGGAAAGATAATTTGATGCCCGACACAACGGCACAGGTTTCAGCCTCTAATTCCTCCTGGTCGCAGCTGAAAAGCACAAACAAGTCGTCGGCTGGAACAGAACATGACAGATTTCTTCGGAATTCTTCTCCCGTCAACTTGGTGGATCAATGGGCAAGTTTTGAGAAGTTGCATCAACCCTACATCATCATAACTTACTGGTGCAACATTAATCAAGATTCACAAGTCATAGGACAAGCCAACATATGCTCCAATGCTATGAAGATCAAGTCATCAAGATTCTCCGGAAGACGATCAAGAAGCTGAAATCATTGGTGATTCTGTAAGTTCTCCGAACTGATCAATATATGAAACTTTATATCTGGATAGAGCTTCAACTCTTCTTTCCAACGCATCAAATGGTGCTGTATTTGGATCTTTCTACAAGGATTAATGAGCTAATCATTGGACGCTGCGCGGGCTGTCAGATTTTCAAACAACACGCAGCCTTAGAGTAAAAAACTCATAAGTCCTTCATACGGAATCCGTTTGAGGTGCATGAGCACTCGTTGGAAAGATATTTTTGCTACCTACACTGTGGTATAGGTTTTAGAACCTGTTTCATTCTGTTGGTGACACAAAATTCAGAGAGAACATGAGCTGCAGATTATCGATGACAAGATCAAGGAAGGAGATGAAGATGACAACAATGAAAATAGCTTGAGCGATTCTCCCATGAGCAAATGATCAGAAATTAACCAAGATTGAAGAATCAAGAGCATTATATCATTTACACATATTGAGCAATATGCAACATAACAAAGAAGGGCTATGGATCAACCACGATGAAGTTTGCATAGTACAAGCTGCATGGATATCATTGGGATCTTACACCAAAAACCATGACTTCGCGACAATCAGGTATGTAAGAAGTCTAGCTATTCGACTATAACTAAAGCGTTTTTCGAGAGGCAACCCATGTTTTTGAGTCTTTTGTGTGGATTGTTTAGTGCTGCTAGAAGGGCAACCTAGAGTTTTCGCTTTAATGTGAGCTTTACCCAACTCAATTGATTCACTTGTGTCTAATTGGTTCTAGTTTAACTTTTTATGTTTGGACCATCATCATTATGTGTTTTGTTGCAAAAATCGTCCACTGCATGCATAATATATGAGCACTTGCTTTGTTTTTGTATTTGCATAATTTTTTTTTCGCCTGCATACATTTAACCATCTGATTTCAGCCCACCTAAGCCTTCCACAACTCATTTTTCATCACATACCAGAGCCAAGACCCCTTGTGCCGATCGGCACGACTCCGTTGCCGATTGGCCCAAATGCCCAAATGCTTTTCTAAGCATTCCATCGCTGCCGCCTAACATTTTTATTTTATTTTATTTTGTTTCACACTAGCCTCTGACTTCGCATGTTCATATTCGCTTCATCACTCATAATAGATTGCTTTGAACTCTCTAATGATCCCTTAATTGGCTTGGTGTACACTCTCTCTAGCAAATTTAGGTGTAAACGTGGTGTTTATGCTTGTTTGTTGAACAACATTGGATAGTTAATTTGCATTGCTATGTCTTGCATCGTTTGCATTGGTTGGCTGCTACTCTTTTTCAATGCGCTATCTTTCTAACACAGCGGAGTTTTGCAATAGCTAAGTCATGATAAACGTGGTGTTTAGACTTTGGTTGTTAAAGAATTTCGTTTAGATTGCTAGCAACTTAGTTGTAAGCATGGTGCTTAGAGCTAGGTGTAAACATTGCTATTGTGTTGCTTCTACGCCGCTAATGTTCGTTGCTAATATCATAAAACCTTTTTCTTCACTTTGATAGCATTGTTTCAAGACTAAATAATGAGTAACTTCTGTTTCTAGAATTGTGTTGATCGCGTCCACATTCTTTTAGTATTTTTGTGTGAGCATGGTGTTTAGACAAAAATGCTGATCAACATTGTTATGGTCTTGCTTGCTAACATTGTGATAGTTAACTTCATGCATCCACACTTGTGCACACACGTACACTCATTAGGATACTAGAACCAAATCGACACAAGTAGAACTTTGAGGTTGTTGCTAGCTGGTGGATATTCTTCTACTCCCGACCATCACCTCGGGGGTAGTATGTGCACTTCAATTGTTTTGCAGGAATGAAAGAATTGATCTCACAAGAAGGAAGTTGAAGGAATTGAGAAGAAACAGCCGCATGAACAAGAGAGAGCAATGGACAGCAGCTACGAGGCGATGATCGAGTTGAAAATCCAGATACGAAGCCGAAGATGGAGAGTGCCGACCGGCACCACTTCCTGTGCCGACCGGCACCACAGATTGTGCCGATCGGCACTCCGTTGTTGCCCCTACTGTCAAGCTTCTCTCATGCAATTCAGCAACATCTTACTCATAGGGGAGGCACGCTCTGAACTTTAATTCACTAAAACGCGGTAACATCTCTTTGCTCCTTCTCTTCTCTAATCCTATTCTCTTCTCATTAGCTGCTCTTGCCTTTTGCTATCAACTTGGGTTTTGCTATTTTTTTATGATGTGGTACCCTTCTCGTTTTGTTCTTGCGAAAGGTTGTTTGTAATTTGCCACTTAGAATTTAGAATGGACAATGACATATCCCTAATAGCTACCTTAGGGTGACCAAATGTCATTACTCCATCTAGAGGAGCTGGTTTGTATCATCACCGCCTATGTGTTTGAGCTTTCACTTCAAATAGTACCTATTTATCATGAACTTGCTTGAGATATGATGAAAGTTGCTATTGTTGTTGGAACTTGCATGTATGATTCGTTGCATATAATTGTCGCCCGCTGAATCTTAATGAATTTGAAAAGCACCAATTCTATGAACTCTATTTGCTTTAGTGGTGGTGTTTGTTGACAAATGATTTGATAGAGACCCCCATATGATTGAATTGTTCTTCATGACAACATGCTTTGCTCTCTAAAAAGAAAACTCCAACATAGCTTGAGTCCTTACTAATTTTTTCTAGAAAACTATAATGTCTTATGTCTTTAATCCTTGCAAATATTGCTCTCTTGCATTGGTCATACCTACCAAAGCCAAACGTGCTACACCTATATGATAAACCTGTAGATTGCAACATGTAAATTTGGTGAGTTGGGTTAAGTTTGTGTTCTTTTGGTATGAGACTTAGAAGCTGGCCATTCCGTTTGCGTAACTATCACTTGTTTTCTAGCCTTATTCATATTCAGCATTGCCTGTTATACTCTGTAATGTGTGCATACTTCGCTGAATATTCCCACCTGTAAACCTATATTTCTTTTGGTGTTGTCCAATCCTTGTCCACAACCTATGATATGAGTTTCTCGTCGAGCCATTGCACTATTTCTATGGTTTTATGCACAAATTATCAAGATATCTTGCTCAAGACGATTCATCACCAAACACCTCTAAAGACTTTCTGAAGCGCAAAGGATCAATTTGAGGCGAAAACGGAGAAAAGTCGGGTTCGCGCCGACCGGCACAAATTCGTGCTGACCGGCACAAAGTACAAAATCAGCGAATAGCCCCCTGTTATCTCCTGGAATCAAGTATTTGTGTTTCAGATGGTCAAAGAAGAAATAAAAGATTTAACTAATGTTTTTTCTTTTTCCACTTCCTATATGCTCGAGGTGAGCATCGTTTAAGCATGGGGGAGTTGGATCGTCATCTGCATTCCGAAGCACTAGTTAATGCACTTCAAAGATTGTTGATGGAAGATCAAGATTGTTTATAGTGCTATATCAAGTTGCAAGAGTGGACTTTATAGAAGATTGTGCATAAAACCATCATATTCAAGTAAGTGCATTCAATTGACTGAAACTCTATCCTTCTAACCATGTGCAATCCGATTTTGAGAACTTCATTTGTTTCTTGAGATCATTCTTTGCCATTTGCACATGTCCACCTTTCTAAAGCGTGTGTTTTCCTCTCTTTCATCATGTTATTCCAATGGCCTTTTTGACAAGTCTTTGTAAAACCAAGTAGAACTATCTCTTGATTTGACAATACTCTAAGTTACATTATTTTGCTAGTTGTTTTCCTACCAAGCTACACATAAAGCCTTCCACTAAATATTTGTAGATAGGATCACTTCTAATTGTTTGGCTTGTGAGGTTTGTGAAATGAGTGTTGTCTTGATTCTTTGCAAGAGAGTGTTTGTTTGAATGAATGAGACTAAATTTTTGAAAAAACTTTATCATCTTAAGGCCTAGTTTGAGGAGTAATCTACTTTGAGAGTTGAAGCTACTTTATTTGATTATTGTGGTCGGTTCTAAGTCATAATCTGTTTCCTACTAGTATCTTTGAGTAGTAGAATTGGTGTAATATAAAACTTTTGTGCTATACTCTTAAAGCGGGCTGGATATATATGTGCTTTGATGAATGCAAGTGAAGATGACATGACTGCACTGCTGATCTCTCCTTGAGTGGGTGAAGTGATTTATTTACTCGAGGATGAGCAAAGGTTTAAACATGGGGGAGCTGTTGGTGGTTTCTAAGTACCACTTTTATATGCCTAAAACCACCAACATCACACCATATTCTCATCATAATCATGTGTTTTACCTCTAACCTTGACGAATTCCACATGTAGTGTCGTTTTAGTGCTATATTGCAGAAACAGGTGAAAAGACGACAAAATGGCTCTTATATGAGGAGTACCGACACGAAGCCCGACTCGCCATGCAAGGAGGGCTTCCCACTAGCCCATGACGCATTCAAGGCACCTCTGGACGTCCATGGAACCCAACATGCAAGCCCAAGGTCGTGGCCCAATGCCTAAGGATTTCTAGAAGGTTTATCCGGAAGGAAAGATCAATTCGCGCAGTCCAAAAACAGCACTATATTTACACGCAGATTTGGAGTTCAAGACGTACTCTAATGGGAATCCAATACATAGAAAAGTTGTAGATCTCGTCGAGAGCTTTCTGGAACATATATGGATTATCCCGTTTGGACTCTGGAGCTAGGAGATATGGGCCCCGCAAGGAGACCTGCGCAGAGGAGTCCGAATCAGGACAGATATTTTTGCATCGCATATTTGGGAACCAAGACGGCCGAATCTGGAGATCCAATGAATACCAAAGTTGTAGATCTTTTCGAGGGCTACGAGATAGGGTCAAGTTTGCCTCATTTGGACTCCGGACGAGGAATTTATGATTTATGGAAGGCGAAGCTACGAAAAGGAAAAATCAAGTCCGAATTGGAAACGACTCGTGCCGATCGGCACACCTTTGGTGCCGACCGGCACCGACCTAGATTTGTTTCCTTTCGCCTCCAGACGCCTCTCCACTGCATATATAACCCATGGGACGCCCCGAGGACAGGGGGGACGAGAGTTGACATATTTAGGGTTTAGGAAGCCTCTGCACATCGCCGGGAGGCCGCCGGAGTTGAAGAGCCACCATATTGAGAGATGTAGTCTAGTTGGGTAGTCGCCCTGCGTGGTTGCACTACACCGGAGCTTAGGAGAAGTAGAGCCATGTATCTAAGGAGTCGTCAATGGTGCACTAAGGCGGTGCCGACCGGCACATCCCTGTGCCGATCGGCACCTCTCTGACGGTGATGAATAAAGGTACAATTCTTATAATTATCTATATGTATGTCTTAATTGTGGTGGCAATAAGAGGTGAGAGATTCAATCTCTCACTATCTCCATTGTGGTTAAGATAATATCCGGATCTTGTATGCGCCATAATTGCATATTGTCTCTGTACCTCAACGCGCTGGAATATGCGAGATCCTTGAGATGATGTGTAGAGTGGGAAGGGGTCACCGACTAAGGCGAACTGGTCGTGACAGGGCTCGTCGGAAAGGGGCCGCTTCCTACCGATCTTCGATGTTCACTAACTGTTTAAAGTGCCAAGTAAGCTAGGATTATAGATGTCACATTGTTGCTGCTTCGGTGCCGACCGGCACACCCGTGGTGCCGATCGGCGCATCCTTTCTCCGACCACTAGATGCATACAGGCTAACTCCAGGCGTTCCTCTTTGGTTATGTGTATGCTTTCCTATCTGTTCCTCAGGCTATTCAAGCAACCTCCGGACAACTCAGCCGTTGTGCCGATCGGCACACCAGTTGCGCCGATCGGCACAACCCTCGCTTTCACCTTTTTCATGCTCTTGTATGTGCAATAAGTACTTCATGCTAGGATTGATTCGTTAGACGACGTAGAAGACCTACACGGTTCTCTTGCTGATCCTTGTGGATTCGATATAAACCTTGGAATACTCTGAGGGAAAAATCTACAATGTACACCGTCCACTTGCGGTATATAAATGGGTGCGTATAAACGACCAACAATGAAGATTACAACCCCCTCGTCGAGAGTGTGACCTCTCAGGCTGATCCAATAAGCCTGAGCGATCTCTACTCCCAGCTTCTGTCAACCGAGGCGCGGTTGGCTCGTAAACAGCAGGAGCAGAACAACCAGTACCAGATCAATGCCAACGCCGCATTCCGTGGCGGGCGTACTGGTCGTGGTCGTGGTGGTTTTGGCCGCGGCTATGATGGAGCCGGTCGGGGTGGCGCCGGCCGTGGAAATGGCAGCTCAGGGTCGACACCACCAAAACCCCGCTGCCAGCTCTGCCACGAGGAAGGGCACACGGTGCTGCGGTGCTGGAAGAGGTTCGACCGCAGTTTCAAGCCGGAAGAAAAGAGTGCCAATTCTGCAGTGGCAGCTTACGGGGTGGACACCAACTGGCTGCTTGACTCCGGGGCCTCCGATCACATCATTTGTGATCTAGACAAGCTCACCACCAAGGAGAAGTACGAAGGAAAGGACCGTGTTCATGCAGCGAACGGGTTAGGTATGGAGATTTTTCACATTGGCCGTTCAACTTTATCTACCCCATCTCGATCTATTCTGTTAAACAATATCCTTTATGTTCCTCAAACATCCAAGAATCTTTGTTCAGTTCATAAATTTACTTCGGATAACGATGTGTTTATTGAATTTCACTCGAAGTTTTTCTTGGTAAAGGATCTGGTCACAAGGAGAGTCCTTCTTCGAGGTAGATGTAGAGGTGGCCTCTACCCCCTTCCGTCCTTGGAGCGTTCGTCGTCAGGAAAATTTGTTTTTGCTGCCACGAGGGCATCGTCAACTCGGTGGCATGATAGGCTAGGCCATCCGCCTATGATGGTAGTCAATAAAGTTGTCCAGGACAACAATCTTCCGTGTGATCAAGAGTCGTCCGTATTAGTGTGTGATGCTTGCCAGTTAGGAAAAATGCATCAATTGCCTTTTCCTAAGTCTTCTAGTGTTTCTACGAGTCCTTTAGATCTTATTTTTTCAGATGTGTGGGGATCTGCTCCAAGCTCTGTGGGGAACAATAATTTGTATGTAAGCTTTATTTATGATCATAGTAAGTTTACATGGATTTATCTTTTGCGCCATAAATCTGAAGTTTTTGCGAAATTTCATATCTTTCAACAACTTGTTGGGCGCATGTTCAATAGAAAAATTTGTGCTATCCAAACAGACTGGGGAGGCGAGTATCAAAAACTCAATTCCTTCTTTGCGCGCATTGGCATGTCGCATCTTGTTTCCTGTCCGCAAACACACCAACAAAATGGGGCTGCAGAGCGTAAACATCGCCACATCGTGGATGTTGGACTCTACCTGCTTGCTAGAGCATCCATGCCACTAAATTTTTGGGACGAAGCGTTTGTCGCTGCTGTTTTTCTCATCAAAAGAACACCATCTCGGGTTATTAACTTTAAAACTCCTCTTGAAATGTTGCATGGCTCTAAACCCGATTATTCTTTTCTGCACATTTTTGGTTGTGCATGCTGGCCCAATCTTATGCCATACAACAAACACAAATTATCTTTTCGATCCACACAGTGTGCCTTCATCGGTTATAGTCCTTTGCATAAGGGCTATAAGTGTCTAGACATATCAACTGGTCGGGTGTATATTTCTCGAGACATGGTGTTTGATGAGTCTCTCTTCCCGTTCTCAGTCCTTCATGCGAACGCTGGAGCCCGACTAAAATCCGAAATTCTCCTCCTTCATCCTACTTTTGCGCAATGAACAATTTGGGGATGATATTGTTGCACGTGACCATGTGATTGACCCTCCTAACCAACCCCAAGCTTCTGTTGATCTTTCTGTTGCAGATACAGATATGCAAGGTTTTTCGGCTACGGATCCAGGGGGCGTAGCAGATCTGGACGCTGCTACCGGAGTTGATCCCGGACATTCTTCTGAGAGTGCGCGCCCAGAATCCGTCTTGGATCCGCAGCCTCGGATGCCTGCAGCAGCGGTTTCCCCTCCTGCTGGATCTTCTGCGGCAGTGCCCACTGCGACAGCCTCACACATCGGGTCGCCTACACGCAGTGGGTCCCCTCCTGATCTACCTGCACCTGGATTGTCTTCGGAGGCCAGATCCGATGATCACAGTGAAGCTGCACCTCAAGAGCAGGTTGATGTACAGAATTATCAAGCTCCTGTTCCAGCCTTGCGTCCAACAACAAGACTTTAGAACAACATTGTGAAGCCAAAGTCATATCCTGATATGGTGCAGTATGGCAAGCATCGAAGACACGGGTTGTTAACAGTCACAGGAGAACCAGATTCATTAGAAGAAGCTCTCCAAGATAGAAAGTGGAAAACAGCTATGAATGCAGAATATGAAGCGTTAATCAAGAATGGAACTTGGCATTTGGTTCCAAATAAAGGTGTCACCAATATTATAGATTCGAAGTGGGTTTTCAAAATCAAGAAGAAATCAGATGGCACCATTGATAGATATAAGGCTAGGTTGGTTGCAAAAGGGTTCAAGCAGAGGTATGGTATTGACTACGAAGACATGTTCAGCCCAGTTGTTAAGGCTGCAACGATCAGATTATATTTGTCACTTGCTATTTCTCAAGGTTGGACACTTCGTCAGTTAGATGTACGAAATGTTTCTTGCATGGATATTTGGAAGAAGATGTTTTTATGAGGCAACCTCCTGGTTTTGAGAACTCAAAGTTTCCACATCATCTGTGTAAACTTGATAAGGCAATCTATGGATTAAAACAAGCACCACGTGCGTGGTACTCAAGGCTAAGTTCGAAATTGATTCACTTTGGCTTTGTAGCAGCAAAAGGTGATACATCTCTATTTATATTCAGAAGGCATGGTGTAACAATTTATCTACTCATTTATGTAGATGACATTATTGTGGCCAGTTCGTCCACTAAAGCAAGCATTACTGAAAAGTTTGAGGGATGATTTTGCTCTTAAAGATCTTGCATCTTTGCACTATTTTCTGGGAATAGAAGTAGGATGGTCTTCTGCTCACACAGAGCAAGTATGCTGCAGATATAGTGAAGCGTGCTGGTATGAAAAATTGTAAACCAGTGCATACACCGATGCCTATTTCAGAAAAATTGTCGTTGACAACTGGTACACAGTTGAATAGAGAAGAGGCTACAAAGTATCAAAGTTTGGTGGGAGCATTACAGTATCTGACGTTAACAAGGCCTGATATTTCATTCAGTGTTAACAAAGTATGTCAGTTTCTTCATGCACCCACCTCAGATCATATGATAGCTGTTAAGAGAATTATACGATATGTACAAGGTACCAGGACACTTGGACCTGAACATTAGAAAATGTAACTCTGTTCTCGTTAAAATGCATTCTCTGATGATGCTGATTGGGCAGGATGTCCTGATGATAGACACTCAACTGGTGGATTTGCAGTGTTTCTTGGATCCAATCTTGTGTCCTGGAGTTCAAGAAAGCAAGCCACAGTTGCTTGGTCCAGTATTGAAGCAGAATACAAGTCGCTTGCAAATGCGACAGCGGAGGTAATGTGGATTCAGTCGTTGCTTCGTGAATTGGGAGTGCCACAGCTGAGGGCTGCATGTTTATGGTGTGATAATTTGGGAGCTACATACTTGTCATCAAATCCAGTGTTTCATGGCAGAGTGAGACATGTTGAGATTGATTTTCATTTTGTTAGAGAAAGAGTTGCAAACAAGCTCCTTGATGTGAGGTTTATTGGAACTGATGATCAGTTGGCAGATGGCTTTACGAAGGCACTGACAGTTCAGAAACTAATAAAGTTTCGGTACAATCTCAACTTAGCTCAGTTGAGATTGACGGGGGATGTTGAAATACAAGATAACAATGATGTAGAATCTAATGGCGGTTGAGTCATTGACTGTTAAGATTTGGGAGTTGTATTTATCTTGTATAATAGAGTTAGGCGTGTAACATTTTCTACAGAGTCCCCATTCTACATGTATACTTGCTGTGTGCGTGGCATGCTTCTCTTGCCCGTGGAGGATGGCGGGCTCGGCATCGCTGCAGTTAGAGGATTTGATCTTCATTTCTGGTCGAGGAAGCCTAACAATGATGGGCTAATGGTATGGATGGTTTACAGGAGCATTGATCTGAAGCAGTTAAAAAAAACAAGAAAGTAAAAAACTCGACCTGCCGGGGGAAGACCGCCCCCGACGGCATTTGCTAAGGAGAACAACCTCTCACGCAGGTCGAGAAAACCCCCGAACCCCCTCCCCGATCCTACACAGGGACTCAGCTGGCCGTTGTGAGCTCCGGCGCGAGTCTTTACCATATGCTTTGACCGGGGAAGGCGAGGGGATTTTTTTTTATGCACTGGGCGTGCTACAGTACCGCGCACAGCTACAGTGCAGTGCACTGTGCGTGCTACAGTGCCGCGCCCAGCTACAGTGCCGCGGTGGGAATCGTGGGCGAGCAGCGCTCGAACCCACGACCGGCGGCTCACCAACCGGGAGCCTTGCCGCACGAGCTACCGCTCGTTCCCCGATCTGAAGCAGTTTATTAAGCCGGAACACACGATGATGCTTATTGAAAACGATTTAACTCTTTGGGCGATTGCCATTGCGGAAGATGCTGATGTAATTTTCATTTTAGTGGCCTATAGCGTCTATTCTCCCCATCTCAGGTCCATGCAGTTCAAATGATTTTGAGTAGAGGGTACTTCTTCAATAGGATGATTCATCCATACTCGGCTTTCTACACTGCAGGTACGTACAGCCATGTGTCTTCTATTGTGTACGTTGGAATGATATCACGCAATAAGTTTATGCAATTGGCTCCTACTAAATCAGTGATCATAATTAAAATGATCGTGTCATTAAATATTCTTTGATAGTATCCTGATGGATTTATGGTCTCTTCGCATGTTATTTCAACGTTGCAAAGCTGATCAGTTCTGAAACTACAAGTCATCATTAGTTCAAGGAATATATTAACTGAGGCATGGCTTTTAGGAATTTATAGATCCTCTTATAGATGCATGATTAATCGAGTATGCGCTTCAAACTCATCGTCACTGATAATCTATCCTTGCTTCTTTTGGATTAGCTTAGCATCTGCTACCTATTTTGTTCTTTCTTTCCACAGTGTTTTTAATTTATTTCATGGACCTGTTCTGCTTTCAGGTGCCAACGCAGGTGCTGAAGCTTGTCCAGCTAACCTAGCTGGAGCGGTTAATTTGATATGATTGAGCCGTGTTTCATACCCTTTGGCTATCCGGGTTCAAGAGGTGACAGCATATATTTTCCTTTTTGTGTACAGCCATGTTTGCTTGGCTTGACATCGTTTATGGTTCACAGTAGATTGGCAAGTATGTATGTTTGATTGACAATGTAATCGGTTTGGCATTCAAAAAATGGTTGCCATCTAGTCCAGTTTTGGTAATGTCAAACTTGTGTTGTGTCAATACATATGATTTCACGACCAAAGAAAGGAAGAGTTGGTGAAGTCAGAGGTGGTTTTCCTTCCCTAGATTCGTGGAAGGATTTTACTACTTAAAGGTTCAAAATTGATCGAGAAATGAATGATGAATTGTTTAAGTTCCTGCTGAATCCACTTCAGTTATTCATGATCAACGATATTAAAAAAGGTTGACTTAGGAGAACTGCAAATTGATTTATATTTGGAATCATAGGGAGTACTGGTCAAATTTTTAATTGGAGACTGATAGGGATATCTCAAACATCAATTTTCAATGGTTTGCTTTCCATATAACGTGTGAGTCTGATAATGTCATGTTGCTAAAATAATATCGTTATAAAAAGCGCATGAAGAAATTCAATGTTTTAATTCTTTCATTCTCCCCTAATACAACATCAAATAATTTACCATACATGGCTGGTGCATTGGTTCAGTTGCTCACCATTGACATCCATCAATATTGATGTGTTGACACTGGGATGTTCCAATTTAAGAACATCTGAGAGAAGATGAAGTGATTGTGCACCAATTTTTTCATAGTTAATTAACAGATCGATTCTGACGTTCTACCACTATCTTCTCGCATATCTTTTCAGTCAATTATTATGTGCCCTGTTTGAACTCGCTGAGTACTGTTGTCTCTATGTTTTGTCCCTCTGATGAGTGGTAGTTTTAGATGAGACTACCACTCATCAGATGGACAGTTTGGAAGTTTCTGAATATTTTTGCAAGAGAATTTTGCCCCCATGAGGAGAAAAAAATGTTTAATACACTGATGAATTATAACACAATTCGATATGCAGATGCCTGATTTTTTTTGGTTGACATGATGCAGAAATAATGGCGTACTCATGCAGTCATGCAAGTTCTTCAGCCCCTGTATCCATTGATGTGGTCTTTGGAACATGAACTTCTATATGACTATGTAGTTGTCACATGTTATGTTTACTTTCATAAGTTTTCCAGTTCACTCTGGTGCTACCTGTAGTGGTTTTAGTTGATAAACATATATTTTGTATGATACTCAGTTTAACTCCGTGAAGAAACCATATATGATTGATTTCCCATATTTTTCTTAAATGCATATCGCATTTGTGCCACCCAACTTTCAATCCAGGATAGGTTGTCATTGAGTAGTCAGAACCTCCAGATGAGACTGTTTTACACTATGAAATTTTCATTGTTTTGTGGTTCTGATTACGTAACAATACCGACAATATTTCAGAGGTTTATTCATGAGATCCGTGCTAGTCGAGTTGATGAATTAGAAAGGAATGACGATTTTTCTTGTATCTACAATGTTTCCATTTTTTTACTCCATGATGGTGAAATGGCGAACATGTGCAGAGTCTTCAATCTTGCATTGGGAGGTGGGGTAGTGATGTGGAAAAAAAGAATATAGTGGCCAAATGTACATAATGCTGACCTGGACAGCACTTGTCTCCGTTGCACGTCGTGAAATCTTATCAATGACACTAGAGCCATGAAATTGATACCATCTTGTTATTTAGGATCCAAATATGTATTTTGAAAATTCGAGGGCCTAGATGATTTAGAAAACAAGTTTGAGGAATACAAGTGCACTTTACTCAATGTGAACATATATACTTCCTTAGTGTATTATGCCTTATTCAGCTATACTAATTTTCTTTGCATGAATTATTTTTGGCTTACACTTGAAACTAAAACAAAACGCATGAAACGATACTTGTACCTATTGCGAATTGTGGCTAGTAAGCATACATTGACCATTCTTTTTGTAATTTGTATGTGTATGCAAAGTTTTTTATTAAGTGAAATTATCCAGCTGCAAATCACAAGGGCATAATTGCATAACCAAGCCAAGCTACCACAACTGAAAAGCTACCAACTAAGAAGACAGCCATTACAAACGCTGGAAAAAAATAAGAACGAACTCCAAAGTGCACCCTCTGTCCTGAAAATGCCGAAACATCTCGTCACAGTTCTTGCCACAAATTAGCATCTTTAAGATGATGTTCGTGAGGGAAAAACATGATTCACTCGTAGTTAAACACTAGAAAGATGGCGCGGCATTGCCGCGCTTGGTTGCCCGCTTTGGAGCTTTGTATAAGGTGAAAAAGAAGAGAATATTATCTGAAATTTTCAAATGCAAAAAGAAATGGCAAGAATGTGAATCATCATAAATATAAAAAAAAAAACTCGACCTGCGGGGGGTAAGACAGCCCCCGGGCATTGCATTTAAGAAGAAGACCTTCTCACGCAGGTCGAGAAAACCCCCGAACCCCTGCCCCACCCTTACACAGCGGCACCGTAGCCCATGTGAGACGACCAACGACCTGAGTCGGGCCTTAGACCTGTGCTTTGGTTGTGGGACAGACGAGGGGATTTTTTTAACCTCAACCTGAAATTCGCTCCCACCGGGAATCGAACTCAGGATCTGAGGAGTGCTACTGAGACCACCTAACCAGTTCAGCTAGGGGCTCCCACCGGGAATCATCATAAATATGATGCCCATATGATAAATGGAAGGTGAATCACTGTGAATCGATGTAGTTACCTGTTTTACTAAGCTATTAATACAAAGAATTAAATACAATTGTATTTTACAGGCATTGGACCAAGCTAAATCACTGTATTTTGTACCTTACAATATGGAACTTTGTTTTAGTTGAATAGAGGACAATCATCCTCGAATGCAGGGCCATCTCCTCTGATAAGTGTCCTTCCCATCCAGTTCAATCTTCCTTCCCTTCCAGTTCAACCTCCAGCATGATTGTATTCAATATATCTCGAAAATTAGGTACAGGTGAACATGAAAAGAGTAGAGGAACTGATGTGTTTATACAGCCTTGTATGTAGCAAAGCAAGTCGATGATGGCCTGATGTTGGTGAGCAGTTATCAACTTATCATGTCACACAATTATTAGTGATATAAATACATAAGCGCATGTACTATGCATGTCATGAAATGTAATATGTGTCAAGTCAAACTAGGGGGGAAATTGGTAGCCAACAGATTAAATTATGCTTCTCGTACGTAAGCAAATGTAATAACTATGGCATTGGAGTAGGCAGGATAACTCACATCATAGTGGCCAGTAACATATACCTTACATAGTTAAGTGTGGTTAGTAAAGCCACTGGAGCAGCGATTCTTTAAGGTAATTCAGAAACAAAAAGAGCTCAGTTTAGGATTGGGAAATCTTTTGCCCTTTGTAAGTGAATTTTGTACAAGTACAACATGTCATCTCAGTTTAAATAAACTAATGCAAGTACATAAAAATAACAAGGATTCTCAAAGCAGAGATCTGTTAGAAGGAATAGACTATACAAATGAGATGATCTTCAGGATTTAATGATACACGACATGCCTCACATGTTCTATGGACTACATGCATACTGATGTGTGAGTAAACAATTCTTTATTAGTGATAATAATTGGCAACAGTCATCAACAACTGTATGAAAGAAATTGTTCCTCTCAATTCTGTTCCTGCCTAGTGCCTACTTAATATTGCAAGCAGCACAGAATCTGATATATATGAAGAGAAGTGCTAAAGGACTGTATATTAAACTTATCTACAAAAGGTGAAGGATAGGGTCTTACTAGAGAAATTGAGGTTGATTTCTACTATTTTTGCCCACTTTTGCTTTCTCTTCTTGTTTTCCCCTTCCTCTGTTTCTTGTTCCCTACCAAGCTATGCATCAACAACAGCCAAAAGCAACAGAACTACAGTATAAAACTGAAATATAATTGATAATAGAAGACAGCGCTTCTGTATATTGCATTCATAAATCAAATATTAAACTTATATCTCACAGTAGCACAAATGTAAGCCATGCATAATGCTCTCAATATTGAAGTTATATGTAACACTGTCTATATGCATTAAATTTAAAATTAAAGTTACAGTTTCTTGCACCAGTAGAACTTCGAAGGAGTAAAAAATACATAAAAAGTGAAGTACAAAGCTGTGAATATGATTTAAGGTATATAATAGTTCGGAATAAGAATGATAATGATAATGTATCTTGATGCGCATCTTGTTCTACAAAGGTTAATCATTGTTGAAAAATTCATTACCAAGTAAAAAAATGTCATTATTTTGTTTTTGCTCAACTAAGGAACTCAGAGGCACTTTCTTTGGGCACTTCGGAGTAAAAAATACATCAAAAGTGAAGTACAAAGCTGTAAATATAATTTAAGGTATATAATAGTTCGGAATAAGAATGATAATGATAATGTATCTTGATGCACATCTTGTTCTACAAAGGGTAATCATTGTTGAAAAATTAATTACCAAGTAAAAAAAATGTCATTATTTTGTTTTTGCTCAACTAAGGAACTGAGGGCACTTTCTTTGGGCACTTCAATCAAGATGAATGAAACATGAACATTTTGAGGACAAATTAAACGAATGCTTACAGTAGTCCCACAAATAGATCACAATTTTAATAGAAATATAGAGAACACTACTTGAGGAATGAGTCAAACGTCAATAGAGATTTAGCCATCTTCTAGCTTCACAATAATTGAGAATTTTCTTATGACATTAATTTAATCTGGAGTTCTCTCAGCTGCTTCATCAATTCGGAATAGGGTTGGAGGCAGAATATTTTCAGTCTTTGACGCGTCTAATAGCCACTGTCATAGGAGAGATGAGCTAAACTGATGAAAAATGCTCAACATTTTTACTGAATCCTATATGGAACACGGATCTGATAGCAATAAAAAAGTGGGTGCTCTGTTAACTTGCTTAGTCCTTAAGATTTAATGATGTATGAAACACGGATCTGATTTAGCAATAAAAAACTGGGTGCATTGATAACATGCCGAGTCCTTATGAGAAAGGTTTGATTCTTGATGCTTCTTAAAATTGTTCGTCTGATTTGCATTAAGCAAACATCATCATAAATAATGCTTGAGAGTCCACATAAGTGCTATCATGATTTTATCTTCAGCTAATATTTACTAATCTCTGTATAATATAAGCACTAATGTTGAAGTAATTGGCATATCTGGTTTTACACTTCATGTTTGGTACTAGTATAATGATTCCTAACTTATTGCACGTGAGGCTGAGTCTCTCACAAGTCACAACCAGCACGGCATGCACACACGTTGCTAAATCAGCGCGTATCAAGATATGAAGGGCGTGGTGAGGAGAGAGCCGGTTGCTGTGGTAAAGGCAAGCGCCCTTTGCATCATCACGCTCGTCTTGTCTAAGCATTACATCGAACATCTTAGCTGCAGCCCCTGCAGCACGAACACTGACCTGTAGAGCCACCGCCCTTTGCATCACGCACATCCTGTATCGTGGCGCGCAAGAGGATGGGACCAGAGCGGTCTTCCGGCGGCCCGGCGGCCTTGGCCATGACAAGCTCGATGCTTGACTAGTCACCCATGGAGGAGAGGTAAAGGCTCGAGAAGAGTTGTGGAGATGGAGTGGGAAGGAGGTGGAGTGTGCATACTAGGACCAGATGTGTTGCAAGCGAGGCCGAGGACATGCTCGGACAGGAGGTGATGGTCGGAGGTGGCGGTGGTGACGGCTGGGACGGCCGGACGGGGAGAGCTTCTCAGGCCACACCGCAAGAGATGGGACGCGAGGGGGAGCCCGGATCGAGAGGATTCGGGAGAAAGCCGGATGGGTCGCGGGCGAAGGCCCAATCCAACTGCATCGGACGGTTCATGTGATGAGTTCAGCGTATCGGACGGTTGCGGTTAACGGGTCAGGGCCGTCTCTAAGTATTTGAGGCCCCAGTGCAAAACGTGAAATGAGGCCCTAAAATTTCAAATTCATATAGCCAAGTATATAACTTTCATGCATTCCCTTCTTCACAATATTTGAGAAGTACTTCGCTTCTTTTACTTTTCTTATGATTTCAGATCTGATTACGTTTGCAAGCAAACTTATTACTCATTCTGGATGCTCTTTCAGACCTCATTTTGGAGTTTGATTTTTAGAATTAAATTGAGGCTCTTTCTACGCAAATCTATCAAAAGCACCCCTTTGAGATGGAACTGCTCTTCTAGTCTTTGCTTCTTTTTACGCTTTTTACAACCAGAATCATATTTTCTATTCCTAGAATACATGAAGATTAGTACCTGCTTGATAAACAAATAGGCGCTTAGCAAGAAGCGACAGCATATAGTACTAGCACAAAGATTAAAAAAATAAAAAGAACATGGAGCGCTGATGATGTAAGATTAAAAAAAGAAACGACATGCCTGCTTGCTTGCTTGAGGGCCTTCACGCGAGAGGCTCACAGGCCGCACGCTGCGCTTTAGGCGATTTGAGGGCAGTGCTGATGGTCTCGTCGAGGTCGCCCGTCGGGGTATCTGCAATTGTAACGAGTTGGTGCTGCGATTTGGAGCAGATTTGAGCGATTTGGAAGAGGACGACGGTGTGGCTTCTCATGGAAGGGAACGATCAATTGATTCAATCACCTGCCTAACGGAACTTGCGTCGAGCGACCGTGAAAGACGACGTTGTGGCTTTCGCCGAGTTATTGGGCTGCTTTGCTTCTTGATTCTGGGCTGTGATGGGCTATTTTTATAGTCTATGTGCATTGTGAATTGGAGGCCCCAAATATTTGGGGGCCCTGTTCGGTCGGCCATATAGGCCCTCCTAATCGACGGGCCTGAACGGGTTGACGTGGACATATCCACGACCCACGAATGCGACCGCATTGGGATAGTAAGAGATCAGTTCCGTGATTCTATAGTCTATGCTGCATACAGGGCTTTGAATCCAAGTGCTAGAATATATGCAACGGTGAGGCTCGACTCGACAGGGCTCATGGTTTGGAACACGAATAGGCAGATCACACACAACACGATTTTGATTTATTGCCTTCCACACAAATTAAAAGCACACCCTTTTCAGTACACAAAACACACAGCTCCGATCATACTGCGTATTCAGATATCAAACATTGCAGTCAAATTATCAATAGATAGTTCATAGATAAATACACACACTGTTGCAGATAGAAGCTGATGAACTCCACAAATCTCACGTAGTCCCTTATTATGCATAAAGCAACGACGAGGTCGATCTGCACACCACGAAAGTCGACCATATATATATGCAGCAAAGTAATGTGATCACCGATCATCCTTGAGCTCAGTGCTGGGTGGGAGGGTGGTAAATTGGAGTTGGCGACCCGTAAGTCGGCGTCGGCGGGTGGTACTCTGGCACGCCCGGCGACTTGTGGAAGTGGTCGAAGAAGTGGTGGTGGTGGTCATGGTCCTTATGGAAGTGATCGAAGAAGTTACCGTGGCCATGGTCCTTGTGGAAGTGTTCGGACAGGTGCTTCACGTGGTCGTGGCTGATGGTTGCCGAAGCACAATCAGCAGAGGGGAACTGCACCTTTCCTGCCACGACGTTAAAGCTGCCGTCGTCCATCGGCACGATGTTGGATGGTTCCTGCCCGGGGCACGGCGAGCCCGCTGCATTATGAAGCTGGGCAAAGCAGTGGGCGTTGTGGAGGTCGGCAGCCAAAGGGACGGCAAAGGCGCCAGAGACGTCAAGCTTGCCCATGGCCTTCCTCTCGTAGTCGCCGTTGCTGTTCTTGCACTTGATCACAACCTGAAGGCCTGAAATGAACATGTTGTTGGTACATGTTTAAGAAATATTTACAGTCTATGTAGTGTGTGTATGTAGCTTGATCATATGACATCTACTTAGTAGTGTGTACCCTTGAAAGCCGTCTCGGCCATCATGTTCTTCCTGGTGCAATCGGCGCACTTGGCCTGCCCGACGAGGACCGATGCGGCCTCGACGGAAGAAGCGTCTGCAATGGAGGTCACCATCATCATCATGGCGCAAACGAGGAGAAGCCCACGAGGAGCAGCACCCATGTTTGCCAAACACTATCTGCGCTGCGGAGCTACCTAGCTTTCTCTTCTCTGAAGTATGCAGTGGTGATGGATTAGTTATATCAGGGGAGGCGATGCATGGCTTATATATAGGCGCCTGCGCTGGTCATATACTTCTAGCTCGTTGTGACAAGATCGAGACTTTAAGGACGTTCCCATAACTTTGGCGCCGCATTTGCAGATGGAATATTTAATGCCGTCTCCACTGAGTTGATCAATCAAAGTACTACTATGGTTGATTGTTGCCTCCCTTTCATTGGTGGTACTCAGCCAGCAAAGCAGCTGTAAAGTGTCCTTGTGCGAGGCAATAATTATGCGGAGCAGTACTTTCAGATCAGATGGACAATGGAATATAAAGGACTGAGGCAGTGTCCAATCCAATAACAATAAACTGTACAGCGGAAAACAGACTCAAATCATACGATCTCATTATCGCAGGATCATTAGCAATGAGTGACGGAGACTGCGGTTACATTTTTTGAATAGGACACCTAGATTAATCCAAAAACTAATGAATCATTTGTACTGGCGAAAAAGTTCATCTCAGAACAACCCATAAAAGAAGTACTCCCCAGCAAAACCAATTCTTGCCACTTCTCTTTTAATATGTGATCATATATACGTTTCTAGTTATCACACACCACATTGAATGTTTCCCGTATATATGCCACTATGACCCAATGACATATGGCCCCCGCATGCATCCAGATGTCTTGAGAACGGATGCATATGAGGAGACCTCCTATATATATATATATTTTTTTTTTTTTGTGAGCACAGCACACCACCCTTTATTAATCAACGGAAGTGTATGAATTACAAACACCATCAGGTGGTGTTAAGAGCCAAACATGTCGGACCACATCTCTATAGATTGAACTCCTAGCTAAGCCATGGGAATCGGTGTTTGACGCTCGATTCTCATGAGTAAAAACTACTGAAACAAATCCTTCAGAGTTTGCCCTGATCTCTCGAAACAGTCCAGCCATATCTACTCATCCCAGCGCCTTGAATATTCTTGACCGCATTAGAGCAATCACTAGCAATCCTAATCTTCTGCATGAGTGTGTCCTTTGCCAACGCCAATCTTTCCCTGCAAGCCATGACTTCCACCGTTTCAGCATCTATGATTCCTTCCATCACTAGCGCCGAAGCTCCATGGAACACTCCATGTTCATCCTGAGCAGAGGCAGCGTCAACATTAATCTTCATGAAACCCGTTGGAGGGGGAATCCAAAGAGGATGTGAAACCTGGCCTGGCTGCCTCCCCCTCAATTTTGGAATTGCCACTACCAGCTCAGATATATACCTTTCGACTAACCAATGTGTGGATAAAGGGCTACGAAATATATTTTCATGGATCGCTTTCCTACACGCATGGTAGATAGTCCAGAGCGTGATTACCACTCGAGTTAACTCTTCATGAGACAATGACTCCATCATTGCCACCAACCAGCCTCGAGCATCTTCTGAGCATCCCAAGTACCAGTTGAGTTGAGATCAAAAAAAAAAAAGTACCAGTTGAGTTGTCAATGAGCTCACATACTCGACTCGGTGGCAACGGCGGAGCTGGGGGGGGGGGGGGGGGGGGGGGGGGGGCCGGCAGGGGCCATGGCCCCCCCTAACTTCTGAAAAATTCCAGAGGACCGGCTCTTCTCTGGCCTGTTTCGAGCCCAAGTTGGAAGCCCGTCATCGTTGGATGCAACAGCCCAAGAAAATATCAACAGTTGGCAGCCCAACGAAACTAGCAGCAGTCGGCACTCGGCAGGCAATAGCACCAGCAGAAAACGCGTCGGCGACCGTTCCTTCGAGTCGAAGCTTTCGACTGGCCGCGCGCGACGACGATTTCAGTTTTCAGATCCAGTTGCCGCGAAACACCATGGGCGAATCAGGCGATGCGCCGACACCGCCTCGGCTGCTCCATCGACATCTCAGCGGCATGGAGACGATGGCCGGCAGCCCCGGGTCGCCGTCGCCGGAGACGGAGGAGATCGCAGCGAACCCGGCCACTGCTCCCGAGCTTCGCGTCCAGCAGGCAGCAGAGAACACATGTACGCTCGCCCTAGTTCTCCTCCTCCCCAAACCCAAATCTTATTTCTGGATGGAGACTTTTCAATCATCTTGACGAGTGGATGTACGAGCTTGCTAGTGAAAATTTTGATGAACACCATTGGCGCTGGAGGCACTTCCTTCCTGCTAGTTTTGCGATACATTGTATAAATGCGCTCAGATACTTCTGAAATGAAATGAAAGGTACTTTGTGTGATGAAATAACAAAAATATATCCTTATTGCAGAGGTCTGTTCTGCAAGCTGAAGACTATATTGGATCTGAAGCAATAAGAGCACAGTTCATTGGGTAGCATATCAATTACCATTTGCCATACTGTTCCATGGTAAGTAGGCAAAAAAGATAAAGATTCATATTCTTTTACAGATACCACATAACACATAAATTACATATGCTAACAATTTGAATGTTGTGCTTGCAGGTTGTCCTCCCGGTGCAAATCGCTGGGAATTGGAGCTGCTACTTCTGGGACTTTGAGAAGGTAAGGGTCATGTGGCCTAATGTATATATTTTGAACGCAATGTCAACAATCATCTTGTTTAATTAATAAAAAAATCCTTGCACTACAGACCAGCCTGGAATTACCAAGACGGAGTTGCTCCACTTTCTGTTGATAGTATATCTATACATAGCTTTGCGAATTATTAGAATACGGTGCGAATTGGCAATTTTTTTTGCAACCAAGAACCAACAGTTGTTATGTCCGATGAACGACCGGCCCCCCCTGGATTTCTCGTTCAGCTCCGCCACTGCTCGGTGGGTTGGCACTAGGGCTGCACAGTGGTCTAGGCACACCGTTGTGTGGCAACAAATTCATGTTCCATATCTCTATGGTAATCCCCGTGCCCTGCTTGAGCACTTCTTTTCCATCCCTGCACGCCATGGCTTAGGGATAACACGGCCCATTCAGCCCATAATCACAAGACAGTTTTTATTTTTTATAATATTGTTAGCAATCTTGATAAACTTTATATTTTATAGGTGCATGAAATTTTTCAACATTCATATACAATAATTTCAAAAATAGTCCATATAATTCAATGATTTTGATATACCTTTTCATTTTTTGGAAAAATATTGTTTTGATATATAAAAAGTAGTGATGCATCAAAAATATTCAAACATATGGAAGATTGACAAGATTCATCATCTTATAATGACTAATTAATCACTTTTAAATGTACAATTTCAATATTTTTCGTAAAATATTGAAAAAATAGAGGAATATTGAAAGGGTACATTCAAAGTATTGAATTTTAAAATTTTAGAAAATATATAAATAAAATTCTTATAGCATGTTTGAATGACTCGATTCAATATTTGATATACATTAAAACGATACAAAAAAATGTTGAAATGATATATTCAACAAAATGTTATATTTTGAGAATTCAGAAATATAAAAAGATATATCCATGTGCAACCTTATTTTATTTCATTAATTCTAAGGATCATGAGGGTTCAAACTTGTTTAAAAAGGGAGTTGCTTGAGAGATAAATTGATTTAAAGTTTAAAATCCATCTTGAATTCCGTGCCCCCCCCCCCCCCCCCCCCCCCCCGAATCAGAACCTGCCACGCCTTGCATCATTGCCCCTTCCCCTCAGCCCATCCGCGTGCATGACATCCATATGGTTGTATACGAGGGATTGTTCTAATTATGATAGGCATAGGAGGCCTACGAGAGCATCTCCAACTGTTATGTATAAGCAGTTTTCAAATCTTAATTTAAGGTGTAGTCAACAAAAAGCTCCCCAACAATTATCTAAACACACTCTATATATTTAGCTTTGCTCCATTTTAGCCCAATCCAACCCCTACATTTGGTAAACCAAAATTGGGAATTGTTGGAGGAGACAAGTTTTATTACTACCAAAATATTTTAGAAACTCCCCAAATCAAGGTTTAGAGACTATTTTATTTTGATACCTGCTGGAGATTCTCTTAGGGGGGCCCAAATTGAGTGGCCTGAGAGGCCATTAGACTGTCCACAATGTAGAAGAGGCTTGAAAATACATGTCATATTGGTGCTACATTTTCATTTTACGCTGCTGCAGTGTGCAAATATTTATTGTCTTGTTATATTCTTCTTTTGCTTTGTCATTTCATTTGGCCGTGGACCCAGCTTCCTTCCTCTCAACAAGCACCGGAGCAACTACATGCATGGACGTAAGGAATCCTTTTTAGGCACAGGTTGCTGCAGTGGGCAGGCACCGAGGTTAAGTAGCCTTTTTTTTTTTTGGGCACTGTGACATGTGCAATGCGTGATGCTTACAAAAAGTGCTTACAGCAAAAACCATTAAGCACCTATACGAAAATTGTTTCCTACAATGCAAAAGGGTGCTTAGAAGAGACTAACCGCCTTACTAAACATCTTAAGCATCAGGTGCCAACTTAAGCATCTTTTCCTTTATATAAGCACCTAGTGCCAAGAATAAACCAGTTTTTTAGCCTAAGCAGCCCTATAAACACCTCCATTGTACATGCTGATGGACCATATTAGCTAGCTATTTCAGTGGTTGGGTTGGGAAATGATATTGAATCAGTGGCGGATGGGCTTTCTCAATATTGGGCTCAGCTAGGCTTCATGACTTCTGCTGCTGTCAACCTACTTCTAGAAAGGTTTTTCAGACCGATGGGCTCTATCGAGACATATTGGGTTCAGCATCTTCTGAAGCTAAACACAACAAAAGGAGAGGATCAAAAGCTCGTATACAGCACATTCGTGTCATCCATTTGTACAGCTCCTTTAGAAACATAAGATGCAATGATTCATATAACCTGAAGAGTGGTGTCTCATACTTAACAACCGGACCAAATTGCACGGTTGTAGCAGAGTTATATAAATTGATTCTATATTATAAAACCTAAATTTATACATGAAAACACACCACACATCATGTTTGCATCATCTCCGAATTTTATATGCACATTTCTTAGCAAAATCTGGTTTTAACTTGTTAAAACTGCAATATAGAGCGAAATGGCCTGTAGCCTAGTGGTTACAAGAGCCTCAGTAGCACCTGAGGTCCTGGGTTCGACTCCTCGTGGGAGCGAATTTTCTAGGATTTAACGGCGTTGTGCATTCAGCGGGAGGCGACGTGGCCGTCGACAGCGAGGCGCCAGTGGTGACTTCGTCAATCTTGAGGATTTGCCGGCTCAGTCTTCGAAGATGCTCATAGGGGTAGGGTTTGCATATGTACGTTCATAGGGATGAGTGTGCGTACGTTGTGAGTGTCTGAGTTGTACTGTGTAATTCGCAAAAAAAAAACTGCAATATAGAAAAACCAGCAAATGGAACATATTTGTGCCAGCTCCGTGCTGATATTACCTTACTTGGACTACACATTCTTAATGATCTTTAATATTCAGACAATTTATATGTAGAATTTTAAATGGAACCATTGGATTCAATGGAGAAGTGTTCAAGCGAGCTGACATCGCTAAAATTGGTAACTCAATTGCTGCAGACGATATATACACTACCCTCTAATATTGTTGCCAGTCTCTCTCCTCGCATGGTTTCTCCCAACAGCAGAGTAAACTGCAACAGAAGGGCCCCAGATCAACTGGGCCAACCAACCATCATATAGTCGTCGTCCCGTCTCTCCCTCACGATATATATATGGTAGTGCCTCGTGTAAAAGTTGAGAAATTCTTTGGTCATTGGAGTTAATTGTAACCGTTCGTTTGGTCAGATCGAACGATTAAAAATAGGAAGGTACCTACTAAAAGGAACTTTAAGTTGTGGACCATTACCAAATGATATGGGCCAGGTACTAATTATTTTTTCTTTTTTAAAATTTGATAAGGCACGTGGCCATTTTGAATATAGAGGTTGAAAATTTTTGGAGATGCTGTTAGTTTCCATGTTTTTTAGAGGATGTTTTATTTATGAGAGTAGCTAAAAACCGGAATTTAGCCATCTATTTTAGCTAGGCTTTTGGAGTTGCTGTAATGTTTTTCTATTTTAGTCCATTAGGCATTAACTGTAAGCATGTAAGGCAGGAGAGAACAGCAGTTGGATGAAGACTTATTAGAGAGCCTCATTTCTTGATCCATCAGAATAAGGTTTTTTTGTATCGTCGCAGTAATATCACTGAACTATCACCATAGGAAATATTAGTAATAATTTACCATGCAATGGTGCTCGTTTTCCACCAGCTTAAATATTTACACCAGAAAAGATAAATAAACATTGTACCTTTCTTAAATAATAATTAAACAGAAAAAAGTTACATCGTGGTAACATGAAACTTTAAAATCACACCCTGAATCTTACATGTATGATATACTTCAACACATATACATAAATATAAGCACTCTGACAATCACATGAAGAAAAAAAATGTACCGGTTATTTTATAGAAAGTGAGAAGCGGGCTGCAAACCACGAAAAGACCATGCTTGCAACTTATAGCATAATGTAACCACAAGCTTAGTGCTTCGCCGGAGGGTGGTAGATTGGAGTCGACGATCCACCGTAGGTCGGTGTTGGGGGGTGGTACTCCGGCTTAGGCTCTGGCTTCGGTTTCGGTGGCACGGGCTTCTTGTGGAAGTGGTCGATAATGTGCTTCTTGATCTTACCGCCGAAGGTGTCAGATGCACTCAAGGCTGGAGGGTGGTAAATTGGAGTCGGTGACCCACCATATGTCGGCGTCGGAGGGTGGTACTCTGGCGTGGGGGGATGATACTCCGGCTTGGGCTCTGGCTTTGGCTTTGGTGGCACGGGCTTCTTGTGAAAGTGGTCGATGATGTGCTTCTTGATCTTACCGCCTAAGGTGGCAGACGCACTCAAGGCTGGAGGGTGGTAAATTGGAGTCGGTGACCCACCATATGTCGGCGTCGGGGGGTGGTACTCTGGCGTGGGGGGATGGTACTCCGGCTTGGGCTCTGGTTTCGGCTTTGGTGGTAATGGCTTCTTGTGGAAGTGGTCAATGATATGCTTCTTGATCTTACCGCAAAAGGTGGCAGAGGCACTCAATGCCGGAGGGTGGTAAATCGGAGTCGGCGATCCACCGTATGTCGGTGTCGGAGGGTGGTACTCGGGCGTCGGAGGGTGGTATTCTGGCTTGGGCTCTGGCTTCGGCTTCGGTGGCACCGGCTTCTTGTGGAAGTGGTCGATTTTCTTGTGGAAGTGGTCAATGATGTGCTTCTTGATCGGGCCGCAGATGGTAGCCGATGCACACTCCGCTGATGGGTTGTGCGTCTTGCCGGGGACGGCAACGAAAGTACCCTCGGAATGTGGCACGATCTCTGACGGCTCCTGTCCGGGGCACGGCTTCCCTGCCGCAGTGTGGAGCTGCGCGTGGCAGTCGACGCCATGGAGGTCAGCGGCCAGCGGGACGCTGAATGCGCCTGAGCCATCGATCTTGCCGACGGCCTTGCTCTCGTACTCGCCGTGACCGTTCTTGCACTTGATTGCGACCTGAAGACCTGAAGTGAAAATTTCGAAACAGTGTTAGTTGGATGTACTGATGTAGATATCCGGAAATACCAGTAGTATAAACGAAGTATGATGCATTTTGATATCCGATGCTTACCCTTGAACACCGTCTCGGCGTTCATGTTCTTCCTGGTGCAGTCGGCGCACTTGGCCAGGCCGACGACGACCGATGCCGCATCGACGGACGCGGCGTTTGCGACGCCGACCGCAATCAGCACGGCGCAAACGCCGAGAAGGAACCTTGCCGCCATGTTCGTGTAACAATGGCTCGCTGTTGCATCTAAGACGTATGCTATGTTTTCGATGAGTGGAAAGGAGCGGCATTGCATGGCTTATATAGGCGTCAGCAATGATCACACACAGCTCGATCTGACACGATCTTTGAGCGATGATGGTATGAGGCGGTCGTATAATTTGGGCGCCGAATTTTCAGATCGCGAGTTAATGCCACCGTCCAGCTGAATCATGCCTAATAACGATTGGGTTGGTGTGGTTTGTGTTGTGTGGGTTACGTTTGCTGGCTGGCATGAATTCATGCAAGCAACGTAAGTACGTGTATGCCCTGTAGAGAAAATACGCTTTTCATTGGTGGTGTCGAAAAAGCAAAGTTAATGTTTAGTTGTTTGTCCGCTGCGCAAGACAACGTGGTTGCACAACAGTACTTTGTTTCAAGAAAGGACGGTACTTTGAAGTGTGAAATGAGATAAAAGGTGCTTTCGTTTTCTGTTCTTACAGCCACCGAACTAATCTATTATTGGACTTGGTGAATATATAGACCGTACGTACTTCACACGACAGTAATAATAATTTATTTGATTGAACATGCTACTGTTAGTATTTCCGTGTCAAATAATCATCACAACATATTTCCTAGTTCCTCGCAAAAAAAAAGAACATATTTCCTAGTTGATATTTTATAGTTTGTTTGTTTCTATTTATTAGCACATTTGGAAGACAATATAATTTCGTCAATCTTTCTTTGTATGACGGTTCCCGATTGAATCTAAACGTTGTTCGATTTTTTCAAACTGCTTAGCGAGACAACAGATAGCATAAATAATGCATAGTTTGTATAGCAGGACAGCTCTCATGGATGGTCCCAAAAACAATAGATCAAGGACAGAACAATTGCACTGATACTCTTGACGGTCATTAACTCCATGAACGTGCACAATGGTTCCATACAACAAGCTATCTAAATATTTTCAATTTGGTTAGCCAAGAGAAATATGATGAACAATCAGTCAGGTTCGTAAAAGATGAAATAGCCTACTACTCCCTCCGTTCTTAAGTTGATGTCGCCTTTATCACTAACAAAATTTGAAACATAACTTATAATTTGGCAAATTTGAGCTAATATTTTGAATAAAACGAATGGTTAAACGTAACTAAAAAAATCAACGGCAACATCAATTTAAGAACGGAAAGAGTAACCCTTGAGTTGTTTTACGGGGCGATATTTCTCATTCTTGGGCATAGCAGTCCTTGTTATCTATCTCTCTTATGAATCCTTTACCTCGCGATACACATAAAAATTGATGGGTTCAGCTGCACATTAGCTCAGCTAATCCGCACACACTGATTATGTAGGAATTAAGCTCAGGCCCACCTCTAGAAATTAAAGCTATGACTGGTATAATGAAAGGAACAGCAGGACCATTCAGAACCACCAGAGTCCAGCTGGATCAAGGGGCTCTTTTGGCAAGAAAGGGTATCGTTTCTAAATTGTGTCTCTCAGTTAATTTCTTATTATCAGTTATATATGATTTCGCCAACATAATATAGTGACAGTGTCTTAGTATTCCAGCTGTTGCCATCATATATATTCTTACTCCAGACAGTATCTTAGTGCCTTTTTTCATACATTTACCTGTATATCTCTATAATGAAGGAGGTAAATCCTGCAGCCTTACAAATGAAATTCTTTGCACATGCAAGCGAGCATAGCTCAGCTGGTTAGTTTTTTGTGGTGGAACCAACCCACCTGGGTTCATGTCCCAGCTAGACTTGGCACAGGATGTAGCACATTTAAGCAACTCCAACAAACTAGTTAAAAATAGATGGCCAAAGTCTTGATTTAGCTATTATGTAAAACTGAAACGGTCCCAGAAAGATGATCAAACCCAAGAGCCTCTCTATATTTCAATCCTCTTTATATTCAAATGCTAGAACAATTGGGGGAACCGCATGGAACAATTTGAGAAAATTGCTGGAACAATTGATGGAATCGCATGGAACAATCGGAGAACGTTGCTGGAACAATTAGGGAAAAATGCTGGAACAATTGAAGCGCTCGGAACATTTGGCAAAATAGGCTGGAACAATTCAACACTTCATCAGGAACAATTCGATCAGCTCACGAAGAGGAGGCGGCAGGTGCGCTCGCGTCGTGGAAGAAGAAACGGAGCGGCGCGTAGCTCGCCGTCGGGCCCCGCCTCTGCTCGGGGCTCTTGATCAGTTGCTCACCTCGGGATCCCGCCGGGATTGGGACGGCGCAGAGCCACGGGCGTGCGACGATGGTCGGGGAAGAAGGCCGCGTAGCGGCGTAGGTGCGGGGTGACGGAGGAGGAAGGAGGAGCCACTACAAGGTTTTGGGTCTAATGCCACCGAATTTGTCGCAACACCATGATTTTCGTTGCAATACACATGGGTTATTGCGACAATGGTCGATTTTGGTTGCGATAGGAGGACATATTGCCACGAATTGTGTAGTGTTGCGATTTTAATTTCAGTGGTTGCAATAAGTAGGATATATCGCAAAGCACAAATATGTTGCATGTAGGGCATAGTTGTTGCCACTTTTTTTTAATGGTTGCAAGTTGGGAATATCGCAACGAATATTACACGTTGTCATTAGTTCTATCGTATGTTGCGAAAGAGTCTATGTTATGACAACACAAAAGTAAATTGTTGCAAAAGGACAATTAGATATAGCAACGCAAGCCTTATCGTTGCAACAATTCTTAGATATAGCAACGAAAACCGAAATCGTTGCCACTACCTAGATACTATTACAACAATATTTAGTAGTTGCAATCGATCATTTTGTGGCCCAAAATCCCACCCGATGTGGCCAACGGCTGGCACATAGTCTTCCTCCTTAGGGCACGTTGACGGTTGCGCCCCGCCACGAAACCACCCTCACGACGCCGGAGCCGTCGCGGCCATGCCATGCCACCGGCCTCCACTACCACCGGCAGTCAGAAAATATTGCACGTAGAGGCTCACAAGTTTTGGGCGAACTAGTGACAGTAGCGGAGTGGGTCAACTTGTTTATTAGTTTGCTTTTTTTACAAGAGTTTACCTTATTAGTTTGCTAATGGCGTACTCTTACTTTTTCTGCTAATTACGTTCTTAAAGGCCCAGCCGTACGTGGAGGACTGGAGGAGCCATGTATCGAACTTCTTTTGCTAAAAAAAAAAATGTATCTAACTTCCGGTTCATGTGTTCCGGATGGTGCACACCCGTGTCGAGGTCTGCGTATCTTTCATGGACTGAACCGAGATTGATTTCCAGCTGAGATACATGTCGCAATTATTGCGTTTATTATATCCCTAACTTGAAGATGAAGAACCGTCATTACTGGTGGGAACAATGCACTTCCTTATGGAAACGCCTGCCTTGCTACAGAATGTTTGAACTCATGGTTAGATTATTCACCATCTGGCAGTATCCGTTAATCGATCTGACAATGACTAGATATGATGTTCGTGAGAGATATAATCTGAGCGGCCGGGCACATATATTTTATTGTGGCCATGTGGGTTGTGACATCCTCGCTTACAGAAGACATACCATAGCGGGGTGCAAGGCGAAAATCATGTCATGGAGTGATGCATAAAAATACTTCAATAGCCAAACATGTCACACACTCACACTCTCTCAAAACCAAATTACGCCAGGTGGTAAGTTATTGTAATCGCGGAGCACAAGTCGAGAGTTCTAATCTGTGCTGCGTCTCTTTTATCCGAACTGTTTTTTGGTGATCAGAAAAAAAAAAGGTAAGGAGGAGTAAAAAAAAGTGCTGACAATGAAGAATCGAACAAGAGACCTGGCCAAACCATTCCAAATAACTTACTACTAGACCACGTATTCAATTGTATTTTTAATTGAATTAAAATAGTTTTATATTGAGTTATAGAGTTTCGGATTCAAGTAAACAACATGAACGTGTTTTCTCAAAGTACATTTTTAATGCAATGCGTTCACTATAGAAAAACATTTTCAGCAGCTCCAATAATACGTCTATTTATTGTTTAAATCGATAGTTCTTCGAGTGTCACATTGATAAAAAAAATTTAAAAATTCAACGAAATTATGAAAGTTTTTGAAAGCTATATTACCTGCGTACACCAAATTTGAGTATCAAAATCATCATAATTGAGCGTAACAAAAAAAACAAATGAAAAGTAATTTTGTTCCTTTTTTATCTCTAAAAATACATTGAATTTTGAAGTGAATTTTTGTGTGGCGCTGTTCCAAGGAAAAACAAACCTCCCCAAATTTTTGCTTATTTTTCTGAAATTAGTTTTTTCGTCGAAGTGTGTTCAAAATTTATTAAACGACGTGTGAGTTATGGACTTTTGAGTCAAATATGAACCAATTTGAACTTATACAAGTTTAGAAATTTTTTAAATATATATATATATATATAATATATGTGTGTAAAGGTGTATAAGATGTACATCTACCCAAAGTTTCATTCAAAAATTCAATTCCTATGCTGATTTACAAAAAAGTGAAGAGGATGTTGAATAGTGCCTATTAATGAGTTGATGGATCATTACAAAACTGACCTACACCTTCACAATAAAAATGCATCCACGGGGTGGAGAACATTTTTCTTAGATTAAAGAAAAAAGAATCAACACATTTAGACTGCATATGCAAAATCTCTACAAGTTTAAAATTAATAATATGAATCAAAATTTAAAAAAAAAGAATCATGGCGCAAGGTTTTAACATGAACTCATTTTCGCTGACAGATTAGGCCCACATGGCAGTCACTCGGGCCCGCTATTAGCTTTTATTAAGTAGTAATACGACTAGAGGAGGTGAGTAACCCTAGCAATATATCTTTTGAAATATATGTGTTCCGTCCTTTTATTTTTCATCCGAGTGCTTCGAATCCAACAACATAATTATATATCAAATCAAGATTTTTTTTTTTTCTGATGGAAGATCCCAGCAAAGCATCAAGCGGTGACTTTTTGCCAAGCTGTACAAATCTGACGAGGGAGTCCAGCTCACGGCTTGTGTTGTGTGCTACGTACGAGAAACCTTGCAGTCCTCCCGCGGTTCCTGTGCTATCATGCTCCCGTTGCTAGTAGCATATCAATAGATGCACAAAAAATTGCAACTAAAATATGAATGAATAGTGTATCTCATGATGTACCATCTTTGCAAAATTTGAGATGCAACTGATACTTGAGCAAAGCGCTAGCAAAGATCATCACATGCGCTATCCATCCATATATAGCACCTCAAGGGGCGGTAGTACCTGAAGTTTTCTCTGTGCGCTCCTTCACCCGTAACCACAACCCCGTCGGGACAACCCATTTCCTAAATCCTTGCTTGCACCACCACCAAGCCATTTCATCAGAAAACTTGAATCGTTATAAATTTCGACTAGGAATTTGCCCGTGCGTAGCTACGTACGGGGTTGAAAAATTTTGCATGGTAGTTGATTGAGCAAAGAAAATATAAAATTTGCTTTGAAGACTCCAAACCTGCATCTCTCTATCCTGTAGAGGAATACATACTTCTCTTGAAACATAGGATGTTGCACACACTACAACAATTTTAACTTTCCATGACATTTTACTTTAGTCACAGAAGGTCTGAAATTAGTCATAACTGACCTTTCATGACTTATTAGTGACAAAAATCACTTAGTCATAGAAGGTGTGTAGCTAAATACCTTCTGTGACTTTTTCGCTATTTTTGTCATAATTTTATGACTTTTTGCAGAAATGTCATAACTGTCTATGACAATTCAAAAAATATCACAATCAGTTTATGACACTCATAAATATATCATATAGTTGCATGACAATTGGAATTTTTGTCATTACCTATTGGACCGGACCTGGCTGTTTTGCGGCCCATTACTTTCGCGGGCCTTTTAAATTTGGCCCATTAATTTCTTGGACCTTTTAACTTTCGGCCATTAATTTCGGAGGCTTTTTTACTTTCGGCCCATTAATTTCGTGGGCCTTTCAACTTTCGGCCCATTAATTTCGTAGCCCTTTCAACTTTCGGCCCTTTAATTTCGAAGGCTTTTTTATTTTCAGCCCATTAATTTCGCGAGCCTTTTAACTTTCGGCCCACCAAATTCGCAGGCCTTTTTACTTTCGGCCCAATTAATCCACAAACCTTTTTTACTTTCAGCCCACTTAATTAACAGGCTATTTAACTTTTGGCCCACTAGTTTCGCCGGATTTTTAACATTCGACCCACCAATTTTGCAGGCTTTTACATTTTGGCCCGCTATTCTGACGGGCTTTTCACAGAACTGCTTTCATGGGCCAAGCCCAGTTACCAAACATTGTAAAAATCAAAATATTCACATTTTGCGACCAAACAAGTATCAACATCTATTTGTATACAGATGTCACTGACCAAATCCCATACAGAAAAATACAAACATGTTTGACAGGACAAATAATTTCTAAGTCACTAATCCTAATGACTCCAAACAGGATACCACCTTTTAATGAGGGCCCTCCGCCGACTTCAACCGCTGCAATTTTGCATGTGACATCGAGTATCATCTGCAAGAAAACAATGTAACATGCCTTAGTGTTGTGTATCTTTACTATTGCTGAAAACTAAATGCTGCTTGCGTCAACCATAGATGTTTTGCTAGCAAGATGTTGTACATACCTTGGTCATCAGCAGCAAATGGAGTTCCTTTCTTCCAATGGAATAAATGATAAGTAATCTGAAAGTAGAATATTTCTAATGGGTCAACTGAAGTACAACAGGCAACAAAACCGTAAACCGGGAACTTGAAATTTCATTTCTTAAGTCTGCCTACCAAACCACAGTTCCATATCTTGCATAACCTCATTACTTGTTCTCACCAGCCAGTATTTTTGGCTTGTCACAAGACAAAGGCAGGGATCTCAAGTGCCAATCAATACTATGCCTTCTACTTTGCTGGTAGTGAGCTACTAACAGATATGGAGAATAGCCAGCTAATTTAAAGAGAAAATACACCACATCTGTACCTACCGAGGATCTTGTAATCAGGAGTTGAGATGACCAGCAACCAAATCCAGGCATCAGGGTAGGAACCGTATCCAAATTTCACTTCCAGAAACAGACCTGAAGTTCATTAAAGAGATCCAAGCTGTATATCAAAGTTTAGATATAGAAATGAATTAATGAATAGAGAATTTGAAATAAATACAAGACATGTAGAAACAGTTCACAATGTTCTTTTTGTATTTTCAGCAAGTTGAGCACACATGTTCAGAGCTAACACAAGTGGATTACCAGGATTACATTCAGTTTCTTTAACTCCCCCAAGACTAGATCAAGTAGTCAAAAAAAATCGTTAGTTTGAACCTGATATCACATACCTATGGCCTACGACATTTTCCTGCATTCCCAAGTCTTTGCGGCAGCAGGTCGAAAACTGCAAGACGGAAGGACAAGCTGAATTACAATGCACAAAACTTAAATGTGTGCACTGACAATGGCGACTAAAGAGCTAAGGTGTTAGATAGAAATTCAGCAGTGTTATCAAACAACGGGTAAACTTCATGGGCATTATGTATCCCAATT
This sequence comes from Eragrostis nindensis, assembly GCA_012490785.1. NCBI lineage: Eukaryota > Viridiplantae > Streptophyta > Magnoliopsida > Poales > Poaceae > Eragrostis > Eragrostis nindensis. Next base: position 219,737 of record JAAXCT010000126.1, read on the forward strand.
ATATTATGGCAGTAACCTTGAATCGGAGAGCACTAAACATTATCAGAAGGTGTAACAGATATCAAAAGCATGACTTTCAGCTATTGATACTCGAAATTGACTCTGACAGGAAAACTAATTAACTAGCACTATCATTCATGAATTGAATAAATGCCACAAGAGCAATAAAGGCCTAGTACAGATCAATGTTAATCCAGGGCAATATGCCAAAAATGACTAGTGTATGGCATATATGTCTACAGATTATAATATCACATCCTCGAGCTTGTGATACCTGGTCAATTTCTCCTCTGCTGCATATTAGCTTGAGAGCATCATCTGAATTCTGCAAGCAAATACACGCTATCATTTGCATGTCTGCAAAGTATATATGTTCAGTTTAAGAAAAATCAGTTACATGAAGCTAGGGGCAATACCATTAGGATTACACTGTTTCAGTTTACAAATTCAGTTTAAATTGCTTGTAAGTTTAGATTGCAATCAGCACGCAAATAGTAGCAGCAAGAAATGAGTTTTCTTTTAAATTGCAATCAGTTTAGGATTATGCAAGCAATGAGTTTTCTTTTAAATTGCTTGTAAGTTTAGACTTGTGTTTATTTCACAAGTCAAATAGTAGCAAGCAATCGACAATAAGCAGTAGCAGCGACAAGCAATAAGCAGTAGCAGCGACAAGCAATAAGCACTCAAGTAGCAGAGTAGCAACATGCCAATCGATCCCCAGATCCCACGAATCCACACCGGCACGCACCGATTCCCCCACAAACATCCGACGAGGGCCGCAGACGGATCCGACCTGAGAAGAAGGGGGGAGGGGAGGAGGCCGAGCGGTATACCTTGTCCTCGCTGCCGCGCGACTCGGTGGAGATCGCCATGGCTGGAGGAGCAGCGGCGCGGAGGAGAGGGGAAGGAGGAGGGGTTGGGGGAGCGGCCACGAGACCACCCGCGCGTCCTTGTGGTGCTGCACCCAACTGCTGTGAGCACGAACCAGCGCGGGAGGAGGCGCCGCGGCCACCGTGCTCGTGGAAGATGCCGCGGGAGGCAAGCAGGCGGAAGAGGCGCTCGAGGACGGTGGGGTCCGGGTGGCCCCCGGGGAGAAGCTCGGCGGCGGAGATCGGGGTGTTGCCTCCGGGGAAGGGGAGCAGCATCACGGCGGGGAGGCCTCGTCGGGAGAGGGAGGGAGGAGCTCGGTGGTATGGTAGAGGAGAGGGAGGAAGGAGGCAGCAGCGAGCTCTAGGAGGGAGAGCATGGTGGCGGCGGCGGCGGATCTGAAGGGGAGAGGAGGATGTTGGGAGAGGCGGCTGTGGCTGGGAGAGAAGTGAAGGAGAGGAGTAGGGTTTGGGGAGGGCGGCCGGCTCTATTTAGTGGTTTTTTTGTGGCGGATGACTGACATGTGGGGAGAAGAAAGACAAGGGACCACCGGTCATTGGGTATAGGTAAATTTTAGAGCTGTATAGATTGATCAAAAATTAGTATTTTGAAAATGATACATATACAAATAATTTTAAAAAATTCCACCAAAATTAGTGTTCATTTGGATCGACCAGATACACATTCTTACCAAATTTCACCCGAAGTTGCAACAAACTTCGTGAGATATAAAAAAGAGAAGAAATGAGTGCATTTTTCAATTGTTTTGTCAAATTTTATCTCGCGAAATATAACGAATTTTGAGCTGATTTTTAGTTTGTGGCTGTTCTATGTCAACCCAAACCCATAGGATTTTTCGTTAATTTTTTTGAAAAAAAATCCATCAAAGTGTGTTCAAAGTGGACAACTCTAGACATATCTCATGAAACTATCACCCAAGTTCAACCATAAGTGAACAATGTCCTCAACAAAAGCTTCAAAAAAATTGTAACATAATTCTCTCGTGTAGAGGTGCTTCAATTCTCCATCTCCACAAAAATTCATGTCCAGAAACATTTTCTTTCGAGATTTACAAAAATAACAAAAAATTGATAAAAAATGTCCAGCAGTTATTTGGAGATACGGCACAGTTATATCATATAAAGCAGTTCCATATATTCCACAAATGGGTAGATAATATTTTTATCAACACGTAGGAAAAAAAACGAGGTCATTTGGACTTCGTATGCAAAATATATACAACTTTCAAAATTCAGTAATGAATCAAAAAAAGAGCTGGGGGCCAAGAACTGGATAAGAACAGGTGGGGTCCACCTGTCGGTGGCACAGTGAAAGGAGAGGGGGCTGGGCTGCTGCTGGGCCTGAGAGGAGTGGAGTTGGGCCAGGAGTTGTCAAAGGGGGAAAAAAGAAAGAAAGGGGAGTGGGCCGGCAGGAAAGGAAAAGAAAAGGGGCGGCCCACGAAATGGAGAAAGGGTTTTCTTTTTCTGGTTTCGTGTTTGGATACAAATTCAAAATTGCAAAAGGATAAAAATCAAACAAACACATAAATTAAAACAGGAAAATTCAAATATGCAAATGGTGGTTTTGATGCAAGTTTAAAATTTAAAAAAAATTCAAATTTAGCATGAATTTAACTTCTTCTTTAATTGAATTTGTTTAAATTTGAAAAAATTCAAGTTTTTAGTGGTTTTCACGTCTTTGGACTGGACTGGATTGAGAACAAGCAAATATGCAGCTGGACCTTGTGCTACTGGCCGTGGTGGTCGACAAGCTTCTTAATTCTATAAATATTGTTGATGCCTTTTGTATCAAAAATACGATGATGGTGTGGTGGTAAGGCCCTTAGCTTATTCCCAGGAGGTCATAAGTTCGAATCTTCTTGTGGCTGTTTGATTTTTTATTTTTTCCAACATCCTTCGCTGCTGGGCCAAGTTGGGCCACGAGAGGGAGGAGAAAGTGGGCTGCGGGAAGAAAGAGAAGGAGGCCGGCCCGGTGAGAAAAGAAAAGGAGAAAAGAACAAGAAAAGAGGAGGAATGGGCCGAGGAGTAAGATTAAGCCCATAACCTGGCCGGGTTTTTCGTTCTCCTTTTCTATTTCTCTTTTCTCTCCTATTTTCTACCTCAAACAAAAACGTTCTCTAACAAAAATTTAAATACATTTTCAACAAAATAAAATCCCTACTGCGGCAAACTACTCCAACATGAATACATCAATAATATTTATTATAACCTATATTATCTAGTTTAATTTGGAAAATAACTCTTTGTCTAATAAAAATGTTTGCATCCTAAATGAATCAAAAAAAATTCTTTGTTTTCGTTACATTTGGGTTCAACTTTTAGCAAATTTTATTTTTTAACAAGCACAAATTACATTTTCTTATATATTTTAAGAAAACTAAAATGTGTGTCCCACCTCAAATTATATTTTGCTTTTAAGGACTGTTGTCATTCTAGTTCTCTTGGCTTAATCTTTAGCATTAGTTGCAATTTTTTTTAAACATGCATGTGGGTCCCACTTGCTATGTTGTGGGACCAATCCACATGTGGGCCACGTGTGCATGATCTAAAAAAATTATTTACCAAAAACTCCCATTTTATCAATTACATTTTGCTTTTATTTTTCGAATAAAAAATATATGTGGGTCCCGCGTTACAGGTATTTGACAGGTGTGCCACTCAATGACAATTCATATATGTCATAAATTTTGCTGTAAAATAAAGAAAAATTTGGTAATGACAATTCATGTTTGTCATAACTGTTGTGACATTTATTTTTGCCAATTATGACATTTTTGTTTGTCATAATATAATGGCGCCTTGATTTATGACAATTTTGCGGCCAAATTTAATGACATATCTTGGGTTTTGTCATAAAACACCCTATTTCCTCAAAAATGTCATAAACCTAACAAGATTTATGACATAACGATATGTTGTCATCAGGAAAATGTCATAGAAAGTCACATTTGTTGTAGTGACATCAGGTTAAGCATGTTATGAAATAAAATCGACTTATGAGATGTGTTCACAAAACACAGAATCTGTACCATCAAAGGGAAAGGGTTGAAACTTGACTTCATTAATGTCCTCAAGGAGCTCCTGCTCAAACTCTTAAACTCCCGATTCCTGCTCCTCGTACTCATACTCTTTGTTTGTTAAAATGTATGCGCAGCGCCAAAAAAAAATAAATTCAAGTAAATAAAAAATTGGACTAAAAAATTATGAATCTGGAGGGATTGGATAGAGATTGATTTTTATGAATTTGGGTGCAAGAATCAGGTCAAATGGAGCTCGGACGGTTGAGTTACTGATTTTACAATGCTGGCTAACGGGTTAATTCCGAAAATAAAATGAAAGAGAAGGGATGCACCTTCTCGCCGCTGGGCTGCTGATCCAGTAAGCTCAAAGGTGATCCAGTCGATCGTTGTCACAATGTGCTCAAACCCTACTTGGACAGACTTACCAATGGAGCACTAGACAGTTTGCGATTATGAACGATTCAACTCGTATAAGATAAAAGTATAAAGAACTCGGACTATTGAGATGAACATGAGTTCAACTCAATTCGATCCGAATTCGACATGAACTCAATCGGCAGAGGGCTGAAATTATGTTGCTGACGACTTCAAACAAACGTTATAGAATGTAGAGATAAGGAAAATGACTATTAGTTACCAAGGAGTACGTTTATGGGAAAATCAACAAAACAATATTGCTGTTATTGCATGTCACACCCAGTTTAAAGGACAAAACTGAATGCATAGCTATATGTGTGCCAGGATCAAGTTCCACACATATAGAGACAATAGTGGAATAAGCAGTATAACCAGTGTCATTATTACATCGTCTCATCGTAGCATTATTACAATATCTGAACAAAATGTCTCAAAGGACTAAATAAAACGGCAGCAGAAGACACCCAAACACACAGGCAGTCGACTGGGAGACAGCACGCCTAGTATTCCTCATCAAAGTACTCCATGGCGCCTTCATCTTCTGAGCAGCATTTCAACATAGAGTGGGGAATAGCAAGTGTGAATACATATCGTACTCCGCAAGTGTAGGAAAAGATGACATGCATATAGCTTAAACAAAAGAAAGGCTGAAACATGGTTCATAGCAGAAAGCAACTATAAATTAAGTCATTTAATTAAAGCACCTATTTACTAGATGATAAACAACCCACCCCAAAAGTTACCATCAAAGGAGACACTACAAGTTACCCACTCGTAGCAAAACGGGTTACCCACCCAAAGCCATACTACAAGGTACCCCCTTGCAGCATTAAACTGGTTACCCACCAGAACCAACCATCCATCTCTAATCATGTGAGGATCCAGGCTGCTCCTGACCGTTAGCACGGCTGTCATGACAGTTTTTACTTCTCTGCAGAGGTGCACAACTTTACCCATAGGGTGGTGATTCCGTCACTATTCAGCGACTAAAGTCACCATGTTGCCATAACCACACTACCAAGGTGTGAGGCCAAGAGAACACCACATGGTCTTTCAAAGCGCTTCCCAGCCTGCCAACATCCTCGCTAAGGTTACACTACTGCCAGTACCTCTGCAACAGTAGCCTCCTCTGGCGCCGTGGCTAGGAGTACCCCTCCATCACCTGAGTTCAGAAGTAACCCTTCCTCCCTCTTTCCTTGAACACCAGCAAAACTGGGAAGACAGCATAATACTTGACCAAGTCTACCATAATCAACCCTGTGCTTTGCGCTGTTGTCCTGAGTTGCCGCTCTATGAACCGGTCCTTATGATCACAGGCAGGTACTAACCACAAACCAACAGTACCATGACAGGCACATGTGCATACCCGCACCGTCATCAACATCCTCCTGCTTGGATCACCTAAGTTCCATGTTGCTAAAAAGATTAACCGGTCCGTGATCATTATGTTCAAGTGAACCATTAGTCAAGATTATTAGTCAAATTATCAACCAACCCAGTTCAGCAAGCTAAGCAAGACCTACCCATCCTCATACTATCATCTACCACGACCAGGCGAGAAGGAAATAGTATGAAACAGGATAAATGACATATAGGATTCATATTAAACGCTATGCATGATATTAAACTAGAGGGAGAAAGAAATAGGTCCAATATGGTCAAGGACACTTGCCTGTTCCCCCTGCTGCTGCTTGGTCAAACTCTTGGTCTTGGAAGTTCTCAAACGGCTCCTCTTCTAATAACGGTAACATGTAGCACACATACAAAAACAATAAGGAACAGTACACCAAACAGTATCAACACGCTACAAAAACTGCACCAAAAGCTAGAGCTCGATCCTACGATCGCGTGAGCGCAAGAATCGCTAAAAACGGAGTTACGAGTAAAAAGTTATCAGCGTTTGAAGTTAGAGGGTTTAAACTGCAAGATTATCATTTCGGGAAATTATTCTTATACTGGAAAAACTGAGTTATCGCGCAAGCATGACGTCAGGCTGACACAGTAATTAGATAAGGGTTTAATTAAATCTGAAAAATCCATGGACTGGGTCCATGGCGCCCGTGGACCGGGACCGGACCGTGGTCCATGGGTCCACGGTGGACCGGGGTCGCCGGAAACGGGTGGGCGCGGCGGCGCTTCGCCGGCGACTCGCCGGAACGGCGTCGCAATCCCCCAAAGCTCGTCGCGGGAGACCGGGGAGCACGATGCGAGGACGGCAGACTCACCTCGACGAACGCGCGGGCTCGGGGACGTCGGGAGGGCGGCGGTCGTCAGAGGAGAGAGACGGCGGGTCTTCGGCGGCGGCGTACTGCGGCGTCGGGCTTCGGGGCTCGTCGAGATCAAGCGGGATAGGAGCGGCTCTTCACGGAGATCGTCGGCGTGGAATCCTCGTCGGCCGGGGTGGCGTCCTTGGCCGGCTTAGCGAGCTCGAGGCGGCGACAATGGCGGCGGCGGCTAGGGTTTCGAAACGTCGAAAAACAGCGGCGAAAATTGACGAAAGGGCGAGCGAGTGGCGGCGGTGCGGCTTATAAAGGACGCGGGGAAGAACGGAGCCCTGGGCACGCACGCCCAGGTGCGGTTCGGAGGCGGCGCGGCGTACGGGCGGCGGCGCGGGCCTGCGGGGGCCGAGGCGCGGGTCGGGCGGGCTGCGACCGGGCTGCGCGCGGGCTGAGGCTGCTGGCGAGCTGGGCCGCGGGGTGAAGGAGGACAGGCCGGCCCAAACGAAGGAAAAAGAGAAAGAAAAAGAAAAAGGTAAACTGGGCCAGGAGGAATCGGCCCACAGACATCCTTGCGATTTTCTTTTCTCTTTTCGATTTTTATTTCCTCTTCTATTTTCTATACTAAACAAAAACGAATTCTACTCGAATTTAAATACATTTTCCACAAAATAAAGTACCTACTGCAATCTACTCCAGCATGAATGCAACAAACAATTATATTATAACCTAAATTAATTTATTTAATTTAGAAAATAGTTCTTTTGCCTAGGAAAAGTGATAACACCCTAATTAAATTAAGGAAATTTTAAACTATTGCGAAAATGTGAAAATTAGGGTGTTACAAACCTACCCCCCTTAGGATGAATCTCGCCCTCGAGATTCGGATGGATCGGAGAAGAAATTTGGAAATTCTGACTTCAGATCATCTTCCCTCTCCCAGGTAGCTTCTTCCTCTGAGTGATGGCTCCACTGCACTTTGCACATACGGTACCTCTTGTTTCTGGTCACCTTCTCTGATGTTTCCAAGATTTTGACTGGATACTCTTGATATGTGAGATCCTCGCTGGCATCCAAGTCCTCTAGTGGCAGTTGCTCCTCAGGAACTCGCAGACACTTCTTCAACTGAGAGACATGGAACACATCGTGTACATCTGACAGCTTCGGTGGTAACTCCAACTGATATGCTACTTCACCCCTCCTTTCCACAATCTTGAAAGGACCGATGAACCGAGGTGACAGCTTGCCTCTGACCTTGAAACGGTGAAGTCCTCTCATAGGTGACACCTTCAAGTACACAAAGTCACCAACCTCAAAACTAAGGTCCCTCCTTCTATGATCAGCATAGCTCTTCTGCCTGGACTGAGCAACCCTCAGATTCTCCCTAATAATCTGCACCTGTCGCTCAGCATCTCGAAGGATTTCTGACCCAAAGACTTGACTCTCACCGGTTTCATTCCAGAACAGTGGAGTTCTGCACTTCCGTCCATACAAGGCCTCAAACGGTGACATCTTCAAACTTTCCTGGTAACTGTTGTTGTAGGAGAACTCAGTATAAGGAAGACTCTTATCCCAACTGCGGCCATACTTCAAAGCACAAGCCCCCAACATGTCCTCCAATATCTGATTCACCCTTTCTGTCTGCCCATCTGTCTGAGGATGATATGCTGAACTGAAGTTCAATCTTGTGTCCATAGACTCATGCAACTTTTCCCAAAATCTAGAAGTGAACTGCGTCCCTCGATCTGACACAATCTTCTTAGGCGTACCATGCAAACAAAATATCCGAGATATATACAATTCCGCAAGCTGTGGCCCGCTATAAGTCGTCTTCACTGGAATAAAGTGGGCCACCTTAGTCAAACGATCCACAACGACCCATATGGAATCGTACCCTGCTTTAGTTCTAGTGTAAGGATCGTGTGACCGAGAGGGGGGGGTGAATCGGTGCACTCTAGAATCTATTTCCAAACACTTACACCCAAACAACTCCTAGCGAATAGTTCTAGTAACAAGGTAAAGCACACTAAGGAGTATCCTTAACCTATATAGTGCATATAGATAACGCAATCACACCACACTAGCAACCTAGCACAAGATAGATATATAGCGGAAGACTTAAGCTAGGCAAGGCAAGGAACAAGATAACTAGAGACAAGGCAACCAAGATACTAGGCACACTAAGTAGAGTCCTTAGAGTATTAGATAGGCTATAACAAGTAAGCACACGAGCAAGGCAATCAAGCAAACCTAGTGAAGCTAGTAGGTACCAAGGTAAACACACAAGCAAGATAAGAGCACAACTCAAGTACTACAAGCAATCATATGAAGTGCGATAAGTAAATGCGAGTAGTAAAGGAGAAGGGATAGAGAATGCTCATGATGTTTTCCCGTGGTCTCGGAAGGATGGCGCCTTCCCCTACTCCACGTTGGGTCACTCCCGCCGGAGTCTCGACCCCGTCCCTCCGCTCGATGGCGATCCCTCCTAGAGCACACTTCACCCTCCGAGTGAAGTCGCGGGCACGTCCCGCCGGGCTCGATCCCGGGTACTCTTCCGGAGGTAAGGCTCCGCACTTGATGCGTGCCAAAGGGCGCTCCACTAGTGATGCTTCTTTCGCACGGGAAGCTCCAAGACCGTGTACAAACTTGTGTTGACTTCCACAATCTCCTTGGACAGCTCAACACCGACGCCTAACCGGTCTAGGCCTCGCCATAGACCAAGAGTAACAGCCCTAGATGACTCTCTCAAGCCCACACTAGCCTAGAGATCAAAGGATGCAACTTGCTACTCTCTCAAGCACTAGGATCACTCCAAATCCTTCTCAAGTGCTTCACACTTCTTCCTCTTGGCTTCTTGGCAGCACCTCCCCTCTTTCCTGGGTCCAAGAGCACCTCAAAGAGGTAAACAACCGACTATATATAGGCCTCCAACCTCAAACTAGCCGTTGTCCAAAAGTACCCAGTCTGCGTAAGGACCGTACAATAGACCGTACTGTCCGGTCTCCATTCTGACCGTATTGTCCGGTCTCTACCAGACTGGCGTCCGGGGAGTGCTGTTCATCATCTCAAACCAGACCGTATTGTACGGTCCCTAGGACCGTATTGTCCGGTCTCCACTTCTTCTTCAGCCAACAGAAACTTCTCCTTCTCTGTTGCTCTTCTCCTGTAAGACCGTATTGTACGGTCTCCATGATCGTACTATCCTGTCAATTGTCCGGTCTTCATTCTTCAACTTCCAGAAACTTCAGCTTCTCTGTCTGGATCACTCCAATAGAGACCGTACTGTCCGGTCCCTAGGACCGTACTGTCCGGTCCACTGTCCGGTCTCTATTTCTCCAACTTCCAGAAACTTAAGCTCTTCTGTCTGGAACTCCTCTGTAGACCGTATTGTACGGTCTCCATGACCGTACTGTCCGGTCTCCTCTGCCTTCGCAGCTTCGATCTTCTTCTTGATCTTCTTCTTCAACACTTGAACTTCTTGGTTCCTTCAACTCTCTTCTGCCACCCTAGCCCCTGAGAGACTCACCATGCATCCAATGATCTCTATAACTAGTGTGTACTAAGAGAACCACCTCGAACCCTCTTGATAGTCCGGTTTTTCCTATGGACTCAAGCTAACATCTAACCAAGCAACACCCGCTTGGATCTAGCATGTCCTTAGCCTTGATCCATGTCTTCTCCGCGACTCCATCAAGTCCGTTCTTGTGTAGATGAAGGCAACCAATCATCCTTGTCAATAAGTTCATGGTGTGTTGGCGTTCACCACCAACGGACGGAGCTTTCTTTGTATGTGACCTATAAGATCTCACAAAGAGTGTTAGTCACATTCATGGTTCTCATCCTATCACCAAAACATTCATACCTTGGGGTTTCCCTAGCTCCAATGGTCATGAAGCTTACATCTAGGCAGACCTACTATGAAGTCCATACCAATTTCTTCCCATTTCCATTCTGTCACCTTTAAGGGCTGTAGCAAACCAGCTGGCCTTTGATGTTCTGCGTTGACTCTCTAACAAGTGTCACAAAGTGCAACATATTCAGCACATCCCTCTTCATGCCGTACCACCAATTCTGAGTCTTGTGGTCTTGGTACATCTTGGAACTGCCTGGATGAATAGAGTAAGCCGAATCATGAGCCTCTCGCAGTATCAATTCCTTGATCTCCTTATCATCTGGCACACAGAGCCTCTTCTTGTACCAAACAATACCCTGTTCATCCTCCACGAATTCTGGTGCTTTGCCCTTCTTGATCTGTTGCTTGATCTCCCGTATCTTCTCATCCTTCAGCTGACCTTTCTTGATATCCTGCTCCAGTGTGGAATCCACTTCCATGGCAACCACTTCAGTGTTAGATACCCATCCAAGATTGAGCCTTTCAAACTCCTTGCAAAAGTCTGGTGGTAGCTCACGAGCAGATAACATATTCAGATGAGATCTCCTACTTAAGGCATCGGCAACTACATTGGCCTTACCTGGGTGATAGTTGATTCCCAAATCATAATCCTTGATGAGCTCCAACCATCTGCGCTGCCTGAGGTTCAAATCTGGCTGAGTGAATATGTACTTCAAACTCTTGTGGTCTGAATATATCTCACATCTCTTCCCAATGATATAGTGCCTCCAGATCTTGAGTGCATGAACCACGGCTGCTAACTCCAAATCATGAGTCGGGTATCTCACTTCATGTTTCCTCAACTGCCTGGATGCATAAGCAACAACATGTCCCTCTTGCATGAGCACACATCCCAGGCCCTGTCCTGAAGCATCGCAGTATATTGAGAAAGGCTTCTCCATGTCAGGCATAGTCAGAACTGGCGCTGTAGTCAGCCTGGTCTTCAACTCTTGGAAACTGGCCTCTTGAGTTTCTGTCCACTTGAACGGTGTACCTTTTCCTAACAATTCAGTCAACGGCTTGGCTATCTTAGAGAACCCTTCTATGAACCTCTTGTAGTAACCAGCCAATCCCAGAAAACTTCTGATATCAGAGACATTCTGAGGTGCTTTCCAGCTCAAAACATCCTCAACCTTACTAGGATCAACAGAGACTCCTCCCTCGGAGATGACATGACCAAGGAATGAGACATCCTTCAACCAAAACTCACATTTACTAAGCTTAGCATACAACTGGTTCTCTCTAAGCTTCTGCAAGACCAAGCGAAGATGCTCCTCATGCTCTTGCTCATTCTTGGAGAATATCAGAATATCATCAATGAATACCACAACAAACTTATCAGGATAATCCATAAAAACCTTGTTCATCAAGTACATGAAGTAGGCGGGAGCATTGGTCAACCCAAAGGACATAACAGTGTACTCATATAACCCATAGCGAGTAATGAATGCAGTTTTAGGAATGTCACTTGCCTTGATCTTCAACTGATGATATGCAGATCGTAGGTCGATCTTAGAGAATACACAAGCTCCCTTAAGTTGATCAAATAAATCATCAATTCTAGGCAGAGGATACTTGTTCTTGATAGTAACTTCATTGAGAGCTCTATAGTCCACACACATTCTCTGAGTGCCATCCTTCTTAGGAACAAACATAACAGGAGCTCCCCATGGTGATGCACTAGGACGGATATAACCTTTGTCTAATAACTCTTGCAACTGTTCTTTAAGTTCAGCTAGTTGATTAGCAGCCATTCTATAAGGTCTCTTAAAGATAGGTGCAGTACCAGGAATTAATTCAATAACAAACTCAATTTCACGGTCTGGTGGCATACCTGGCAATTCTTCTGGAAAGACATCAGGAAACTCGCTGGCAACTCTGATTTCCTGAACAGAACTCGCTTCCAGTTGATTCAGCACAATACTGTTGGTTGCCCCTTTGCTAGTGATAAGTGGATCAGCAATATACTCCAATTCCTCTCCATTACTAGCTGTCAGCCTCACTGCCTTCTTAGCACAATCAATAAGTCCCTTATGCTTGCTCAACCAATCCATACCAAGAATGATATCAATTCCCTTAGATTCAAGAACTATAAGGTTTGCTGAGAAGTCTACCCCCCTATATTAAGGCTTAACTTAGGACAAACATGCCTTGCATTCATCTCTCCCCCAGGAGAACTTACTAACAATCTACTCTTAAGCAGTGATATGGGAAGGTTGTGTTTATCAACATAAGCGGCAGATATAAAAGAATGAGATGCTCCAGAATCAAATAACACTGCAGGGCGATCGTTTGCGAGAAACATACCGAGAACAACATCTGGGGCCTCCTGAGCATCCTCCAAAGCCACATGGTTGACACGAGCACGAGCTTGACTCTGTCCAGTGGGGGTTGCATTGTTGACACCACGGTTAGGAGCAGAAGCTGTACCTTGAGCTGAGTTCTGATCTTGGCGCTTCTTAGGGCACCTGCTGACATAGTGGCTGGGGTCTCCACAATGGAAACAGGCTCCTGGAACTCCAGTGTTCTGTCCCTGATTGGTCCTCTGTGGGGCGGACTGAGTAGTGCGAGGAGTCTGGGTGTTGGGGCGCTGAACCTGACACTGAGGGGTCTGGAATCCCTATCCAGTAGGCTGAGTCCTCTGCTGGCTGTTCTACTGTGGAGGGCGGTATGTAGGTCCAGCTGACGAAGATCCCAAACGAGGCCTCGAACTGCTCCCTTGCTGAATCTGACGCTCCAGCTTGCGCTTCTTCTCCATGTTGTTCCTCCTGTTCTCGAGCACAAGAGCAACGTCCACCATAGCCTGAAAATTCTGGAATCCACGGGCCTCAAGTGCATATGCAAGTCCATCATTCAGACCTTCCATAAAACAATCCCTCTTCTTCTCATCAGTGTCAACCTCTCCCGGAGCATACCTGGACAGCTGAGTGAAGCGTGTGAGGTACTCTCCCACAGACATGGAACCCTGCTTCAGATTCTGGAACTCCTTCCTCTTCAGCTTCATCAAGCCCTGTGGCACAAAGTGAGACCTGAAGCTGTTCTTGAACTCCTGCCAGTTAATACTGTCTGGCTCCTCATGAGCATTCACATAGGTGTCCCACCAATCAGCAGCGGGACCCACAAGCTGGTGAGAAGCATACAGGACCTTCTCTCTGTTGTTGCACTGGACTACCTGCGGCTTCTTCTCAACGGTCTTCAGCCAGTCTTCAGCGTCCATTGGCTCCACAGAGTGAGAAAAAGTAGGTGGCTTGGTCCTCTGGAATTTTCCAAGCTTGTCTCTTGGGGGGGCTTGCGGATGTTGTGGCTGGGGCTGCTGCTGCTGCATGTTGACCATAGTCTGCTGCATGGTCTGGAGAAGCTGGGTCTGCGCTGTCAGAAACTGCTCCAAGGTAGGTTGCGCTGCGGCATCATTGTTGTTGTTATTGTTACCTCCCCTCCGAGACATCTGATAAGAGGAAAAGATATGATAAGAAAGGTGTGGTAGGTAAGACAACATCAAGCAGGTAGAACAGATTATCAAGGTATAAAGGAATCATGGAGTGAATTGAAACAAGATATAGCATAGCTTAGATGAATATGAAAGGTAGATGTGGTGTAGGATAATTAGCAATAACCAAGGTAAAAGAATAAATGGAAAAGTAGAAAATTTTGGCAGCAACATGGTGTAAAATGTCATATATCCAAGTGACAGATAGATATAACAAAATAAAATGATCATATATCAATAATGCATCAAGAACAATAATCAACTATTGCATAACCAAGGGACATTCCACAATGATCGATGATAGCAAGACAGATATGACATAGCCATGATACAAGATAGTCCAACAATATAACAAGATTGATCATAAGATAGATAATATAAGGACCTCAAGGTAGTGCATAAAGATAAAGATTCAAGAAACCCAAAAGATTAAAAACCCAAGTATTAAGTCTCTAACTTTGACTATAATAAGATGTGTCTGTAGGACAAGTCTTACATCACATCGCACTCAAACAAAAATCCAACTCAAGCATAGCAGACCACTCATGATAAAGTAGCACAAACCCACACAAAAACAAAGGACATGCTAAGACATCTCTATTACAAAAGTTCAACTCAAGATATTAAACGAAGCTATCGACCTCACAACTCTATGTGGTAACTCTAAGACACACTAAACTGCTCAAGCACGACGGAGCTCCTGACGGGTAGGCGAGTGAGGCGGTGCTGGAACAAGAGGTGGCGCCTCCACTGGGTCCTCCTCCAACTCCTCTCCTCTCCGCTGTCGTTTTATTTAGTCCTGTGAGACATTTTATTCAGATATTGTAATAATGCTACGATGAGACGATGTAATAATGACACTGGTTATACTGTTTATTTCACTATTGTCTCTATATGTGTGGAACTTGATCCTGGCACACATATAGCTATGCATTCAGTTTTGTCTTTTAAACTGGGTGTGACAAAGTCTTCATCACCACCTGGAGATCTGAACATATGCATGGTGTCGAAGTAAAACGTTTGATCAGAACCGCGTAGATTCATTTAATCATAAGAACAAATGAAAATGCCTCTCACCTTCATTTATCTATTGTCATAATTATTTGGTCTATATATAGTTTTAAGCACAGGAAATGAAAACGTGGAATTATATTTTTGAAGACCACTGGTAGCATGGTCCTCTTGCCCTCACAAGAGATAGTATATATCTATACCCTTGAAAACCGCCTCAGCTTTCATGTTCTTCCTTGTGCATCCGTGCACTTGGCCTGGCCGATGACGACCGACGCTGCCTCGCCATCAGCTGCGTCCGCAACCGCGAACGCCACTACGGCCGCGAAGAAAATGAAGACCGAGTATCCTGGCACAACAGCCATTGCGAACCCTAGCTGGTTAGCAAGATATCAGCGGTATATGTGCGATTGAATCTAGCTGCTACTCTTGGGAAAAAAGGAAAGTGGCGCACGTGGATTCATATAGGCGTCTGGATTGCATGGTCTGCATGCAGTTTTGCACAGCTGGGCTTCTGGTGTACACGCCAAGAAAGTGCTATGAGAGGGCACCATCTTGGCGCCGAAATTGCAGGTTTGCCAATCAACGCCTTTCCGTTGATTCGATATCACGCACCGATGTCCTCACAGTCCTTGAGCCTACATAGTTAGGTTAATGATGTAACTTGACCTTATGCATCCATATGATCTTTGGACAAGTGTACAGTGCATAACTTGGCAGGACTACGACGTACAATGAACATAGCACTTGCTGCTCAAATATCGCTAAAAGCCCAGCCCACCCACGGGGCGGACACGCATGCGTAGCACCTCTCTTGATCTTTCGTCCTCGCTTCGCTCAAAAGGGTTAACCCGGAGGTGCTACGTCTTGAACCAACAAGGCTTATAAGCTAGAGTAACTCTTGTTAAACTGGGAATGTGGTACTAAACTGCGGGGTGTTACAAGCTCCGTTCGTCTGTCACAAATTGCAAGTTTAGAACCATGTTCTGCGATACACATGCGTTGTAAATCTTTGTGACGTTCATAGCAAAAAAAAAAGTCACAAAATACAATTTAGCCAGAAAAACCCATGAACTGACCACCCTCTGTGGGGTAAGGCTAAGGACGCGGTTAGCACTCGTCCGTACGCGTGCTACGGAAGCGCATGTCCCGTTCACCCGCCCGCTACGCGTTCGAACGGCGGTTGGAGCGCCACCCCGCCTTGCCTTCTTCTTCCTCGCCCCTCCCCCCCCCCCCCCCCCCCCCTCCCCTCCCTCCCCCCCTCCGGCCCCGCCCACCGCCCTCCAGTCACATGTGGCCGAGGCGGCGATGCCGCACCACCTCCAACCACCTTGCCACCCGCCATCCCTCGAATCCTAACTGTGGCCGTCAGATTAACCCGCCGCCACCACCTCAGCAACCCGGACACCGTAACTCCGCCGGCGTTAACCCCCTTCGACGGTGCCCTTGCTGCTACACCTCACCATTCACCCCCACCCTGCACTCCGCTGCCACCGCGCCCCTGAGCTCCACTGCCGGCGCTAATCCACCATTGGCGACGCAACGGCGCCCTCTCCGCCGCGTCGCGCCGCACGCCCTCGCCCCACGCTTCGCCGCCACTTCGCGCCGTCCCCGCGCTCCACTCGCGTTCGCATGTGAGCCAGGCCGCTGCCGGATGCTCTCGCGCGCCAAAGCGCGTCCTGCCGCGCCATAGACTTATCGTAAGACCAATCTGTAATGGGCTGCAGTAGTGGGCCTCATTTCATCCTTTTAGCAGATTTTTTTTGTATCAGGCCAGTTTAATTGACCCGTTCAACATGGGCTATGTTATGGATGAGCTGGGCAAAAGATGGCCTATGATTCACGAGCAAACCAGAATATGAATTAGGCCCAATAACCCAGGCACATTAAAAAGACAACACACCCGCACTCATTGGAAAGACAGCCCAAACGGATTTCTGCATACAGCCCATATACAACCCATGCAGGATTACAGACCATGCTGGAAGGATTACGGCTGCAGGTTGTCTACAAAACGTTGTCTCAAAAAAGAAATACTGGCCATAAAACGAAATAGGGCATTGGCCTCTTCTGTGCTTTCTTCAAACTTCTTATCTCCTGCCGGCTCGACCCTTGCTTCTGGTTAGAATAAAATCTGAAAAAGGAATAAATAGGACTGGAATGAGAAGGTTTAACGATTAGAATAAGAAAACTGAGTGTGCTCCCAAAAAATGATTATTGAAGTCAAATGGTACATACAAATAATGCTATAATGAGTTTAGTTGCCACCATAGCCTTGTTACAAATAATGAGTAGACTCCATGCTTGCATTTTTTTTTTCAAATAATTAGTTGAAATAAACTTAGAGCATGTAGCTATAATTTCAAAAAAAAAATCAACTATGGAGTCTACTCATGAATTTTTTTGTAATAATTTATCATGTAAATACATCTTTGGGTGTAGAAGCTGCATGTGAAGCATTAATTTGCTTGATGAAATAGTACATTGCCCGGACAGGGCATGATAATGAATTTTATATAGATTTAGCATATTCATGCCCTATTTTTCTTCCTTGATTTTGCTGTAGTGTTTCGTGCCACCATAGCCTTGTCGGTGGTCTTAAATTATTGGAAAAAGTCTATTTTACTCCCCAAAAGATTCAGTTTGACTGTTTCACCCTCTAAACAAAATGATGGCTCATTTACTCCTCCAAACAATTCCATTCGATGCAAAATACACCTTATTGAGGTTTGTCGTTTTTGCTTCTCGGCTTCCAAGTGCAATTTGAATCTCAAATTTTGCCTGATGACAACTCTCACGACAAGCTATGTTAAAATAATTATGACATATTTTTGATACCGCGATTACCCATATATGCATACAAATGATGTTATAGAAATAATTATTATTATTTTAGCATAGTATTTGTGGGAACTATCATCATGCAAATTTTGAGATTCAAATTCCACTTGTAGGACGAGAAACAATAAAGGAAAACCTTAATAAGGTGTATATTGCACCGACTGGAATTGTTTGGGGAGTAAAATGAGCCATCATTTTGTTTAGGGTGTGAAACGGACAAACTGAATTGCTTGGGGTAGTAAAATGGACTTTTACCTAAATTATTTAGGGTTGGCATTTGCATAGTTTATATTATTAAGTCTATTAGTAAAGTTTTCTCAATTTATGCTTGGACAATAATTGGGGTTGAACACACTAGAACTACTTTACATTTTGTAAAATAATTCATCATAAGGAATTTTATGAATCTTATTTCAGAGTAAATATATAATTTTTTTAGAAATGGGAATATATTCAATATTCCAGCCTCTTCATCGAACAATGCATGTAGCTGTTCATGAAGTTAATTATTACAAAACCACACCAAAACCAGCGCCCAGCTGGATGGGAAAAGACACATAGAAACTCCATCAATCGCAACACACCAAAGGGCAAGTCTATTATTAAGAAACCATCTATGTTTGGCAAAAATCTCCATGACCATGGTCTCAAGAGCACGACACCCCCACATCATTTGGGGTCTGTCCTCCTCCTTTTGCAGCAACGTCCATGAACGAATCCAATACGTTCATTTGAAGATGACCTGAATAGAAGTAACAGCTTATGCCTTGTTAAAAACCAAATCATTTCGAGATAACCAAATTGCCCAACACATAGTACTAGCTCCCATCAAAATTTTGTACTGAAGTTTTCTATCAACTCCTACAAGCCAAGTATCAAACATGTGTTGAATGCTTCCCAGAGGAGATATTTTATATGAAACTTGTACTATTCTCCAAATAAATCTTGCCATATGACAATCAAAAAAGAGATGTTGTATTGTTTGGTTTAGATTACATAAACCACATTTCATACTCCCTTTCCATTGTCTTTCTGCTAGATTATCTTTTGTGAGAACTATACCTTTTATCAAATACCATATGAAGATCTTAATCTTTAAGGGCAATTTAAGTTTCCAAACCACATGATTGCTCAGTATAACATCTGGTTCAGTTAACGCTCTATACATAAAACGAACTGAAAACTTCTATTTTGATGTAAGAACCATACAAAATATCCCTCTTGTCTGATAGTTGGACATCTACAATACTAGCAATTAACCGTTGCCATGCAAGAAGATTATTGCCTACTAACGACCTCCTAAAAGAGACATTTATCGGATCTGATCCTAGGACCGTCGCAACCGTAGCACTCTTTTTCGTAACTATATTATACAAGGTAGGATATTGGTCTTTGAAGGTTGCATTTCCTAACCACTTATCCTCCCAAAATCTTACTTAAAGTCCCATCTCCTAAGTTAAAATGTCCTATTCTCAAAAAGTCACATTTCACCTTCATGAGGCCAGACCAAAATTGAGAATCTCTGGGCATATATTCAACTTGTGTGATGGCCTTATGTCTCAACTATTTATTCCGAATTAAAGTTTGCCATACATCATCCTCATTTAATAACTTATAAAGCCATTTACTTAGCAGGCACTTGTTCTGAAAGTCTAAATTTAGAATACCCAAACCCCCTTATCCTTTGGCGTGCAAAGAATTCCCCATTTCGTCAGTCTATACTTCTTTTTATGTCCATCACTTTGCCAAAAAAATCTAGCGGTAATAATCTAGCTTCTTAAGAATTCCCCTAGGGACCTCAAAGAAAGATAACATAAACATAGATAGACTGCTGAGGACAGAATTGATATATAACTAAATATATAACATAACAGAATTGATAAATAACATAAACATAAATATATAATTCAAAGGTAATGGCAAGGGTGTGCATAACCGGAGCATATACTCTAAATATTTAGTACCTAGTTGGTATTCTGATTCGACTCCTTTGAGGCATTCTTCGTATTGTTATACCGCCTCTAAATTGGTAACAAGCGGTAATTATTTCAATACATGAAACACAATGGATTTTTTTAGATAACTGTTATTGTTGCAAGGGTAGATTCTTCTACAAATTTATACCATAATAAAATGATAAGGTATGATAAATTAGTTTCCATTATAGAGACAAATAATTTACACTGGGATTTAACTTTAAAATCAACTAGCTACATCAGTTTGTACCAATAATGGGACCAGTACCATAACATTTGGTTAAAAATTAACACGTGACACCTTAGGAAAAAAAATGCATATGAATGTAGTACTAGGTCCACCAGCTGCTAGATCTGATTTTGGCCAGCCGAAGTACGGTGTTATCCACAGTTGGATCTACAGTGCGCGCAATATTACCCAAGCAGCATGTGTACTTCGTCCTTTATGGTCCGTACTTGCAATACAAAGATTTGCCAGTTCCCTTAGCATTCAATAAGATTATACATGCATGCTGAAACCGACAAAATGCGTTCTTACAAATACTGCAATCTAAGGTTTACTCAAAGTACTGTCTGAATATCAGAAAAAAGCTACTTCTAATAACAAGATTAAGGTTTTCAATGTCTGAAAATTTCAACCTAATATGGTTTGTTAAAAAAATGTGTTTGAACATAAACATATTCAACTAAATATTAAGATTTCCTCGGGCAATTCTCCTCTAGCAAAAAGGATTTCTTTCCTCTCTTGTTTCCCGAGGTAAGAGGTGTTACTGAGACCTGAACATGCATGGATAATCCATGTCACTGGTTGATTTTTTAGTATAAACTGATTAAAGAAAGTAGACGAGTTCAGTACTCTGAATTGACTGACGAGGCTAACAGCCTGTACAAGCAGCTAGCATAAAAGTTTGCAGCGAGCAAAGGATCCCAATTCCATCCATGAGTACCATGAATACCGCACATACGCACAGCTCGATCTATCTTGCATACATAAGCTGTAGTTGCAGCAGCTCACCGGCACTGGCAACTGCATTGTCCTTGCATGTGGCTTCACTGAAGAGTCAAGACTATCGAGCACACAGGCTGGTATGCAGAGTGCGTTTGTAGCAATGATATGAATGCAGATCACGATGAAGATCACAAATTGAATTCAGTGTAATTGGGACGGCACCAAATTCAAATAAATTCTCCAGCTACAAAACCGGCGCCGCTGCATACCTGCCTAAGCTGCCTTACCCGCGCCCCGGCCCAGCTCTGCCACGGAGAACTGCCGAGCTGTGTCATCAGTGCAGTCTCGCCTATAAATTGCCCTGGCTGTGTGTCGATCTCCTGCACACAAAACAATTTCTTGTAGGCTATCCAAGAACCATGGCGCCGAGGATCCTCGGCGTCTGCGCCGTGCTGATGGCAGTAGCCGTGGCGAACGCGGCGTCTGGCGAGCCAGCTTCCGTCGTCGTCGGCCTGGCCAAGTGCGCTGACTGCACGAGGAAGAACATGAAGGCAGAGGCGGCATTCAAGGGTACGTAACGGACACCTGGTTTGCATTGTTTCGTGCATGCTACTTCAATATGCATGTTCACATTTTGAAAGTTGATTAAACCTGGCCGTGTTTCGTTTAACCGGCTCAAAATAAAACTCCATCTAATTCTGGGACAGATAATCGCTCAACATTTGCACGTGAAACTTCAACTTAGAAACAATACTGGCTAAAGATACCTGACAAGCAGGCCCATCTCCGAAAACGATATAATTAGGGGAAAAATCGTTGTAATCAAATAAAGGAGCCTTGAAACACTGTTTACTTCCCTATGATTAATTCTGCCAGCAATAAGGGACCTCGAATGTGTTCGAAAAAGGAGGTGTAAACGAACATATATCTATTTATATTTGGAAATGGCACAAATGTTTACAGCATGATACAAATCTTGCGGCAGCTACTTTGGTCATGCGATTGCTCGTTTATTTTCTGGGCTTGACGAACAAACTCTGTTTCGGTCGATCACAGGACTTGAGGTGGCGATCAAGTGCAAGAACAAGAACGGCGAGTACGAGAGCAAGGCCGTCGGCAAGCTCGACGGCACCGGCGCATTCAGCGTCCCACTGGCCGCCGACCTCCACGGCGCCGACTGCCACGCGCAGCTCCACACCGCGGCAGGGAAGCCGTGCCCCGGACAGGAGCCGTCAGCGATCGTGCCGCAGTCCGAGGGCACTTTCGTCGCCGTCCCCGGCAAGACGCACTACCCGTCAGCAGAGTGCGCGTCGACCACCATCTGCGGGCCGATCAAGAAGCACTTCATCGACCATTTTCACAAGAAGCCAGCTGTGCCGGAGTACAAGCCGGCGCCAGAGTACCACCCCGTGCCGGAGTACCACCCTCCCACGCCGGAATACCATCCTCCGACGCCGACGTATGGTGGGTCGCCGACTCCGATTTACCATCCTCCAGAATTGCGCGCATCTGCCACCTTCTGCGGGAAGATCAAGAAGCACATCATCGACCACTTCCACAAGAAGCCGGTGCCACCGAAGCCGAAGCCAGAGCCCAAGCCGGAATACCATCACCCAACACCGGAGTACCACCCCCCTACGCCAACGTACGGTGGGTCGCCGACTCCGATTTACCACCCTCCGTCATTGCGCACATCTTCTACCTTCTGCGGCAAGATCAAGAAGCACTTCTTGGACCACTTCCACAAGAAGCCAGTGCCCGAGTACAAGCCGGTGCCCGAGTACCACCCTGTGCCTGAGCACAAGCCCGTGCCGGAATACCACCCTCCCACGCCGGAATACCACCCCCCGACGCCAGAATATCACCCTCCCACGCCGGTGTATGGGCAACCGAAGCCGACTCCAATCTACCATCCTCCTGTCCAGCACTGAATGTTCTCTTGCGGCCATGAGTGGATCAGATAATTAGCTACGAGTGCCAAGCTGGAATTAATATGAAGCCGAGATATATGTATTGAATTTGATCTCTTTTGTTAGTTGTATCCTTATTCTAGTGTGTGGAGAATAAACATTGGGAGTGTTTATTTAACCTATATGAAAAATGCAATCTTGTGTTTTTCCAATATTCTCCATGGGAACTATGTTTATCATCAGCTATGCTAAAGCTCCTTGTTTCGTCGTTCAGCTTCAGCAGCTACACATATATCTTGTGTCCTGCTTGACAATCCAATGGATATTGGGTCTTTTGATAAATCTATTTATTGGAACCGGTTCAGACATTTGAAGCTTGGTTACCTACTTTTTCAATAGAAACGTGACGCGCTAACAGAAATAGCAGGATTTGACACAAATATCGCACAACAATCAGTTAAATAGCTTTCTTCAAAATACAATTTTTATTGCGCATTATGATTTGACAGATTGCATGTTCCTCACAAAATAGTTTTATATGGAGGTACCGTGCATCAAAGGATTTATGTGCTGCCAGATCATTCTTTCATATGTTGCTCACGCATGTGCAAGCATCCTCGGCTCACAACACCCGGAACAAGGTCAATACTCCCTCGGTTCCAAAATGTAAGCATTTGTTGACTTTTGGACATCATGTTTGACCGCTCGTCTTATTCAAATTTTTTATAAAAATATAAAAACAAATAAATCATGCTTGAAATATACATAATGATAAAACAAATAGTAATAAAATAAATAATTTTTATAAATTTTTTGAATAAGATGAACGGTCAAACGTAAGATCCAGAAGTCAACAAATGCTTACATTTTAGAACGGAGGTAGTATATAAGAGGACAGGACCAAAGTTAAATGTCATATGTAGAATTGATTCCATGTGACGTTTCGATGTATATTGTAGTACACTTGCAACATTAGTGTTGATGCTCCCTAAAGTAACTGAATGTTTGATAAATTCATTCACGCAACATAAACAAAAAAAATTGTGGATGTTTAAGGTACAAAATTAATATACCTAAACTTTGTAGATGAATTCAAATGAACAATATAAATGAATTGTGATTGTTTTTACAACATCTAAGAACCATATTTAGGGCAAGACCTCTTGCCATCTTTAGAGCGGTACCAAAAATGGCCCAACTGATTATAACTTGACTGCTAAAAAAGGGTGGTATCACAAGGTACCAACATTTTGGACCGATTCTTTTTGGTACAACCAAAGTTATAATTTTGGTACCACTTACTTCAGTACATTTCCGAACCGTAAAAAAGCAAAGGAAAAAAAATCTGAAGTGAAAGAAATTTTCCCCAGAAATGTCGTCGACAAATGTGCAATTTAGGAGCTTCCTTGCTGCAATACTGAAAACACAGTACATTCACCATTCATGTTATCAATACAATATCTTGAGCAGTAATTTGGTACATTTCACATATTCCTCACCTGCTCCATCCATTGGAAATGCGTGGAACGGTGACTCGGAAACGCTCAGCCGGCCAGCAGGCCCACGGTGAGGAAGAGCAGCTGGCACTCACTTAGCAACTATGGAACGGAGACTCGGAGAACGCTCAGCCCAGCAGGTGTGACCGTTTTTGTTTCAGTCTTCAGAAAAATCAATGTCGACAAGAAAAATATAAAATGGGGAAGAGGTGGATTTATTACTATCTGTGGACAACAAAACACTGACTCTACAACGGTGTATAAATGCAAATCTAAATGGTTGAAATGAATATTACTTTCCCTATCTTGGCAAGGCTACAAAAGGTTGGTACCAACCACCACACATGGTTACTGCACATTCAAGTGAATTGAACTAAAATACCTACGCTCCAATGTTTCTTGTAGGTAAGTCATCAAGGCTTCAAAGTTGCAATCTTGCAATCTACACCTACACTGAATACAGGTGGCAAATTCAGCAAACATTCCCTTCAAAGATCAGCATTACTGCATCCAGTTGTTGTTGATCTCTGCATGCATGGAGTCTGACAGGTAGGTTTTGTTTCATGCATGGTTCCCTCAACCAAAAAAAAGGCAGACACTGTCATATCTGACAATCTCCTCCGTGTGTAAATAAACTTTAAATTCTTAGTGAGATAAAGGGCAAGATGGCAAGTTTCTTTAGCTGATACTAGCACCTAAAATAGTAGTTTTGACCCTTCTGACTTTCTTGACTTAAATATGTCGACACAAAACAACAATCATTAGCAAAAAAAAAGACATAAAACAACATTGAAGAAATATCATCTTTAACAGCGGCCTACCTGGATAATAGTTCAAGAAGTTTCAAATACAGAATCAAACATCCTATCAAAAAAATTTCAAGCTTCAGACAGATTCCAACAATTTTCAAACCAAAAACAGTTTTGTTCGTTACAGTGTTGCTTGCTTTTTTCCCTGCAACTTGGAAAGTAACAGATCGTGGAACACCTTAATTTTCCTTTTTTACCTTTCAGAATATTTTATTGAGTATAAATAGGCATCAATTATATATAAAAGTTCAGCTCGAGAATATGAATGGCGGTACTCAAGTACAAAAAGGCCCACGTAGACAAAAAAAGTACATAACCCCACTTTGCAGCCATATAAAGAGAGGCTGATGTTCATGCTCATAGGAAAAACATGAGCATGAAAATTTAATGGAGACACTTTGCAGCAGGCACGGCCATTTTTACCATGTGTCTTAGGAAAAACATGAGCATGAAATTTAATGGAGAAAATTGATAATGATATAACTTTTTATGTACAATAAAAGACTCCACTCCGTAGCACAGTCTCCCTAGTTTAGCAAGCCTACAAAAAGTTGGTCTCAATAACCACAGATAGTCACTGTACTTTGAAAACTATGTTGCAGGACGTTAGTAATTCATACCTACACAACCAAGGATAGAGGATTCAAGTGACAGAATACTAGTTTTACACATTGACTAAAAAGGCAAGTTTATTGTCAATAATAACAGATTTCATTAATGCAGCCAATTGTTGTTGGTCTCTGCATGCATGGACTCTTTCTGGAAAGGTTAGAGCAAATCACTTAGTCCAATCTTATCTAACCTAAATAT
The DNA here is from genome assembly GCA_012490785.1 of Eragrostis nindensis. NCBI lineage: Eukaryota > Viridiplantae > Streptophyta > Magnoliopsida > Poales > Poaceae > Eragrostis > Eragrostis nindensis. The sequence goes on from JAAXCT010000126.1 coordinate 245,458, forward strand.
GTTGGCACCACCCATCACGAGTATTCATATACCATAAAAAAGCTCGAGTCTGCAGCACTCCATTAGATGCAAATCTACGACGCAGCTGAACTGATTATCAACTCATCTACCATATATTGGCAAGTGTATAAAAATGTGGTACGGCCATCACATTGTCACTGCACACTCAAGTGAACCTGGACAAAGATACGTGTGCGTCAAATGTTTGTACTTCGAATCGAACCCATGCCCGATCAAGGTGAAGTTACATTAATTTACACAGAATGTAGATGGCGAATTTATCAATACGGAACTCTAACCAAACTTGACAATAGTCGGTCCTTAAATGCAGCCGGTTGTAGTTGATGCATGTCTGCATGCATGCATGGACGTTGACGAAGCTGAGTTAGCCTTTGCAGACATGCATATACGGGGATCGTGGCAACTTGGAACGGCATTAACTCACAAATCTGCAAAGCCGGTGCCAGACTTTGGTAGCTCATTGATCATCACTCGCTATCTGCACTTAACCTCTGCCAAATGCTTCGGTTGAACTCCATCACACCAATAATCCTATATAAACCCAGCATTTGCCTCTCCTTGATCTCCACCCATCCTCCAACTCTACATAGTTGAGTCTCTTGACCATCCTCGGTGAAGGAAGGCGCAAGAACCAGCCAAGCTTCCACAATGGGGGCTCTGCCTCGAGGCCTGTTTGTCACCGTCTGCGCCGTCCTGTTAGCGGCGGTGCTTGCCCATGCTGCGGAGCCCGAGACGGCCTCCATGGTCGTTGGCTTGGCCAAGTGCGCCGACTGCACCAGGAAGAACATGAAGGCTGAGGCTGTTTTCAAGGGTACGTTCATATATGCTCTCTGCAGCCATGTCAATTTGTTAGGCAGTTTAGTGAGTTTCAGGAGGTTATACAGCAGCTTACCAGATGATTTCTGTGTGCCCTCGTCTTTCAGGTCTTCAAGTGGCACTCAAATGCAAGAACGCCAAGGGCGAGTTCGAGACCAAGGCCGTCGCCAAGGTGGACAAGTCCGGCGCCTTCAGCGTCCCCCTCGCCGCCGACCTCGTCCGCGAGGACGGCGAGCTGAAGCAGGACTGCTTCGCGCAGCTCCATGGCGCGTCCCGCCAGCCGTGCCCCGGACAGGAGCCATCCTGGATCGTCCGGCCATCCAGCCACGACGACGACAAGAAGAAGAAGAAGACCTTCATCGCAGTGGCAGGCAAAATGCACTACTCATCCAAAGAATGCGCCTCCGCGTTCCTCTGCGACCCATTCCACAAGAAACACCTCTTCCACAAGAAGCCCGTTGAGATCCCGCACTTCCACAAGAAGCCCGTCGAGATCCCGCACTTCCACAAGAAGCCCATCGTGATCCCACACTTCCACAAGAAGCCGGTGCCGGTGCCGGAGTACAAGCCGCCGACGCCCGTGCCGGTGTACACACACCCGACGCCGGTGCCGGAGTACAAGCCACCGACGCCAGAGTACTCGCACCCGTCGCCAACTCCAATCTACCATCCTCCTGCGGACCAGAAGACCCAGAACCCGGAGACGGACCCTGAGAAGTTCAAGAAGCTCCTCCCCTTCATCAAGAAGAAGCCCTTCTTGTTCCCCAAGTTCAAGAAGTTCCCTCCCGGCAAGGAGGAGATCAAGGCGTAGAAAGACTGGTACTGGTGAGATACGACGCGTATAGGTGGTTGGCCCGCATCTACTGGTTTGTAACTTGCATGGCACCGTACCTCTTTTGGGCACTTCACTGTTCGCAAGCTCTACAGGCCTCCAACGTATTATTACAAATAAAAGCTTTTGTGTTCCAAGTATATTATTAGTCTCGATGTAACATGGCCGAATGATGTCAATGTTGGGACATGATGACTTCTATGTGTCATTTTCATTTGCGTTGACAAAGATGGGATTTTATATTGTTTGTTTATGATTAGACATGGATTATGATCTGGACTGGAGAATGGTCATTGAACTCTGCATGTCTTAGTGCTAGTTAAGCGAGAAAATTTGGTGAGAGCCAATAGAAATGTCATGTTCAGATTTGAGCTGCTTTTGAAAACGAACGGGCACCAATTAGTGCCAATGTTATTCACTGAAGCAGGAATCAAGATACCTTTCGTGAACGTTACAAAAAGCATCAACAATGTTTGGTCGCTGCATGCCCCGGCACAGCTAAAAAAATAGTTTCCCAGGCCAAATGATTACTATATTTTTCACTCGACGAGATGATGAAATGTGATATGATTTGAACTGAACCGCACCGCTAGATTAGAGATGGAAAACCAAACCTGCTGGGGCTCCTGCAAGAAAAGCCGCCACGAAGGAACGGCCCGCTTGCCTGGAGGCTGGAGCCGTCTTTCTTGCCCTGGGGCCAGGGTTGATGACGGATTTATCCCCAAGGGCGCCGTGCGCCGCGACTGTGCCCGCCGTAACGCGCGCCTGCGGGTGAAGCGACCGCATCCGCTATGCCAGAGACTGATTGGACTTGGGCTGTACTGGTATTGGGCCGAATGGACCGCGCCAGAGCTATGCCAGAGAATAGCCCACTTTTTCCTTCTGTACTAATGGGCTATTCCTTCCTCATTGTGTATTATCTCGTTCCATTGCTGAAGATCACATCCCCCTAATTGCGCTTTCCTTTCCATCGCACGCCGCCCCGCCAAATATCGCCCCCTGACGCTTCTCTTTCCATCGCTCGCCCCCAAACCCTGATCTTCCCACACGATTTGGAGGAGGACGAGGAGCAAGACGACGCCGGCGCAGCGGCATTTTCGTCGTCGCTGCCAGGCGGGACCGGGCGGCGGCTGCTCCCACGCCAGCAACAAGGAAGACGACGGCTCGGCGGCGGCGCGCTAGAAGCTGCGCCTCTCGGTTAGCGCTCCTCGAGGAGCCCTTCAAGGAGCCCGCCGCGCTCAACCCTGTAAGCAACCAAGCTCTGATCAAATCCAAAAATACATTTTCCCTCTAGATGTTGCGGATCGCGGCATCTTCGCACCGCCGCTTGCTGTGGGACGAGCGATCGCCGGCACGTTGAGGGCTGCAAGGGAATCTAAACTCTTGTTATGGTTCTCTAGATTTCTGTGCAGGTGCGATATGAACCATAGTTATCTCACGTGGTTCTGATTTGTCAGTCGTTCATACTGTAAATGCACACTAGCTGTTTGTTGAAATGCCGTATTGATTGCCTCTTGTTGTTGTTCTAAATACAAAATATATAGCGTGGTTCTAATAGTACATGTTTGGTCTTTCACGATCAGCACGATTCTTTTTCCACAAAATTTAGCCTGAATGCTTATTCATGGCATTGCTCCCTAAAATACTGTTTTGTCACTGTAAATTAATTTTCTCATGTCACTCTTGACATTACAGGATCGGGGTGCTGCAGACTGCTGATCGCTCACGCTACCCTTGCACCCACGAGCCCATGCTTCCACGTTCCAGACATCGTCTTCCGACTTTTCCCAGTTGTGATCGAAGCCCTAAGCACCCGCTGGAGTACTGCGAGATCAAAGTTCGATGCCTGATGTCACGAATTTGCTACCACTGCTTGCTGTATACATGGCATTCTTATCACTGCTGCCGACAAGGGTGCAATACATCTCTATTTGTTGATTTGAACTTTCAGGTTTGCCATCTGTATAAAACCTCTTCTCTTTCTTAAAACTGATTGCTTAAACACTCCAAGTTATTTGAAACTGACATACAGTCAAGTGTCACTATTTTAACTTTTTTCTGATATTTCAAAGTTTTGTTTATATTTCTATGATCTTCCAAAGTTAAACTACTTTTTTATACAAAGTAAATATTGTCTTTCACTTTCACTTATTTTTCCTGCAATAACCAGGGCTGTTATGCATCACTTGTTTCTCAAGATATTCTTGCTGCCTGCAAAATTGGTTCCAATGCAGACTTGCTTACACAAGAAATGTGGCAGCAAGCTCAATGGTGATATATTTAAGTCTTAATTTGAATTGGGTCTAAACTGATTAATTAGATGCTGTGTTGACCATTGTTTTCCTGGGATCAGGTAAATTAGGATATATGTTCGGACTTGGGGATCGTCGCCATACATTCTCATTGATCAAGACACAGTGGAGGCTGTACACATTAATCTTGGTGTTGCATTTCAACAGGGTCTGTTGCTTAAAACAGCTGAACGGGTATGTATTAAAGCATCACATTTTTCCTAAACTTTTATGAGCAATGATTTCCAGTATTTCCTTTTGTTAAACCTTTTCTCTGTTTTATATCCGAATGCCTTTGAGGACTTGACTAGATGGTGCTTCGAAGGTTGTCTACCCCTTCAAAAGCACCTCGAAGAGCTAAGTTAACATGGATGGTGCTTATATAATGGTTAACATGGATCCTGATTGCTTTTCAAAAGCACCTCGAAGAGCTAAGTTTGATAAGGAGTGTGCCTTCTTACTGCGACACAAGTTAGTGGAGGCTAGGTTTTGGTGAAGGAGTTCATTACCCCTGGAATCTGGCCCCTTAAGGATGGATGGTCGATACCATCCTTTGAGGTTAAAAGGGTAGAAGGATTAAACGGTGGCATTCCCTTTTCGCAAATAACAGCTAAAAGACTTTCGAATAAAATAGACAAACAGTTTGTTGTGAAAATAGAAAAGAGGTTGCCCAAAATAGTCACTAACTACACGTATGCTGAGCATGATGCCATTGTATTGAAGCTTCTTCACAAAGGACGCATGAACTGTGTTTTGATTGCTGTAAAAATTAGGTATATCCGATCCGCATGCTCCTCTTTCCAAGCCGGCTAAAAATATGAGTGTCGCTAGAAAGTAGGCTCAGAAGTTGAGGACGAGAGAAAAACAACTAGGAGATCTATATACTCGGAGCAAAGTGGCAGGGCAGACATATCGAAGGAAAGGAAAACTATCGTTTCAAAGACATCAACATGGCTAATTTTGGTGATGTCGCCGACAAGTCTTTGGAACATTAGTTTTACTTTTCTTTGGAACTTCTCCTCTCGCACTTGCTCCAAGGCGGTAGATTTCGAAGGTATTTTTCTCTTGCCCCAATTTTCGGAGCCTAAGCTCCCAGCTACACTCATCTTTTTAGCTGGCATGGAAGGAGGAGCATGCGGAAGATAACTAACTTCCATAACAATCAAAACACGGTTCAAAGGGCCTTTCTGAAGAAGCTTCAATACAACAGTGTCATGCTTGGCAATACATGTACTTACCGACAAAACCTTGGGCAAGCTTTTCTATTTCCGCAACAAACTCTTTGTCTGTCTTATTCTAAGGATTTTTAGCTGTTATTTGCGGAAAGATATGTCACGGTTTAGTCATTTTACCCTTTTATTTTCAAAGGATGGCATTGACCATCCATCTTTAAGGGGCAGATTCCAGCAGCGATGAACTCCTCAACCAAGTCCTGACCTCCACTAACTTGTGTCGCACTAAATTAGGCACCCTCGTTCTGAACGTACTTAGCTCATGGAGGTGCTTCAGGAAAGCTGCTAGGATCCATGTCAACCATTCTGTAAGGGGTAAACAACCATCTATGTCGAGGGTCCTCAAAGGCACTTGGACATAAAGCCATTACTTGTGTTTGTGCATGGTCGAACAATTTTTCTGAACAGGAGAAAGTTCAGAGGCGTGACGTCGAGACCTAAAATGGCAGCTTACATATTAGACATCGAAATTCATCACCAGACTTCACTTTTTGGGTTGTCAGTGCACTTCATAGTACCTGACGAAGGTGGCAGCGCCGTCTCACCCTCATGACTGCTAACGGTCCAGACAAACTAAGAGAGCTAGCCGTATGATGATGAAATTGCACATTATTAACATCGAAGATCTACTCTAGGAAACTCGAGCGGGAATACTGGATCCTAGCTGCAGTAAAATTAATATATAAACAATTGCATTGTAATCTGTATGTTTTGGAGTTTCTTCTTCACCAGGAGCCTTGCCATACCCCTCTAGGAAATAACATTCGGCATTCAATTCCGTGATTTTGGCCTGTGAGTCTTGGCAGAGGCAGGAGCCTTCGCACACTCCTCAGGTGATTGGATATCAGATACGCTAGCATGTACGTTAGTAAGTCCCCTTGTCTGCATCATCCTCATTGTCATTCAACGACGTGTCAGGGTCTCCTTCATGAGTAGGAACAGTAAAATATAAATACTCTAACAATTAATGTCTAACTTTTTTTTGCTCAGAATTTTCCCTTTCACATGATGTCTAAATTCAATGGGCATGACAGTAAAACCTCTATGTGGTTCAACATAGAAACAAATGTGTTGGGTAGGATTGTATGATTTTTCGCTGGTGCACCAATTCAGTTTTATGGTTTTTTCCTATTTTCACTTGTAGGCAATTTTTTTCTGCGGCCATACCTGATTTGCATCATGCATAGACACCAGAAAACAAAAAAGCTTAGGTTCCTTTTTGTGTTCATCATGTTGTTCAAATAATTCTTGTCTCTATTCAGCCGTTCTCCGCGCACTATTTTGTTTGTTTTGTGATTATCCTTGGGACAAAGATGATACAACAGCTCTCCATATAAACACAAAGGAACCTGGTAAGTTACTATACATCTGGATCTTACACTGTCATAGTCTCATTTACAAAAACTATGACATCAAGTATGAATAATCAGTTTTTAGCCATATTTTGCTTCGTAATATATCTGGATTGTAGTGAGAAGCGAGAAAGGTCAGGTAGAAGAACATTGAATTTGCAGGTCATGAGGCAAGTGCTCTCTTTGTAAATCTTTATACGCCTCCAGCATTATTTTATTTCTCTTTTCCTGTGGCATGTGAAGCTGCTGGAGGTTTGGTTCGACTGGGATGCAGCTCCTCATTATTCTCGCGCTTGGATAATTTGGAACCAACAGAATCGTTGTGATTTTGATGGAATTGAAAGAATGTATGGGTGAGGTCATAGTACGGATTGTTTTCCATTAGAGTCTGGTGATCTGTGAGTATTGTTTCAATATTGAGCATTTATGACTATTTAAAGTTAAAATTCAGTATCTCTGTCATTGGTGAAAATCAACTAAATTCTCATGAGTGCATGTGAGACTTTTTTTGGGTTTCAAATACAAGGCTACCAAGTACATCAATCAACTAATTAATAGGCAAAAAATGGTGTTCAGGTCAAAATTACAAGGAGTTCTGTACGGTCCTGATTCATTGACTACTTTATTTATGAACCTGAAACATATGAAAGTACATATTCACGTATCCTTGTAACATTTAGAGATAATTTTACCTTCTATTTACCAACTCTTATACTATGATCTATTGTTTGGATCGGTGATTTCATCACGCACGCCTCATGTCCTTATTAGCTGAAATATTCTTACGTGCATGCTACAATTGTATGGTAACTATTTGGAATACAGATTGGGACCATAACATCAGCTTCTTCAACACAATCCAAAAAGCCGCTTCAGATTGTGACCATAAGTTCTTCATGGAGCTATTCTCAATAGCATGCTGGGAGATATGGAAGCAAAGGAACGCCTTCATCTTCAGAAATATCAGTCCCTCCTTTAGTTCTTGGAGACTTTATTTTATTCAAACTATCAAAATACACCTGTATAGGATGAACCCAAGTCTTACTCAGTTAGTCCAAGTTTGGCTGGATAGCCGGTTGTAAGTGTTTTACTTTCTCTTAGTTTTATAGGACCTGTACAGTTTTGGTTCCTTTTTATATATAACTACCACAGTAGGGGCTTCCCCTACTGTATTTACTCAAAAAAAAATATTTGAAATGGGTCATAAAAACTTTTTTTCACTATTTTTTTCTTTTTTTCTCTCTTTTTCTCTTTTATCCTGTTTTGCCCTTTCTCGTTTTGGTTGGTTTTGCCTCTCTTGTTGGTTCGTGCAGGTTTCATCTCTAGCCTATCCCAACTTGCTTGGGATAAAAAGGCTTTGTTGTTGTTGTTATGTATTACATTTGTGCTGCTGATTAAATTTGTTGAATTTTGCTACCTAAACAATCTAATTAATCATATGTACGCTTTTTTTTTTTGAGACGAACAGCAGGGGAGCCCCCTACTTGATTTTTATAAATTTTAAAAGGTTTATATACATGGTACAAGGCCGTAGGCCTAAAAAAAGACCCTAAAAAAACAAACTAATTGAGATTACTCAGCCACAGATCTAGTAGTCGCTTGGATTTTTTATTTGCTCTAAGAACAACCAGAGCAAGTTCATCCTTGAAAGCTTTTTTCCAGCGACTTAAAGATAACGATGCGCCATCAAAAATGATTGAATTCCTATGACACCAAATTGTCCAAGCTCCAACCATCATTATCTCGTGAAAAATTTTAGAGCCATAATTTCTTCTAGCCAACAAAATCATGTCTTGAGCTGGCAACGTAGCATCCCAGGTGATATTCAGAAATCTCCAGCAACTTTTACTAAAAGGGCACTCAAAGAATAGATGCTCCAGAGTTTCCTCCATTTGCAAGGAGCACAGCACACAATCATAACAAGGAAGAATATGTACGCTTTTTGTGTTATGTTTTTCTGTCATGATGTCACAAAACCACCTCAGAATGTCAGAGGGACTGTAATATGGGGTGTGCAAGTGCTAACTATTTCTTCTTATAGAGGGATTGTTGTATGTCATATCCATATGCCACGGGGTTATTTTTAAAATCGATCTTTTGAAGAACAGTGTATTGATGTAAATTTTCTCTAGTTATAAATTTTACTGCTTTGTCAATGCAACCTGAATCCGATGGCTTTCTAAAATTTGAGCTCGACATTTGAATTATACAAAGCATTAGATAGATTTCTTTTGATTTCAAATACTTCTTTTTCTAATATTAGTGTGTATCATGTTTTCTGTGAGAACATAAATAGAGTTTGATGTGCTATCTTTCACATAAATTATATCACCACAATATATATAAAGGCTTTTGTTTTCTTATTCTATTTAACTCTATTAAATTCCCGTGAAATGTGTACCACAGATTTATTCCTTTGTTACCTGATGTTTCTTGTCGTACACTCCTTGCCGATGTTATCGCATAATTTTATATACGCTATTTATTGTTTTTCGTCTCCTGATGTCACATAACCACCTAAGAATATGTTGCATTGATAATAAATCTTCATAAGCGTGGCGTGTGAACCATAACTAGGATCGGTAGGCGCGCTTCGCTGCGTGCTGTTTTATCTTACTACTCCCTCCGTTTCAATTTATAAGCAGTTCTGGCTATGTTTTTAGGTGTCCAGGTTCATTGAACATTTTCTGAATCTGGACATATGCTTGTCCAGGTTCAGAGAATGTTCAATAAATCTAGTACAAAGTTAGAACTACTTATAAATTGAAATAGAGAGAGTACATTCTAGCGGAACGGTAGGATCTGTTTTGTGGATGTTCATTCGGTGGTGTCTGTGCTGGCGCTGTGGACAGTTGCTTGTGTGCGTTAGTGATTATCATAAACCAGGGTGGCCCCTTTTTTTTTTTTTTAGCAACCTGCCCCTTGCTTTCCTGAACCGCTAATACCAGGCAGCTAAACCAGGGAGAGCAAAAGCAGGGCGGCCCAAAGGGACAGGGGCACCACGGCCTACAGACGGTCGAGCAACCAGAGGAAAGGAAAATCAGGCCCGGCGACTGTTGACAGATAGGCAAAACACAGTCCATACATGTGAGGCGGGCCGGATTGAAAGATAGGCAAAACACAGTCCATATATGTGAGGCGAGCCGGATAAGGAAAGCAGGTCAGCAGCAACAGAATTAGAACACTGGACAGAGCACCGGACCCACATGAGCTCAAACGTGTCGGCACTGAGCCAGGCCACGGAGCCCAAAACGTTGTAGCAAGCCCTTGGCTCCCATAATTGAAGATTAGGATATACTAGTCCTCTTCTAATAAAAAGGATTGAAGGATAATTTCTAGAAATCAGAAGGGGCATCTCGTTTCTTCTGCACTTTCAAGATTGATGCCAGTTATTTCTTGTCCGACGATACTAATCGGATTTACATCACCCGTGACGGCATTTGGAATCGAGTTGTCACCCACATAGACGCATAGGTCCGAGATGGACGCCAAAAAGATTCAAGAAGGTATACATTACTGATCCATTGGAATCTTATTAGCAGTAAATGTTGTTTTCAAGACACCAAAATCTTGATTCTATCAATCTACTTCCGCTATCATCCATGTTTTAATCACCAAGCAGTCATGTCATTCGCCATCGAAATTCACAAAGATCAAGGTTGGAGCCACCATGTTGATTGGCAAAGAGCTTGATGTGACGGCTTGTTGCACTCAAAGTCGAGCCATGGATGTAACGGTTTTGTCTTTACGTGCTTCACTATTTCCACGTTCATTGACAAAATTTTATTGCATAAATATAAGTGAGGGAGGAGGAAAAATCATGACCTCATTTGCTCTATTTCATGGACAAATAAGTAACGTTTCTTGCGCACTTTATCCATAAAACTTTTTGTTGGACTAGCTGCAATTGCACTCTCAATTATTTCATCTCACCAAAAAAAAAAAGTTGCGCTCAAATCCTAAAAGGCCGGGGAGTTGAGGTAGTGGCAGAGGAAATTTCCTTTCGTCCCTTTCGATTATGTCAGGTGGCAGCACGCTGCGTTGCTCAAAAAAAAAAAAAAGGTGGCAGCACGCTGCGCAACAGCTGGGGGCATCGGCTTTCCATCTCTCAGCAAAAGTAGCTCTTCCACTCGTGCTAATATTTGGGAGCAAAAACCCTTTTTGAATGTGGTCTCAAAAAAAAAACCTTTTTGAATGCAAAAAATGTTTGATACTCTTCACGAGCCAAATGCTTGATGCGCTTGCAAATTGTCCTGGATTTGCATGCAATCATTACACAATGACACACCTTTGGCGACAATGAAATGTAGGAAAAAATGATTCATCACTAGTTAATTATTTGTTGGTAAATATTTATCGTTTCTGCTTTACGATATATATCAGCGATTGTCTAACAGGGCAACTAGTTATATGTCGGCGTTGATCTCCACCTCTTCCCAACAAAGAAACCGTCGGCACATCCTCTTTCTATACTACTTGTAATACATCGACGTTGCTTAATGAGTTCAAACTAACCTAAAAAACGTTTCGCCAAGGCTCAGCCCAGTGGCTAACCCTAACTCACCCCTTCGGTTGCTACCCCTCCGCCGCCAAAAACAATCCCAAATCTTCCAACCTACTGCGGCCAGCAAAACGTCACTGCAATGTCGCCTCCTCCTCCCCCCTTTTCACTCGCAAGTTGCTGCCCCCGTCCGTAGCCGCCGACCAAAACGTGGGGCGCGGGCGCAACCCATGCCCGCTACGTGCTGCCGCTACCAGCCCAACAAGCAACACGCCATGCACGCCGCCCCACCACCACGCGCAGAAGCAACAGGAGCACCACGCCGCCGCCTCAGCCACGCGTAGGAGAAGGAGCGATGCGCCGTCCCGTCGCGGTGTCGCCAACAGTAGGGAGTGTAGGAATAGGTTGATTATGGTGAAGTGAGTTTCGAACTCATCATCCTGAATGGGCAGTTTTATTACAGCACGAAGAAAATACACAATATATATCACAAAAAACATCTAAGCCAAATTTAAAAAACTCTAGGTATACTTTCCATGTTATCACAATACTATAACTGTTAACACAATCCGATTGGAAATCTTGGCCCCACATAGAGTAGTATGACCAAAATGTGTGTAGTGTTGTGGAATGTGTACAATTGGTGTGTAAAATTATACGGGTAGTAGCATCTTCTCATATAGTAGTTGCCAAGCTCATAGACAAGGTATTTCTTTCAATTTTTATCACTACAAATGCCAAGTTCGCGCACAAGATAAATAGCATTTCCCAACAGTTTAGTTACATTGCCCAAAAAAGACAATGTTTAGTACATTTAGTTAACTACACACCGTTTGTTTTGCGAAGCCGTTAACCACTATAGGAAAGATGTGAATTTAACTTTAAAATAAAAAATTAAAAAAATGTAGGCCACTTAGCTAAGAGACAATAAAATGGTTAGCCACTAACGTAAAATTATAGGGAAAATATAATATCTTGTGCATTTATTTATTTGCATAGGAACCTTGCATTTCCATTTTGTACTAATTTCGATAATAGAAACCTATCAAACGTGTTATAACAATTCAATCATGGAGACAATGTCTATAACAAAGGCAGAGTAATTACCCTACAGTTGGTAAAAGTTGATTGTCCTTTCGCTGACATATTGAATAGGTCGTTGTTTGATAGACAAGTCTCTTTATTTATCAGCCACATCACTCCTCTTCGGTTGAGATAGTGACTTGGGAAATCGATTTTGTTTCTAGTGGCTCGTACAGAAATGTCGAACAGACTAGTCAAATAGATTAGTATATTACAGCAACCATTGGATGGAGACCAATCTGGAGTGTCGTGTGGGCATATATAGTTTTTTTTTTTTTTTTTGCGAAGGGTGTGGGCATATATAGTTGCAATATTCATGCTGATGATCTTGCGTACGATAACCTGCATATTGCAACTGTGTCTTAAATTACAATGGAAGTGAATTTCATATATAATTACCACCATTTCTAAGTACTAAAAACAAAGAAAAGGAAGAAGTCGTCGGAATCATGCGATTTGCCGCGGTCTAACAACTTTTAAATGCAGCAAAGCTGCCGTGGACCTGGATATGACTAGAAAGTTCAGAAGAAGGCGAGAGGAATTTGTGCTTCAGGCTTTGCACGTGGGCATTATATATGTTGTAGTCCTAGTGATTTTCTATGTTGGTTCCCTCACAATGCGGTGGGTGGTGGTGCCGCGGCGCACCAAATCGAAGTATATGCACGAACCATTATTATGCTAATTAAGTGAGCGGACACTCAGAAATCAAAATGCTTTTGATTCACGTTGCGCAAATTCACGAGATCGATACTATATGTATACAGGAAATCGATATTTCCCATCAAACCTGTCACGTTTTACAGACGTATGTGAAATTTTTTTCGATCTTATGTACAGTCAAAATTTGGAATGGACGGCCATGATCGATGACATCCGACACAACGGACCGTACACGCGCGACCACTCCAGCCAGTCGGTCAGTCCGACTCTCTCCCATGGCTTCCGGGAATCTCGTGCAAAAGAAAACACGCAGAAGAGACCACGACCAGGCGAAGCACGACACTGCCAGCGGGCCCACCTCACCGCGCGGGCCCCGCACACCGCGCGGGCCCCGCACGCTGACCGCACGGACGACCCGGCCGCGGCCTGCTCCAACCGCAACCTCACTTCTTCGGTTCTTCCCCAACCAAACCCACCACCAAGAACACCACACCAGCAAGGCAGCAACCTTGCGGCACCAACCCCTCCAAAACCCCGCGGTAATTCCCCCCAATTCACCCTACTCCCCCACAGATCGTATCATCCCTGCGCGTTTCCAGGCGATTCGGTCCCCAATCCGCGAGCAGGCAATCGGAGGCGGCGGTTCTTGCCGGAAAAAATCGGTTCTTTGATTGGGTCCGGCGGCGGCGGCGGCGGTTTCTTGGTCGGGGCAGGCGAGGGGAGAGGGCGAGATGGGGGAGGGGGTGAAGGCGATGCTGGCGCGGCCGATCCAGCTTGCCGACGAGGTCGCCAAGCAGTGCGCCGCCGCGCGGAGCTTCCGCCTCGAGTGCGCCGACCTCAAGGCCCGCGCCGACAAGCTCGCCGCCCTGCTCCGCCAGGCGGCGCGGGCGCCCGACCTCTACGACCGCCCCGCCGCCCGCATCATGACGGGGGCCACCCAGGCGCTGACCAAGGCGTCGGCGCTCGCGGCGCGGTGCGCGCGCGGCCACCCGCGCCTGCGGAGCCTCTTCACGCTCAGCCCCGCCGCCGGGTTCCCGCGCGCCCTCACCGCCCTCGACACCGCCCTCGAGGACGTCGCCTGGCTGCTCCGAATCTCCTCCCCGCACCACCACGACGGGACCGCCGACGACGACGTGCTCCTCGGCCTCCCCAACATCGCCCAGAACGAGCCCATCCTCTTCTTCATCTGGGACCACGTCGCCCGCCTCCACACGGGCTCCCCCGCCGCGCGCGCCGACTCCGCGGCCAACCTCGCCTCGCTGGCCCGCGACAACCAGCACTTCGCCAACCTCATCATCGAGGAGGACGGCGTGCCGCCGCTGCTCAAGCTGCTCAAGGAGGGCACCGACGACGGTCAGGAGGCTGCTGCCCGTGCGCTGGGGTTGCTAGGCAGCGACGCCGCGAGTGTTGACAAACTCGTACAGGCAGGGGTGTGCTCTGTCTTTGCCACCGCGCTCAAGGAGCCGCCCATGCGCGTGCAGGCCGCGGTCGCTGAGGCCATTGCAATGCTCGCGCACCGGAGCACTACTTGCCAGGAGCTCTTCGCACAGAACAACGCTGTCCGGTACCTTGTTGGCCATCTAGCCTCTGGTACCATTCAGGAGCACAGCAGGTATGCCGTTGGCTCAAGCAGTTCCAAGAATAGCGCCGCCGCACCACAGCCAATGAAGTCACTTCATTCCGTGGTGCTAGCCAAGACTCACAGCATGCGCCACAGTGGTGACCTTGGCACCTCCATTGACACTGACGAGCCTCCCAGGATGTCCAATGGCACAGCAGCTGAGCAAGATGCAAAAAGAAACCAAATGCAGTCAGTGGTGCACTCTGCTATGGCTGCCAAGACAAACACGAATGGCTCACTGCACCCACCTTTCAGGCCGCAGCTGGGCATGAGTGGTTCTAGTAACCGTGGTGCTCGTGAGGCAGAAGACCCTGAGACCAAGGCACACTTGAAGGCTATGGCAGCGAAAGCTCTGTGGAAGCTGGCCTGTGGCCATCTTGGTGTCTGCAAGAGCATTACAGAGTCACGTGCTCTTCTATGCTTTGCTGTGCTTCTTGAGAAGGGTGACGGCGATATGGGCACTCAGGTGCAATACTTCTCGGCAATGGCAATCATGGAGATTGCCCGTGTTGCTGAACACAGCCTCATACTGCGGCAATCAGCTTTCAAACCCAGCTCCCCAGCAGCCAAGGCTGTTGTAGACCAGCTGCTCCGTGTTGTCCGCAAGGGTGACTTTGATGACCTGCTCCTCCCATGCATCACTGCT
This sequence comes from Eragrostis nindensis, assembly GCA_012490785.1. Lineage (NCBI taxonomy): Eukaryota > Viridiplantae > Streptophyta > Magnoliopsida > Poales > Poaceae > Eragrostis > Eragrostis nindensis. Next base: position 260,513 of record JAAXCT010000126.1, read on the forward strand.
CTTGGCTGCCTTGCCCGCACCTTTACAGCAAGTGAGACTAGGGTCGTCGCCCCTCTTGTGCAGCTTCTTGATGAGCACGAGCCACCTGTTATCAAGGAGGCGGTTGTGGCACTCACCAAGTTTGCGTGCAGAGAGAACCACCTACATGTGAACCACTGCAAGGCTATTGTTGATGATGGCGGTGCACGCCACCTTGTCCAGCTAGTCTACCTTGGGGATGAGGTGCAGATTGAGGCGCTGATACTACTCTGTTACATTGCGTTGTATGTGCCGGAGAGTGAGGAGCTCGCTCAGGCTGGTGTCCTTGCTGTACTGCTCTGGGCATCAAAGCAGGCTCACATGGTGCAGGACATGCGTGTTGAGGAACTGCTGCCAGATGCCAAGGCGAGGCTGGAGCTGTTCCAGTCCAGGAACTCCAGGTGATGGCGGAAACAGGATCACTGGACATGGGTTAGTAGTTTTTTCCTGCAATGTGTATGTAGAGTAGAATCATTCCCGATTGTTCTTGTGAGGTACATTACATTTTGGGTTGTACATATGAAGCTTCATTTTGTCTCAGAATAGGTTGGGGTTATGGAACTATAATTCATGCGACATTGAAACACACCATTGGTGTACTGTAAAATTGGAAATGAAATTCCTGTCCGTTCGTTCCTGGTTCATCATGTGGGAATGTGGGATCACAAACAACTAGATATTGGAGCTTCAGTCTTGCTAGTTTTAACTGTGCCGACTCTGCTAGCAAAATTTCGCATTATTTATGTCCAAAAGCTTGAAATTCATGGAAGTTGAGGCCAAGCCGAATTTCAATAAACTGAAATAGCCGTTGTTTGCAGCATATAGACATGATTGCTACTTGCTTTAGATCTTCTGTTATCATTTGATTTGATTTGATGAATTTGCACAGTAACTGGTCTTAATGATTCATAGCATTTTGTTTTCAAGTCTCAGTTAGATAACCATTCAACACCATGTACGGTGCAGCAATAACCATCTAGGTAAACAAGCAATCTTGCCAAACTAATGCATTTGCGTACCTACCACTGCTTCTGTAAACATGTTCCACATGGTTGGTCAGGTTCCTTGGCATCTGCATTATCAATTTTTTTTCTCAATGACAAATGCTTGTATCAACTTCAATTTCCATTAAAACATCATTTCACTAATTCAAGGAACATGGATGATTTGCAAAAGCCTTAACCTGGCAAAATGTGTTGATTAGAAAATATACATAAGCAGCGTTGTGGCATGTTGCTCATGGAAATTTTTATTCTTACTTCAGTTACCGAGATTTTGCAGGAGACTTAATAAGTAGCACATTTAAATATGGTTCACAAATATTCTTGATAACTGCCTCCGAGACAATAATTTCTTGGTTGGGATTCCTTTACCAAAGGCTCCCTTCCTTCATGAACATATAACAAATGAGCATGGTTAGAAAGCCCCTAATCTGATGGAAAACTTTACTGAAATTCAAAAACTAGCAGCATAAGAGGTGGTGTTCGTTTCCATTTTGATCTTGTGTCAATCAAATTGAAACCGAGCATGAGATGACATGACGGTCATGAACCATCATTTGCACTTGGCTTTTAGATGATGATGCTTATTTAAAGAATCAGAAATCTTATGTGCATAAAAAATTGTTTGATTGATGAACAAATTTAACATTGTAAGTATGTTAGATTCAAAATATTTTTTCTATTGTGCATTTTTGCTCTTCTTTTTTTTTGTAGATTTTTTTGGTGTATTTTAATGCTTTTATATTTGCATTTGTACCCATATATTGGAAATAGGGCTGTGCAAGCAAAATGAGATGACTTACACACAATAACAATTATTTGTACTTGATGTTAATATGAGATAAATATTATAATGTATCAATCAGAGTTTTGCATAGGTGGACAATCCTTGTACTCTAACATCATCCAACTAAAAGTTGACCAACTTTATTATTTAATTTGGGCATCACTAGCTCACCTTGCGTATTTCAGCCAACTTGTCCTTTCAGGACTTTATCTCAGACCTACTTGGATGTTTTCATTAAAGGAAAATGCAATTAGTCTGAGTATTTCTTCAAACAATAACCATCATAGAAAGATATTTTATTTTAAAACAGAAATGAACATATGGCTTGGCTGTGATAGGTAGGAGCACTGCTGGTTCATTAATTGTGAGCAGGTGCGCATCTGCTTTGAGCTGGGCTCGAACACAGGTGAGCATACTTGCTAACTGAGCTATGCACCAGTTCTCTAGAGTGATATTTACAATAGTTAACCTAATCCTCTCATATTTGAATAATGTAAAACTGCTCCCTCTTCTTTTTTTGGCTGGAACAGTTCTTCGTTTGGCATCTCTTAATGAATAGAACTTTTCCTACCGCAGTGGAAAGTTGTTTACAATTCGACTATATTCCCTCTGCTTCTCTGATTGATCTTAGGTTGTCCGACCATGATTATTGCCAATGGAAAAAAATAGCAGTGGGACTTCGACATGTCGGATGGTCTTGAACTGCAACTCTTCTGGACCAGCATGATCATTTTCACCGAAGCTACTCACATCAAACCCTTATACCAGAGATAGTGACGCCACACTGCTTGGTGACAATAGGCCCCTCTCTAGCCGCAGGGGAGCCCAGATAGTCACACATTCAGGGTACTGCAAATGCCTTTGCGGTCTCACAGCAGTCTGGTGACGCCTGAACCTTTGGTCCATCCTTCTGGATGAACCGATTGCAGGTGGTCTACTGACAGGCTGCTCCGGCCTGAATTTTGGAGGACCTGAGACTACAGCTGCAATTGCTAATGCAGCGAGGAGAGCTATAGCCAGACAGCTAGAGAGGTTAGCCACAACATCTTGGTAAGCTCTCTGGTGACGCAAAACACTCATGATTGGCTTTGGTATTGTTGTTGTTTCTGTTGTGGTGCCTTACTTATCTGAACTACAACTGGTAGTTATAGTGTTGTGAATCTCCCTGACATGAATTGGCTAATGGGGTGGATGTCACCCAGCTAACCAGAGTTCGATTCTCACCTACTGGTAGTGATAGCGTTGTGAATCCTTAGAGTCGTTTGTTGGTCTGATTGAGTCTTTGATTTTTGTAGGTGCCAATATATTGTGATATCTGTTAGCTGTTTTTGGGCTGTTTATGCGTCCAAGTGAGCTAGTGTCATGCAATTGAAGTGGGCGTGACCCTTAATTTATGGAATTAGCTCCATGATGCCATTGCCAACCTGCTGCTTCAACACCGACATGACAGGCTTTCTTCCCTTCAGGTGACATAATCTGATGATAGAAAATCCATGTCGATAAGACTGGCATTTGAGACTTTTCAGTTTGAGAAATATTGCCAGATTTGTGGAAAATTTTTAAACCCATCGTATCCCAAGAGTGCATAAATGAGTGTTATTGTGTCATTGCTTCCCCTCAGGTGTGTGTCATGGTCTTTGAGGTTTTACTGTGTTCTGTGTTATTGGTACACACCTAAGCACCGAGGTGACAAGGTTGTATCTAGGACCTTGTAGCATCCCGTGTCTTGTTGGGAATATGCCCGGTCACCTAGGCAATGCCTCAAATATATGTTGCCTACCTAAATGACTAATACACTGTAAACCGCCACTGCAATGCAGGATAGACAAATGTTATTTCTTGCTTTCCCCCAAGTTTCCCAGTTCTAAGGTTTGACAACTTATGGGGATTTTCTGAGACTCTGAGTTGAGACCACAACGTTATGCTTTGGCAATAGGCATTCATACCCAGCTCCGCAGTAGCCATTGCTATCGAGATTGAACAGCTGCCCCGTGTTGTTGTCAAGGGCGGCATCTTCTGTCCATCTCTGATGTTGGCTGCCGTTCGCACCTTCACAGCATATGAATCCAAGGCCATTGCTCCTCTTATCGAGCTGCTCAACAAATGTTCATTGCAAAGAAATTTCGCCTTTATTATGTTCTCGAGTGCTGCATAACTAATTCAGCATAATATTCGTATAAATATATTTGCATCCAGAACCAGGAATACAGAAGAACCCTCCTCTTTGCGCCATATAGACATGACTTCTGTTTGCATTGCATCTGTGAGTCTATTTGTTTTGATGATTCAGAATAATGTTTTACTGGTCACTAATTTTCAAATTTTGGAAACTAAAGCTCTGGAAGTATCCAAGGGATGTTCGGGTTGCGCTTTAGTTGTTCATTTGTCTACTCTTCCAAATCTTCTTTGTTTCTCCAAACAGGTCCCATCTTCCAACTACCTTGTCTGAAAGTTATTGAAAACGTGTCTGTTCTGGCAATTGTATTTAAAATATCATCTCTAATTTGGCAACGCAAATCTGTAGTTATGTGGTAACCTCCTAAGTATAATATACTCTTTGCATTTGCATTTTGTTACACATCACAATCATACATACTGGAGCCCACATGTTGCTGTGGACATTTTACGCTTAATTCAAATATAATTATTATAAGGAAAGAACCTGAAATGTGTACTATGTGGATCAGGCATTGTTCAGTTGACATAAAAAAATCGCACATTATGTAAGTATGCTAGGTTCTAGAATCTGGGTCTTTTTACTTCACTGGTTTCCCTCGTTTAGTTTTTCTCTGTGTATTTGTATTACTTTCTTAAGCATTTGTGTCTGTTCAATCAAAATCAGATGAACAGAATTAGACAGCTTGTGGTTCATGAGCCATCTACTTTTTTAGGCTTGGACACAGATAACATTTATGTACTTAATTAGATTTATATATAGGCGAATATGAATACTAGTACAATTCTTGCACTCCAACATCATCCAACTACAGTTGACCAACTTTATTTATTATTGAGCATTACTAGCTGCTTCCTTGCTTATGTTAGCCAACTTCTTCATCCAGCCTGTTCTGTTTCAGACCTGCTTTGAACCTGTAACATGAAAAGTTAAACACAATTAGTTCAATTGTTTAATTCCTTAAATATAAGTAATCATTTCAAATGGATATGTACATCAATCAACCTACGCATAACCACTAGTTACTTTTGTCTGTAGAAACTATTTATTTTTGGTTTTCAACTCGGCAATTCCCGGTCTAGTTATTAATTGTTTAGTGTACATTTTTAATTTTCAGGTGATTGTGCTAATATTCCACAATATTCCCTCCACTTCTATGATTGTTCTGACCATGGTCATTGACACTCGTGAAAGAACAGCATGCTGAAGACACATGCAGATACAGGCCTGTTTTGAGTTGCAATCATGTGTGGGCCAGCATGTCAACGTCAGCTCCGGTCACCCAGCAAGCTGATCACATACCTCCGCAGTTCCCAGGGATGGTGACGCCGCACTGCTTGGTGACGAAGAACACCTTGTCCATGCTTACGTTCTTCCTGGCGGCAGGGGAGCCCAGGTATTTGCAGACGCAGGGCACAGCCTCGCCTGAGAGTGCCTTCACGGCGGCGCAGCACTGCTGCGACGGCGTCACCTTGGGCCCGTCCTTCTGGACGAACTGGAGGCAGGTGGTCTGCAGCATGTCGATGTCCTTCTGGCACGATGGGACTCCCGCGGGTGATGGAAGACCTGAGCTTGCTGCTAAAGCAGCAAGGAGCAGCAGCATTGCAGCCAGGCGGCCAGCGCAGCTCAGCTGGGACATCATGGTATGCTCTTAGTTAATCGAATTCGCGTGGCTAGTCTGGGTTCTTTTGTTGTTGCTGTGGGTGATCTGGGCTGCAGTTGCTATTTATAGTGTCTAGAGGGTTTGTTTGGGTGGTTGAGTTCTCAGATGTTCCTGGCAGGGAACCATTGCAATGCAATATTTGTGAGCTGTTTTCAGGCGACGTGCTCTGCTAGAGCTCTTGCTGGTTTGACGTACGTGTTTGCTCAAGTTGGTGCTCTCAAATGAATCCATCAAGTTCTCAGTTGCAGTTTGCAAAGGTTGTTGGGCAATTCAAAATGGTTAATTATGTTTCTTTGATTATTATGTTGCTAGATATCTATATCTAGCATGTGCTTAGGAAATATTGCTTTTTTTCGCGAAATCGCGCGACAGCCGCGCATTTAATTTTGTATTAAAATAAGGAAAAGGTCCAATACATCATCACCATCTCAACCTGGACCGAAGTTTTAGAGGTTCAGCCTGAAAAAGAAAAGTTTTAGAGGTTCAGTACAAACCGGTTTTTTTACTTTCTATAAACCACAAAAACTGGAGCCGACCATAAAGGAAAAAAAGACAACCTGGTGCAACCACTCCCGAGTAAGAGCTGCACCCAGGCCTAATGCGAGGAGCTAGCTTTTTGGCTCTAGCTAGGCACCAAATACGATGTTAATCCTTTGAGATATCGCATAGTTTCAGCGAATAGGCAATATTGCTGAAACACTCAACAAATAAAATAATGTAGTTTTGCAGTACAACTAAAAGTTAAGGCATTTAACTGATATAAATATTTCTCCAAACATGTTAACTACAGAAAGCCACAATTTCTGTTGGTTCAAGATTTGCAAAACAAGAATGTCTGGGTTCATTTTGATGGGCTACAGGCTTGTGGTAATGCTCCCTTCGCCTAATTGGATTTTTGTTTTGTTAGGTCGTGAGGTCCGAAGGGAACGAACACACCCATGGATAAGAAAGAGTGAAGAAAATATGAAAAATATTAGGTTTCAAAATCATCATATTCAATGAAAAAGTCATGTAGTGAAATTTGATGCATATTGATAAAGAAATAGAGCTGGTGGATATTTTTGGTTCAGGTATGGATATTTTTGGTTCAGGTAACCTAGTGGAAAGAGATGTAGAGAAGAGAAGCTGAGGCTTAAATGAGGATGCAGTCTTTTTTTTTTTCTTTTTGGGGGATCAGGTGCTTGTTGGGATCGTGGTACTGAATGTATGGATTGTTCAGTGATCAATGTGTAAATTGATTTTACTACATCTTTGGCAACCAGTGTGGACATATTCTAAACTTTTTAGAGTATAGGCTAGAAAACAAATTGAGCAGAGGCTAGAAAAATAAAGAGAAAAGTCTAATTTGCCTCTCTCAATTATTAGGGGTAGCGCAATTTTCACCTCCAACTATAAAACCGGGTATCTGATACTCTGAACTCATCACCCCGGTGCAATTTACCTCCTTGGGAGGTTTTGAGAGCGGTTTTGTCCTACGTGACGAGGTGGGTCCCACATGTTGGATGCCACATCATTTTCTTTTTTTTCTCTCTTCCTCTCTCCCACGCGCACGCGCTCGCGCCGACGCCCCTCCCGCGCGCCCACGTCGCCGCCTGTGCGCCCGCGCCGCGGCCCCTCCCGCGCGCCCGCTCCGCCGCCTATGCACGCCCGCGCCGCCGCTCCCCCCCCCCCCCCCCCCCCCCACGTGCCCGCGCCGCCGCCCCTCCCATGTGCCCGCGCTGCCGCCCCTCCCCCCGCGCTCCGCCGCCTCTCCCCGCGCCCGCGCCGCCGTCTATGCCTACCCGAGCCGCTGCCCCTCCCGGCCGCGTCATCGCCCCTCCCGCCTGCACGACGGACGGGTGGCCCAGGGACTCGGCGAGGCGGCCATCCATCCGCCGCGGGACATCTTGATGGCCACCGTCTCCCTAAGCATCCCGAGCTGCTCGTAGTCGTGGATGCTCATCGGCAAGAGAGAGAAAGGAGGCGGTAGCGCCGGGGTTGGAGAGCTTTCGATGGCTACCTCGGCGTGGAGACGGAAGGCGATGAGCGTGGCCGGAGTTAGGTCGGCGCCGACGAAGCGACTACTATGGAGGCTCGGCGACAACGGCGACCGGTGTTCCTTGCGCGCCTAGCTGCGGAAGGGGGAACGAGTTGTTAGGGCAGCGACACGTGGGAGGGGCAGCGGCGCGGGCAGGCACAGGCGACGGCACGGGCACGCGGGAGGGGCGGTGGCGCGGGTGCACAGGCGGCGGCGTGGGCGCGTGGGAGAGAAGAAGAGAGAAAAAAAAAGAAGAGAGGAAGAGAGAACAAAAAAGAAAAAGAAAAAGAAAATGACGTGGCATCCGACATATGGGACCCACATCGCCACGTAGGACAAAACCGCTCTCAAAACCACCCAGGAGGTAAATTGCATTGAGGTGATGAGTTCAGGGTATCAGATACCCGGTTTTATAGTTGTTGGTGAAAATTGCGCTACCCCTAATAGTTGAGGAAGGCAAATTAGACTTTTCTCAAAAATACATGGGTTGGTAACTGAGCGAGGCCCATGCAAGAAGCATCGAGCTTAAAAAAAAAAGGAATGTGTGTCGATTTTTTAAAATTAATGAGCATAAAATGGGCCTGGCCTATAAGAGAATCAAACCATCCATGGTATAGGCCTACAAAAGAATTGGATAATGCCATAAAATAATGGGCTACCAACAACAAAAATAGCTAAAATTGTAAACCAAAACGGGCCTACAGTAGGCCCTAACTGATGATCAGCAGCTTAGCCCAAGATGAAAGAGCCCATAATTGGGCCTGGCCCACAAAAGGATGGTTAGTTTTTAGACTTTTGTTGGGCGAAATTTTATTTTGTGACTTTTTTTACAGAATAAATGTCATAAAGATTCTACGACGAAAAAACATGTATTCATCGCAAAACATGATTCTAAACATGCAATAGGTGACAAACGCAATTTCGTCGTCGCAGATTCTTCACCTTGACATAAAATTTAGTTTTTCTATTGTCTCAGAAAGCCAGATCTTTTGTAGTGGCCATCGTCACTACTAGCTTTGTTACACCGTGAATCATTGTTGAATCAGAAGCAAAAAGATAATATATTAAGAAACTATTAAATATAATTTTTTATATTTGAAATTGAAGATAGACTACTGAAACTTGCTGCATGTTGATATTTATTGTCATCATTGTCCATCCCCGTTTGTAGGAAACAGCAATTTTTTACTTCAACTGTGTTTGAGTTCGAAATTCGCTGTGCACAACTCTCTCGAATTTTGCTTTTGTTTTCCTTGAAACGAGACACCTTTTGTTTGAAGAAAGATCGAAACGAGACACCTGTACACGCTGCTTGGCGCCCCAACCAACAACAGTGCAGAACTCTCCATTGGAGGCAGAGTAAAGCATTTCGGCAGTGGAGTTCATGCAAGTGTTCCAAGTACTTCCTGCACTAGCGGACAAGGTGCTCACTGTTTTCGACGAGCCTCAAAAGGCAGTCCTGTTTCACCGATGTTGCTGTGGACATTTTAATGCTTAATCTAATATGTAAGGATCAGGCATTTTACCAATGATTATAAGGAAAGAAACCTGAAATGCGTACTATGTGGATCAGGCATTGTTCACTTGACATAAAAAAATCACACATTATGTAAGTATGCTAGGTTCTAGAATCTGGGTCTTTTTACTTCACTGGTACTCCCCTCGTTTAGTTTTTCACTGTATATTTGTATTGCTTTCTTAAGCATTTGTGTCTGTTCAATCAAAATCAGAGAAACAGAATTAGACAGCTTGTGGTTCATGAGCCATCTACTTTTTTAGGCTTGGACACAGATAACATTTATGTACTTAATTAGATTTATATATAGGTGAATATGAATATTAGTACAATTCTTGCACTCCAACATCATCCAACTACAGTTGACCAACTTTATTTATTAATTTGAGCATTACTAGCTGCTTCCTTGCTTATGTTAGCCAACTTCTTCATCCAGCCTGTTCTGTTTCAGACCTGCTTTGAACCTGTAACATGAAAAGTTAAACACAATTAGTTCAATTGTTAAATTCCTCAAATATAAGTTATCATTTCAAACGGAGATGTACACAATCAACCTACGCATAACCAACCTATTTATTTTTGTTTTTCAACTCGGCAATTCCCGGTCTAGTTATTAATTGTTTAGTGACCATTTTTAATTTTCTGGTTATTGTGCTAATATTCCACAATATTCCCTCCACTTCTATGATTGTTCTGACCATGGTCATTGACACTCGTGAAAGAACAACATGCTGAAGACACATGCAGATGCAGGCCTGTTTTGAGTTGCAATCATGTGTGGGCCAGCATGTCAACGTCAGCTCCGGTCACCCAGCAAGCTGATCACATACCTCCGCAGTTCCCAGGGATGGTGACGCCGCACTGCTTGGTGACGAAGAACACCTTCTCCATGCTTACGTTCTTCCTGGCGGCGGGGGAGCCCAGGTAGTTGCAGACGCAGGGCACAGCCTCGCCTGAGAGTGCCTTCACGGCGGCGCAGCACTGCGGCGACGGCGTCACCTTGGGCCCGTCCTTCTGGACGAACTGGAGGCAGGTGGTCTGCAGCATGTCGATGTCCTTCTGGCACGATGGGACTCCCGCGGGAGATGGAAGACCTGAGCCTGCTGCTAAAGCAGCAAGGAGCAGCAGCATTGCAGCCAGGCGGCCAGCGCAGCTCAGCTGGGACATCATGGTATGCTCTTAGTTAATCGAATTCGCGTGGCTAGTCTGGGTTCTTTTGTTGTTGCTGTGGTGATCTGGGCTGCAGTTGCTATTTATAGGGGTTTGTTTGGGTGGTTCAGTTCTCAGATGTTCCGGGCAGGGAACCATTGCAATGCAATATTTGTGAGCTGTTTTCAGGCGACGTGCTCTGCTCGAGCTCTTCCTGGTTTGACGTACGTGTTTGCTCAAGTTGGTGCTCTCAAATGAATCCATCATGTTTTCAGTTGCAGTTTGCAAAGGTTGTTGGGCAATTCAAAGAATGGTTAGATCATGGTTAATTATGTTTCTTTGATTATTATGTTGCCAGATATCTATATCAAGCATGTGCTTAGGAAATATTGCTTTTTTCGCGAATACGCAGGACAGATGCGCATTTTGTATTAAAATAAGAAAAAGGTCTAATACATCATCACCATCTCAACCTGAACCGAAGTTTGAGAGGTTCAGTACAAACCGGTTTTTTCCTTTCTATAAACCAGAACAACTGGACCCGACCATAAAGGAAAAAGCCAACCTGGTGCAACCACTCCCGAGTCTGAGCTGCACCCAGGCCTAATGCGAGGAGCTTTTTGGCTCCAGCTAGGTACCAGATATGGTGTTCATCCTTTGAGATATCGCATAGTTTCAGCGAACAGGCAATACTGCTGAACACTCAACAAAACAATAATGTAGTTTTGCAATACAACTAAAAGTTAAGCCATTTACCTGATGTAAATATTTCACCAAACAGTGCCACAATTTCTTTTGGTTCAAGATTTGCAAAACAAGTATGTCTGGGTTCATTTTGATGGGCTACAGGCTTGTTGTAATGCTCCTTCGCCCAATTGGATTCTTGTTTTGTTAGATCGTGAGGTCCCTCCCAAGGATAAGAAAGAGTGAAGAAAATATGAAAAATATTCGGTTTCAAATCATCATATTCAATGAAAATGTCCTGTAATGAAATTTTTGGTTCAGGTAACGGATCTGCCCCCGCGTCGCCTCTGGCGACTCGGGCGGCGATTCCACGCCGCCGCCACCGGCTTCCCCGCCTTCCACCCTCCACCCAGTCGCCGCCGGAGCCGGCTGCCGGCACAACCCGCGCTATGGCAAGGATGGCGGCGGCAGGGCGTGGAATCCGCAGTCGGCGCCCTTCTTCTTCTTGTTTCTTTCTCCTTCCACTCCCTTCTTCCTCCAACTCCCATGCATGGTGGCCTTGTTCTGCTCGATGGGATGGTGATGGCGACTTAGGATCGCCTCGGCTCACGGCCTCATGGTTCATGCTGCTGGTGCCGGGATCGAGCTCGTCCATGTTGGTTTTCTTGGCGAGGGCGGCGCCGTAAACCCGTAGCTGTGCCACACGCGCCGCGCATGGTGGTGACGACCCCGCGCCGAGCTGTGAAAGGCGGCGCCGCGCCTGGCTGTGGCCACGCTGTGTCGAGCTGCGATTGGCGGATGGCGGCGACGAGCATGGCGGTGGCCGCGCCGCGCCGCGCCGAGTAGGGAATGGCCGCGCATGGTGGCCGCACCGCGACGAGCTGCAACTGGCGGAGCCGCGCATGGTGGCCGCACCGCGACCAGCTGCAACTGGCGGAGCCGCGCATGGTGGTGGTCGCGCTGCCCTGAGCTGCGAATGGTGGATGGCCGCACCGTGTTGCCGGTGGCAGCGCCGTGCATGGCCGCACCGCACCGCGACATGGCCGCGCCACAGCAAGTTCCTGGGCAAGTTATGCTGTTGCAGTGCTACGACAGCACGCGTGGTTGCCTTATCTATTCGACAGTGGCTACAATTGGTGTGCATGATGACACAATTGGTCTTTTTGTTGGGTCTGCTCTTTGACGCCTGGTTGCATTTTCTGAGTTTGATGCCGCTGCGCCATCATCCACATGGCCGGGGATCATCATCACCATCTCGTCGTCGTGTCGCTTCCTATACGGAGTTTGGCGATGTCTTCTGATTTATAGTTTCTTCTTTTCGCCTTCTTGATGACATCAAGTAGTATCTTATTACTTCGACAAAATGCAGAAGGCAGCAGAGTCCAGGTTTTTTTCTCAGGTTTCTTTAATATTGCAGTAATATGGTGGATCATCTTCGTCCTTGTTCCTTGTTCATGCAACCTAGTTGATTAATTATGGCATCATTGAGCTTCGCACTCTCTTTGCTTGGTATAGCACTGATAAGAGCACTCGGAGAGATGGTTCTAGACTCCATGGTTGGAACATTGGTTAGTGACAAAAAGGGATGGCGATAGTGACCTCTTCACAACAACAATGTATGGTGCTAGGTGACTATGGATTTGGATGATGGGGGTATTTCTCATCAAATGGTTTTCTTTTTGTTGGCTTGGCAGTGTTGGATGAGATTTTGTGGTCACGATCTTTCAGATTGATACGACGGATGATTATGGGCATTGGAGGAGTGGTGCAATGTCAGTCTTTGGATGAAAACCCTTGATCTGGTTAGATTAGTGAATTATTTCCGGTCCTTCCACCACTCCTAGAAACTTTCTTCTAGACCCTTCGCGATGAACAAATTCCATTCCCGATCCTTCCACCACCCTGGGAAATTGCATGCAGCCCCTTCGCTGAAGAGAAACAGTGGCACGCAGACTTGCTTTTGGTATTTCACCGCCTGGCCCATAAAGCAGCTTATCTCAAAGACTCTAGACTTTTCCACCAATGAAGAAAGAGCTCTGAAACTTTTCTTCACAGTTTATAAAGCTACTGGTCCCTCCGGCCAAATTGAGATTGAAGAGAAAAAAAACGAAATCATTGGCCTGATCTGAACACGTTGCAAGCAAAAAGGTATGAGATTATAAATATTCAATCTGCCCTTCTCTATATTGCTTTTATGAATCCAAATCTTTGACTTTTATTTTTCTTTAATCTTTGGTGATTAACTGCATCTCATGGCCGTGACCTTCGTTCCCTAATTCACACTGGTGCACGGCAACTGCGGCCACGCACGGCGGCCGTGGGCAATGTACTTAGGCATGATAAACTATCTCTAATCTCCATATTGTAGGCCGTTCTTGTCCTAGCCTGAGTAACTCGATTGCTGCGTCACATGTGCGTATTCCCGTAGTAGCCAGCGACATGTATTTTGAACTGGCCAGGTGCATCCATCAAATAGTCAGACATCAGCGTTGCTAAACATCAAGTGGCAAATTGGTTTGTGCTAAACACCATGACTGAAAATATGTACAGGACTAGGAATGTGGAATAAAATGACATATGCCAGTCAGCAGTGTTTAAATTAGATTTCAAAGCACCTAGCATCGACATTGCTTTAACTAAATTTATTTAACTATATAATACATACTACAACTCATGGTTTATGCTTCCATTCAGACCTAAGGCATAAAACTGCACACTTCATTTCGGTGTGAAAGTAGATGAGATAATACATACAAAAAACACATGGATTTTGCCAATCCACCTACATCAGATAACAAGCACAGGGAGCAGGGTTATTTTCTTCAGCAAGCAAGCTATCATTCGAAGTGCACTACACCACCACTGCCACAAATCGCTTGGTACAGCTACACAGCCAACCACACATCAACAGTCTTATCATGTCCCAATGAATATGAGTAGTTTTGTGTAACCTCGAGAGCTGCGGCATCACTTTCTTTTTTTTAAAAAAAAGTAAACACATAAAAAAACACAGATTGAATTCTTTGCTCTCTCTTGATATAGAAACCTTTCAATCGATAGAGCACTAGAACCCCTTGACATACACTGATCGAAATGAAACAAATCTTTGCGGGCAATCAAGATTCAAGATCACATACTCAATCAGCTTCATCACCCGACTGTTGCACCATCATAACTACACTATTGCCAAGGTAACTACATTGTACCCGCAAAATTTGTTATTATTGACCATGTGTTAGATATAGATATATATATAATAGCAGCTGACCGCTGCTCCCTTGTAGCATCTTGATGGTCTATATATTTCTTCCGGTGTTTTTCCCCTCTTTAATCCACTTTGAGTGCTCACATCCTATATTTCATATTCTAATATATTGATTTGTAATACTTTTTTTAGAGAAAAAAGAATATAAGATATAACGGTGTAGCTACACACAGCTTTTGCTTATGCCAAAATTTTATAGACTCATGATATTAGGCTGAAATTACAATCAAATAGTGTTTATAAAGGTCTTTTTAAAAACATAGGCCATAATACAATTAACACAGTTGGCGCGGCAACGCCGCGCGAAAATTCTAGTCTATTCGACAGTGGCTACAATTGGTATGCATGATGACACAATTGGTCTTTTTGTTGGGTCTGCTCATTGACGCCTGGTTGCATTTTCTGAGTTTCATGCCGCTGTGCCATCATCCACATGGCCGGGGATCATCGTCACCATCTCGTCGTCGTGTCGCTTCCTATACGGAGTTTGGCGATGTCTTGTGATTTATGGTTTCTTCTTTTCGCCTTCTTGATGGCATCAAGTAGTATCTTATTACTTCGACAAAATGCAGAAGGCAACAGAGTCTAGGTTTTTTTTCTCAGGTTTCTTTAATATTGCAGTAATATGGTGGATCATCTTCGTGCTTGTTCCTTGTTCATGCAACCTAGTTGATTAATTATGGCGTCATTGGGCTTCGCACTCTCTTTGCTTGGTCTAGCACTGATAAGAGCACTAGGAGAGATGGTTCTAGACTCCATGGTTGGAACATTGGTTAGTGACAAAAAGGGATGGCGATAGTGACCTCTTCACAACAACAATGTATGGTGCTAGGTGACTATGGATTTGGATGATGGGGGTATTTCTCATCAAATGGTTTTCTTTTTGTTGGCTTGGCAGTGTTGGATGAGATTTTGTGGTCACGATCTTTCAGATTGATACGACGGATGATTATGGGCATTGGAGGAGTGGTGCAATGTCAGTCTTTGGATGAAAACCCTTGATCTGGTTAGATCAGTCGGCGGTGGCGTTTGAGGACGTCTTTCCCCGTGTTTGAGGCGTCGTTTAAGAGTTGACATTGTTGACATCAACCTCTCTATTGTGCCTCTTGCTTCGGTCTCTCTTGAAGATGGTTTAAGACCCGTGTTCTCTCCTTACTCCAAGATGTGGCCTAAGGATCAATAGGATCAATGGGTTATGTGTGTTTAGGGACTGGATCATCATCCAACATTCAGGGTTACGTGTGTTTAGGGATTGGAAGTTGGGAGTTGGAGTGTCTTTTTGTTTTTTTTCCCTTATGATGGTTGTAATAAGAAATAGCTATATGTATCGTTCGATACAGAGGCTGGAATTAATATATTCCCTCTTCTAAAAAAAAAAGGTAACCTAGTGGAAAGAGATCGATGCAGGGAGGCTGAGGCTTAAATGAAGATGGCAGTCTTTTCTTCTTTTTTCTTTTTTAAGGATCAGGTGCTTGTTGGGATCGTGGTGCGGAATGTATGGATTGTTCAGTGATCAATGTGTAAATTGATCTTGCTACATCTTTGGTAACCAGTGTGGACATATTGAAAAAAATTTAGAGTATAGGCTAGAAAAATAAATGGGTTGGTAACTGAGCAAGGCCCATGCAAGAAGCACCGAGCTTAAAAAAAAAAGAATTTGTGTCGATTTATTAAAATTAATGAGCATAAAATGGGCCTGGCCTGTAAGAGAATCAACCGTCCATGGTTTAGGCCTACAAAAGAATTGGATAATGCCATAAAATAATGGGCTACCAACAACAAAAATAGCTAAAATTGTAACCAAAACGGGCCTACAATAGGCCCTAGATGATCAGCTGTGGCTTAGCCCAAAATGAAAAAGCCCACAATTGGGCCTGGCCAGCAAAAGGATGGTTAGTGTTTGGACTTTCGTTGGGCCGAATTTTATTTTGTGACGTTTTTTTACAGAATAAATGTCGCAAAGATCTTCGAAAAAACATGTATTCATCGCGAAACATGATTCTAAACATGCAAGGGTGATAAACGCAATTTCGTCACGTCAACGTCGCAGATTGTTCATCCTGATATAAAATTCACTTTTTATGTCATCACAGAAGGCTAGATCTGTTGTAGTGGCCATCGTCACTAGCTTGTTACACCATGAATCATGGTTGAATCAGAAGCAAAAAATAATATATTGAGAAACTATTAAATATAATTTTTTATATTTGAAATTGAAGAACGACTACTGAAACTTGCTGCATGTTGATATTTATTGTCATATTGCATTGTCCATACCCGTTTGTAGGAAACATCAATTTTTTACTTCAACTGTGTTTGAGTTCGAAATGGTGTGCACAACTCTCTCGAATTTTGCTTTTGTTTTCCTGAAACGAGACACCTTTTGTTTGAAGAAAGATCGAAACGAGACACCTGTACACGCTGCTTGGCGCCCCAACCAACAACAGTGCAGAACTCTCCATTGGAGGCAGAGTAAAGCATTTGGGCAGTGGAATTCATGCAAACGTTCCAAGTACTTCCTGCACTAGTGGACAAAGGTGCTCACTGTTTTCGACGAACCTCCAAAGGCAGTCCTGTTTCACCGATGTGTGCGAAGCAGTGGCAACAAAAAGAGAGAGCTCCGCATTATCAATTACTACTCGCTGACGCCTTCCTTGCCGACGCTTCGTTCCCCTTCTCTCTGCTACAGTAGAGACAGGCGATGGTGGTGGCGCCGGTGATGGTGGTGGCGGAGGAAGAAGTGCATCAACGGGGACGGCGCCGGCGCCGGAGCAGACACCGGAGAAAAGAAGCCGGCGGTGGCGTTCATGATCGATGCTACGGGCGGCATGGAGGGGGCCGGGGCCATGGACAGCGGCGCAAGTGGCGAGCGCGGCGGGCACTGGTAGCACTTGGCGAAGAGGCCGAAGGAGTTGACCTGTTGCACGAAGTTGGTGATGCTGGCCCAGCCGCCGAAGCCGAAGCCCACCACCAGCACCCACGCCACCACGAACGAGTTGATCACGTAGGCGCCCGTCCACCCGCCGGCGAACTTGGGCGGCGGCTCCACGGCGTTCTGCAATTCATCATGCATGCATGCCCACCACTTTTAATTAGTTATGATCACTTTTTTCAGGGAAAAAAAATAAGATAAGATGGTATGCACACTTGAAATGCAATAAGCAATTTTGATAATAATGAGCAAGCTAGCTAGGGCCCTTGGATGTGAAAGCTGAGAGAGAGAGAGAGAGCTCTCAATCCAAGTACGTCTCTCAAGTTACTGGTGCCGCACCACTGTTGCTTTTTTGTTGTTTTTGAGACACGACGGCATCATTGGTGTCCTCCCATAGGCGGAAGCAGAATTATGTCTGCATGGGGAGGGAGAGCCTGCTCTAGCTGCTTGATCCATCGATGGCGCCAATGGCGCCCGGACACCAGATGGAACAAAACAAAGCCTCTACCTGCAGTTCTGTGGCTTTACGGTACACGCTTTCTTTTTTCTCTTGTCACACACGACCACTTGTGCTGGAAAAGGAATTGCTGTCTCTGCAGTTTTGTCTTGCCTTCAGTGAAACGCACGGCGCAGCGCGCCAGTACTGGCTAGAACCGCGTACGTACTAAACCATGGTCAGGGTATACGAGCATATGGCGCCCGGACTTATTAATGGTTGGAACATGGATGTTGGTCTCTGGGTGTTACGAGATCTCGCAACAGGTTTGCATGGACGAGAGCAATCAATGTGTGTATGCGTGTGTGTTCTTCTATCTAGTATAGTGGTAACGACGATTAAGACACGGCATGGCCACGCCGACGCGCCAGCAGCAGCGGCAGCAGGTCATTGACTGGGCGGTGGGCTCTGCGTACACTAGTACCGTTGTCTAGCTAGTTTGTGAGCAAGAAGAAGCTGCAGTTCGATCAGGACTACGCACGTACAGCTATGTGTACATCAATCATCTCTGCGACAAGCTTGTTTGCGTCTGCGACAATGGCGACAGGCTAAGCCTCCGTATGGACCCCAATGTAACCATGCACATCCAAGGAACTGTCTGCGATGGATCGGTGCAAGTTGGTGCTGGTGATTGGTGACGCGCAAATATGCAAAAATACATATATGATGCAGCGCGGCAGAGGAAATGGACATATTAAAGCTGTACTACAAAGCAGTGTACTGGAATACTACATAGCTAATTAAACTAATATAGGACCATGCATGCATGTCATGTATAAATGAAGAAACAATGCTTGATGACAAGTAGTAAGCGTACACTCAACAAATTAAATCAACGAAGCACGTACCTCGCGAGAGTTCGGTGACCTGAACGTGACCATGTGCGCGAGCGCGGGGATGATGTAGACGGTGAAGCTGACGAGGAGGGAGCCGACGGCGGAGTTGATGGGCCCGAAGAAGGGGAAGATGATGGCGAGGAACCAGATGGGCACGACGACGGGGAGCCTGGCGGCGGCGCGCTTGCAGAGGCTCCTGCAGTCGTGGAGGCCGATGAGCTTCTCCCACACGAAGTAGAGCGGGGTGCACGCGAAGCCGAAGGTGATGAACTGGTGGATCAGCATCAGCACCACGGCGGCGTCGCGCCAGGGCGTCCGGGGGAGCAGCGCCAGCGCGTTCGAGTGCGTCAGCAGCGCGTCGCCGAACGCCCAGTACGCCGCGCTCGCCGACGGCAGCGTCAGCGTCAGCACGTACAGCGTGGCCAGCAGGTAGATGGACTTGAACTTCTGGGGACGCCACATCGCGTGCATGATCTCCCTGCCAGGCAGCAATTTTTATTTTTATTTTTTGAGATAGAATTGTATTTGCGTCGACATGCGTGTTAATTAGTACTCCCTCCGTTTTTTATTATATGACGCTGTTGACTTTTTTCGTTACTTTGACCATTCGTCTTATCTATAAATATTTGTGTAAATAGCTAAATGTATAAGTTAACCTTAAAGCGCTTTTGATGATGAATCCAATGATATTCATTTCACATTCAAAAAGTAATTATTTAAATCTATATTATTGGTCAAAGTTCAACGAAAAAGTCAACAGCGTCATATAATTAAAACGGAGGGAGTACTAACTAACAACGTTACAACAACAAGCAAGTAGAGTACTAGCAAGAGAACGAACAGGAGTGGATGGGTGGAGACAGGGGAAGCGACGACGGCAGTGGCGGATGCCGGGCTTTGCGACGGCACGGTGTCATGAGACATCGTGCATGGCAGCGTGGGGCCCGTGTGTCGGTGGGTTCATGCATGCCATTCATATGTCTTGCATTGGTCCCCACTCGCCAGAGCGAGCAAACACACAGGAACCGATCGATCCCCATCAGTTTTCAGTTCAAGTACTGTTGCATGGCGCTAGCAGCTGGGGTTGGCACGCTGGTCATCGTGCATGCAACGGTCATGTCCTTGTTGGGGTTGATGCAGGAATGTACTATGCAGAGAAAAGAGGCCAGGTTTCACAGCCAGGAAACCGTGACCGCCGGTTCATTGCAAACATGTTGTTTGTGTTTCAGATACTAGCGAGTTACAGAACATAGCGAGAATTAGTATGGGAACTAAACTAGCTACTAGCACGGAATAACATGGTCACTACTATACACGCACCTTGTTACTAAAGGGAATGCTCAACCCAAACAACTACAGCAGCCTGAAATCACTGTCCTGTACTAACTGGCTCAAAGCGAGTAACCCAGAATAATAATTAACCTGTTCATTCCAGCAAGAACTTTACTTGTGACTAGCACTACTAATTAATCGCCATGCATAAGACAAGCAGAAAAATGTCCCATGGCGTCCCCGTGCAGCTGTGTTAATCTTTGGGGCAGCGGTATGGCCGCCATGCAGCAGGATGTGTACGTGGTCCCCAGCCGTCACGCGTATGTATGAATTCACAGCTAGTACTAACTAAGCACGCGGCGTGCACGTGCTCCGGCTAAAACTAACGTGAAGCGTGCACGCCCACCACCAGTTGAGGCAGTCTGGCATTGGCAGTGACCGTTGCGGCATTGCAGCGTCGTATCGTCTACTGCTACTGCTACTTTAGGTTAACTCACTAAAAGCAAATTCAAGTAATAAATTAAACAAAAGCTAGTGTAATAAGCAACAAACAAACGTCTTATTCTTACACTGTGACGGCGTGGCCTCCGAAGGTGTAGAGGATGTTGGTGGCGCCGGTGAAGTAGAGCACGATGCGGGTGGGCCCGGAGTGCGTGACGCCCTCGACCTGGCCGTGCGCCAGCGACGCGACGGCGATGTACCAGGCTGTGTACGTCGTCATCACCAGCCCGAGGAAGGACCAGACCCGGTAGTTGTGGAAGGACGGGATGAAGACGGTGGTGGCGCAGCAGGCGCCGAAAATGTAGGTCCAGGTGCGCTTGTCGAGGCGGTCGTTGACGTAGTAGATGTTGGAAGCGCAGCCGATGAGCTGGATGACGGAGCCGAAGAGGAGGAAGGTGCAGTTGAAGGCGAGCCCGGCGTTGCGCCAGTGCCGCCCCAGCAGGCCGTCCAGCACCTCGAACCACTGGATCACGTGGTTCCGGAAGTCGGCTTTCTTCTCGCGCTCCTTCCGGGTGCGGTACTCTAGGTACAGCACGCTGATGAGGTAGGCCGTCCAGCTGCCCAGCAGGCCGTAGAAGAGCTGGAACAGGATGCCGCTCAGCATCCCCAGCTGCGCGAACGAGTAGGGCAGCGTCAGAAGCACCTGCGCCACCTGCATTTGGTTTTGTTTGTTCGTTAGCATCCATTGTTGTTCAGCTTAGCTATCGAAGAAGAAGAAGACGCAAGATGAAAAACCAATGGATACCTGGTTGGACGCGCAGCTGAACCATGCGTCGTACGCGGAGCCGCCGTGCCAGAGCAGCCCGGACAGCATCGACTTGACGCCGGAAGACTCGCCGCCACTGCCATGCTCCTCCTCCTCCGCGTCCAGGGCGTGTCGGCTGAGCCCGAACGCCTCGGGCGCCTTCTCGTCGGCGATGCCACCACCGGTTCCGGCCGCCATGCTCTAGCTAGCTACCGCGCGCCAGTAAGTGGCTCGCTCACTCTGTCTGTGACCGAGAGCCTGTGTGCGTGGTGTTTGTTGGTTGATCGAGTGTTTGGAGCAGAGGAGGGGGTGGTGCGGTTTATATGGAGAGACGACGGGGAGACAGCGCTCCAGCAGCTGGGGCATAAACAAAGCCACCACCCTTTCTTTTCATGCATGTCCTCTTTCTTTTCTACAACCTGGGGGGTTCAACAGCAACAAAGAAAGTGAGAGGTGGAGGGTTAAAGGGGTGGTGAAAAGATACAAGAAAATGTGGTGTGGTGTATGAAAAATCTCGGGGAAAGGAGGGGCTGGGTGGGACATGCATGTCAGCTGTGCGCATAGTATATATGTATGAATAAAGTGGTTCCTGCTAGACACTTGAGTAATGTCCCCATAAAGTTAGTTTAGCGTTTGCATCCGTCCGATGAACGCTTGACGGCTTAGATTTGCTTCGTCTGGTTCAATTCCCTGCATATTCCAATTCCCTGCATATACTCTCTGCCTTGCCGTAGCAGGAGTACCTATATATGACACAACAAATAGCTTCCCCCTACGTATACAACAAAAAAAAACTCGACCTGTCGGGGGTAAGACCGCCCTCGACGGCATTTTGCTAAGGAGAAGAGCCTCTCACGCAGGCCGAGAAAACCTCCGAACCCCCTCCCCGATCCTACACAGGGACTCAGCTGGCCATTGTAAGCTTCGGCGCGAGTCTTAACCATGTGCTTTGACCCGGGGAGAGCGAGGGAATTTTTTTGCATTTCAGTGAACAGTACCATCTCTGGCACTGTTCACTGAAATGCCTCATGCCGTAGCTGGGAATCGATCCCGGGCTGACAGGAGCGAAGCTCCCGGAGCCCTCCGGCTCTGGCCACTCGGGAGCTCCCAGCGTTGGCACGTATACAACAAATAGTCCCTGGTGTTCCATTGCTAGCTAGTAGCTATCTATAGAAAAATGATACCTAAAACGTCGGCTAATTAACACGTTGTTCAAATGATCATTAACTGAATCACTCAGACATTTTTCGGTCAAAATGCAGACCAAAACATTTGTACCACACAGGCGCCACGAAACTTTTACTAGCAATTGGCTTTGATACCCACTCGTGTGGTTGAGGCATTCGGCTGGCAGCCTCCTAGCCTCAGTTCCATCCCCGGCTCTCAAAAGTTTTCTTCTCGTTTATCCCCACTCAAAGTACAGGTGTAAGGCCCGAACCAATCTCACACGGTGCGAGTGGCCTTTGTGCAAGGGTGGTGAGGGAGGTTAGTAGATTTTTTTACCCGCGTGGGAATGTCTTATTCTTAGCAAAATAGCAGAGAATGTTTACCACTCCGCGGGTAGAGTTTTTATACATTTGTACCAGACGCAACAGAGAAGTTAACTTGTGCGTCTGGTTGCTGTTGTACATTCCCGGTAGCCCGGGTTTCTCTACGAGGAGAGGGCACGGGCGCGTACGTGCGGGGGTTCGTGGTGGCCGTGGCCTCGGAGACCGTATAGAGAAAGAAAAGCAAAAGAAATCCGGCGTCCCATACGGAGCCGGCGTGGTCTACCACGCTGCACGAGCGGGTGCGTGCGTCGTCGTCGGCGGCTCCGCGCCCGCGCCGGCAAGCCGGCCTCGTGGCCCGCGATTAGCGCGTCGATTACAGCGGATGTTGCTTGGGGGACCTCCGCCACGATTAACTTAATTAATCCCCTAAGGGAATGTTTATAATCGCATCTGCCGCTTGTCTTTTTGCCGCCCGCTTTTGCTTGCTCGCCTTTGCCTGCAACTGATGGCTTTGCTAGTTGATGAGAATGTATTATGGCAGGGATCAGGTGGGAAAGGGCAGCTGATTGTGTCGCGTGATGTGCCTTTAATCGCACGTGATCAGTCTAACGGTCGGCTCAGACACAGTGATCAGAGTCTTCCTTTACCCATTTTCATGTCACTAGGTACTCACTCATTCTCTCCATTTAACACGCCCGTACTCATTCGAATGAAATCTACCTAATTATCCTTTTTTTTTTGCAACGCAAGTATCCATCTCCTCACTCCACATATAAATGCTTCTCCCACTAATGTGGTAATTTCTAGTGTCTTATATTCTTCACGGCATTTATTAAGATTATAGATTTTTATTAAACTGGCACTATCGGCTCCTCTTGCTCGTCCTTTTGAAACAAAGCAATGCAACAATAGTGAATAATTTAAAACATCTATAGTATTTTGAACAAATTTTTCATAATGAAAATAGTTGGCGTTTTTCCTTCTTTGATTACTATGGTAACAAGCATGGCGGCTCGCACAGTTGCGCGGCTAGAGAGTTTCTATAGTTTGGTAGATTCAAAAAAAAAATATTGTTGTGCTTTACTGATTTATGGTGTACATGTTCTATGTTTTTGAAGCATTTGAAACATACAAATGTGACATATAATTTTCTGGGTTTGAAAAAAATAAAGACGATATGTCAAGTAAATACAACAGCGGTGCACAACGTACTCCATTTTTCTCTCTTTTACTAATCTTCCGTGAAAGGTGCAACTTTGGTGTCTAGTATACTTATCATCACAACTAAACAAAACAATCTGGAAAGAAAGACAGATTGTCCAAATAACTTAACTCCTCTAACATAATATTCTCATGTGCTTGAATGTGCCTTTTTTTTCCTTCTATATTCAGAGTTTAGCCAGTGCAAATTTATCTTGTCCACATGCCTTATAGTGACATATGTGTCGGCTTATGTCAAAAGCTCATGTTTGAACCTGTGAAAGGCTAAGGGCTAATTCGTCTTGGTGTATTTGTTTTATATTGCAACGTTAAGTAATTCAAATAACCTGTGGAAAGGTATTTTAGGCTATTCTTTCATAATGACAGTGGTGTGTGATTTTTAAAATATGTGAAGAGGTATTTTAGGCTATTATTTCAAAATAGCAATGGCGGGTAATTTTTCTCTTCTTAAAATAATAGATTTTACACCATTTGTGAGCGAATGGTTGCTTTTTTCTTGTAATAGTAATTTTATTTTTGATACGTTTCGTAATGCAAAGATTAGTATTTCAAAAATAAATTTGAAAATTTTCTTTCATAATAGAAATGTGGGTCATTTTTTTCTTTTTACTATGATTTATGTTATAATTTCTTGACTTTGAAAGAGAATGTGGTGGCTTTTTTTAATTATTCAAAAAATATTAAGTGAAATATGATTGGTAATTTCAAAAAGGGTACTTTTTTTATTTACTTTAGAATGGCAACGGTACAAGTACGTTTTTCTCTTTTTTTTCTCCCATTAATGTGGTAATTTCTAGTCCTTTAAAGCAAACATGTTATCCTATTTTCTTCACCAAATATCAAGATTACAGATTTTTAAACTGGCCCTATCTCACTTTTTCTCTCGTCGTTTTGAAGGAAAGCAATGCAACAAATGTACAGCATGCATGATGCGGAGGCTACAATGGCAACACGGCCACATGAAAACCGCTCTGCTCTGCATCACCAAACAATTAAACAGTTCACGCAATTAAGATGCTGAGTTAAACAGGCGCATTCAGGCGACTGATGTAACATTCATCATCCGCCCAGCTGCTTGCTCGGATCGAGCGTTGCACTGTCAGGGCGCGCGCGCAGTGGGGCAACGGTCAACCCCTGCACCCCGGCCGGGCATGAGGTCGGTCGATCGACAAATTAGCTCCTTTTTCTGCCCACTATGGGACCTCGACTCATTGCCACGGCGTGCCGCCTGCATGCGTGGCTACACCGGCTAGAGGGAGACAGCCACCCGTACCTCCAAATGATGAGGAGAGAGTGGCAATAGCACAGGTAAAGAATCTAGCTGCTCTCTTCCATATATACATGCTGCCGAATGAAAGCCCTAACCCAGGCAGCATGCTCGATGCCCATGACTCTCGAGTCTGAATGGGACTTGGAACGTGTTCGTGCACATTCCTGTTTCAGAACGAAGCGAATTGATCCCAAGGGTTGTGATCATACCAGAGACCCTGGTGGTGCATAGACAGGCCACTGGCCTGTTGCAATTTGAGCGATTCGTATATATATGACGGTGGTTTTTGCACGCAATGCATGGTTCACTGATACATACTCTGATTTTGTTGCTGGTAGCGCGGAAGGGGACAAAATCCCTCAGCAGGTCGATGAGCGCGCCGACACGTCCTTGTATCAGAAATGAGAGAATGTACGTAAGTGCACCACCCCAGCTCTCGGCCATCGCGATTGTAATAAGTAGTACAAAATATGGAACATATATACCAATGCGACTAGCTAGCTAGTGCTATCCAGCTTGATACCTCAATCCATGCTCCAGAGATTGCAAATTTTATGCTAGTCACTTCACCACACACACCGGCACTGGAACTGCGTGTCATCTCGGTCGTTGGAGAACGGGGGAATACTAGCTAGCTTGGAGTTGCATCAACGTACGTACATATACCTAGATCGTTGCTAACCACTAGTACTGCTATAGAGTGGCCTAGAAAAACATCCAAAGACGAGAGAATAATCAAGAAAAAAAATCCGGAGCGTCGCGTCGGAGGGAGCACCCGAGGAGGGAGGGCATGGAGAGCGGAGAACCGCATCATTGCGTTCTGTGGCGAGCGTGTTGGCAGCTTTTGCGCATTGCAATGCACGGCGTTTCCCTCCTCACCTCACCTCCTTGTTTATCTTTCTTCCCCTTCTCTGAGCTGCACGCATCCCTTCAATTCCGTCCGTCCATGGGAGAGAGGTCTCCGCTCTGAGCACTCCAAACTCCAAAGGCACTTTGCGAACAGCATGGAGGCAGGCCAGTGATCGATGACAGTGGCGGCAAGAGGCACACTCATCATGGCACTCATTAGTAGGCAGCAGTGTCACTGGACCTGGGGCCCTCTCGTCCTGCTCGCAGCAGTGGGGCCCAGCTGCAAGTGAGAAGGCCTGGCCGTGGCCGGCGACAAATCGGCGGGGCTCGCGTGTGACCCGGGGGCGCGGCCGGCAACCTGGGCTGGGGGACATTCCTTCGCTGCGCCCGCCACTGTGTCTCCGCTTTCGCTGCTCTCTTTCCGCCCTCCCGATGCGAATGCTACTAGTGCAATTTGTTGAGCCTGCTCCGTTTATCCGCGGAATATTTATCTGCTGCCACGCTACACCACCACAAGTTTAACTTGAGAAATTAAAGAGCTCTACAATTGGGTGTTCGTGCGAAAGGAGAAAAAGTTCTAGGTTGCCGTTCCAATGTGGATTTGGTATATATTCGTCGGAAATGCGCCACAACACGTTCGCGAGGTAGCTCGTTTACCGTTCGAGTTGTGTCTAATCGTTGATAGACCACAGCTCAATCCTGGCTCAGTCACATGTATGCTTACTTTGTCAAGGAGATTTTTTTTTTTTTGCGAATTACACAGTATAACTCAGACACTCACAACGCACGCACACTCACCCCTGAACGTACATACGTAAACCCTACCCCTATGAGCATCTTCAAAGACTGAGCCGGCAAATCCTCGAGATTGATGAAGTCACCACTGGCGCCTCGCTGTCGACGGCCACGTCGCCTCCCGCTGAACGCACAATGCCGTTAAATCCTAAGAAATTCGCTTCCACAGGAAGTCAAACCCAGGACTTCATGTGCTACTGAGACTCTTGTAACCACTAGGCTACAACCCCTTTCGCTCAAGGATGTATATATTACCTTTTTCCATCGTAAACCATCTTGATCGAGCTTCATAATCATGCATGATGTTAGAGTATACCGTGCTACAATATAAGATAGGATGCGTTAGTATTAGGAAAATTGTATGTACTATATTTGCAGAAGAGTACTCATTGGACGCACAAGCAGTGTGGTCATACCTTTTATTTTGTACTATCAAATTTTCAACAATTTTTTTTTTAAAAAAGAGAAGTGGTATAACCGGGGTTTCGTTTTTGGTTTTTGCAGAAAGATCATGATAATGGCGCCGAAAAGTAGAGAGTACGATTCGTGAGTGGTCAAAAGCAAAGTTTTCAGATCATTTATCATTGTTTAGCATGGACGTTAGGCATCATTTGGAGGTAGCCCAGCTCTTAGGTACCGGCATCCCTAATTCTAGGATCCAACAAACGACAAAGAGTTCAAAGCGTACTAGTACTAACCTGCATCTCGTTGAAGTGTCACGCATGCCCTATTAGGTACCCCTGATTAACGGCAAGTCATGTTCAGGTTATGACCGGTCAAACGGAACTTAGGCTGCACACATGATGGACAACATGCGGCCATCATCAGTGATCACCAATGATGCCCGCATGTTCACGCCGACACGCCGGCCGTCTCCTGCCGCCGTTTCTGCTGTGCTGAATTTTCTAGAGGTGGTAATCCATGTTTGCAAGGATTATACTACTATATCGTCTTGCCAAATAATGGCCTTGCTGGTTCAAATGATACGGCGGCAATGTACCTTGTGCGGCTATAGCGCTTCGATGTGCTACTCAGTGGATTCATCATCGTGGATTTGCTCCTACAAAGTTTCGCGACTAAGCTTCAAGGATAAATTGTCACCAAGTTAATAACCCCATCAGACAAAAAAAAGATGGAAAATACGGTTTTCGGACAATGATGCTTAGACAAGATAAGCAAGCAGTGACAATGAATATCAATTTCATAGCAGGATCTGCATACCACGTAGGAGTATATTTATATCTTGCCGTTACATCTGAAACTACGATAAATTTGTGTTCGAAGTTTCGGTCCCCACACTTGCATGCGTGATCAACTGACCGCAACCATGTGCGTATATACGTTTGCCGTACAGCCATTTGAAGGGAAGACAGCGGAAGTGGCCTGCGTCGTCTCCATCATGCGCGGCAGCGACGGCGGAAGAGACGAGAGAGCACCAGCCGGAGGGAGACATGATGCCCGGCGCCTCTCGTGGCCTGCCGCGCGACCTTGTACTCAAGACAAGGCCAGTATTTTGAGCCTTGCTGCTGTGCCACTACCGTATGTTTCAACTCATAACGAATCATACATACCTCCACTTGGGACAGGAATATAATCTCCTCTTGGCAGAGGCAGAGACAGCTGTGGCACACTGCATATGAGAGAGAGAGATGAATATACTGATAGTGAGATGGCTGTAGTGAGCTCAATATAATGAGTGTATCGCACAGCTGCTCGTGACAACTTTTGGAACGCGAATGTAGATGAGACAACGCCTTTGGCAAAAGCGACTTAATTTGCTGCTAAAGGTCTCACTTTGTCGATAAAGCATACAAGTTTCGTCAGGGACCGATATTGACATGTATATATGGTACTCCTGAGGAATCGAGTATTATACAGACTTGCATTCAGACTTGTCTCTCTCGTGGCATGCCCTGTGTGTGAGCATATGCATACTTTTATACCTGTGGGAGATCCTGTTCTGATCTCAAATGCATGACTCTCACGAGATATGGGGGTTTATGATCGAGGAGGGCATCATGTCTTCTCTCATTGCTCTCTTTCATATTCGTCGACTTTTGGGTGCAAATCCCTTAAGCAGGTCGCCCTTATGATGATGCATGCTCCGCTGTTAGATCCATTTGTTACATGATGTGATTTGATTAAGGGACCAGCTTATGGACAGTTACGCAATACGCCCACACCACACATGATCGTCTCTAGCTGATTCCACGTCATCCAGATGTACGTCCTTCCTGAAGTTCGTATGATGTCGTGGCTTATTTGCAAGGTTTATATTACCGTTTTGACCGGAAAAACCGGACGCCACCGAGATATCTGATTTTCGGAAAAAACAGTTCGACAATCGAACAAAATTCAAATTCCAAATTTTGAATTCAAAAATAAAAACCCGATCTGTAAACCGGACTGGTTTACTGAAAAACCTGTCAAAATGTCTGGAAAACCGGACCGAATTTCGGAAAACCTGTTTGGAGAGGGAAAATACAAAAAAATTGAAAATTTGAAAAAAAAAATGAAACAAAATCATGTAAAAAAACTATATGCAATTTGCAGCGCAGTGGTGCAACAAGAACACGAAGATTGGATCATTTGCTTAGTCAAAAAAATCGAGGAGGTTTCCGGTTCGAAAAAGAGAGAAAAAAAAGAGTTTTTTCCTTTTTTTTTTCCCCTTCCCTTTTCAACTCAGAAGGCTATGAGATATGAATTTTGAGCCTGTCCTTGCATCCATTGGGTTCGCTTTGAATATCATTTTCTCGTCAGATGACCAGTGAGTATACTATTCCAAACATTAGGCAACAGTTGAAAATCTTGTTGTGACAGGGGAGTGATGCACCGAGCCAAGGCCGTTCAGGCTGTTGCCGTTTATACCGTAGCCTCCAAACGTGGATAAATTCTTGAGACCCTGGCCACTTTAGTGCACAATCGTCTCTTCACCAATTGATCTTTCCTTAAGTTTTGCTGGGCCTGGGGGCTGGGCACACCCCCAGGAAAGCAAGCCATTGATCACAATGTCACATGTACCATGCATGCGTTTGGACACACAGCGCAATCACTATCCAGGGAGCACCTGCAGTTGGACGAAGAATTCTGTCTTTGTGGCACCGATTTGGCAGCAGCATGGAAAGCATCCTTGAATTTGAATAATGGCTTGTCAGCTGGTCCAGCACCAGCAGCAGGCCTCTCTCGAACACGAAACGGAAGCGCACACAGGAATGTGCAGAGGTTGCCCCTGGGACGGAGAGCAGCAGGAATGCAGCTGGCGTGCAAAAGCGAGCAAGCTTTGCCGATGCGGAAATGAGCATCATTTGGTTAGGTTTAGAGGCGTTCGTCATCGTCTTCGCAGAGAACCATCATTTTGTCTTCAGATTGACGCCTTTTCGCATGTGCTTCCTCTTCATCGTGGCAAGGATAGAACAAACGGGATCCTAGAATAAGAAGAAATAGACAAAGGCATTCAGGCATCATCGTCTCTATGCATATTCCTTTTCTTTTTTGATGTCTTCATGGCAGAATATGTAAAGAGAAGGGTAATTATTATCGTTGAACGAAAAAGAAAAGCCATGATTCTCTGTATCGTGAAATTGAAAATATCTGCAACTATAGAGAGACTGTAAAGTGCATTCAAAATGTATATGTTTTCCCTCCTTTCTAATGGCAATAAACTGGCAAATATTCATTTTTCTCTTTTACATGGCTATTATACTAAATTTTGCAAAGACCTTAAGGTGGAAATCCCGGGACCTCCTATATGCAGGGCGTCCTATGGTTAACATACGATAGATTGGCCTAATAGCCCACTAAATCTGAACAGCCCAGCCCAAGTCAGAGCGTCAACATTTTGAAACAGAAGAGTCAACATTTTTGTAGTTCTATTTCAACATTTTTAAAATAAAATCAATATTTTTATATACCACAAACAAAAAAAATGTTGACATAGTATAAACAAAATGTTGACATAGTATATTTAAAATGTTGACGAAAATTTTAAATTTTAAAAAATTCAAAAAATATTCATATTGGATCTCATTTTGTAGAATTAATTGTAACAAACACGTAGGTTCAAATGAATTCGAAAACGGACTTACGGTTTAGGAGAAAAATGCGTTTAAAGTTTGAAATTCGTTTCTTTTTCTCCCACCTCCACCCGCCCCAATCAGAGAGCGACACGTGGCAGCTTCTCAGCCATCCCCTTCTCCACTTGCGCGAATCTGAGCCGTTGCATGAATCTCAAACACTGTTCTATCAAAGCTTAACCATAGCCCGCCCTACATATAGGATCCACCGGAAATCCCAACCTGTTTTGGAAATCACGGGCTTCGCATTTGGTCTGTGCTCACGTCTAGAAATCAAGAACAGAACTTGAGTTGAGCACAACATTTCAGTTTCAGCCCAACCAATGCAACCTTTGTAGTAGCCCAACATTTCAATTTCAGCCCAAACATTCCAAGATCCAAGAAATGGAGGCGTCAAGCCTGGCCCACGAGGTTAGACATATGGGAAAATTGAATAAATAAACCTCCTAAAAGCACATGACTTTCTCTCCTATACAAATTATATTTGAGTAAAAAATCAACTCGGTATTTCTTTTCAATGTTTGATTTATTCCCCCATTGAATTATGTAATAATATTGATTTTAAGTTGCTGTTTACTCCTAGTTTGAAATATAATCTTCTGCATCCACAAAACTCAGTACAAATTAACAGCAAGCTTTGGCTAATTTGCGTAACCAAATGGAAGAACAATATGGTCTGTGCTACGAACGAGCCGTTGGCTAGCAATGGCACCGGATCTTAGTTCCCTGAATATTTCAGGTGCCACTCACATGTGTAGCCACAATGGGAAGGCGACATCCCGTTGTATATCGGAGCCAGTTGGTCATTGGTGATCTCTGGGACATGGTTTTCGTTACTCGGGGTGTTCGGTTGGAGGATGCAGTTGCAGTTGCAGTTTGAATAGTGAGAGAGAACACTGTAGCCGAGGATTCGCGCACTGTAGCAATTCAGTTGACTGTAGCAGCAGGAGCAGCAGCAGCCGGCTGGTTTCCAGCCGGCCGAACTACTGTGTGTAGTTGTAGAGCTGGTCATGTGCATGGTGTGGGTAGGTGTGCGTTTGCGGCGTGAGTGAGTGTGTACACATATGAACAGATACCACAAAATGAGTGACTTCAAAAACAAACAAAAAAAAAAATCCCAGCCTGGGATAGTCTAGGCTTTAACCGTTGCTGATATTTCCTAGTACTAGTAGATGAGTAATTGGCTTGACACATTCCTGGGCTCCATATATCGCTCATGGTGGGAACTGCCCTTCCCTCCATGGTTCTGCAACATATTCTTTTCAATAACCACAGTATGCATCTAAATTGATGGACCAGACAGCAGAACATGCGCTGTGGTCGAAATTAACAACAGACTTTAGTACGTCCTTTGACAGGCACATGTAGATTGGATTAAAATAGAAATGACGCGTCAATTGGACACGAAAACTATCGTCCTGCCAGGTAGGACTTTGCTAACATGTTGCCGAGCTGGACTTGAGCTTGGGTGGTAAGATGCGTGTAATCGCTGGCAATGGGCAGCCCCTTGGCATCAACGTACTTGACATTTTGGAGGCTTCTGCTGACCGCCTTCTGAGCTTCCCTCACACGGTCGAGGTACTTGCCACCGTACTGCGCAGTGACAATCAGGACCTGTTTCCAGATGAATAGATGAAGGAAGACAAATCACGAACAATTAGAACAGTAATAATCGATCCCAGTCGAAGTTAATTTCAATAAAGTGTAGCTTGCTGAGAGAAGAACATGCTCCCTGAATTTCAATAACGTGGTAATAAGAGTACAAAGAAAGGAAACTGTGACTGACCTCGATGACGAGGAGATCTGGCTTGTTGAGGTCGCGGCGGACGTCGCGCACCAGCGCCTCCATGCGCCCCTGGTAAAGCTCGGCGTCCTCGCGCTTCATGGCGTCGGTCTCCCCCTGGAACCAGAGCATGCCGGCGAGCTCGCCGTCGCAGTCGGCGACGGCCGCCCTGGCGCGCGTGATCATCCGGTCGTACAGCTCGGCGCCCCGCGACCAGTTGGCGATGGGCGTGGCGCCCTGCGCGCAGGGGACGAGCCCGATGGCACCCCCCGGCGGGACGGCGCCGTTGCCGGCGGCGAGGACGGCGTGGGCGAAGGGCATGCCGGGCCCGACGCCGAGGACGTTGCCGACGTCGATGTCGGCGTGCAGCGGCTCGCGCGCCTCCTCCCAGTGGAGCGCGGGGCTGAGGCGGAGGATGCGCGGGGAGGGCGCGCACTCCGGCGGCACCACGCCGTCCCAGGTGCCGTTGGTGGCGCCGCCGCGGCCGCTCATGTTCGACTGCCCCGCCAATATGAACACCAGCTTACAGCCGCCGGCGCCAGATGCGGCGGCGGGGAGGAGGAGCAGGAGGAGGAAGGGGAGCATTGCCATCGCCACTGGTTCAATGTACTCTGCCTGGAGGCTGGAGCAAGAGGAAGGAGGGGATGGGTCACGAGAAGGGAAGGCAGCAGGTAGGCATGGCAATGGACCAACCTACTACCACTGTAATAAATCGAGACAAAGATGAGCGCAAGATACGGACCCGTTCGTACGTCTTTTCCGCTGAAATATGGTGACAACTGAAAACGTGCACGCTGCAGAATAGCGACAAGCAAATTCAGGGACGCATTAGTAATGAAAAATTAGGTGCTCTAACCCATGATTTTTCTGTACGAGTTAGCCAGGCACCAACTGCGTGTGCCCATGTGAAGCACCAAGCAAAAATGGGGGAAACTTTTGTGTTTGTACGCGGCCATGGTTTAGGCAACGTGCAAGAACCGACATTTTGTTTTTTTAGCAATGAACCGACATTTTGTTTCGAGATACTCCATCTGTCTTTTTATATAACGGATTGTAGCCTTCGAAAATTGTCTTCAAATATAAAGAATTTTAAAGATTAGACAAAATTTGAGCAATCAATTTGGTGATGAGTAGGGTCCCAACCATACAGAGCGCACCCCCCCCCCCCCCCCTCCCCCCAAGATTCACCCTTCCAGCCCCCTTCTCGTACGGGCTAGCCTCCCGGATCCTATTCAACAGTTGTGGCCACTCCAATCCCGCGCGTGCACTGACACCGCCGAACTCGATGCCGATCCAAGCCGCTGGACGCCATTGCCGAGCTCAAGCTCGCCGTCGACCTCAGGCCCGTCGCCACCAAGCTTGCCCAGCCGTTGAGGGTACTCCATCCCCCGAGCTAGCCATCGACATGGCGCATGCCGCCCAGTCGACCGACCACCCTCGCCGTCCTTCTATCCGCAAGCTCGCCGCTAGATCCGGCCAGCCCAGCCCTAGATCCGACCATCCCTTGCCCTGCTAGGCACAGGCGCAGCCAAAGGGAGCAGGACCGGGCGGGGAAGATGTAGCAAGAGGGAGAGAGAGATTTTTTGGGGGGGGGGGGGGGGGGGGGGGGGGGGGGGGCGCGGCAAGAAGGAGAGAGAGAGTTGAGGGAGAGTGGAGGCAGCCTCGCACGGCAAGAGGGAGAGAGAGTGGGGGCGGCCTCGCACGGCGAGTGGAAGATCCGGGAGGGCCAACAATGCCAAGCAGACGCAGCGGGTCGGAGGTGGCGTGGTGCGGTTGGGGGGGGGGGGGGGGGGGGGGGGGGTAGAGAGAGAGACGTGGGGATAAAAGAAATGTAAAGAACTGGAGACAATGACAAATGTGTCCCATCTGTCATAATGAATGTAGAGGCTGAGGATTTGGGCTGCTGTTGAAGTACATGACAGAAATCAA
Organism: Eragrostis nindensis; assembly: GCA_012490785.1. Lineage (NCBI taxonomy): Eukaryota > Viridiplantae > Streptophyta > Magnoliopsida > Poales > Poaceae > Eragrostis > Eragrostis nindensis. The sequence continues at coordinate 294,981 of JAAXCT010000126.1, forward strand.
AGGCCCAGTCCAAAGAGAGACGGGAGAGGCTCTTAGCCTGTACAAATCTTGGACGATTTAGGAAACGCGTCTAGTGTTCCAGTTGATCGGAACCGTGCATATATTGGTCCATCGGGCATAGGTTAGGCTCCACAATTTTTTCATGTTCGTTAGCCGCCGCCCCCCGACGGTCGTGACAGCCTCCCTCTACACAGTCGCCCTTCTTCGATTCCCTGCTTCGCGTCGAGCGCGCTCCTGCCGTGGACGTCCGTCCTTAATTAGCTCCCGCGGCCATCACCGGCATGTATCATTAAGTCGTATCCGGACTTCGCCGTTCCACTTGGGCGCCCTTAATTTTGTTCCTCCCAAATCGTGCTCCCTTTGCCTAGCTAGGTAGATGATGTGTCTGGGACGATCATATACCATGCTACATATATTTAGATCAGTGTGAATACTTTGCCTCGTTGATCCACATACTTTTACCAGGTTTATATATGTTTTTATCAGCTGCATATTCGATTGATGAAATTAGCTATTCATCTACACCGCTAGTACTGTTGCCGTAACCGCACACTTTCTATTTAGGAAAGACGCTTTGGTATATTGAACAATTATTGATGGGCTCAGTGCATACGCTTTTCACTTTTAGAGTAGAAAACGTATGCACTGAGTTCATCAGTAACAGTCCATTAACGGTAGGGTTCTTCTGGTACTGCTAATTTTGTAAGGTGCTTGCTATTAAAAACTATTCCTAAAATTGTTGTAATAAACCTTTTGGTCTTTATTTAAACATATTTGTTCCTCTCTTCAGATGCAGATATTTGTTAGACCCCTCAGTAGCAAACACATCACCGACGAGGTAGAGTCCTCTGACACGGTTAGCGTCATTAAAGAAAAGGTTCAGGAAACAGCCGGTATTCCAATAAAAATATAAAATACCAGCGCCTTATACTCAGGGGCACCCAGCTTGAGGATAGGTGCAAAATTTCTGAGTCCAAAATCGAGGAACACTGCACCCACCCTGGACCTCATCCTGCGGCTTCTTAGCTGTTCTCACTGTTAAAATGATGTTTACGTCCAGATGAACTCTGGCAAGACCATCGATCACCCTCGACGTAAAGCCATCGGACAGAATCCAACAGAGGCTCTTCTTTGCTGTCGAGCCGCTAGAAGATAGACGGGAATGTGCATATTACAAAATCGATCACGAGGACACCCTACGTACAGCTTGGCTTCGGCATGCAGGATTCGGAGGCATGCGATACAATACGCAATGTCAGAGCAAAGATCATAGAGGACGAGCAGCCAAACGATCAGGGCAAACTTCCCGATTACAACATTCATCAGAAAGAGTCCACGCTGCGCCTCGATAACATGCGCCGGCATGATGGCATCCCCATTTTTGTGAAGGCCCTCCCTAGAAAGAGCATAGTAGTTAAGGTAGGGTGTACTCACACCATCGGCAATGTGAAGGCAAAGATTCAGAGCCAGCAGAGACTCGTCTTCGACGGCAAGCATCTTAAGGATGGGCAGACTTTCTGATTATGATATCCAGAAAGGATCCACCCTGCACGTTGACTATGGCATGAACATTTTTGTGAAGATTCCCACCGGCAGGACAATAAGTCTTGAGGTGGAGCCATCTGACACAATCGAACATGTTAAGGAAAAGATTCAGCTTGAGCACAGGCTCTCATTTGATGGCACGCAGCTTGAGGATAAGATGACACTTGCTGATTATTATATCCAGAATGACTCCGCCTTGAATCTTTCCCTCAGCTTGCCCGGTGATAGTGCGAATTAATCATTGTGAATAGGGCCAGCACGAGGATATCACCCTCTATGGTGGGCCTTCAATTTTCCCGTCGAATTGAAAGCTTGAAGACCAAGATCCTGGATTATGCTTCTGACTTTTCTGTCGAGATTGTGCCGCTGTGTTGGATTGCATCCTTACCTTGAGGCTTATTATGTTTAGGCTTTAAATTGTATGCCAATTACCTTCTTCGTAAGCACGTGTGTACCAAGTGAGACCATCTGGTATCTATTTTGGTAATTCAAAAGGCATGCTATTTTGATCATACTAAGAACATGTAATTGTCGATCGCTATATCTTAGACTCTGGATACATAATTTTGTTTCTCGATTACGCAGGACAGCTGCGCATTTTTGTATTATAAGAAAAAGAATGGTCCATACAATCGACCCTCTCTTACTAGGACCTCGGATCTGAGGGAGATGTTATAGTATCGAAAGCTAAACTTTCTAGGAGTACAACAAACGACCCAACTACTACTATTACTCTAGTCCTAAGGCTCAAGCCAGCCTAATCCGAGCCCCTGCTCCAGCAAGAGACTAGAGATGCGCTTCTAATTTCTGGTTCCGCAACATTGCTTGTACACTTAGAGCAAGTATTATAAAGGGTGTTCAGCCGGCGATATCTGATGTGGAAGAGTGAGAAAGCATGAGAGAGGGAGAAGCGAACGACTCGCAAGTCGCTGGCAACCAGCCGGCGAAATGCATCGTTTTAGCAGCTGGCTAGCTCTCGTCCACTGAAATACTCCCCCGTCGCGGGAGAGTTGCTCAGCGCATTAAAAAGTAGTGGGGCCCACCAGCACTCGCTTCGCAGTTGGACTCGCCAGACGCCCGTTGGCGGGCGTTGTTATTAGCCCTGCTCTGAGGGGGTGTTCGTTTCTTTAGGTTTAAAGGTCACATCAAGACTAATTTTGTTATTTAGATGTTTTAAATAAGTCTAATTATAAAACTAACTGCAGAACCTTATACTAATTTACGAGACGAATCTAATGAGGGTAATTAAGCCGTGATTAGACGATGGTTACTGTAGCATCACTATAGCGAAACATAGATTAATTAGGCTCATTAGATTCGTCTCGCAAATTAGCTCACATCTGTAAAAAGGTTTTGTAATTAAACTTATTTAAGACGCCTAAATAGCAAGATTAGTTTTGATGTGACCTCTAGGCCTAAAAACACGAACAGGCACTTAGGCGAGTCTCCATAAAAAACACATGCATTTCGTTGCTTCCATTTGATTCTTATTGATTCTTTTGCAGGCCCTCGTCCACCAAGAAGCAAAATTATGTTCTGTGCTGCGAGTCACCAGCTGTTGCAACCCAAGTGGACTAAGCACACTATGCCACAATTTCTTGCGAACACACATATCGTAAGTATGTGCTAGGGCTAAGGTGTGTGGAGTACCGACGTTTGTTCTGTGTTCATTGGCGCGTGAAGATGTGTCACGACAATTGGACAGACCTGCAGGCGGTGGTGACTCAGCTGCAAGATAGATGTTTGTTTACTTTGTTAGCTTTTTTGTTCCTAGCATGCATGCAATTTGGAATGGACCAGCTTTTTCTTTGTAATCTTTATAGCTACACTGGAATAAATTTCCCGATTTAAAACAAAAAGACACTTAACAACATATAAGAACATGTATTGATGAGTACTCCTTCCAGTGTCACAAAAGTTGTCGTTTTGGACATCGATATGGTCTTCAAAACATAGCTGTGACTAATGCCTTTTGCTATAAAATATTTATAAAATATAGTTGAACTATACTTTTATGAAATCATATTTCAGTATGAATCTACTCATGTTATTCTCGTATTTCTAAGCTTAACACATAAAAAATTATTTACAGTCAAAGTTTTAAAAGTTTGATTTAGAGAGCATTGCTGGTTTTTTTTGTCTCTATGTTATTGAGAGGCTTTGAATAGCTGGATTTCTTACAGTGTCAAAAATCTGACAGTAAAGTTGACGAATTCTAAAGTTGACCCATAGTGCATTTCCCCCCACCGGCTGCGCGAGCACACGTTATCATGCGGTTGTAAGGGCTTTTAGATTCACAAAAGTCAACCAGCACTTTCATCTGGCTGGTGTCGCGAGGCCGAAGTGAGGCACATGCTTTTGCAGTTGCTCCAGCCTCTGTACGTACACACCCGTTTTGGCCACATCTCTCTCTCTCTCCATACAATTGCAGTACGCATTGTATTTTGCTGCTGCTGCTGCCGCCTCTCTATCGTACACACCAAAAATCAATAGTACAATTTTAATTTATAGTATATTTATTATAGTATTAAAGACAATACTTTTTTAAAAAAATATAGTACATGTTCCATTGTATTGTAAATTGATAGTGTATTTTTCATTGGTGCTTTTTTCCTTGCACTAGAAAATCAATAGTATAATATAATCATTAGTGCTTTTTCTATTCCCATTTGTATCGGGTTGTACTAGAAATATTATAGTATTGTTTTTTATAACAAATTCGACGATACTAAAAGCAGTTATGCTACCAAATGTAACACCACAAATTTGTTACTTAAATATGTTATCACAAGTATATCAAATTTGTGCTTTCAGAATCCGCTACTTCGAAATTTGGGGGTTGTGCCCACGTGTACATTTTTTATTGCACCTGAACAATGACTATAATTTTGTAATATACAATCAAAATTAAAATACTATACTATCGAAGTAGAATATTTAGGATTCTTGTATAGTACAAAACTTTTGTACTATAAATTTTGTTCTACATATTTAGGATTTTAGTATGCTTCTCACAATGTCAATTTTTTGCACTTCTCACAATGCACAATAAAAAAATAATATTGATTTTCTCCCGCATACCTAGCATTTTAGTGCCATCCGTGCACACCCATTCTCTCTTTCTCTCTCTCCATTCACCCATTCTCTCTCTCTGTCCATACACACGCATGTTCAGTGGCGGAGCCAAAGGAGAGCTGGCAGGGGCCATGGCCCCCCTATGATCCAAAATTTGCACTAACCTTCAACATTTTGCATGAGATTTTGCTAATAATTTTTAATATTTGATCCTGCCATCCTTGAAATCTGAGTAATATGGCTTGCTTGGCCCCTCCCAAGCTTCAAGCCTGGCTCCGCCACTGCGCATGTTTCTGTGGCTTTTGTTGCCGTATAAGAACATTTGTAATAACATTTTTTATTGTACTCAAGATAGACAATACATTTTTCATTGTGCGGTATATTTTTATCATTGGTGCATTTTTTCGTTCTGTTACAAATCAATACTACATTTTTATATGTAGAACACTTTTCATTACAATGAAACTTATTACATTTTTTTATACAAATTTGACAACATTTTTATTGCAAATATACTTTTTTGTATTGAACATTGATAGTACATTTTTATTCCATAGTAGTAGTACATTTTCATTACACTAAGGATTGATACTCTCTCTATCCACAAATATAAGGACTTCTGGGTTTGTCCCAAATCAATCTTTCTTTAATTTTGACTCTCATTAGCAAAAGAGAATTTACATTACATTTTATATTGTACAAAAATTGATGGTAATTTTTTCATTGTACAAAAATTGATGGTAAATTTTAAATCCATAGTAGTACATTTTGTGATACTAAAAACGGATAGTACATTTTTTATCGCTAGAACTATTTTTATTCTACAAAAATGGATAATGTATTTTTTAACAGTAGCACAATTTTTATTGTACTTAATGTCGCTATTACATTTTCACTCTACAAAAAGTAGAAAGTACAATTTTAATCCATAGAATATTTTCATTGTACTAGTACTAATTGAGAATACATTTATAGTCGTACTTAAATGGATTATACATACAATGCGTGTGCAAAATGTCATTCACAATGTTCCGTGGTGAAATATTTCTGTATTGTATATTGTTGCTTTCGGTTGCAGACCATATCAGCTCAAGTACTAGTCCAGTACTGTGTGCGTCGCGCGCTCTCTCTCTCAATCACCCTGCGACCTGCACGCGGCATGGAGACTCCAGACCCTCTGTTAAGACTCAGTCCAACAAGCCTAGGAAATTTTGAGAGGCGAATTCTCTCCTCTAGAGTACTTTGCCTTCTCTTCACATTCTAGCTTCTCCAACAGCCATCGCATTTTACCCGGCGCAGAGCAAACCAGAGCAGGGCCGCCTCCACGCTCGCCCGCGCCGCGCGTGCACGCGCCGCCGCGAGCCCCGCACGGCCACCGCCCCCACGTGGCACGCGCCGCCATCGCAGCTCACCCTGCTCTTCCAGCTCCACTCCCACCAATGGCGACGAATCCGCCAAATTGACGACACAAACCATGAAATTGACCAAATTGATCATTATACTGCATTACCTTCTACACTTATTAATCAATCCATTTTGCTGGTCTCTGGCATCTATTTGCCCGTACAATCTTACCAGAGATTGATCTCCTTGAAAGGTAACGGAGGGCGGATGAACATGTCCAACTCCTGCTACGCAGTGCCGTGTGCGCGCTCTTCCTGCTCTGCTCCCACCGGGGCCTCCTCCCCGCCAACAGCCTCCCGCTGTCTCCCGCTCCGCCCGTCGCGCAGCTGCAACTGCTTCTCGTGCCGCGGCGCAGGACGCCGAGGACGACGACGAGGCACGGGTGAGGAGCGGGTGGTGCACGCACGGCTCCTGGCGCTTCGAGTACGACGGCGGCTCGCTGCGGTCCGCGCGCGCACGGACGACGAGCCCTCTGCGGCCTCGCCGCCCCGTCTGCGCCGCCGCATCCCGGCTTCCTCTGGCGGCCCCGCTGCCCAGTCTAAGCTCCTCCACGTCGCGCCCACCTCTGCCTCTGTGCCGCGCGCGCTTTGTTTGCCTTCGAGGAGAGAGGGATTGCATCTTTGCGTCGCCTCTCTCCTTGAAGTCAGTTAGCCTGCTCGCTTTACCTCGCCTGGTGGAGCGAATTGAGTCTGCTACAGTGCCACTTCGTGATGCAAATATGCTGATTGTAGCTTATTGTTGGAGTGAGTCTAAAAAGTGCATATGTCCCGCACCTTTCTCCCTCCTCCTTTGGACCACTGAACAACAGAATGCGTAGTATACTGCATGCCGGTGACATTAAGCGAAAGTAATTAGTACTTGGTGACAGATGTTAATCGATTCACAGAGCATGATCTGCGTGAGATGAAGTGAAAGTAATTAGTCGGTGAAAGAGGTAAATCAACATGTGAGAAGAAAACATAAAGTTAATTAACAATCTTGGCAGTTATTTTAGTTTTACTTAGTAGTAGATCTCAGAAGTTCTTGATGAAATACAAACCAACACGTGGTTCACAAATTTATAGCTAATCCTAATCATAAGACGGATTAGATGGAAGACGTGGACCCCAAATGTGAGAAAAAATGGGCATTAGATGGAACGCATGGCTCCAATCTGAATGTAGAGGAGAAACGCCCCTTAAAAGAAAGAATGTACAGGAAATAAAGCGTGAAGTGAAAATGGGAAACACGGCGTTAATAGACCGGGCTCGAAGCGAAAGGGCCTGTAGCCCAGTGGTTACAAGAGCCTCAGTAGCACCTGAGGTCCTGGGTTTGACTTCTCGTGAGAGCGAATTTTCTAGAATTTAACGGCGTTGTGCGTTCAGCGGGAGGCGACGTGGCCGTCGACAGCGAGGTATCAGTGGTGACTTCGTCAATCTCAAGGATTTGCCGGCTCAGTCTTCGAAGATGCTCATAAGAGTAGGGTTTGCGTATGTGCGTTCATAGGAGTGACTGTGCGTGCGTTGTGAGTGTCTGAGTTGTACTGTGTAATCGTAAAAAAAAAATAACTAGGCTCGAAGATCTAGACAGCAGAGAGAGCACAAGCACGGAAGCACCCCTTGGTCTCTCCACCACAAGAGCAGGAAAGAAGCTGTTGCTCACGAAGTACCGCGGGTTCATGTGTTAACGTGTTACCAATCGTTGTACCATTTTTAAATGTGCTAAAATTTAAACAAAAATATAAATGGATAGACATGCAACCATGTACTATCATGCAAAATTTAAGGTACAACCGAAACTTGTGGAAAGAGAAATCAGCCTGTAAATAGTAACGGGTTACGTGTACAAGATGAACAGTTGCAACCCGCTGATTTCTCTTTTTTGTTATACCTTCTACAAGTTTCCGTCAGGGGCGGGCCTACATTGGTTCAAGGGTATTCAAATGAATACCCATTATTTTGGACAAAACATTTTAAGTAATGTATCTTATGTGTATGTATGGAAAACATAAATAAACAGTAAACAAGCTCAATTCAAACAAAAAAAAGCCACCTATTTTGATATGTCACCATTTTGTATCTTCGGTAGGGCTCTGGATCATGCTAAAAATAGTTTTTGCTCTGAATTATCTGACATAACAATTTATCTTACTTATTTCGGATTATCTAGCTTATCCAAGTCAAGCCGTTTAGCAAAACAACTTATCCAAATATCTTATTTGGAGGCTGAGCTGCAAAAAAAACCTATTTTTATCGGCTTCGACAAAACAACTTATCCCAGTACAAAATGAAAAACGGCTTATTGCACCTTATTACTGTAAGTTGTTTTACTTTTTTTTATGCTTAGATGGCTTATGGCTTACAGGGCCATAAATCAAAGCAAAAGTACTAAAGTAAATCCTGCTAAACGAAGTCTCAATTCTATGAGTATCTATAATTTAGGTTGTCAAAAAAATTTGAATACTCATAGTCTAAATCCTGGGCCCGCCCATGGTTTCCGTTGTACCTTTGCATGATGATAGAGGATAACATGAGCTATCTATCCGTATTTTTGTTGTAATTTTTGGATGCATATTTCAAGTGGCATTTAAAAGTTCAGGTGTTACCACCCCGGCTCAAAGCATGAGGAAGAGGGAGATAAGGTATGCTGACGCATGCCATTGCGGAGTTTACATTATCGTATATGGTTTTCAAAATACGAAAGGGCTTGTAGCTTTTTTTTTGCGGGGAAAAGAGAGATTTCATTAAATCAAGGTAGGATTACAATCGGCTGGCACTACATCGGCAGCAAAGTCCGGAGCCCGTCGCAGCCAAACTGCTGTCAACGACTCAATACAAGATTTATTTGCTAACAAATGAGCAACCCTATTCTGATCTCTATAACAGTGTGAAATCTCAGTGACAGAGAAGACGTGGCATGATGATCAATTTGAACATAGTCTGAAGGTAGCGCTCGATCGAGAGACATATGCATTTAGTTTTTTTTTTTTTGTGTGCGTGCGTCCGCTCTTTTTTCCTAAGCCTCTGTGCGATTTGGAAGAGAGCTTTTTCTCATGTAATAATCATAGCTATATGCATTATTTTGATGCAGAGGCTGGAATATCAATACATATTCCTTTTTCTAAAAAAAAAAACAGTGTGAAATCTCAGTTTCCCGAAGCTCAGCAGCGAGCATATGAACTTCCTTCAACAGTAGCGCCAGGTGCGTCGGTTCTCTGCTTGTGCGTTCAGAGCAGCAGCGACAGTGAGGCAATCAGTTTCAAGGTTGATCGGCTGCGGGATCCATTGGAGGGCTAGCGATAGACCTTCCTTACATGCTAATAGCTCCGCCTCCTCAGCATCCGTGCAATCAAAGAGGCGTCGTCCAGAAGAAAGCACGACTTCACCATGTTCGTCCCGAGCGATAATTCCCACCGCAGCACGCCCCGACTCGCTCAAGAAGCATGCGTCAACGTTGATCTTTACTCTTCCTGGCTTTGGTCTCTTCCAATGGCGTTTAACATTCATACCTGGCCACGTACGCTGTCCGGCAATTGGGACGAGCTGTTTCCCTTTACAACCTGTTGGGACTGACGGTTGTCGGACGTGCAGCAGTGATTCGTGGAAACTCTGAAGAAACCTGACAGAGCCCTCAATCGGCATCAGCTTTCCTTCATGCCTCAGCTGGTTGCGGACATACCATGCACGCCATAGTAGTAGCAGGGTCCTAGCCTTCATCTCATCGTCGCACCCATCGAGCAACAACAGGAGCCATTCCGTTCCTGACTCGATAAATCTCTCTTCAGGTGGGAGATCCCAATGCTCGCGCATGGCCAATCTGAGACCCCGAGCAAGTGGACACCGAACTAAAGCATGAAATTCTTACTCATCTTCAACTCCACACAGCTTGCAGGTTCCAACGACCTCCAGCTTCCTCGCACATTTGTTCTTGCTGGTTGGCAAGCACCCTGTAGCGGCACGCCAACAAAACATGCGTACCTTTGGGGTACATCCGCCTTCCATACACCATTCCATAAGCTCCTACGCCCATCTGGCGCTGTGCTACTAGACTGCTGTAAGCCCATCTCCTCTAGGTCCATCCCCAATCTATAAGCGCTTCTTACAGAAAACAATCCTGTCTTTTCAAAATGCCACGCAATAAAATCCTCATGGCCTCTCACTGGCAGTTTAATCTTCCTGATAGCATCAATGTCCGGTGGGTAGAAATGTGCTTGCAACGCCTCCAGAGACCAAGAGTTTGTCCTCTGATCAATCAATTCAGATACCTCAATCAATTCAGATACCCATTTAACACGGCCCCGGCCTTTCTTTCCCTCACAGTAAGATCAGGTTCTCTGGGAATCCACTTGTCACGCCATATGCGGATACTAGACCCATTGCCAACTCGCCAGATAATTCCTTTTTTCAATAATTCCAGGCCATGTTCTATTGCTCGCCACGTCGGTGAGGGGTTCCTAGAAAAGGATGTGTCAATGATATTCCCATTAGGGTAGTACCGTGCCTTCAGTATACGAGCACAGAGACTATCCGGCTGATGAACTAGCCTCCATGCTTGTCTTGCGAGGAGAGCCTGATTGAAAGTTCTCAGGTCTCTAAAACCCAAGCCCCCCTTACTCTTGCATTTTAGCATCTTCTCCCAAGCACACCAGTATGTCTTCCTCTTACCCTTCTCAGCTCCCCACCAGAATCTCTTGATGGTGCGTTCTAGCTCATCACATAAACCAGCCGATAGCTTGAACACGCCCATACAATATGTAGGCAGGGCCTGTCCCACGGATTTAATTAAAGTTTCCTTTGCAGCACTTGACATGAATTTTTCACTGTAGTCCGACATGCGCTTGCCGAACCGTTCCTCTAGCGACTGGAAAGCCTCTCTTTTGATACGACCATCAGGAGTAGGGAGCCCCAAGTAACATGTTTCAAAGGCTTCCTTTTCAACGTGTAGAATACTGTTGACGGTGTTTAAGTCATTAAATTACCGTCAACATATAGGTAAATAAAAGGATAAATCACCAAAATTTGGCAATGTTTTATTTATTAATAAAGTTCCACGAGTTTTGGATGATTTATGAGTGCAGGAGTAAATACAGAAGAAATGGGCGCCTGTGGAGAGAAACACAGGCCGGCCGGCCCAATCACAGGCTGGCCGGCCACCCCTGGCCCCTGCTGCTGTCGATCTTCGACCAATGGGCTCTGAAGACGTCCAGCACCGAGAATAATTAAAGCCCAAGTAAAGAAATAGCAAACATTCTAGAAGATGGGCTACAATGGGCCTAAACTTGGCCCTTACTCCATTTCTGCCGACCCCAGCAGAAAACCGAACCGACTCCACCAAGCGATCTGGAGCGTCCACAGAAGAGGCGGTCGCGAACCGACACTGCGGACGGCCGGCCGGCCACCCTACCAGGCCGGCCGGCCGACCTTAGCGGCGCCGCCTCTCCAGCTTCGGCCAACGGGTTCCCACCGCCATGTACAAGCTATAAATAGGACCCTCCGGCCTCAGAAGCAACTCGCACCTCATTGAAGAATCCATTTATTCTTCTTGTTTAGTGTTAGCATTAGTTGGGAGTTAGAGTTAGAGAGTGAGCTTTGCTCAGGGTTCCGGAGCTGTCTTCGGAAGTGTGGTAAAGCTCTCTTTGTATCTTTACTATCTTTTGAATAAATATTATTATTATGAATATCTTTTCTTATTTATTTAATTCAGTAATTCTTTTAATTTATATTATTGCTCTGAGTAATTACTTCGGAAATATTTCTGTGTTGGATCCACGTCTGTGTGAGGTAGACTTACGTGAGTTGTCAGCTGATCTATGCGTAAACAATTCATTTAAGTTTACTAAGCATGGGTGGTCTGCCCTGTTAGCTAAGGGTAGATTATTTAGAGTGATTGCTTGTATGGTTCAAGGAATTATTCTAGACGCGAGTTTGCACCCAACCCCACGGAGGATGGTAGCCACGAGTGTATGTGACAGCTGCACCGGTCTCTGTAATCCACCACGTCCGGGTTGGACCTAGTAGGGTCTTAATTATAGCGGGTGGTTCCCCAGAGTATTTAATCTTTTTCTGTTGGTTGGGTGGGCCACTTCTGTGCCTCTGTTCTGTTGAGATTATGCCCGGTGGTAGTTCGACCATCAGAACAAGTTTATTATTTTGGCACATCCGTGCCCCGATGCACAGTGATATGACTGTTGTATGATCTTGAGTGTATAATTGTAAATTCTTAGATTGCTGAATATAAAATACTTAGGATGGATATATTTTAGGAAACCCTTTTCTCTACTCGTTGCCCTCCCAATCTTTTGCTAATTATTCTTTTATGGTTTACTTCATGAGTGCCACCTTTATCAAACTTCCAATGTTTGACGTGATTTACATACGATTGATTTAGACAGTACCCTTGTGGAATTTTCTACTAGCTTCCCTGTGGAAATTATAAATACGATAACCCTAGAACACTCCATGGTGAAGTGCTACAATGGTGATCCGTGCGCTTGCGGAATAGAAATATTTAGTATAGCATAAGAACCACCAACAAATACCACGTATCTCCTGCCTGGTTGTTTGAGAGACATTACTAGAGAACATGATCGAACATTTCTCCGGGCTTTGGCCTGTCCCTGCTTGGAAATCAGCAAGCACCTCACTCATACCATGCGCCTGACCAGTGTTTGCTTTAAAGAACAAGAGACTGTCATCTGCAAATAATAAGTGAGACACTGGGGGCGCTTTACGGCACACCTTCAAACCCTCAATGACTCCTTCACTTTCTGCTCGAGATAATAATTTGGACAAGCTATCAGCCACTAGTAGGAATAAATATGGCGATAATGGATCACCTTGGCGCAGGCCGCGAGAAGGTTTGAAAGGTTGCAGAAGTTCGCCGTTAAACTTGATACGGTAGCGTCATCACACAGGCCATGATCCATTGTACCCAGGTTTGTTGAAAGCCCAACTTCTCCAGCACTTTCTGCAGAAAACCCCAATCAACCCTATCGTACGCCTTGGCGAGGTCTAGCTTGTATGCACAAAAACCATCCCCACTATTGTGACAGTTTTGCATTGTATGAAGGCATTCGAAAGCTATCAGAGCATTGTCCGTGATCAATCTTCCAGGTACGAAGGCACTTTGATTCTCTGAAATCAACTTATCAAGATGTGGTCTCAGTCTGTTAACCAAACATTTGGAGACAACTTTATACAGTACATTGCATAAACTGATCGGTCGAAAGTCTTTCAGCTTCATAGCTTGAGGCTTCTTAGGGATTAGGACAATAGCAGTGTCATTAACTCCCTCAGGCATATTAGCAGTTCTAAAAAATTCCTGAACTCCACGAGTAACATCCTCCTTCATTAGGCTCCAGTTACGTTGGAAGAATCGCCCTGGAAGCCCATCCGGCCCTGGTGCCTTCAGAGGCCCAATCTGAAACAGAGCATTGCTGATTTCGACTTCTGAAAATGGGGCACACAATGCTGAAATATCTCCTCTGTAATCATCTCTGGCACTGCATGTATGACACGTTCAGGCACCACATTTGGATCACGGTCAGATAGCTTGTCAAAAAATTGTTGTGCAAGCTCCAAAAAATTGTTGTGCAAGCTCCTGCATGTGCTTCTTACTAGTCCGCCACTCGCCATCATCACCTTGCAGCTTTTTAATTCTATTCTTCCTAGCTCGCCACCTTGCATTCTGGTGAAAGAAACGAGTGTTCCGATCCCCATATTTCAGCCAGTCAACACGGGATCTTTGTAGCCACATCATCTCCTCCCTGTAGAGAAGTTCATTCATAGTGTCCAGTGTTCTCAACTCATGAGCTGAAGCCATGTTCCCCTGGCCGCGCAGTTCAGTCAACTTTGCTCTCAGTTCTGCAATTTGCTTAGTGACTAAACCAAAATTCTTTGCACTCCATTGCTTCAAGGAAATCAGCACTGACCGTAATGCATCACCGACATCTCCCAAGTTTTCAACAGTCTTTCGGTTCTTCCAGGCCTCCTTGATAATTTGTGGCAGCTCACTATCACGCTCCCACATGATTTCATACATGAGGTGTCGCCCCTCCCGTTGCACACGTTCCTCAACACCCAGCGTGAGCAGCAGAGGACAATGATCAGACCCGCATGAGACCAGGTGTTTAACACTTCCATCCGTGAACATGTCTCTTCATCCATCATCAGCCACCACTCGGTCAAGCCGCACTTTGACGTTGCGATCGCCCGGCTGCTTGTTGTCATACGTGAACGATAGCCCCTCAAAGCCCAAATCGTGTAACTCACACACTGACAAAGCATCACGGAAGTCTGCCATTTGTCTTTCCGGTCTCAGGCACGCTGAAAAGTGTTCATACTGCCACATGGCTTCATTGAAATCTCCCATGACAACCCACGGTAAGCTAGACTTTGATTTCAAGGTCATCAGTTTCTCCCACATTTGGTGCCTGTTCTCAACAAGCGGTTCACCTTAAACAAAGGTAGCTCTCCACTGCGGGGGCATCTGCCTCCTCACGGATTGAAACATCGATGTGCCGATCCGATATAGACAATAACTCTACCTCCATTGCTTCATGCCAAAATAAAGCCAAACCACCACTGAGCCCATCGCTACTCACTGCAAAGCAGCCTTTTACACCTAATCTCCATCTCAAGCCTTCCACTTTGGTGTCTTTAACTCGTGTTTCAGACAAAAACACCATCTTGGGGTTATGCGTCCGTGTTAGGGACAGGAGCTCTTGAGCTGCTCGGGGATTCCCCGCCCCCCGACAATTCCAACAGATGATACTCATTGCTCCCCACCGTACCAGAACACCCTGATCACCCCCCACCTTCAAGTGAAGGTCAAGAACGAGGAGAGACACCCGTCAGCAAGGTCCAGTGCAAACAGAATCGGGTTTCCCAAAGAGCAAACCCTAGCGCCGCCGACTAAAAGTCGCGGTTGAAACGAACGAAGACATAAACTCCAGCCTGAACAAAGTCGGACTGAAACTACGACCGAGTACGATCCTCGTCGTATAACTTGTAGCTGCTCCCGTCAGATTAGAACCAAGCTGCGAGGGCGACTAAGTTTGACGTAGCAGAAACCAGATCATGCAGGGAGACACCAACCAATCAGAACCGATCCATGGCCAGAGGTCACTCCGGCAAGCCTGCCATCGCTGGCAGGGTCGTCACATCATCCGCGCGCCGCCGACGGTGATTGGCGCCGCCGCCAGGTCGAAAGGGCTTGTAGCATAGTGGTTACAAGAGTCTCAGTAGCACCTGAGGTCCTGGTTTCGACTCCTCACGGGAGCGAATTTTCTAGGATTTAACGGCGTTGTGCGTTCAGCGGGAGGCGACGTGGCCGTCGACAGCGAGGCGCCAGTGGTGACTTCGTCAATCTCGAGGATTTGCCGGCTCAGTCTTCGAATATGCTCCTGTAATCGCAAAAAAAAAGAGATAAGTCTAGTTTTTTTTGGTTAAGAACAGGATGAGTCAGCTGAACAATTCTTTTTGTGTAGAACAATCCTTGAGTCATCTAAAAAAAAAAAACTTGAGCCAGCAGAACATTCCAGTTTCAGTTGAGGCTAGTCAACCTTAATCCGCTGCCTGGTCGTTTCTATACGAATACCACGGAAAAAAAAACGCGTCGAGCCTGGCCAACACCAGTTGATCGGAGCCTTCCATATGTATATTGGGTCCGTCGCGCCTAGGTTAGGCTCTACAAACTCTCCCCGTTCTTTAGCCGCCGCCTTGACGTTCGCAACGGCCTCACGAAACACGTCGCACACCTCGCCGCCGACGAGGTGAGCTCCTCCATCCGTCCTCCCTTCTCCCTTGGCGTTGAGCGAGCTCCAGCCGGGGACGACGTCCGCCCTTAATTAGCTCTGGCGGCCATCGCCGGTCTGCATCAATAAATTGTATCCGGACTACATAATGCATATAGCACGTAGTACCATGCAACGAATACATATATCTACTAGCTAAATAGATCTGGATTAGTGGTTAATTATTCGGCCTCATCGATCCACATATATTTACCACGTGTATATATGTTTTGTTCAGCTGCATATTCAATTGGTGAAAATTAGCTTTTCGTCCTACAGGTAGTACTGCTGTGTTGACCACACTTCGCTGTTTTAGAAAAAGAAAAACTTAATTAATATATTGAACAGTAATCGATGGGCTCAGTGTATACCTATTATTTTTTTTAGAGTAGAACGCCCTGATCATCCTTTCACGTGAGCCTTTCGGCCAAGATGGTGGAAATTATGTAGTTGTGCTGCTACTAGTTTTGTAAGATGCTTGCTACTACAATCTATTCGTATCATTGTTCTAATGAGCCTTTCGGCTTTATTTGAACATATTTGTTGCTCTCTCTCCAGATGCATGTATTCCTTAAGACCCTTAATGGCAAAACCATCGTCATCCAGATAGAGTCCTCTGATACGGTTGACGACGTCAAAAAGAAGGTTCAGGAAACAGAGCACATGCCCCCAAAAAGCCAGCGCCTTCTATTCGGTGGCAGGCAGCTTGAGGACGGGCACAAAATTTCCGAGTACAATATTATGCAAGGAAGCACCCTGTACCTTATGGGCCGACTTCTTAGCTGTTCCCGCTGTTACAAGGATATTGACGTGCAGACGCTCTCCGGCAAGACCATCACCCTCGAGGTAAAGCCGTCCATCAGAATCGAAGATGTCAGAGCAAAGGTTCATAGCCAACAGAGGCTCCTCTTTGCTGGCCAGCCACTTGAGGACGAACGGACATTTGCACATTACAAAATCGAGCACGAGGCCACCCTACAGCTTGACTTCGGCATGCAAGTTTTTGTAACCATGCTCACCAGCAAGACCAAGAGAATCCGCAAAATCAGTGGAAAGATACAGGACCAGCAGTGGATCACTGACGGCAAGCAGCTTAACGATCCGGGGAAAGTTGCAGATTACAACATCCCGACGACACAGTCATCGCTGCACCTTGACAAGTGCCGGCATGGTGGCATCCCCATTTTTGTGATGGCCCTCCCTAGCAAGACCATACGCGTTAAGGAGATAGGGCACAGTGACACGGTCGGCGGGGTGAAGGCGAAGATTCAGAATCAGCAGAGACTCGTCTTCGACGGCAAGCAGCTTAAGGATGGACAGACACTTGCCGACTATGGCATCCAGAAAGGATCCACCCTGCATCTTGACTATGCCAAGAACATTTATGTGAAGACTCCCAGCGGCCAGACGATAAGTCTAGAGGTGGAGCTATCCGACACAATCGAAAATGTCAAGGAAAAGATTCAGCACCAGCACAGGCTCACATTTGGGGGCAAGCAGCTTGAGGATGGGCGGACCCTTTCTGATTATGATATCGAGAGTGATTCCACCCTTAACTTTGACCTCTGCTTGGCCGGTAGCAGATCAGGTTAGTCATTGCGAATACGTCTGGCAGGAAGGTTGAGTCTTTTGATAGGATCAACAAAGTGACGGCCAAGATCCTGGATAGTGTTTCAATTACTCTTCTGTCAAGATTGTGCCGCTATGCTGGATTGCATATTTATCTTCAGGTAGTCATAGGTGGACTTTTAATGTTTATTTAGGCTTATTGATCGTTTGCCGATTATTTCTTGGTAGGGAAACATGTGTATTTCTACTTACGTTCTTTCGAAGTTCTGGATGTCATTGCAGTAACTGTCCTTTTGCATTCAATGTGAGTGAATCTTATGCAGAAATAAAATATTATTGTTTTCACCACTGCTTAGATGATATGTGAAGTTATTCAATGTGTGTAGGGATGAAAGCAGTTCGGTGAGGCTTATTTTTAGTTTCATATTTTTTTTTTCCTCGGTAGCGAAACCGAGTGCAGAACTAAGAAAACAAATACAATCTCAGTATTATAGAAATATTGAAAACAGAATTATTGTGATTGAAACATGTGGTATCAATTGGGAAACACTATTAGGAATCAGGAACACAGTCCACAGTCATGTAGTAGCCTCATCATGACATGCATGAAAATATCAAATATAAATATATTGTAAGTAGTTTAACTAGATATCAACAAATCTCAGAAAATTAAAATACATGAGATTATTGAAAATAGATGTTCAGATTAAATAGAACAAATATAGGGAGCCCAAGTTTTTAGTGCGCTCTGAAGGGAACTCAATATTAGGTGATGTGAACTAGGGTTCCCGATCTTCCGAAAGGTTCTGATAACTCTCGATTTGGTGGAGACTTGACACACGTCGATCCAGCTTCAGAACAACACGTTCTAAACCCCGCAATCGCAGCACCACGTCTCCTCAGGTTATCGACCGGCGGTGCACGGTCGACCTCGCCAAGAAGGCTTATCCTTGCCTGCGAATCGAAGAACACAAGCAAGAACACAGTAGATTGCAACCAAAATTGCTGAAAACTGAATTAAGCTCACGAGTTGGGGTCTCACAAACCGATGAACGGCGAAACTGTTCTTGACAGAATAATCTAAGCAAAACCCAACCCTAACTTGGGCGGCGGCTACTGTAGATATAGACCTTAGGGCGTGCAAGACCCCCTGGACGCGCCCCTAATGGGCTCCAACAAGATACAAGCCCAAAGGCCAGATTACGGTGGCGCAGCACCGGGACAGATTCTGGACGTCAACTTGTTTCGACGATTCCCGATGACTCCGGACGAATTTTGACATGAGACCGGCGCCATTGGAAAGGTTATCAAATTATCTTTCCATGCATATGAAGAACGTCCAAAACCAAGCCCGTATGCAACCTGGGCGACCGTTTTAGTGCAGACTGCTCCTGGACTCCGAAACTGATCCGAAGTCGACTTGAATTGGGCCTCCAACTTGGTTTGGACGCCCTTGCTGTCCCTCCACGCCTCGAAGCTCCTCTCCAAACATCTTCTGGTCCACTCCATGGTTCCTAATCACAATATAATCATTAGGTAGCAATCTATCCTCAAGTTCATATAAATGAGTGCTTAGGAACGAGCTCACCTCTAGATTCAACTGTCTTGCGCGAGCTCTGGTGATTGGACCTTGTATATCCAGCGGAGGTGTGACATGTGTATCCGAAGGAGCGATCTCCTCATCATCCTCCCCCTCTTGAATTGGAGTCGTCCTCGACTCAAGCTCATCTTCTTCTCCTAAGTAAGGTGTCAAATCTGAAATATTGAAAGTAGGACTAACCCCGAACTCAGGAGGCAACTCAAGTTTATATGCATTATCATTAATCTTTTCAAGTATTTTAAAAGGACCATCAGCTCGAGGCATTAACTTAGACTTTCTCAAATCGGGAAATCTATCCTTTCTCAAGTGCAACCATACTAAATCACCCGGTTCAAGTTTAATTGCTCGCCTGCCCTTACTACCAGCAATTCTATATTTTTCAGTCATCTTTTCAATGTTATACTTAGTTGTCTCATGCATTTTCAAGATAAAATCAGCACGCTCTTTAGCATCATTATTTATCCTCTCACTAGTAGGCAAAGGTAGAATATCAATTGGAGCACGAGGATTGAAACCATACACTACCTGAAAAGGACTTACCTTGGTGGTAGAATGTGTTGCCCGATTATATGCAAACTCCACATGAGGCAAACATTCTTCCCACATCTTCAAATTTTTCTTCAAAATAGCTCGCAGCATGGTCCCCAAAGTGCGGTTCACCACCTCTGTTTGTCCATCAGTTTGTGGATGACAAGTGGTAGAAAATAACAATTTTGTACCCAACTTGTTCCACAAAGTACGCCAAAAGTGACTCAAGAACTTAGCATCACGATCTGAAACAATAGTAGAAGGCATACCATGCAAACGAACAATCTCTTTGAAAAAGAGGTCAGCAATATGAATAGCATCATCAGTCTTATGACAAGATATAAAATGCGTCATCTTGGAAAAACGATCCACCACAACAAAAATGCTATCCCTCCCCCTCTTAGTCCTAGGCAATCCCAAAACAAAGTCCATAGAAATATCTGCTCAAGGAATAGAAGGAACAGGAAGAGCATATATAAACCATGTGGATTCAAGCGAGACTTAGCCTTTTGACATGTGGTGCAGCGAGCCACAAAACGCTCCACATCTTTCCTCAACTTTGGCCAAAAGAAATGAGTGGCCAAAACATCCGCTGTCTTTTTGGCACCAAAATGCCCCATCAATCCTCCTCCATGCGCTTCCTGCAACAACAATAGACGAACGGAACCAACTGGAATGCATAGGCGGTTAGCTCGAAACAAAAACCCATCATTCAGCACAAATTTGTTCCATGCCCGCCCTTCTTTACAATTCAGCAACACCTCTCTAAAATCAGGATCAAACGCATATTGTTCTTTAATTGATTCAAGGCCAAAAATCCGACAATCAAGTTGAGACAGCAAAGTATATCTTCTAGACAAAGCATCAGCAATCACATTATCCTTCCCTTTTTTATGTTTAACAATATAAGGAAAAGTCTCAATAAATTCAACCCATTTAGCATGTCTACGGTTCAGATTATTTTGAGAACGAAGATACTTAAGGGCCTCATGATCAGAATGAATAACAAATTCTTTAGGCCACACATAATGACGCCACGTCTGTAAAGAACGTACAAGTGCATACAATTCTTTATCATACGTGGAGTAATTCAGAACAGGACCAGTTATTTTCTCACTAAAGTATGCAACGGGTCTACCATCTTGCATCAAAACACCACCAATGCCAATTCCACTAGCATCGCATTCTAGTTCAAAAGTCTTACCAAAGTTTGGAAGTTGCAGCAACGGTGCGTGTGTAAGCTTGTCCTTCAAAGTGCCGAAGGACACCTTTTGTGCCGTTCCCCAATGAAACACCACACCCTTCTTCGTCAACTCATGCAGCGGTGCAGCAATGGTACTAAAATCCTTGACGAAGCGGCGGTAAAAACCTGCAAGACCGAGAAAACTCCTCACCTGTGTGATAGACTGAGGAAACGGCCAGCTAGCAATTGCTTCAATCTTCGACTCATCCACCTCAATGCCCTGCGGAGTGACAACATAGCCAAGAAAAGAGACACGATCCGTGCAAAAGGTGCACTTATCAAGGTTACCAAATAAACGTGCAGCTCGTAAAGCATTAAAAACAGCACGCAAATGATCCATATGTTCATCCAAAGACTTACTGTAAATCAAGATATCATCAAAGTAAACCACCACAAACCGACCAATAAAAGCTCTTAAAACCTCGTTCATTAAACGCATGAAAGTGCTAGGTGCATTACTCAAACCAAAAGGCATTACTAACCACTCATACAAACCGAATTTAATTTTGAAAGCCGTTTTCCATTCATCTCTAAGTTCATTCGAATTTGATGGTAACCACTACGCAAATTAATCTTTGTGAAAATTATAGAGCCACACAACTCATCAAGCATATCGTCTAACCTAGGAATAGGATGACGATAACGAATAGTAATATTATGGATGGCTCTACAATCAACACACATACGCCAAGTACCATCTTTCTTAGGAACCAAAAGTACAGGAACAGCACAAGGGCTAAGGCTTTCACGTACATACCCACGGTCCAAAAGTTCTTGGACTTGTCGCTGAATTTCCTTAGTCTCCTCCGGATTGGTCCTGTAAGCAGCGCGGTTGGGTAATGTTGCACCTGGAATCAAATCAATTTGATGCTCGATCCCTCTCATAGGCGGCAATCCCGGGGGTATCTCTGCTGGAAAAATGTCCTCATACTCCTGCAAAAGGTTAGTAACAGCAGGGGGCAACGAGCTAGCAATATCATCAATTGAAAATAAAGCGCCCTTACAAATCAAAGCATAGCAAACATCATCATCGGAAATTTCAGCAAGGTCACTTTTTGTAGCAAGCATAACGGCACCCTTCAATTTAATCCCCTCGGCCTTAGAATTATGTGTAGACTTATCATTTTTAGGTGGAAAAAGAGAATTAGCAACTTGCTGATTTTCAGATTTAGCATTATTCAAACTAGCAGTTCGCTCTCTATCAGCCTCTACAATTTCAGCAGGGGTTAAAGGAACCAAAATAATTTTCTGTCCTTTATGCACAAAAGAATATCTATTGCTTCTACCATGGTGCGTAGCATCATTATCATATTCCCAAGGTCTACCCAACAACAGATGACAAGCATGCATAGGTACCACATCACAGTCCACAGAATCAACATAAGTACCAATAGAAAATGAAACTCTGCAAGTGTGTGTTACCTTAGCTTTTCCAGAATCATTCAACCACTGAATATAGTATGGATTTGGGTGTGGGCGAGTTGTCAAGCCAAGCTTCTTGACAAAATCAGAACTCACTAAATTATTGCAGCTACCTCCATCAATAATGACACGTGCGCGACCTTCCTTGATGACGAAGAAAATCTGGAACAAGTTATGTCGTTGTAGCTTGTCCGGTTGGTGCACTTGTGTGCTCAGGACCCTCTGCAGAATGTGTACGCCGTAGGACATTGTGTCTTCCTTGCCAAAAATCTGACCGTCTTCCTCCACGTCGTCATCATCATCTTCAATGTCGGAGGTGCTAATGTATCCTCCATCATCTGTAGCAATATATGCCCGCTGACTAGGGCAATCCTTTTGCATGTGACCAAGCCCATGGCAGCGATGGCACTGAATGCTAGAAGAGCGTCCCGTCGATGAAGAGGTAGCACCCTTAGCAGGTGCCGGCACCACACTCTTTCCCGCATCTGAAGGGCGTGCGGGGGGCTGTGTTGTTGCTCCGGCAGCAGTGCTGGAGGCTGCTGGAGGCGGCCGGGAAGGGGTGGACTTGGACAGCCCCGAAGGTGGCACCCTGCGTGGTGTGTATGTGGCGGTCTTGTTCCTGTTCTGCTGTTCACGTCCCTGCAATTCTTTCTCTGCAAGCATAGCAAACTGGAACAACTTGTTGACGGTGTTAAATTCTTTATAATCAAGAATATCCTGAATCTCACGCCTCAGACCAGAATAAAAACGAACAAGAGCGGCCTCATCGTCCTCTACTATCATGCAGCGTTGCAAACCCTTTTGAAGCTCCCCATAATAATCCTGTACCGATTTATCCCCTTGTTCTAGGCGCTGCAATTTTTTTCGCAAATCTCTATAATAAGAAGGAGGGACAAAACGATCTCGCATAGTTTCCTTAAGTTTATCCCAAGTTCTAGGAATTTCATCACCAAAAAGAGAATTCCACCAAACAATAGCAAAGTCCTTAAACTCACTAGTAGCTTGCCGAACTCTATGCTGCTCAGGAACAAGATGGGCACTAAATTTTTGCTCTACTGTCATCTCCCAATCAAGATATCCCTCAGCATCATATGCACCCGAAAACGATGGAATAGTAAACTTAATTTTAGCATAGGGATCGTCAGGAGGTCGATTACCATGTTGTCGGTGATGATGACCCATACCGCGAGTGTTATTTTCTAGGCGACGTCGATCCTTGTTCTCTTGGGTCTTTGCTGCATCAATGTCTCCCTTGTCATCATACACGGTGTCGTCCTGTATGCCCATGTCGATTTCCATCTCAGTAACTTTGCCGGTTAACGTAGTAACCAAGGAGGTTACAGCGGTAACCGTATCTTGATTGGTTTGAACAGTGTCTAGAAGTGCGGATATCCTCCGGTCCAGCCGCTCTGTCTGGTTGCTGACAGATTCATCAACCGACTTCTGGATCGTCGCCTTCATGTTCTCAAGAAACTTGTCAAGAGCAACCTTTAGCTGCTTCTGATTGACACATTCGTTGAAGTCCTTGGGAGGATCGTCAACTGCATCGTCGTCTCCTGCCATGATAGACACAAAAACAGGAACAAACAGTGAAGGTTATCCCTATCAAATACTACTGCAGTGGTGCCTCTCAACACAGCAAAAGGAAGCCTCTAGCCAAGCTCTTGCAAGGTTCTTAGTAACAAAACAAAGGATACCTGGAAGGCGTGCTCCGCGATTGCAAGGGTCAAAAACCTATGCTGTCCAGAAGTGATATGTGGAGCTAGGAAGGCCAAATATGTGAGTGGTACACAATTCAAAAACAGATAGTAATGCTGAATAAATGTCCAAAGCACTGGTCCTAGTTGCTGGTAGACTCGTATCCAATTCCAGAAGTGAACAATAAGGGGCAGAGAACAAGAAATCAGCCAATGACAGAAAGGGTGTTCCTATGTGCCTCCTGTTTTGTCTTTTAGCACTAGTAGGAATCACAATGCTTTTGATTTTTCTTTTTTCTTTTATTTTTTTGATATTTTTTCTCAATCAGGGGCACAAGAATAGGAACACCACAAAGTATCAACTCAAACTGAGAGAAGATGCGGTCTACAGAAAATCAAACACGTTTTCTGAAAACCTAAAATCTCAGAAATCAATTTTTTTTTCTTTATTTTCCCGAATTTTTTTGACCTTGATTCCGAACCCCAACAGGCCTTTGGCGAGTTGATTTTGGCGTTTCGGAGTGAGGAAGCTGCTGTAAAAATTTGAGCCAAAACGGAGCACCGAGCGAAAAGTTATGGCCGTTTTACCGAAGGTATGTCAAGTCAGGGTTTGAAACAAGGCAAACTGAAATCGGGGAAGGAGAAACAAATTCGGATGGTTGCAGCGGGTGTTTGGGTGTGGTGGGTGGGATGTAGATGAATCGAAACACCGAAATATGGTAGGAACAGAGAACCAAATTCAGGGTGTGGTGGGTGGGATGAAAAAGACTAGCGAAAACAGGGTGTTGCGGCTAGAGTTTCAACGATGAAGTGCAGCGGATGGAAAAATCACAAACTGAAATCAAACACGAACTAAAACCAGCAACAAAACACGACTAGGACACAAATTCAACACTACGGACTCTGAAATCAAATTATGCAGAAAGGCTAGACGTGGTTCTGGGATAAGGAAAAACTAAAACCTTTTTTTTTTTGGGCTTTTTGTGGATTCTAGGATAACGACGGCGACGACACAAAAAGATCTAAAGGAAAGGCGAACCTGACGATATACCTGAGTCTGATTACCACTTGATGTGAACTAGGGTTCCCGATCTTCCGAAAGGTTCTGATAACTCTCGATTTGGTGGAGACTTGACACACGTCGATCCGGCTTCAGAACAACACGTTCTAAACCCCGCAATCGCAGCACCACGTCTCCTCAGGTTATCGACCGGCGGTGCACGGTCGACCTCGCCAAGAAGGCTTATCCTTGCCTGCGAATCGAAGAACACAAGCAAGAACACAGTAGATTGCAACCAAAATTGCTGAAAACTGAATTAAGCTCACGAGTTGGGGTCTCACAAACCGATGAACGGCGAAACTGTTCTTGACAGAATAATCTAAGCAAAACCCAACCCTAACTTGGGCGGCGGCTACTGTAGATATAGACCTTAGGGCGTGCAAGACCCCCTGGACGCGCCCCTAATGGGCTCCAACAAGATACAAGCCCAAAGGCCAGATTACGGTGGCGCAGCACCGGGACAGATTCTGGACGTCAACTTGTTTCGACGATTCCCGATGACTCCGGACAAATTTTGACATGAGACCGGCGCCATTGGAAAGGTTATCAAATTATCTTTCCATGCATATGAAGAACGTCCAAAACCGAGCCCGTATGCTACCTAGGCGACCGTTCTAGTGCAGACTGCTCCTAGACTCCGAAACCGATCCGAAGTCGACTTGAATTGGGCCTCCAACTTGGTTTGGACGCCCTTGCTACCCCTCCACGCCTCGAAGCTCCTCTCCAAACATCTTCTGGTCCACTCCATGGTTCCTAATCACAATATAATCATTAGGTAGCAATCTATCCTCAAGTTCATATAAATGAGTGCTTAGGAACGAGCTCACCTCTAGATTCAACTGTCTTGCGCGAGCTCTGGTGATTGGACCTTGTATATCCAGCGGAGGTGTGACATGTATCCGAAGGAGCGATGTCCTCATCATTAGGTTTGACCCCACTTGATTCATTCCCTATTTGGGAATACATGGTTGGTTGACTTTAGGCTAAACGGTTTATACCGGCGGTAATCCAGATGAAAACAGAATTGGTCAGAAACGACCAGAAAAATCCAAAACTGTTTTCACAATTGTTTCCACCAAATACTATCAATTTCATTTTGTTTTTTCGGTATACCGTTTCACGTTGATGTGGTTGGGAGAACTCAAAAATAGGTCTCGGTTAGCCGATATTGCTTTCATTCCTACTTGTGTGTATGTGTTTTGTATGTAAAGAGATACACTTGCACTTTTATTAGGTCCATGAATGATGCGTAACCCTTTTTTATATTAGGACTAGGTGAGTGATCGTGCTTTGCTACAGCAAGGGGAAAAGATTTTAAAATAACTTAATTTATTTTTAGAATTATTCAAAACTGAGCAAGGAAAAAGAAGCCAGCGAGGTCCAAATGATCCAAGGAAAAAGAAGCCAGCGAGGTCCAAATGATCCAGATAACATATCCAAAATTATAAATCAAGTAAATTTCCGTTTACTATAAGATAAAAATTGGCATCATATATTGAAGAAACAAATAATATTTTGTTACATGTGAACATATTTGAATTCTTAAAATAGCACCCTGAGTGAATTGACTAATGTATCCTTGTTTGCATCTGTTGATGTTTTGCATAAAAAACCCAAAGTAAATGAAGCTTTTAATATCACCTCATGTTATCATCAAATAGAAAAGAAAAGAAAAAGAAAAGGGATTATTGTGTTTTACCCTTTGGTTTGCCTTTCAATCGCGATCGCTTTTTTCAACTTTGTGATTTTCCCGTGGATCCATCATGCAGCAGCTCACAACAGGTATTACTGCAATCAATTGCCAATGTTGTTCTCGTTTCTCTTGTTCTCTCGATTTTGTTGGATGCACTTCCATATACCGCTTAAATCTTCTAACTCGAAACGGAGGCGGCGGCGGAGTCGGAATCGGAACTTAAAATTCGACATGAACTCGGATGGCAGAGGTTCGAGAATCTCGGATTGACGACCATGATCAAACATTATAGATTGCAGAGATATGAGTATAAGGTGGTTTGGTCTTAAGCAGTAATTAGAGATAAGATAGAAACTAATCCTACCCTAACAGACAGATTTGCCTGAATCCTTGCCACTCAAGTGGGAACTAAAGAACCATCAGTGCAAAGATTAAATGATTTTTGTTGTAGCGTGTGTCATGTGCATGTATGGGCACTCAATCGGTGAGATTAAGGCTCTTCCGAAAGTAGGAGTAACTTTTTTGGATAATAAGAAAAATAAGGCTCAGTCTGTAGATTATTTCTTGATTTCCGGAGCAAACAAGGCTAATTTGGGCTGTCAGGCTTTGCAGTCGGGCTACAACTTTCCAATACGTCACTAGCCCCAGTCTGAGTCCAACAATACTTGAACATTCCAGTTTTTCAGCCCAACCTATACAATCAGCCCGGACAAATCTTGGACGATCAATGAAACGCATCAAGTCTGGACACGGTTCCAGTTGATCGGAGCCGTCAATATATTGTGTTCATCAAGCATAGGTTAGGCTACATCTTTTTTTCACGTTCGTTAGCCGCCGCCCCGACGACGCTCACGACGGCCTCTCCCCGACGCCACCGCAGAGCTCATCGCCGCCGATAAGGTGACCTCTTCCCCCCCTTCTCCGATCCCCTTCTCCAGCCGTGGACTTCCGCCATTAACTAGCTCCGGCGGCAATCACCGGCTTGTATCGATAAATCGTATCTGGACTTCGATGCACCCTTTTGATCCTCCTAAAATCGTGCTCCTCTTTCCCTACTTACGTAGATGATGTGTCTGGGAGGATCATACACTGTGCAACTACTGCATCTACCGATTAGTTAAATATAGTTTTACCAGGTTTATATGTGTTTTGTTCAGCTGCATATGCTCGATTGATGAAATTAGCATTTCTTCCACACAGCTAGTACTGGTGCCTTACCACACTTCGCAGTTTCTTTTTTTCTTTCTTTTTTTTTTTGAAAACGACACAGTATATCGAACAGCTGTTGATGGGCTGTGTGCCGCCTACGCTTATTTTTTTTTTGGAGTAGAGCACCCTGATCATCTTTTCATGTGAGTGTACGTAGTAGCGGTAACAGTAGTGCCTATTACAATCTGTTCCTAATAAAATTACTGTAACATATTTTTCGTTCCTCTGTTCAGATGCAGATATTTGTTAGAAACTTCAGGGGCTCACACATCACCATCAATGTAGAGTCCACTGCCACGGTTGACGAAGTCAAAGAAAAGGTTCAGGAAATAGAGCATATTGCCCCAAAATACCAGCGCCTTATATTCGGTGGCATACAGCTTGAGGACGGGCACAAAATTTCTGAGTACAAAATGAAGAATGGAAGCACCCTGCAACTTGTCGGGCGACTTCTTAGCTGTGCTCGTTGCTACAACGATGTTTACGTCCAGCCACCAGCTGGCAAGGCCATCACCCTCGAGGTAAAGCCATCGAACAGAATTGAGGATGTCAGGGCAAAGATTCACAGCCAACACAGGCTCTTCTTTGGTGGCAAGCTGCTTGAGGATGAACAGACATGTGCATATTACAAAATCGATCACGAGGACACCTTGCAGCTTGACTTCGGCATGCAGGTTGTGGTAACAATGCCGAATGATTTGGAGCCATGCGATCCAATCCGCAATGTCAGGGCAAAGATACAGGACCAGCGGCTTCAGAAAGAGTCCACGCTGCGCCTTGATGGTGGCCAGTACATCCCCATTTTTGTTGAGGCCCTACCTAGCAAGAGCATATGCGTCAAGGTAGGGCACCACGACACGATCGGCGATGTGAAGGCCAAGATTCAGAGCCAGCAGAGACTCGTCTTCAACGGCAAGCCGCTTAAGGACGGGAAAACACTTGCCGATTATGATATCCAGAAAGGATCCACCCTGCATATTGACTATACCATGAACATTTATGTGAAGACTCCCGCCGGCAAGACAATAAGTCTTGAGGTGGAGCCATCTGACACAATCGAAAATGTCAAGGAAAAGATTCATCATGAGCACAGGCTTTCATTTGATGGCAGGCGTCTTGAGGATAAGCGGACACTTGCCGATTATTATATCCAGAATGACTCCACCCTCAAACTTCACTTCAGCTTGCCTGGTAGCAGGGCGGATTAATCGCGGAAGGATATCGCCCTGAGGTTGAGTCTTTAATTTTGTCATGGATTGGCAACATGAAGATCAAGATCCTGGATAATCCTTTGATTTCTTCTGTCGAGATTCTCCGCTGTGTTGGATTGCATCTTTATGTTCAGGTAGTCATATGTGGACTATTAATGGTTAGTCTTATATAATCGTGTGCCAATTACGTTCTTTGTGAGCACTAGAAAGATGGCGCGGAACTACCGCGCCTGGTTGCCCTAATAAATTGATAAAAAGATAATACTTTGATAAATTGATAAAATGTTATGCTGGTATAAAAAGCTGATTAGTATTGTCATCTGCAATACTTGGGAATGCAAATGCAAACCATTGTATGGGTGGATGTTTCCCTATTTTTTTTTCATTTTCCGGATATCGTATATCTTCACGCATGTTACATTTGGAACAAAAAAGTTTCGAGATAGTGTCATTTACCATCTATGGAATTGAGGCTAAATTTGTATGCTCTTGTAGAGATTATATTATAATAACTTGTACACTGTCATGAATGAGCTGGCAGTCCTTTTCGGGTAATATATCAGATTGAGCCTTTGAATAGTCTTGATTGCAAAGAGGGAAACAATTACAAATCTATTCATAGATTTTATAATTCCATTTCGTGCAGTGCAGTGTAACAAAAGTACTAGTGTGAAGCTTCTCTAGAGCCTGCATAACCTACCAGACCGACACACATTCAGTTAACATGGTCATTCAAACTTTGTTTTAGGCATCTAACAATACTTATAAAGGATGTTGTATAGCTTGTACCTGTGACGCTGTACCATGTCCATCACCATAGTTGATAAACTGATGTTTTGTTGTGATATTGTATATAAACTTTGATTTCTCCTTGATAATTCAAACAACATATCTAAATGAGGGGTGCAGTACTCCCTATCCCTCAGTTGAAGTATCTAGATTGAAGAAGCCTGAATCAGATTGATTGACAGAAAAGTGGATATCAACAGAAGTTCTCTTGCTGAAGACAGCAGAGCAATTGGACAGGATGGTCTTTCACATTTACTCCCCAACCTCTCAGTTGGGCATTTGGTCGAGCAAATGTTGGGAATTGAATCACTCAATTTCCCTCTCTCCTCTCTATACCTTGAATCACACAAGCATATAGCATATCTGAACTTATTGATCTCACATCAGGATACAAAACTTATAGATACATGGAGGGGTAGATGTCCTTTTATAGGACTCACTAGGTCGGTTTGCTACAGTGACCGACATGCTACAGTGACCGACATGCTACAGGACAGCTAATATCCAGCTAGTTCACTGCCTTCTACAGCTCATGATCAAATCCTATTTTGCTTACCCAATGCAGTCAAGATACTAGATGATGCATCTACACATATCTAGAAAACTCATGACAAGATTATTTCTAACATTCACCCCCTTAATCTTGTCATGCCAACTAACTATCTTCTTGCTGTAGCTTCACGCTGTCACGGATTCACCCCGCTATATTCTTCAAGCGGTCTCGTACCGCCATCACCTCCTGGTAGCATCACACTACCGTTACCTTCCAGCAGCTTCACACCACCATCATCTTCTAGCAGCTTCACACTGCTGACAATTATCTGCAGCAGCAAATTGCTCTTGTTGCTGGTTTCACACCAACTCAGCGACATCACATCGCCACTGTTGTTGCATCAACCTTTCTTTACAGCAGCTTCACACTGCCTCTTCATCATAGGCACGACTTCACGCCTTGGGCTTCATGGAAATGGCTTCACACCATGACCCTGAGAACATGGCTTCACACCAAGATCTTCACTAACACGGCTTCACACCTTCATGGAAATGGCTTCACGCCGCTCCATGCAGTGGCATCTCGCCACCATTGCTGTCGGCTTCGCACCAACTCTCCCTCAGCGGCTTCACGCCTCCACCTGCATGAAAACAGCTTCACACCATCATTCATGCACACTCCCTCGGCGCTGGAGCGCCACTGCCCCGATTAGAGCAAGGCAGGCTTGTCATCTTCCTGTGCCTCCAGAAGAAGTGATTTTTCTTTCTTTCTCCCGGTGCACTCATAGGCAAAGTGACCGAACTCTTGACAATTGTAGCACTGGACCTTTGACTTGTCACGGTACTTATTCTTGTCACCATCTTTCCTGTGGCCATGATCATCACCATGCCCACGATTCTTACAAGAGCACTTACTGCTCCTTTTCTCTTTGGCAAATTTTGTCTCCCACTCAGCCCTTGTGAGTAATAGGTGATTTCCTTCCATGTCACGTCTTCGCCCCTTCAAGGACTCCTCATATGTCCTCAAGCGCCCTACAGCCTCCATGACTGACATCTTCGTCACATCGCCCCATTGCTCTATGGTACTGACGATGTGTAGGAATCTATCAGGGACAGAGTGCAAGAGTTTCTCCACAACAGCACTATCCTCCACCTTGGTACCAAGAGCACGTATCTCATTTACCGTGGTGGTAAGCTTCAAAGAAAACTCGCTGATTGTTTCCGAGTCGCGCATATACATACCCTCAAGCTCCCTCTTAAGAGTTTGTACTCGCGCCTTCTGGACACGATCTTGACCAACATGCATCTCCTTGAGTGCATCCCAAGCCTCCTTTGCTGTCTCCTTTTCAGAGATCGCCATCACAACGGCCTCTGGCACAGCTTGAACTATAGCAGCAAGAGCCATCTGGTCTTTCTTCTCGTCAACCACTTCTCTTCCCTCTATTGCATCCCATACTCCCTGCGCACGCATGAAGATCTTCATCTTCACTGCCCACACACCATAGTTATTCTCTGTGAGCATGGGGTATTGGAGGCTCACAACTCCGTCCCTCGTCGATACCTTCGGCGTGGCACCGTCTCCCATTGGCTTCTCATCAGCCATGGTAGTCTTGGATAATCACTATCCTAGACTCTCTTAACTATGAACCTTAAGCCCTGATACCAAATGTTGGGAATTGAATCACTCAATTTCCCTCTCTCCTCTCTATACCTTGAATCACACAAGCATATAGCATATCTGAACTTATTGATCTCACATCAGGATACAAAACTTATAGATACATGGAGGGGTAGATGTCCTTTTATAGGACTCACTAGGTCGGTTTGCTACAGTGACCGACATGCTACAGTGACCGACATGCTACAGGACAGCTAATATCCAGCTAGTTCACTGCCTTCTACAGCTCATGATCAAATCCTATTTTGCTTACCCAATGCAGTCAAGATACTAGATGATGCATCTACACATATCTAGAAAACTCATGACAAGATTATTTCTAACAGCAAAGCCCCGGTGTCCAGAAGGAGGGCCCTCCTGCTCTATGGGAGATGATGGACTGAAGAAAGAAACTGAAGCAGCAGGGGCGAAACCTCGGCATGGTTATTTGGCTGATAATTGAAGTTATGGCTGAATCACAAGAGCAACATATTCTACCTGACTTTGACCTCTTTTCTCAGAGTTAAATATGGGGAAGAAAACAGCTCCAGCGGGTTGGCGAGCTCACATTGCCACTGGACCGTATAGGAATTTCATCGAACACGTCGCTTGCAAGGAAGCATCAGGTACAGGAGCACAAGTGGAGAGAAGTTGCGGCGCACGGCCCGATTCATCTTCGTGTTAATCCTTGTGCCTTTTCACGGCGCACCAGTCTAAGCTTCTTTTTTCTAGCTCTCCCCACCGTCGCCGTCCTTGCGCAGTGGCTCCAATGGAGCAACGGCGGCTTCTGCATGCCAGCGCAGGAGACACCTGCAGCGCTAGTCAAGGTTCCAAATCTTCCATTGCCCACGTCAGCCTGGCACACGAGCTGCGCGTCGGAAAGCCGCCATCTGCGGTCACATTGCAACAACCTCCGTGAGGATTTGGAGAGGTGGGCGGAGGTGCATCATGGCGTCGATGGACTGGGAGTCTGGGACTCCGGGAAATGGGGAGCAGCGATAATTTGGTACCCATGGGCCATGGGCATCGAGCTCGGGAGAGGAGGGACGGAGGGATGACCGCAGCGGCGGTCGCGGCAGCGGCGGTCGACGGCTCCGGCGTGGAAATGGAGGGGGAGAGGCTCTCCAGAGAGTTCTACAGCTTTCGGGTCCGCTGGAAATTGGGCATGACGCCACCCGGTTTGATCTGACGGCCTATGTTGACAGTTGGGCGTATCCGACGGCAATCGTTAACGGGTAGACGTGGACATGCCCACGACCCGCTAACGCGACCGCATTGGGATATAGAGAGATGTGAGTATGAAGTGAGACTATGGTGTCTATTTCTTAGTAATACTAAGAAATGCAATTACGATCACTCTATCTTAGAACTCTGCTTGCTTAAAATTCACCTACGCTTTCTGTCGTTTGAAGCTCTGGTTATTATATCGTTTGTGTTGCTGGCACCTTGTACGTATACTGTGCAGGATGTACCTAATGTGAATTGAATGAACGATCTAATTCATGGAATAATGTTCCATGGTTGGTCTAGGATGTACTATCTACCTTGAAAAATTGCAGTTTTTCAGTAAAATAAATCAAGCATAATAAAACCATACGGTGGCATAACTTAGCACCGATATGCAGCTGGGCGGTAGAGATATGATTTCCACATGTAAAACGGTACAGAAAGCGTCTTGTTTATGTTGTCGACACAAATCACTCAGTTCTTTATGCTCTTTGCTGAACCTAGAAAAAAAAAAGGACATTGGTGATTGTTTGCCGAATGAGCATCACACAAAACTGACTGACATTGTTGTGCAGACAGTAGTATTCTTCACTTGAACAAAGAAGAAACTATGCATAAGCAACATATGAGAATATATACACTGGACGGAGGATGGGGGCTCCCAGGAGTAGAGATATTTGCGCCTCCTGTTCTGTTCTCTGGTTCAGCCTCTTTGGTGAAAACCTGCATAGGACAAAGATGAAGGAAGCAACTCAGAACTGAAATGGCAGCATGCATGATGCAAAACTGTGGCATGTTTATGGAGAAGGCAATGGCGTACAGGGCAGGTTTCGGTTGAGGCAGCTGACGAGCGAAGAAGATGAGCTCCAACTACTGCATCCTCTGCTCCACTGTCAAACCAGCAGCCGCGCCGCCGAGAGATGCACGAGCAACATCGCACATGGAGCTATAGAGCAGCAAAGCAAACAAAAAAGAAAAACGAGTGGCATTACGTTGAGCAGCTGAAGCGCCTGGATTAGACGCGATTTGGAAGCCGGGGACGGGGTGGAAGCTGCCGCATCGCCGCGACTGGTAGATTAAACACAAGAGAAACGCACATCCATCACAAACACGAAAGATTCCAGGAGCCCAACTTGTACAAACCTTAATTAGCCCAGACAAATCTTGGACGATCAAGGAAACGAGTCAAGTACGGACACAGTTCCAGTTGATCGGAGCCGTCCATATAGCGGGTCCCATCGGGCATAGAGGTTAGACCACAAATTTTTTCTCTAACGTCGGTTAGCCGCAGCCCCGACGCTCGCGACGATCGCACGACGCCATCGCAGAGCTCGTCGCCGCCAAGGTAAGCTCCTCATCCCCTTCCCCATGCTTCGCGTCCAGCCGAGGATGTCCGCCCTTAATTAGCTCCGGCCATGACCAGCATATGTATCTAGACGTCGACCGGCTAAATATATTTAGATCAGTGACTATTTTGCCAGATGCATCCACATGTTTTTTAGCAACAATATATATGAACCAAACCAGGTTGATACATGTCTGGCTCCGCTGCTTGTTCGATTGATGAGATTAGCCTTTCTTCTCCACAGCAAGTACTGCTAGATTGACCACACTTCGCACTTTTCTATTTTAGAAAAAGACAATTAGGAGTATATTGAACAGTTACTGATGGATTCAGTGCATTCCTTTTTCCTTGTTAGAGTAGAATACCCTGGTCATCCGTTCACGTGAGTATATGTGGTTGCAGTTTATAAACAGTAGCGCTACTAGGTTCTTCTGCTGCCACTAGTTTTGTAGGGTGCTTGCTAGATATTACAATCTGTTACTAAAATTATTGAAATAAACCTTTCGGCGTTTATTTGAACATGGTTGTTGCTCTGTTTAGATGAAGGTATTTGTTAAAACCCTCACTGGCGCAACCATCACCATCAAGGTTGAGTCCTCTGCCACGGTTGATGACGTCAAAGAAAAGATTCACGAAATTGAGGGTATGGCCCCAAAGGCCCAGCGCCTAATATTCTCTGGCTCGCAGCTTAAGGATGGGCGGAAAATTTCCGAGTACAAAATCATGAATGAAAGCACCCTGCACCTTTGCGGGCGGCTTCTTAGCTGTGCTCGCTGTTACAACGATGTTTACGTCCAGACACTCGCTGGCAAAGCCATCACCCTGGAGGTAAAGCCGTCCATCAGAATCGACCTGGTCAGGGCAATGGTTCATAGCCAGCAGAGGCTCTTCTTTGGTGGCAAGCCGCTTGACGATAGACGAACATGTGCGTATTACAAAATCGATCACGAGGACACCCTACAGCTTGACTTCGGCACGCAGCTGGTTGCCGTAAAAATGCTCAGCGGTAAGACCAAGACCCTTGATCTGGAGCCATGCGATCCAATCCGCAATGTCAGGGCAAAGACACAGGACCAGCAGCTTAATGATCAGGCCAAACTTGCCGATTACTACAACATTCAGAAAGAGTCCACGCTGCGCCTTGATGACTTCTGCCGGCATGGTGGAATCCCGATTTTTGTTGAGGCTGTCCCTACCAAGAGCATATGCGTTAAGGTAGGGCACCATGGCAAGATCGGCGATGTGAAGGCGGGGATTCAGAGCCGGCAGAGACTCGTCTTCAACGGCAAGCAGCTTAAGGATGGGAAAACACTTGCCGATTATGATATCCAGAAAGGATCCACCCTGCATATTGACTATGCCATGAACATTTATGTGAAGACTTCCACCGGCAAGACAATAAGTCTTGAGGTGGAGCCATCTGACACAATCGAACATGTCAAGGAAAAGATTCAGCAACAGCACAGGCTCGCAGTTTCTAGCATGCATCTTGAGGATAAGCTGACACTTGCCCATTATGATATCAAGAACGACTCCACGCTGAAACTTGACTTCAGCTTGCCTGCTAGCAGTGCGGATTAACCATTGTGAACACGGCGGCAGGATATCGTCTTCCTCTTCCGACAGGATTGACAACGTGAAGGCCAAGATATGAAGTTTAAGTTATCCTTGTGTCGAGATTGTGCATCTGCGTTGGATTGCATCCTTATCTCAGGTCTAATGTCTAGGTTTAATCGTGTGCCAATTAGGTTCTTTGTAAGCATGTGTGTACCATGTGAAACTCTGGTATTTATTTTGGTAATACTAATCGAGAACATGCATTTGCTTGACTATATCTTTGAGTGTTGAAGTGTCATTTTGGTTCCGTGCTGTAACACATCATATCTAATCCTTGACTACATCTTTGAATGTTACTACTGACTACAGGGAATATCACCTGCAATTTTTGGATGAATGAATATATAGAAGTAGCTAGCTTGTGAACTTGAGGGATAGCCGACAAGAAACTTGAAACAATTATGAAGTTTAATCAACCCCAAAATAGAAATCTTTCGATCTGATAACGAGGTGACCATTGGACTTAATTCCTTGACGAAGGTCCAAACCATGTGTAAATTTAATTAGCAGCTTCAAATTTGAAGGAACCAATTCAAAGCAGCTGTTAGTCTCAGCTGTTATTTCGGTCTCTTAACACGTCGCGGACAATGCCTCCATGGCATTGTAAGATTTAGTACTCCTACTTTACTAACGACCATATGCATTTGAACCATCAGAATGTAGCAGATGAAGTGTGCTGACTTATTTTGATATATATATGTCGACATACAGAGAACCTATAGCGTTGCTAGGTAGGACTTGAGCTTGAGTCGTAAGATGCAGGTTACCGCTCGCAAGGGCCAGCCGCATGGAATCGACGTACTTCACGTTTGGGAGCCTGCTGCTGACTGCCTTCTGGGCTTCCCTGACACCGTCGATGAACTTTCCGTGCTGCAGTGCAGTTCCAATCAGGACCTATATAGAGATAAAGATGAAAGACGACACAGCACGAACAATTAGAAGTGGAGAAGAAAAACAATGTCATCTTGAAGTTATTTAGGATCGATCAGGATGTAAGAACCAAATAAGCGTATTCAGTGGATCAATACCTGGATGAAGAGGAGATCAGGCTGGCCGAGGTCGTGGCGGATGTCACGCACAAGGGCCCCCATGCGACCCTGGTACGGCATCCTCAAGTCTTAAGGTGTCAGCCTCACCCTGATACCAGAACATGGCAGCCAGTTTGCCACCAACCATTGCACTCAGCCTTGCCGCCCGGGCGTGCGTCACCATCCGGTCGTACAGCTCTGTGCCCCACGACCAGTTGGCAATGTACAGCTCTGTGCCCCACGACCAGTTGGCAATGGGCGTGGCGCCCTGCGCACAAGGGACGAACCCCACAGCAGCCCCTGGCCTGGCAGGACGGCGCCCTTGCTGGCAAGGACGGCGTGGGCGAAGGGCATGCCAGGTCCAATGCCGAGAACGTAGCCGAGGTTGATGCCGGCATGCAATGGCTCGCGTGTCTCTTCCCAGTGGAACGCGGGTGAGAGGCGGAGGATGCGCGGGGAGGGCTCGCACTCCGGCGGCACGACGCCGTCCCACGAGACGTTGGTGGCACCGCCACGGCCGCCCCATGTTGGACTGCCCCACCAAGATGAAGACTAGCGGCGAAAACATGGGCGCGCCGCCACCTGGCCCGTAAAAATCTGGCTTTGTATCCTTCATTAATCCATTTATCCCCCTTACGAAGGGCTGAAATTATTTTAAACGTGCTCCTCCACTGAACTTTGAGATCAATGGTCACTGTTGAGTTGCATGCACCAACCAGTTGCACCCATCAACTTAAGCTGATGGGAAGAGGTGGGCAATTCACTTATGGTTCAACACTCCCCCTCACGTGCAGCTCTCGTGGGCGCAAACGTGGAAATAGGAGCGGCGCAGCGGAATATGCGGTCACCAGGACTTGAACTCAAGACCTCTGGCTCTGATACCATGTTGAGTTGCATGCACCAACCAGTTGCACCCATCAACTTAAGCTGATGGGAAGAGGTGGGCAATTCACTTATGGTTCAACAGTCACCGGTACAAAATGGCTACTGTCTTGCCGATGGTATATACCCATCTTGGTCCACTTTTCTGAAGACAATTTCAAAGCCTCA
Organism: Eragrostis nindensis; assembly: GCA_012490785.1. Taxonomy (NCBI): domain Eukaryota; kingdom Viridiplantae; phylum Streptophyta; class Magnoliopsida; order Poales; family Poaceae; genus Eragrostis; species Eragrostis nindensis. Next base: position 333,214 of record JAAXCT010000126.1, read on the forward strand.
AGGAAACAAAAAGTCACACTTTTCTATATGTCAAGGAGCAAGGAACTGAGGAAGGATTCAAGCGAGCATCTGGAGTGTTGAGGTCTCAGTTTGCAATCCGAGGACCAGCTAGATTTTGGGACCAAAAAACTTTGTGGTGCATCATGACAGCTTGTATCATCTTTCACAACATGATAATTGAGGATGGGCGAGGTCAGAATCTGGGTTATAACTATGAGAATGCCGGTCCTATGGTAATGCCGCAGAGGAATCCGAAACAAAAAACAAGAGATTTCTGAAGATGCATCGGCAGACAAATATCATCTACGTAAGCTTCTAGTCGAGCATTTGTGGCAGCTCCATGGCAAATAGATTGCTTCTATGTATCGTTATGTTTTATGTTCATCAATTTTTGTATTCAATTTTACTTTTCTATTTGAACTCAAATTTGAGTTCAGATTATATATTTGAATTGTCGTTGAATTGTTTGTCATCAGTATTTGAAATTTGAATTTTTTTTCTGATGTCAAAATGTAGTTACAATAGAGTGTACTCCATATGTGGATAAAGAGAAGACAGGAGGAAGAAAGGGACACAGAATTTAGGTAATCTACTAAACTGGTTACAACGAAAAATGGATATTTGCTCTTTCCTATATTTCAAAAATATAGGTAATCCAGAATAGGTAATATGCTGAGGTTGCTCTTAGCAAGCCAAAGCTTGAACACAAAATAATAGAAATTTCCTATCTTTGTCTCTAAAGGAAACATGCCCTAATATATAAAACATGTATCCGAAAACTGAAAGCTAACAGCTGCAAACCAAAAAAAAAAAAAGAATCTGTGCAGCTAAAAATATATGCCGAAAATGCAGACAAGTCCACGAATTTTATGACATGCCAGTAGTGGAATATTGCGTTAACCTATAAAAATAGATAGGATTACTGAAGTCCCACACCTCACAACGTTTAATTACATCAAGTTGATGGGCGACTTACACAGTTAGTCCCGTATAGAATCCATACTGTAAATCCAAGATCATCTCTGTTGGACAAATTGTTCAGGGACTTCCAGATTATCTTGAACCAGAATGGCAACTACACCAATACCAACTGCAAGACAAGATAGGAAACAAAAGCATAATGCTAAGTTGCTAGTATTAATTTTCAGGTTGAACCAACCCAAATTAAATCTGCTCAAAATTTCGGTTTTGCAAATTAAATCTGCTCAATAAGGTGATCTAGCATATCAGTAACCAAAAAAAGAGCATGAAGTAGCATTATGTCAGGGAACCTTTTAATCCCTCCGTTTCCTTTTAAGGGTGTATTAGGGTTTGGGATCTTATATCGTCTTCGAAAGTAAAATTTGACCAATAACTTTTCCTTATGGTATAAAATCGATTGCTATAAAATTGATATCATACAAAAAGATTGAAATAAGAATCTGCGGATACATCTTTTATACACTGAACATGCATATAAGTTTACCAGTTTATCAAAACGTAAAAAAAATTGTTCTTTTAAATACTAATAAAACAAAAGAGGGAGCATGTCTTTAATAACAGCTTGTCACACATGAGTAAGAACAAGATCTTATATATTAAAAATAACTGGCTGAAAATGGCAACGTGCAGATTATTTTAGCTATTTTAGTTCGGTTCACAATACGATCAGAACTGTAGCCTTAATAACTTGCTACAAGTGCAAAACTGCACAATTGTTTCACTAAGCTTGATTTGGTGGTAACTTATTGGAACATAGCATACAGAGGAACATTGCAACAAAGAATGAACTCTAAAAGGGACAAGATCATCAAAATTGACTAAAGAACATAAGGAAGAATATTGTACGAGAATACAAGCATCAATTGTAAAACCGAAGCGCATGAAGAAAAGAAGACCTAGCTACTTACCAATTAATGTCAACAGGCATATATGCTGTGAGCAGCTCTGCAGTCTCTTCTCTGTTGATCCATCAAGGCCATGCATGGGACAGAGGCCTTCTCGGTAAAAAGAGGATTACACGAATAGATGCATACCATGCCACCATTAGCCAACTGCGCGATGGCAGTGCGCAACCGGAATGAAGAATAATAGCTGCTGTGAACTCAGGCGGTGATCTGTGAGTCTCATCCCTGCAGCACCACAGGCCACCTTGGACCAGAATAAACAAGAATACCCTCCACAGCTGAAGTCGCGGAACATAACAAACCTTCATTGCAAATCCAACCATCAATCACCATCTAAAATCCATAACAACAAGGTGCTGAAAAAGCAAACCAGGGATTGGACACTTCTCGTCCATACAGGCTTTAGATTCTTCACATGCCCATAGTTTTTACTTCAAACATTGAAGGTGACTTATAGTGGATACTAAATAGCAATGGGTAATGCTATGGTACCCCCGTAGAAGCGTCATCAACAGCCGGAATATTTCCTGTACCTCATCTGGGCACGAATCTCAATTATCATCCATTATCCAAAAAATTTATTACGTTACCTCTTGCATGATCAAAACCTTTATCTGTAGAGACTTGTGTAAATGTTGAATACCTATTGTTGCGCATAGTTTCATATGTCATGAACATTAGGAAGTCAAGAAACAAGCACCTATCAATGTCTATGTTGTTAGCCCTGGGATCACTCTCCACCTCCTTATGTGCCCAGTCAATTATATTTCTTGTAGCATCATCAAAAACAAAGGAATCTTCTCTGAGTTTCTCAGCCCACAGAAGGACTCTCTTTCCAAATCCTTGCTTGCAAAATTGAGAAAGAAAAACATTAACTGTGATAGTGTTCGGTAGAAATGCCATCTTAATTAGCCTTCCAGTCAGTATCATTGCTCGGTCAAGCACATCACTACAAATGCCGTCCATCAGAGTGTTGTACGTAACTGAATCAGGAGTATAACCTATAGCAACAAGCTCATCCAGCACCATACCTGCTCGATTCAACATATGGTAGCTACAGAAACTGTGCATCCAAATATTATATGTGAAAATATCTGGTTTACAACCATCTTCAAGCATCTGATTCATCAAACTCATAGCTCTGGGCATATCATGCGCCCTGCAATATGCATTGATTATTATGTTGTATGACACTACATCTGGGGTCAAACCATTACTGCGCATGTCCAAGAAACGGTTGTCCACCATCTTCAAGTTCCCTTCTCTGGAAAAACCATCGAGTAGAATGTTGCTTGTATAGACGTCAGGAACAAGGCCACTCTGCCTCATCTCCTGCTCTAATTCTAAGGCTTCAGCAACACAGCCTGCCCTACAAAGTGCAGAAATGAGGGAGTTGTAAGTAATATTGTTTGGCACAAGTCCTCTTCTTGTCATCTCAACAAATGCCTCACAAGCCTCCTTCGTGTGATCCAATCTGCAAAGACCATTGATATATGCTGAGAACGCGATAAAATCAGGCTGCAGACCAATTTTCTTCATATCATCCCAGCATTTCAATGCACCAACTGCATTACCCGCTCTGAAGGATGCATCCAAGAAGATGGTAAATGATGTGCTCGCACAATATCCCTTACTAATCATATGTTCTAATAGCAGCTGAGCCTCATTAAGCTTACCTTGATTGCACAGTCCCATTATCAAGTAGCTAAAAGTAGGTGATGAAGGTGCCAGGCCTAACTTGTTCATAATTCTATATATTTCAAATGCTGCTTCGTCAAATCCCTGTTTACTATATGCAGCGATCAATGAATTAAATGCAGAAACACCCACCGGAACACTCCGCTCTATAGCACCATGAAGGAGCTCCCAAGCATCATCCAGTCGTCCATCCCAACAAAGTCTACAGATCAACATATCCACCCCATCAGCTGACACCTGCGAATCAAAGGTTTCGTGCAACGATTGCAGATTGTGTGCCGACTCGATAGCCTTCCCAAACTTGTCTACTCCAGAAGCAAGGATGTTGAAGGTCCAGCAGTCCGGCTCTAAACCCCTCGATTTCATCTCTCTAAAGGCAGCATCAGCCTCGTCTATCTGTCCAGCCTTTGCATAACCATCGATTAAAACATTGAAGCTGATTGTATTTGCTTTGATTCCCACCTGTTCCATCTCATCAAACAGCATCCTCGCTTGCACCATCTTTCCCTCACAGCACAGTATATCCACCAAAATGGTATATGTCACTGCCGTTGGCTCAATACCTAACCTTCGCATTCCGTCAAACAGCTTGAACGCATCCTCTGAGCGCCCAAAGACACAGTGGCCCTTGATCAGGATGTTGAAGCTGCAGGCATCCGGGACGACACGGAACTTCCCCATGACCCCCAGCAACCCAGATCCGACACGGACCATTCCCCTGTGACAGAACCCTAGGATCATAGCATTGAAGATGGCAAGGCTCGGCCGTGGGCCCTTCGCGACCATTTCCTCGAACACCTTCCAGGCGGCCTGGACCTCCCCGCTGCGGAACAGCAGACGCAGCAAGGTTGCCAGCGCTGAGAGGCTGGGCGTGTTCCCTGTGCGGCGTACGTACTCAAGCACCTCGAGCGCCTCAGAGGCCATGCCCGCGGCGAGGAATGCGTGGAGCGCGAGCCGGAACACGCCGTACCTCGCACGAGCGCTGCCGATGGCGCTGCTGCACCAGCAGAGGAGGTCCGCGGAGGCGTTCGGGAGGAGCGCCGCGAGGATGATCGCAGCGAAGGGACGGAGCGCGGGTGCCGATTCCGCGAGACGGGATGCGGCGGCGAAGCGGGCGGCGAGCGGGGCGGGGTCGCCAGAGCAGGGGTAGAGAAGGTGAAGAGAGATGTGACATTGTGGGGAGGTCTTGAGGAGGTGTACGAGCGCGAGGAGGGCGTCGCGGCGTAGGGATGCCGGCAGGGAGAGGCCGTGGTGGTGGTCGGAGGGGAGGAACTGCGCCGTGGGGTCGAAGGAGCAGGAGGCGGCAGCAGTCGTCGTCGTGGAGAAGAGGTGGTGGAGCGCGATTAGAAGACGTTGCGGTGTACTGGGTTGTCTCGCCGCCGCGGCGAGGATGCGCATCTGGCGCGGCGGCGGCTGCGGCGGATGGGGTGGAGGAGGCGGCGGCGGAGGGTGGGGAGGGAAACGGACGCAGCGGGTATTTTTAAGCGAGTGGTGACTCAGCTCGAACGGTTGCCACGTCGGATCTTGTGGACCCTCAGGGTGTCTGAATGGAATGGATGCAGTCAGAGGCAGACAGAGGTCACTGGCGCTGGCAAAAGATGGGCCGGCGAAAAGAAGAAATAGCCCAGTTTTCTTTATGCTTTGGTTCTTCTTGTTGAAATTTTGGCTATTTCATATTCCAATTTCTTACCTTTTTTGCAAACCGTGACCAGAAAAATCAGAAAAGTCTTCAATATCAGAGGAATTTAGTACGCCACTAAATTTAATCTGAAAAATTAGATCGGCGGACGGCTCCATTTTGAGTGTCAAGAAACACCCGTCGTTCCTTGGAATATTGTTCCTGTTTCGGCTAGAAATACTTTTTGGCATATTCTCGTAAAATTGGGTTAGCCGACTTATTTGAACTGTCACTGGGATTCGAAATTTGTTTTGAGGGGCAATTGCAAATTTATTCACTGGTTTGAACCGTTATTGTAAACTCGCAACAAGAAATAGAGCTAGTAGCAAATTAGCTGATGCCCTTTTTTAAAACTTCTGAACCTATCAGTACATCATAGGTCTCGTACCAAATTCGCAACAACATAAATGAGAAAAACACTATATTGTTCCTGTTTCGGCTAGAAATACTTTTTGGCATATTCTCGTAAAATTGGGTTAGCCGACTTATTTGAACTGTCACTGGGATTCGAAATTTGTTTTGAGGGGCAATTGCAAATTTATTCACTGGTTTGAACCGTTATTGTAAACTCGCAACAAGAAATAGAGCTAGTAGCAAATTAGCTGATGCCCTTTTTTAAAACTTCTGAACCTATCAGTACATCATAGGTCTCGTACCAAATTCGCAACAACATAAATGAGAAAAATACTAGTTTCCATAGCATACCAAATTACAGGTTACAAAAAAATCCACTTTTTGATTCCATGGCATACCAAATTACAGCAGGACAAGTCGAATAGGATAGCCTAGCACTCACTCTGTCTCTCGAGCCTTCTCCCTTTCTACAGTAGAAGAGGGCGACCTCGAGGCGACTCACCGTCCGGAGCCGATTCCGCGTGGTCCTCTCCGCCTCCGGTGCCCTCGCCGGCGCCGGAGGGTGGGAGGACCGCCGGATTTGGTTGCCGGTGTATATTACCTACTATTCTAGGCTAGATCTAGATAGGTTAGGTTTAGTTTCCTCCATCTCTTCGATGAGGAGTGGAGTCCTTTTCCTCTACTTTCCCGGTTCCGGCGGGCGACGTCGCGATGGTGCTGGTGGTGCTGGCCTGCTCGGCGGCGTCAGTACCCTACCGTTCCTCGGCGGATTCCCTGCCTTGCTGGTTGCCGGAGGTATGAGGTTTTGTTTTCTCCTTTTCTGCGGAAGGGGGGAACAAGTTTGCTTCCCTGTGGGTAAGCTTGCTGTCGGCGTTGGCGTTGCCGACGTCCGATGGTTGTCCCGGTCGGCGACGTTGGCGGCGACTGTGGACTTTCTTTCCTCTTCCTCCTTCGATGCGGTGGCGGCCGATGCTCGTTTAGCTTTTGCAGATGTGTCCTGGCGGGTCCGGGCACTGAATCTTGCGGCAAATCCAAAGCGTGGAGTCGCCGACGATGGAGGGAGGTGGACCTTCTCCGGCGGTGTGTTCGTCGGTGTGTCGGGAGGTCTCTGGAAGAAGGAGAAGGACCTTGTTGTAATTTTCTTTCTTTTCAGGGGCCTTTCTGTAAAAGGCGGGATGTACTGTGCTAAGTTTTAATATAATTCCCCCTTTCCGCAAAAAAAAAAAAAAAAAAAAATTACAGCAGGACAAAGAATGAAAAGAATGAGTATCCGTCCAATGTAAATGAGAAAAGTACAAAAAAGAAGAAAGTTAGAGAAACTAATCGAGTAAGCTAGCTGCTCGCTACACCCCTACTCCTGATCCGGCCTCTTGTACTTGGCCAGCACCTGCTTCCTTCTGCTGCCTAATGTTCTGTGGGGCCCGCCGTTCAGTGACGGTGAACAGGTCCTCGGCAGGTGCCCGGCGGCTAATTAATTAACTCGCCGGCGATGGCGCGCGTACCAAATGTTTTGACACGGAGAGACTAGACAGCGACGGCCGCGACTGCGACGGTGACGAGGAAGTTGACTGCGGCGACGGCGGCGAGGGAGGCGGCGCCGCTGGGCTGCTGCTGCTGCGCGTTGATGCCGCCGCGGCCGACGTAGACCATGGTGTCGTTCATCTGCGGCTGCGGCAGCCCGGCGGCCTGCGGGTTCTGCCCCATCGACTTCACGCTGTTACATGAACACCAAAACAGGAAACGGGTCAGCGTTCGATTAGCGGCAAGAGATGTTCAGATTGCGTATGCTGCTTGGCTCGTGAACACGAAGCAAGGGCGCTGCAACAGCGCGCGGCGCTGGACAGGGGGGCGCCCGAACGGCTACTACTCGTGGACGGACAGGCGTGGCACAGCAGCGTCCAAAGCTTGTCGTGGACCGCGGACGCGTGGCCACGTGGGTACCTGGGAACCGTGCATGCCTTCCTAGCCGTTTTGCTTTACTAGCCGTTGGACGATGGGAGCTACAGTAACTTCCTCTCTCACAACTACCTCTGGCGTTTCAATCAGGTCATAAACAAAGGGGTAACAGACAAAACACCAACGTCAAGAGGAAGAAACATGTCTCTTATTTTTGTTTACCGAGCTTTGACATTACTTTTCCTACCTATAGCCATTTCTTAACTTGGGGTGGAGGATGCATGCATGGTTAAAGCAATGATACTGTCATACAGGTCATTATCTGTACATTTTACTCACTGTGACCAGCTGACGAAACATGTCTCTATTTGCTTGACCATTTTATCTAAACTTGGGAAATTACGAAGGGAAAAGAGGCAGAAGAGAATTTTTACCTGGTGGGCGCGGCGGGGCAGAATGTGACGGCGTAATCGGTGGCGCCGGCGGCGCAGGTGAAGGTGGAGGTGGCGTCGTCGTAGGCGTAGCTGTAGGCGCGCGGGCACGCGGCCTTGAAGAACCGCGAGCTCGCCGACGGCTGGCACGTCTGCGGCGTGCTGTGCTCGCCGCTGCAGCAGTCCTCGGGCCGCCCGTACGCGCCGCACGCGCTCTTGCACGCCACCGCGCCGCCGCCGCCGCCCTCCGCCGCCGAGGAGGAGTCCACCCGCAGGTCAGCCGGGCACGCGCCGTTCAGCTCCGCCGCGCACCCCGTCGCCGCGCACTTCCCGCCGGAAGCAGAAGAAGAAGCGACGGCGGTGCTCATGCCAAGAGGCGTGACGAGCATCGGCAGGTTGTAGCCGTCGACGAGGCTGACGTCGAAGAAGTCGAGCCCGCCGCTGCCGTCGAGCGTGAACTCGGCCAGCGTGGCGGGCGGCGCCGCGCCGCCGCCGCCGCACTGCACGTCGCCGGACCCGCAGTCCCCCGTGCCGCACGCGAACCGCCCCGCGCCGTCCGCGGCGCAGAGCGTGCGGCCCCACAGGCGGCCCGACCACCCCGCCGGCGCCGCCACCGCGCGGGACTCCCCCGGCGCGAGCGCGAACCCCGTGGTCGGCAGCGGCGCGGAGCCCGCGCTGGACAGCAGGCCCGGCCACACCGTGTACCCGCAGTTGTTGGCGATCGTGAACGTCGCCGACCGCACCGCGCGCAATTGCAGAAGCTCAAGCAGAACAAACACGGCGAACGTCCCCCGCCAAGAACGCACCAGCACAGCCGCCGCCATTGTTTCCTCCGACACCAAAAAGACGGCAATCGAGGGAGGCTCCTCGGCTTCTCGCTGCCACGCGACAAGGGAGGAAGCTGGCGGCGAGCGCGTGCGACTGGAAGGAGGTGCGTTTGCCGGTTGGAAGGATTCGGTGATCGTGGGCAACGGCTATGACTGAAGACGTATTTATAGGGAGGGACGGGACAGGAGAAGCAGAGGAGGAAGGCAGCGCCGCCGAACAGAGTGCGTGCCTACGTTGTTGCTTACGTGGTCGCCGTTTTTTTTTTCTCTAGAACGACGTGGTTGCCGTTGTGTGATAACTGTGTGGCATTCCTCCCTTTGTTTTGCAATATTTATCCACTACCTGATGCCTTCCCATAATTATCATCTTATTTTCAGTGAACTTTGTAAAATGTGGGTTTATAAATCAATGAGTGTAGAGTAATTAAGTAGATTTACTTGTAACCTTGTACCATAGGCACAAAAGTTCAAATGGATTTGTTGATACCTCTCTTTATCTCTCTGCAATAGTGAGCATGACCAAATATTGGATGATTAGATATATTTTTGTAGTACCAGTCATTTGCTTTTGCTAAACCAAAAGGTCCAGCACTACAAGAGATGCTTGAGGTCAATCTTCTTAGATAATTATCCACAAGTAGATGTGCAACACTTTTGGCCTTATTCGGCTGCACCACAATACTATAGCGGATGCTGAAGAAATAACTGCGAACACTATAGTGGATGCTAAAGAAATAACTGCGAACACTGTAGCTGTTGAATTGCAGCAGGCATGGCGAACAAACTGTTTGTTCTAGAATCAAAATGTTGGCATTCTGGCACCCTATTTACACCGCGGATGCTCAAATAACCGCAAAAGCAATATCAGTGTATGTTTCTTACAAACTGATAACCAATTTCTAATGCATTGCATCGCGGTAGGAGTGTGAAGAGTGAAGTCCAAGTGCCACATCGGATTAGCACCCAACCCGACAAGCAGGTGTCTCCAAATCTAACCCAATCTCTCGAGTCAAATCTCGCTTTGCATCAATAACCTAATCTCTTCGTTGACTCCAGTCGCAGAAATGGACTCTGTTGTGTTGAAACGCTCAAAACCGTCGATCGTGACGGCGAATCCGGCACGTCCGAAATCTCTGAATTAACCCACGGCCACCGTTCGCTGCACTTGCAATCATCTACAGCGCCGGCCCGTGCTTGGCCGATGCTGGCCGTCCGTGGATCAACGGTTATGAGTGTCTATTGATCGTCACCACGAGACATCGAGCTCAAATTTTAGAGATGGTGCTTGACTGGCAGTAGTCGGCTAGACAAAGAATCAGCTGCCAACCTCCATTGGCAATTTGCCTCGCAGCTTCGTAACGCGAACATGTGTGACATATTGTTCGGGTCATCATTACAAAACCGGGCTTCCTTTTTTTTTTTTTGAGACTAAACTGGGCTTCTTTAGGATGTGCTACCGCCAATTTTTAATTGATGATCGCAGGACAATCTTCGTAGTTCATGTTTGAGCTAGCTAATAAAGCTGTCTTAATGCTAAAAAATAATGTCTCAATAGTTTTTATAAAAAACTGAGAGTAATATTTTATTGAACGTGCCAAAATGTTCCAAAATCCAAAGAGTCATCGACATATAATCGCGCTTGCGAAGGATAAACATACGAGAACGCGTCTGCAACCACTACATTGGCAAGTCTGTTTGAGCATTTCGCAACTACGTACTACAATGGTATGATGAAATATACTCCTGGTATGATGAAATATAATTGTGATCAGAAGGCAACTGTATGAGCATTTCGCAAAAGCAAAAAAAGAAAAATGTAATAACTAAGGACGCGTCTGCAACTACTACATTGGCCAGTCTGCAACTACATACTCGTTCTGGAGTACGACGGTGGTGGGGTTAATATTCCAAGTTGGCTGGCTGTAATTAGTCAAAAGAGGGAATCAGTTAGGTTAGCGTGCATGCATCCATTCTCCTCAAGCTACAACTTGTAGAATGGGACTCAGTCACGATAGGTCAGCGCAGTCCATGTAGGACAAACTTGATTCTTGGATAGCTTCTGCCTGGCTCTTTCTCTTCAGTGTGTGACCCTGAGCAAGAAAGACCCTGAGCAAGAAAGACCGGCCTGAGCAAAACGTGTGTTCCATTAGACCCATGTGCGTATATATTCTGTTGTAAAAGCAGATTAGAAGAGGGTCAATGTTTAGTACTCTGTTGTGCCCCAATAAACAAAACTCAGTGACAGGAAGAAGCACAATTCTGGCCCGGGGATTAGGGATGGATTATTATTTATCTTAGTACAAACCGAATGTTATTGAAGTGAAGTCTTCAATACTTCCTGCCCAATAATGATATATCGTTGCTCTCAAGCATTCGGACGAATCGTTTATTGCTATTGAGATTATTTTTAAGATTACAGTAACACGATTCATCAATAAAAAATCCAGCTGATCCATGGTCTGTATCAAAGCCTGCTGCGCGGTCCCTGGGGATCAAGCAGTAGTCCGAGGTACTCTGCCGTGACGGGCTTGAAGACGCGCGGCTCATCGGCCTCGATCGCGGCCGCGAGCTGCGGCCACACAAAGGCACTGACGATCCACGACCCGTCGGTGCCAGGCCGGCCGACGATCTGCACCAACCCGGAGCACATCCGACGGGTCGCCGCGGGCGCCAGCATCCCGACCGCCATGGCGGCCCGGCCGAAGCCGAAGTCCGTGTCGAACGCCGGGACCTGCAGGCCGAACGCGGTGACGCACACCGCCGGGCTGCCGAGCCCGAGCGTCGCCGCCTCGACGTACTGCTGCTGCTGCTGCTCCGCCGTCGACTGCTTGTGGGCCTCCACCCAGTCGACGAGCTCCTGGAAGCGCTCGTCGTAGGCCGGCCCCGCGGCGATGGCGTCCCGCACTATGTCCGCCACCTCCGGCAGCGGCATCCGGAGCACGTCCCGCACGCTCGCCTCGCGGACGGCGAACGCGGCGACGTTGCCGACGTAGCTGGGCATCGCGTCCCGGAGGTCCGGTTCCGTGAGCCGGCGGCGGCCGTCCAGCCACCAGCCCATGCTGCAGTACGCGTCGCCGGCCGCGGCCACGACGCCGGCGAGGAGCTTCCAGAGGTAAGCCGACACCGCGCTCAGGCGTGTCGTGCGCTCGCCGCCGTCCGGCCTGGTCGCCGCCTTCCGAAGCCGCGCGATGTCGGAGGCTTCGATGTAGTACAGGCGGTCGACGAAGCTGCGCTCGGCTGTCAGGACGTTCACCTGCCGCTTGGGGTCCACCGGCGCGTACGCCTCGTCGAGCGCCGCGCCGTACGACGGCGACGAGCGCGGGCGGAACAGCGAGCGGTCGTGGACCGGCGGCCGCGTGAGAGTGCCCGACCGCGCGAGCTCGGACCACGCGGCGACGACCATGCCCAGCGCGGTGCCGTCGACGAGGACGTGGTGGGTGCACCACGCCACCGTGAAGCCGCCGCACGCGAACGACACGAGCTGCACCGACAGCGCCACGTCCTCGCCGCACAGCGGCTGGATTATCCTCTGCAGCGACGAGCCCACGACGGAGAAGTCTAGGCTTGCCAGGGCCACGCCGGCCTCCCCGACCACGAGCTCCGCGCCCTGGTTGCTGCAGTGCACCTCGGGGACGCCGGAGCTCGGTTTCGTCGCGATGCGGCTGGCGAAAGGGAAGAAGTGGTTTAGCAAGGAAGCCAGGTTGGCTTCAAAGGACGCCACGACAGCGTCGAAGTCACCACTGGTGGTCCGCTGCGGCTTGGGATAGACGCAGAGCATGGAGAGCTGCTGCATGCTTTGCCGGAGGATGTCCAGGTTCGAGAGGACGAGGACGTGCGGTTCCACTTCCATGGAGGAGTGAAGAGGCGCCGGTTCACGACTCGGACGTGCAAGTCGTTGCAGCCATCGTCGCTAGCCATTTTCAGTTTTTCCTACATGTAATAGCTAGCCAGAGTGGTCTCTCTGCACTGCGCACTAGTATGTCTCTCTACTATGAGTGCGCTAATTTGCTATTCCGGGAAGATGATAGTTTCTGCTGAGGCATGCCACTCCATATATATAGAACTTTCCTTTTCGTAGGAACCATACTATGTAAGTATGTGTATGTGCTCCCAGGCCTCGTAGCCGGGCGGGAGCGGTGGTCCGTCCACCTGGCAGTTGTTGAGGAGAGCCAGCGCGTAGAAGATGCGCTGGCACTCGTCCGGCCGAGGGTTTGCACCGAGGTACGCTTCGAAGCGCACGGGCAATGCCCTGGCCCCCGGTCCACGCGAAAGGTGGACATCAGACGTGAAGACGCGCAGCGGCGCCGAGCCGGCGCTACCGCGCATCCGCTGCAGCTCGGCGTGGTCTGTCAAGAAGTCTACGTCGCCGAAGCGGAAGACACGGTACGGGACCGTGAACAGCGTGTAGAACCGGGAAGAGGGCGCGGCGGAGCGCCTCCGGTCCCTCCCGCGGACACTCCCACGGCACGGGAGGCGACCGCGGGATGCTGGCGGCCACGAAGCCATCGGCTGGCGGTGTGATCGCTGTCAAGCGCGCGGAGGTCCCCTACCTGGCGCGCCAACTGTCGGCATTTAGTAACCGGCCGACGAGTAAATTTGTGCGCGGCTCGACAGTGATCAGTAAGTTTGCGAATGACACGGTGGATTATACTGGTTCAGGCTTGAAATGCCCTACGTTCAGTTCGTGGTTTTTCTCGTGTTGCTCGTAGTAGGGATTACAAGCTGTGGCGAGAGAGGGATTCGCTCCTAAGTCTCTGCCTTAGCGTTTGCGTGAGTGTTCGAGCGTGAGAAAGGCTCTTTGTGAGGGTCCGTTTGGCTAGCAGAAACGATTCTGATTCAGGCATGAATCTGGTGAAACGGTACCAAACGGAGAAAATAAGAATCGTTTCGAGTTCGAAACACCACGAATCGTTTCTCATTTTTGCACTGCGAGCGTGAAACGGCTAAAGAGGTGTTTCACACCGATTCGTTTCTTCCATTACTCCTTTGCCCCTCTCGTCAACTCTGTGCCTCTATCGCCACCACCGCCCGGAGCGCCGTCCTCCTTCAAATCTGACGTTAAAAATGGATTTCCGTTGGCTTGTAGATCATTTCCCCCACTTCTCCCACTCGGATTCATGGCTGGAGCCCCCCCCCCCCCCCCCCCCCCCACTCGGATTCATGGCTGGAGACCCACACCCCCCCCCCCCGGGTTCGTTCTGTCTTCTGTACATGGCTGTTCCCATCGTGAGGAAGAAGATGAACATGTAGTGGGCTGGGCTGGGCCGGGCTAAGAGCTAAGATGCATACCGTGGTGGGCTGGGATAAGTTAGTGGACTCTTCTTTTTTATTGACTATATGAGATTTTGAGTAAAAAAGATTTTATGAGATGGTTTTTATATCAAATTTTTTTCTGAAAACAATGACACAAAATTGAGGGTAATTTCGTCAATTCCATACTTTCTTCATGTTTTTAGAATCTGAATCTAGACAGACTGCCAAACGGTTTCAAAGTGATTCTGATTCAGCTTGAGAAACGTTTCAACAGAGAATCTGAAACGTTTCTGATTCTCGGTGAATCTGGAGCTGTACCAAACACACCCTGAGTGAAAGAAAGCTTTCTCCTCCCCTCGGGCCCAATCTTCCCTTTTATATGCCAAAGGAAAACGGTTACAGATGGAGGAAAGAAGAAAAAGAAAAGAAAGTAAAGATAAACAAAAGGCGGTGGAAATGGAGTCGGGCCGTCCTCGTCGGACTCGATGGCTTCCGCTGCAATCTTCTCGTCAGGTCGTATGATGATGTCATCCATGTCTTGTCCGAGCGCTGTGGATCGCCCATTCCCTGATCGACACTGTTAGTCGCTGTAGATGTTGCTGTGGACCGCTGTTGAGTTAGGAGACGGTCATTCCGTGCCCTGTTGGCGACTGTGTGGCGTACTAGGTGCACGCATTCGCCATTCCACGCCCGGTCGTGATGCGACGCCCCCCATTCCGCCGTACGTCAGGCACAGTGTACTTTCCCACCGTCCAGGACCTGACGCGGAGTGGATCCTTATCCAGAACAGGCCGGTAGTACGCCTGAGGAAGACCAAGGTGTCCGTGTGGCTCCTGTGCCTGTTCCCCGTCCGTCGTGGTCGGATTCGGTTCGGGTCGGGGCACCCCGTCGATCCCGACCATGTGGTATCGGGTACCTAGAAAATGGGTACCCGACAATATGATGATCGCATGACGGGCAGGAGCAAGCCACTTCGCATGCGGGAAACCATACAGCTGGCGCGGAACCCAATCAAATAGCGACGCTTCGTTTTTGTTTCATTTTCTCATGACAACGATTCTGTGTCCATGAATGGATTCAGGGGCGGGCCTACATTGAGTCATGGGTATTCAATTGAATACCCATTATTTTTGACAAATTGCTTTTTATATATTATGTGTGCTATTTGTAGACTTGTAAAACACCAAAAACTACACAACCAACACATACCCAGTCAAAAAACAATCAGCTCTACATTTAAAGCATGCTTATATGTGCTCAATTTCGAATTTGGATCAATTATGCGCTTGTCTTCGATGTATTTTGGACGCAACTTGTCTTCAATTTAGGCTAGCATAATTCTTTTTCTCGTGCTTAAATTTTTTTGAATACCCATACTTCAAATTCTGAGCCCGCCACTGTCCATGAATGGATTCAATATGTTTTTTTTTCTTTCTTCAACTATATTAGCAGTTTACTAGTTTACTGATTGGCGAGTACATCATGTAGAATGACAAGATAAACATTTCTGAAAATATAAATGAACAATTTTGAAACACCAAGTCAACACTTTTTTTAAAAAAAAAATTGGAACACTTTTTTTTTAAAAAAATTGGAACATTTTTTTTAAAAAAAGTATAACAAATCCCATTTTTGTAAGAAATGTTAAAAACATACATTGAAAATATTAAGACAGTATAAGAAAAACGTTGAAATATATAGTACGTTCAAAATGTTTGAATTTTAAAAGTTAAACAATACAAAAATAAATTCAATATTGAATCAAACAATATGAGTGAAACGATTCAAGATTTTATAAAAACAGCTCCAACATTTTGTACATACTGTTTCAACCGTTTAAAAAAATGTTGAAAGGAAAGATTCAAAATGTTCATCTTTTAAAAAAATTAAAAATAAAAAACAAATATTCATATGGGCTCTTGTTTTGTTGCATTAATTCTGAGGATCATTACGGTTCAAACGAATTCGAAAACAGAGTTACGGTTTAAGAGAAAAATCGATTTGAAGTTTGGAATCCACCTAAATCTCACCGGCTCGAATGTTGCGACGACACGTGGCACCTCTGTACCCCGCGTCTCAGCCCGCAGCCGGTTCCTTTACATCGCGCGTGCTCTTTTTCCTCCGCTCATTATGCATGCGCATGAATCTCAAAGCACGCTACTCGGCAGCTTCGGGTAGCACGCGCTATATATAGGAAAACCGGCCTAGGAGTCCCTTATTATGACACTCACGGTTTAGGTATGAAGTTAGCCTATAATAAGTCATGATAAATCTCGAGACACGCTACTCTAAGAATGACATATCGACGACACGAGAGTACTCGTATCCCCGACCCCGAGGCATCATAGGACGACACGATATGACATGGGCTAGCCATAGTACGGTCCTGAACAGCGCGCATAATTTATCCTTTTTTCCTTATTTCTTTAATTTTGTCTGGGTATTTTCTCATGGAGGCTTTTGGAGTGTAATAATGGCAGGCCTGAATTCAGTGCGTGTTTTGTGGGAGGGACTAGCAGGCTGAATTGTTTACATGGTGAATTTTGAGCTTTTTTCCTGGGCCAGGGGCCACAGCTCACTCTGGCCTAGATAAAGCTCCGCTGGTGGCAGTGAGGAAGCCTCCAGTTCAAAAAAAAAAAAGTTATTAGAATTGTGCTGTCTTCCAAGATCATGGTGTCACTCATTCACAACAATTTTTGAAATGAAAATTTATCTTTGTGATTTCTCAGTCTTTCTTGTGAACAACTCTGAGTTATTTGTTGCTCTAGATTAACCTTTCTCAAGATCGATTTATAGTTGTTGTCCTGCTTTAGACTCCTGCCAATAAGTCCGATCTGACCTCTCCCTCCCTTGACCCATGGTCGAAGGGTGCACACAGTGCAAAGTTCGCATGGACTCCAATTGCTTAACAATGTCATGACACTTTAACACGAGCCATGTGGCGACGATATAAGTGGAGGAGGAGAGATCCCTCTGGGATGGTGATTTGTTCCTGTTTTTCTGGGCTATTTATTTTGAAGAAAGCTTACTACGAGAGTCATAAATTTCTTTTTTCTGGCAACGACGAGGAGTAGAAGAGGATGGTGATTATTAAGTGCTCTTTTTTTATTTCTTTCTTCGCTTCTTTTGTTGAAGTGCTTTGCTCATTACATAACCAATAATGCGATTGCAATTGGCTTTTGAAACGTAAATTAGGGTTTCTTTGGTAGGCTGTGGCTTCTCGTGTACGATGAGTTTTCCTTCTTGTATTGAGGCTCTTTTGATACCTTCCTTATGCCATGCATCTAACGTAAATTAGTCTCGTGTATGATGAGTTTTCCTTTTCGTAACGAGGCTCTTTTGATACCTTCCCTAATGCCATGCATTTAACCCTGTTTGGAATCATGAACCACCAGTACATTTGACTAGGCGGCCGGATTGCATTCCAATTCGGTTTATTGCCCTCCTTCTCCAGCAGTAAAGAGCTGACCCTTCTGGACTCTTCGTGGAAAAGGAAAAGGAAACCGGATAGATCAAAAAAGAAAAAGAAACCGAAAGTCACGTCTGGGATAACAATCGTACGGCCGGTCTGGGTTGGGACTCGATGCCGAACAATCTTGACCGTGTACGACACGAAGAACTATTGCCCTGCGGACCCTATATAACAAGACACGACCCCGCCGCCGCAATCCCGTACCACAGCTCCCGTCAATCCTTTCTCTCGTTGCGCCGCCAGCGAAACTAGGGTTTCCTCTTCGTCCGCGACCGATCCGATAGGCGATCCCATGGCGGCGGCTGCGGCGGCAGATGGCGAGAAGAAGAAGATGATCACGCTGCACAGCTCCGACGGCGAGCAGTTCGAGATCGAGGAGGCGGTGGCGATGCAGTCGCAGACGATCCGCCACATGATCGAGGACGACTGCACCGACAACGGCGTCCCGCTCCCCAACGTCGACTCCAAGATCCTCTCCAGGGTGATCGAGTACTGCAACAAGCACGCCGAGGCCGCGGCCGGCGACAAGGCCGACGACGCCTCGGCCTCGGCCGCCGCCGCCAACGCCTCCGGCGACAGCAAGGACCTCAAGGCGTGGGACGCCGACTTCGTCAAGGTCGACCAGGCCACCCTCTTCGACCTCATCCTGGCGGCCAACTACCTCAACATCAAGGAACTCCTCGACCTGACCTGCCAGACGGTGGCCGACATGATCAAGGGCAAGACTCCCGAGGAGATCCGCGCCACCTTCAACATCAAGAACGACTTCACCCCGGAGGAGGAAGAGGAGATCCGCAAGGAGAACGCGTGGGCCTTCGACTAGATCATGCGTGTTCCAAGCCCCGATCGATCTGTTAATGCTAGATTTCGTCGTCGTGTCTTCGTACGTAGTTCCTTCGTTTTATGCTCTGCTTATGTGTCGTCTTTATGGTTGGGTTGTTTCAGAACATGTCGATCGGGGCAAAAACTAAGTACTATGTGGTCACTGGTCAGTAACCACGAATATTTTGTTTACTCGTATGAAATATCAAAGAGATTTCGATTATACTTCTTGCTTGGATCTTGTATGAAACTTCTATTCCTAATTATGTGGAACATCAGCATGCATATCCTGATTTTCTTTGAACCAGTCTTTGGAAAACATCGGAGGCACACAAAACAGATTTTCTCCAATAAAACACTTCTATTCCTAATTATGTGGAACATTAGAGCTGTTGTAATAACGCTATCGACGGGAGAGAACAACAACAAAAGCAGACAAGAGGCGAGACACAATGTAGGGTGGAGCCTTCTCTTTATTATTCTGAATAAACTTGTGTAATTACATCATGGGGTGCTCCACTATTTATACTCGGGGTAGGGGGTCTCCTTTCCTACTAGGAGAGAGAGTCCTTTGGTAAATTGCCCACATACGGAGTAGGACTAGGATAGGTTCTCCTGGAACTTCCTTTCCTCCTCCAACAAGTATTATTATTATAACACTCCCTTTGGGCATTTTACGACGACACACATGTCTCATTAAAAACTCCTTCATAAAAACCCAGTGGGAAAAATGGAGAAAAGAGTACATGGTACCGTTGCTTCATATTGCACACAATGCCTCGTTAAAAACCTCTTCTTTTGAGAAACCTTCAGGTAAAAACTCAAATGAGGGAAAAAGAGTACAATGCTATATTCTTCTAGAATTTACTATATATTGTCTTCTTGACTATAGTGTTAGGATTTATGTGTTCAAGAGAATTCTCTCCCTGATTTGCACACATCTTTAAGTCTCCTCATTCCTATACCATGCCTATGCTTTTCAAAAGATTTAGCAGGTAGGGCCTTAGTGAACATATCTGCAAGATTATCACATGAGCGAACATGAGTCACCATAATTTCTTCATTCTCTTGCATTTCATGTGTGAAGAAGAATTTAGGTGTAATGTGCTTCGTGACCTTAGACTTAATATATCCCTTTTGTATTTGTGCAATACAAGCTGCATTATCTTCATAGATAATGGTAGGGGTTTTACTCACTTCAATTCCACATGTATTCAGTACATGGTGAGTAATTCTTCTTAACCAAGTGCATTCTTTAGATGCCTCATGCAAGGCAACAATCTCTGAGTGATTTGTTGATGTAGCCACCATCGTCTGCTTCGTAGATCTCCAAGAAATTGCAGTTCCACTACAGAGAAACACATAACCAGTCTGCGAGAATGATTTGTGTGGATCCGACATGTACCCAGCATCTGTATATCCTTCTAGGATTACATTTCCTTTCTTTTGGAAGAACAACCCTATATCTTCTGTTCCTCTAAGGTATCTGAGGATATGCTTAATGCCATTCCAATGTCTTCTGGTTGGAGCTGCACTAAATCTTGCTAGTAGATTAACAGCAAAGGCAATATCGGGTCTTGTACCATTTGCTAGATACATCAACGCTCCGATAGCACTTAGGTAGGGATATTCAGGTCCCAATACTTCCTCATGTTCCTCTTTTGGTCTAAATGGGTCGGTCTCTACATCGAGTGACCTCACAACCATAGGGGTTCTGAGTGGGTATGCACTACTCATACTGAACTTCTCTAATACCTTCTTGGTATAGTTCGACTGGTGCATTAGTATACCTTCTGGGGTATGCACTAGCTGCAAGCCTAGGCAGAATGTAGTCTTTCCTAAATCCTTCATTTCAAATTCAGATTTCAGGAATGAACTAGCTTCCTCGATGTCTTGTGTCGTTCCAATGATATTTAGATCATCGACATAGATGGATATTATACAATATCCCATCTCTGATTTTCTAATGAATACACAAGGACAGTCTTCATTCTTCAGGAATCCTTTCTTCAGTAAAAACTCACTAAGCCTATTATACCACATTCTTCCAGATTGCTTTAAGCCATATAGTGATCTTTGCAGCTTCACACTATATAAGTTGCGTTCTTCTTCATTTGGGACTTTAATTCCTTCTGGAACCTTCATGTGGATTTCAGTATCCAACGACCCATACAGGTACGCTGTCACAACATCCATCAATTTCATCTGCAATTCCATATTTACTGCTAGAGAGATCAAGTACCAGAATGTGGTTCCATCCATTACAGGTGAGTATGTGATATCGAAATCGATACCTGGTCTCTGCGTGAAACCTTGAGCTACTAATCTCGCTTTGTATCTTACGACCTCATTCTTTTCGTTTCTCTTCCGGACGAATACCCATTTGTATCCTACGGGATACATTCTTTCAGGGGTGAGGCAAACTGGTCCGAAGACTTGTCTTTTGTTAAGCGAGTTTAGTTCTGCAGTGATTGCTTCTCTCCACTTTGGCCAATCAGAACGCTGCTTGCATTCTTTCATTGATTTGGGTTCTTCAACCTCATCAATGATGTGGGCAATCTTTTCTGCAAAATATATGTCGACATTCTGGGCTCTTCTATCATACTTTTCTCCTGTCTCAACATAGTGTGTCGAGTTCTCCATGATTCTTTCGTCATGGTCCAGATCATCACTTATAGGTATGTTCAGATCTGGAATATCCGGTTTCGGTACTTCGTGTACACTCATTTCACCATTCACGGGATTCTCATTAGTACCAAGCTTACGCTTACGCTCCATCGGACGTCTCCTAGGAGCCTTAGCTTGTGCTTGTACTTTGGGTTTCTTCGATACCCTTGTAACCGGTTCACTCCCCCTCTTCCTAGCATTTCTAGCTAGTGAGGTAGTGGCTCTAGTTTGGAATTCCATTTGAGCTCCCACTTCATGGGGTATTTCAATTCTTTCCGGTGCATTTACTGCTGGTATATGAGATTTCATAATTCCCTGTGTGTTGGTGAATGTCTCTGGCAGTTCATTAGCAATCCTCTGCAAGTGGATGATATTCTGAACTTCTTGGTCAGTTTCTTTAGTGCGAGGATCCATTCCATGGATTCCAGGAGTTTTCCACTCTATTTCTCGGCATTCTTTCTTGAGGTACAATCCTCCCCCTAATGCCGGGAAATGGTCTTCATTGAAGATACTATCAGCATATCGAGCCGTATGCACGTCTCCAGTGAGAGGCTCAAGATATTTTATGATCGATGGGCTCTCAAAACCCACATAAACTCTAAGTTTACGTTGAGCTCCCATTTGTGATCGCTGAGGTGGTGGGATAGGGACGTATACGGCACATCCAAATTTCTTTAAATGAGAGATATTCGGTATCTTCACTTGCACTAATGCTAATGGTGATTCTTCAACTTTAGCAGATGGTCTAAGTTGTATGAGAGCAGCAGCGTGTAGCACAGCATGTCCCCAACAAGTGGTAGGCAGCTGACTATGCAATAATAGTGGTCTTGCAATTAACTTGATCCTCTTAATTAGCGATTCTGCTAAACCATTTTGCGTATGCACATGAGGAACAGAATGTTCTACCTTTATTCCCAATGACTTGCAATAATCATCAAATACCTTCGAGGTAAATTCTCCGGCATTATCCATGCGAATGGATTTAATTCTATGCTCTGGAAAATTATTCTTCAATTGAATTATTTGGGATGTAAGGCGTGCAAAAGTATGATTTCTAGTGGACAATAGACATACTTGACTCCACTTCGAGGAGGCGTCTATTAATCTCATAAAGTATCTAAAAGGCCCTGAGAAGGGACTAATAGGTCCACAGATATCTCCTTGTATTCTTTCAAGGAATGGTGTATCTTCTGCATGAAGTTTTAATGTAGAGGTTCTAGTTATCAATTTCCCAGTTGCACATGCAGCGCAAAAGAAATCTTCAAGATTATTAGGAAATTGTCTCGGTTGCAATTCATGCCCACTAGAATTCTTCAAGATTCTGCCCATCATATTACTTCCTGGGTGCCCAAGTCTTTCATACCATATTCTGTATGGTTCATGATTCTTCAAGATCACTTTAAACGCAGCTAAGCCATTCTGTGGTTTAATATAGGTGTAGTACATGCTTTCCTTAAAGGAGGGGAAACTTTCCACAATAGTTTTCTGATCTCCGTGCTTCTTAGTCATGATAAGACGTTCTTCGCCATTATCGTCATTAGTTTCTACATGAAAACCATTTGCACGGATATCTTTGAAGCTCAGCAACGTTCTAGTTGCGTCTGGATATAGTAATGCTGCTTGGATTACTAATGTCGTTCCATTAGGGAGAGTAAAGGTTGCCCTTCCGGAACCCACAATCTTTCTCCCATTTCCAATAAGAGTCGTTATTCCTTCTTCATACTTTTTGAGTGTTTGAAAATAACGAGTATCCCTAAGAATTGTGCTAGTGGTGCAACAGTCTACAAGACATAGTTCCTCTTCCATTGTACTACACTTGTAGGCAAAAACAAAGGCAAATACTTCAAGAAAAAGCCAAACAACGACAAGGTAAAAGAAAAACCAAGGCGATTATATAGACTGCAAGTTCTATATATTAAAAACGAGGTCTCTACTAGAGATTACATTAATCCACTTAATTCATTGCAGGAATTTAAAACTAAATGCATAACTACTACTCAAACCATCTGCTAGATAGTATAATAACTAGGGAGAATTATTTCATGTCTCCATGTACATCATTCTTCATCATCTGATATGACTATCACTTCATGTTCATCGTCAGCTGTATATCTGGTGTTATAGTTATCCATGTCGTTATCTTCAACATTATTGACTTCATCATCTTCTTGATATATGAATTCATCATCTTCTTGAT
Source organism: Eragrostis nindensis (assembly GCA_012490785.1). NCBI lineage: Eukaryota > Viridiplantae > Streptophyta > Magnoliopsida > Poales > Poaceae > Eragrostis > Eragrostis nindensis. The sequence continues at coordinate 356,395 of JAAXCT010000126.1, forward strand.
GTGCCATATGTTCATCATCCTCATTATCTGAATATTCCATCTCATAATCTTCAAGATTTTCAAATAGAACATCGAATCGTGAGAATTCTGTTCTCTTAATCTCATGTTCAATGATATATGAGTTGAATATCTTCCTGATGTATAGAGGAGATTGGCATGTATTGGATAAATGACCAGGTAGACCACACTTTCGACATTTTATTTCATGAGGACTTTCCATGACTGCATGCAAATAGTCCCGCTTGCATGCTTCTTGGTCCCAGATCAAGTCTCTAGCTAGTTCTTCATACGTTGAATAATCTTGGCTAGAGAACTTATCCGATTGCACATCTTCATTAGGATTGATGGCATCTAGTGTCTTCTGGATCATTTCATCTTCTGTGATGATGGTGCCACTCATCCATCTGTCATTAGCAATCCTTCTGAGTTCAACATCATAATCCTCAAACGATACAAATGTGGAATATTTCAGATTATCCCATTCACGTTGAGCTTTGGATGCTAGTACCAAGATTTCTTTTCTGTATCTTGCATAAAGCGTATCCCAAAGTGTTTCACGATCTTCCATCGACGAGTACCAATCCTTCAGGTGAGGATCAAGTCGTAGATTGATGTATATCCTTGCTTTCACTTTTCAAGAAAGTGTAGGATGTGGACCTTCCTGTGGTGAAATCACATGCCACAATTTTTCATCTTCCAGCTCATTGCGCATTTTGATTCTCCATTCGGGGAAGTTAACACCACTTTTGTCAAGTGTGTATCCCATCTACAAGATGGACCAATGTACATAAATATTACTTCAAGTAATCTAGATTTGTAGAATGCATAAAGTAATGGATTAAAAACTCAGAGCAAGTCCTAAAACCATGTTTCTATGATTAAAGGCACTTTTAATCATATTTTAATTGCTTAAACATGATATGCATGATTTCAGATCAAGTTACACAGTAAATATGCACAAACAGGAGGATTAAACAGCAAAAACAGCAAGCTTATATGTTTCTGACATAAAATCCCTTAAAACCCAAGGTGTTATATGCAATATAACATTAATTCAGACAAATTCCATAGACTACAGGGTCTATTTTGCAATTTTTCTAGGTCAAATCGTAATTTCGAAACAATCTGGACCTTTTTGCAAAAATTTAGGACTGCGGGTTCTAATATGGAAAACTTCAAGGTCTTTTCTGCAAAAATTCAAGACTTAACCGCAATTCCTAGCTTATTCAGGGGGTATTTCGCAAAATTTCAGATTTTACCGAATTTCCTTGTATTTTCTTTTCTTTTTCTGTTTATTCCGAAACAGGCCGGCCCAGTGGGCCAGCTCAGCCCATCCCGGCCCACCCCGGCCCAGCCCACCAGGCCGGCCTGCCCGGCCGGATATAAGAGCAAGGACGGATAGGGTTGAAACCCTATCCGCTCACTCCCTCCCCCACACTCCTCTTCCTCTCACCCGAGCGGCGGCGGCAGCGAACGGGCTCGTGCGACGAGCTCGCGGTGGCGGTGGCGGTGCGGCGCCATGGCGCGCGGAGGAGGGGAGCTGGGGTCCCCCGGGCGAGCTCGTGCGGAGCTCGTCGCCGGGTTGGTGGCGGCGCGCGGACCCGGTGCGGGCGCGTCGTGGTGGCGCGGGAAGGCGGCGGTAGGTGAGCGGCGAGCTCACCGCCGTCGTGCGCGAGGAGGACGAAGACCCGGGGCCCTCCTTGCGGCGGAGGGGTCCAGGACCCCCAGATCCGTCGGCCCCGAGGTCAGATCCGGTAACTTCGGGCGCGGATCCGGGCCCAGCGAGCTTGAGGCTCGCGGCGGGTCACCGCCGTCGTGCGGCGGCGTGGTGGTGGTGTGGCGACGATGCGGGCCCCGCACAGCGAGGAGACCGAGCCGAGCCGAGGTGCGGCTCGGCGCGCGGCTTCGTGCGGCGCGGTGTACAGCTCGATCCAGCGAGCATGTGCACGGCTCAGGTAAGTCGGCGGCGAGATTCGATCTCGTCGTCGATGAGCTAGGGTTAGGGTTAGGAGGTACCAGGATGTACGGGCCCACATATGCGATCGTTGGATCTACTCCGGCGAGTTCCATCAAACCGGCTAAGGTTAGGGTTAGGGTTAGGTCTAGAGTTAGATCTGCAGCCTCCCCCTCTTCCCTCTGTATCAGCTGGCTGTGATGTATGCTGTGTGTACGGTAGCCTTCGAGCTACTTATGTTGGACATGTGGTGGTCGCCGGCGGTGCTCGTCGGCGACAGTGGTGGCTACAAGCCCCATTACTGTGTATGCTATGCAATTCGATTCGGTGACCCTAACAAAACTAGATGTAGGGACGCAATAAATCCAGATTTAGAAAAATCTGGTCCGGGGTGAAGCTTTGGGGATTTCGATCCATGGCAGCAACGAGCCATCGCGATCTTGCTAAACTACAGGTAGCAAAAGTTCACCTTCGGGCGTGATGTAGACGATCGCGAGTTGATGCAGGCGCAAGTCGATGCAGTGACGATCAAGACGCCGTGTAGTCGTACCCGATCCCGTCAACAGCTTCGTGTTGGCGCGGACGTCGATGTCGTCGAGCACGGAAATCGAGGCGGCTCGATTCCCAAGGTTGGCGCGCTTCCCGAGGCGGCACGAATCCCGAGGCGGCGAGTTGAAGAACTCGCTGACTCCTTCTCGGCGACTTCGGCTTCTCTTCTACTAGCTACGCAGAGCGTGCTGATAACGTGTTGTAATAACGCTATCGACGGGAGAGAACAACAACAAAAGCAGACAAGAGGCGAGACACAATGTAGGGTGGAGCCTTCTCTTTAATATTTTGAATAAACTTGTGTAATTACATCATGGGGTGCTCCACTATTTATACTCGGGGTAGGGGGTCTCCTTTCCTACTAGGAGAGAGAGTCCTTTGGTAAATTGCCCACATACGGAGTAGGACTAGGATAGGTTCTCCTGGAACTTCCTTTCCTCCTCCAACAAGTATTATTATTATAACAAGAGCATCTCCAAAAGAGCCCCAAAACCTCTCCTTAAATCAAAATAATGGGATTCAATCAAAAAAACCATCTCCAACAGCACTCTAAAACTACTCCCAACTTTTTCGTACCCCCTAAACCCCCCTTATTTGTAGCTACAAACAGGGGAAGAATTGGGATCCCCATTCCTTCATCTTTCACTCGAATTAATGATTTTGTGGCCCCAAATGCTGACGTGAATCCACTTTTAGGGCACGTACAAAGGTGTTGTCTCATAGTCTATCTCATAATCCTCAAGCGGTTTCATGAGACCACTTGTACAGTAAGTGATTGTTTTAGTTGTCTCGTAGTAATTATATTTTTCCTTTATTTGTGGGTGAGCAAAGAAATATTTATGAGTTGCATGACAACTATAACTCGTACAATAGTGTATAAGTCGTCTCATACTCCTAAATTTTAGCGCATGAGGTGGTTGCTTCGCGAAACAACCACCTGTTTCTCTCACCACACTCTCTCTCTTCCATCTCATCAAAAATTCTATATAAAGATGCATGAGACGGGCTATGAGACTGCTTATGTGTAGCACTGAACCTGTCCTTAGGGAGGAACTGTTGGAGGAGGAAAGAAAAATTGCCATGTATAATTTTTTGGTTAGCCCCAAAAACAAGTTTATGGGGCTAATTTTTTGGTAATCTCTTGGAGATGCTCTTAGCATGCATCCTTTTACGCATCACGTAAAATCAGCATGCATATGGCAGTCCCTTTTACGCATCACAAATCCTAAGTAAAACATCGGAGGCACACAAAACAGATTTTCTCCAACAAAACACTTCTATTCCTAATTATGTGGAACATTAGCATGCATCCTTTTACGCATCACGTAAAATCAGCATGCATATGGCAGTCCCTTTTACGCATCACAAATCCTAAGTAAAACATCGGAGGCACACAAAACAGGTTTTCTCCAACATCCTATGTGGAACATTAGTATGGCAGTCCCTTTTACGCATCACATATCCTGATTTTCTTGCACCAGCCTTTGAAAAACATCAGAGGCACACAAAACAGATTTTCTCCAAAAATCTTGTCACTGCTTGTATGAAAAATAAAAAAGGAGATCTCAATCAGCTCGCATCAATCAAGAGACATTGAAAATTCTTCGGCACATATATACCATCGTCTCATATCAAAGAGACCTAGCTTGCCAGAATTTGCAACATTTTTTTTTGAAATTTAAGTATCAATTTCAGTTAAATTAACAGGTTGATACAATGAAAATTTACACTTGGGTTTCTGGAACACTAATATTCAAATATCCACAATGGGAGCGACTATTTGACAGTCAGCTGAATTCAAGGCTAAGAAAGAGAGATTATATTGTCAAAAGGCAGGCAAGGAGGTGATGATTAAAGCAGCGGCACAGGGCATACCAACGTTTATCAAAGAACACAAACTGATTCAATATACACTCAGTTGTATGCAAGAACCATTTATAATTTTTGACATGGGTAGCGTGAGTTGAATCGGCCAGGACCGGCCTCATCATCAGATAAAACGAACGGCTACATAGCCTAATTAACCAAGATTAGACTCCAGGCCAATCATGCATGGCTTGCATGCCTGTTGCATAGGCAACACGGTGAGGTGACCAACTCCTGTCGCCATGCATCCTCGTTAATTGACCGAACTTTTCATGCATGTAGCTGCTGCGAGACGAGGAAACATGAATTGTTCATCAAGCTGGCCTGCATGCAGCTGATGCAGGACGTCTCCGGCTTGATAAACACCGTACCAAATACTCCATATAAAGTTATCCAACAAGTTCATTCTTTTCTTCCTTCTTGCCCATCTAAATATCTTCAGTTTGCAACTGGTGGAGGCTGGTCAGCCAGCATTTTTTCTTTTACAACAATGTATGGTCCCAACCATTAAATTTCTCAGTTTGCACCCACATGCTTTCATGTACATTATCCTACCGAGAGTCCAAGACAATCATGTGGGTGCAAACTGAGGAATTTAATGGTTGGGACCATACACTGTTTAATGACCATACAAATTATCTCCTCTGGTTCTCATTCGCCTTCTAATATAATATAGTAAGAAGGTTACTAGACTACCGAGAGTCCAAGACAATCATGAACGAAATCGTTAATGGCCTGCAGATTTTGTCATTTACCATCCAAATTTCCTTTTGTGACCGACTTTACGTATTATATGTCTGCTTTCCTGAACTAAAGCATGTGTTCTAATCTGTCTATTTTAGTTTGCTTCACTCATTGTTCCTAACTCTTGAAATTACTTTATTTTGTTAGCTATAATGACAACTGCTCATGTATTTCTACTTCTTATTTTTAATGCCTCGAGAAGAGGAGCAATATATTTTACATGCTGAATGCCAGGATCAATTTTATGCTACGTCCCCTTGGTAGTTAGATTTGTAGGTGCCTAACGATTTGCAATTTTGTTTTACAACAGTATGATCCAAACCATTAATTTCTTCAGTTTGCACCCGCATTTTTTTATGTACATTATCGTCCCCATGGGTCATACAAATTATCTCCTTCAGCTCTCATTTGCTTTCTATAAGAAAGTAAGAAGGTTGCACTACACCATGGCAAAAGTAGGACATGGTGTAGTGTTCCTAGACTTCCAAGAGTCCAAGACAAGCATGAAGGAATCATAGGATCATTAATGGGTCTGCATATTTTGTCATTTCTAATCCCAAATTTCCTTCTGTATACCGATGACCTATACTTTATGTTTTCTATGTCTGCTTTCCTGAACTGAGGTGTGTGTTCTAATCTATATTTTTACTTTGCTTCACCCGTTATTACTAACGCTTAAAATTCTTTTAATTTGTTAGCATTAGCTATATTGACACCTGCTCATGTATTTCTACTTCATATTTTAATGAATCAAGAAGGGAGATCAATAAATTTTGCTTGCTGAGTGCCAGGATCAATTTTATGCTATACCCCTTGTAATTAGATTTGCATATGTGTAGTGATTTGAAATTTGTTCAAATATATTTCACACTAAGCATAATATTCGCGCTCCCAATAATATGTATATCTGATTTCATTTTCTACGCGTATGTTGTCAAAAACCTTGAACATTTTGATTTTTTTTTAACAATAGTAATGTAATTTTTTTTAATCTACTTTCCCTTCCCTTGCCTTTTCCTGTTGTGTGGCACTGATGCTATGAAGCCTATTCTGTGATAACATATATAGCAAGTTTATATGTATATCATATAAATCACATATCTTTTCCATTTGTATATCCGCTTAGTGATTAATTGAATGATACCAATTGAACTTACATTATGCCGATCATTTGACACTAACAATTATTTAGACCCGTTTCTTAAATATAACTTTTTAAATTCCGCCACAATCTGTGAGATATCATCTAGTATATGTTTAGTTGGACACCTGGTCACTTTATGCTTATTGGTTGTCTAAGTCTTACATTAATAGCCGAGAAATTCTATGCATCCATTTGGCCAATAAACTCATATTTCCTTGACAACCAAATTATTTTATTTAACTAAAAGAAAAAAACACAATGTTTCATTAAAAAAATTGTACAATGGCAAAATTATGTATATGTCCAGTACTATGAAGGTGTCATATTTTGCTATCAACCAGTACTTTGCAGCATATAATGAATACTATCAACAAGTACTTTGCAGTTGGCTTCTGAAATACTGTCAACAAGTACTTTGCAGTATATATGTCCAGTACTATCACTACGGGAAACCGCAAGTTCGCCGTGTGCCACGAGCACACGGTAAAAGCACAATAGCACACGGCGAACATTTTCGCCGTAGGCGGCCCACGGCGACGGCCCGACGGCGAACAGGCCCGACGGCGAAGTCCGTTTCGCCGTGCGCCTTAAGACGAGCACACGGCAAAGACATTTGCCGTGGGCCTGGGCCGGCACACGGCGACTCAGAGCCAGTGACGGCGTAAGGGCGTCGGCGCAAACGGCGTAAGCCTATGTTCGCCGTGTGCCGGCACGACGGCGCACGGCGAAGATTCAAAGTTTGCCGTGTGCTTCTGGCCCGGCACACGGCAAACTGATGGTCATTTTGCCGTGTGCCGTCTATTTAGCTCACGGCGAACTAACCAAACATTTGCCGTGTGCCAGGTCTGGCACACGGCAAAGAAACCATACAGGTTGCGAGTATGGTCAGTTCGCCGTGTGCCCTCTCCCTGGCACACGGCAAAGTGACCATACAGGTTGCCAGTATGGTCACTTCGCCGTGTGCCCTCTCCCTGGCACACGGCAAAGTGACCATACAGGTTCTGTTTTTTTTTGTTTTTTTAGCCTCGGACATCACATATATCACATAAATCATCAATATATCACACATATCACCAATATATCACATATATCATCAATACATATAGCATCAAAATGTCACATATAGCATTCATATGTCACATATATCATCCATACGTCACATATGTCACAAATATATCACAAACTTCACATAACATCACATATATCGTCTCAAAGTTCACATAACAACACATATATCGTCCACGAGTATGACAAGTCACAATTACCCCAAGTTCATGTCATTCACTGAGGTGGTGGGCCAAAGGGCGGCGCCGGTGGGACCAACTGCTGCTGGAGGATGGTCGGTGACATGTTCACTGAGGCATTCGATGCCGCTGATAGATTCTGCAGAAAATATAAAAGATTGCAAGCGAGACTAGGTGATTGTAATTTTCTCGGTTATCTAAGTCTCTAAGGGATTGTAAGAATCAATTTCAACGAAGTCTCTAAGTGATTGTAAGTTTGTCGGTTCTCTAAGTCTCTAATATTTGAAATGAATGAACAAGGTTATGAAGTAGGTCACCTGAGGAGTCACTGGAGCCTGATGTGACAAAGGAGGAGGCGGTGGTAGTGGTTCTCCTGCTGCCAAACTAGCATGCATGGTTTGAATGTATGCATACATGTTGGCCATGTCCTGCTGTCGCTGCCTTCTCTCTTCGGCCAGCTCGGCCTACAATACAATTTTTCATCCCAATGTTACAATGCAAGGCGAATACGTGATTAGTTATTGAATAATTGATTAATGAAGCAGAAATAACCTCGAGGTGCTGCACACGCAGCTGTGCAACGGTCTGTCGTGGCCGTATAGACGGGGCATTGGCTGGGTCCCTCGCTCGAATCTGGGAGAGGGTGGGACATCTGGTCGAGTCTACACTGCCGTCGCCTATGATCAACCGGCCATGCTTCTTGCCTCCTCCCGCCCTCATGATCAGCTCGCCATCAAGAGGGTGGGCGCTCGGATCCCACTCCGGCCCATAGACCTGCCTGCCCACCTCCTTGTACGCACTGATGCGGGAGTGGACGGTGGGGTTGCTGTACGCCGAGGGCGGGTCGTTGGGGTTGTTGGCGGTCGTTAAACCACGATTTGACCGCCACCCTACCGGTAAATAAATGTATAACACCAAGATTTTGTGCATAGTAGTTAGGAATAATGCTACTCCACAGGTTTTGGTGAATATTTGGATGCAGGAGTGGATAATGGAGAAAAGTGGGCCCAGCCAGGGAATTTCCCTGGCCGGCCGGCCCCACCTTAGGCCGGCCGGCCCCACCTGGTGACTGCAGGCCCCAAACCTCCTCCAGTGGGCTGGAAACTAATCCACAACGCATAATTCAAGCCCAGCCCAGCAGAATTGCACCGCCATTCTAGAAGGTGGGCTATTTGGGCCTTTACTTGGCCCTCACTTCAATTCTGCCGACTGTTGGTCGTTTGTACGCACCCACTTATATACCGCAAGAGGACGGTGTACAGTTGTAGCACTTTTTCCCTTAGAGTATTCCAAGGTTTAATATCGAACCACAGAGAACAAGCGGGACTTAAACTATTATTTAAACTACTAAATTAAGATAGCAAAAGTATGTGTGGAAAGGATGGTTAACGGCTAGAGATGAAAGAGCCTGCGGTTGTATCAAGGTTATGAAAGGATTCTCTCCTATGGTTTGGGGTACTGGCATGCAACTCAGGTTATGGTTCAATTGATAGGTTTAGTATTCTACAAGACATGGTGGTTTCGTTCGCCCCGATCCTGTCACGACAAGGGTTAATAGCTCCCCACTGGTTTCTTGCACTATGTGATAAACACGTATGGATCAGATACGAATTCAAAGCATCACATAGACTGAACACATCAAAAGAGTATTGTAAGCGTGAGAGTTACATAACCAGATTTCCCTCGCCACGGAGAGAATATGAGATCTACTCACGCATCATACTGTAACACATGAACATGGGTACAGTAGGACGCGGGATTTTGGCGTGGTCCCACAAGTGCCGATCGGCACGGCAGTGTGCCGGTCGGCACAATCTTCCTTTTTGGTGGTGATGATCGGTGATCGCCGTCTTCGCCGCCACAACCTTCAACCTAGGTCAAAACCTCTGTATGTCTCCCCCTTTTACTTCGCGACCCAGATCTCTTCTTTATAGTCCCTTTAGGTTGTGGGCTGGATTCCACCGACTCCGACTCTGATATTTCTTTTGGGCTTCATATTCTCCGAGTGGGCTTCAAGTTTGGGCTCGACCTCTATGGTGCCGGTCGGCACACAGGCCGTGCCGACCGGCACGAACTCCAATTTCCTCGCTCTTCGGGCCTCCGGCTGCTCTTTACTCGTAGTCTCCTTATCTTCACTCGTTTCCTGCAAATACTTCCAAATACACAGAAACTACGCATATATATAATAATGTGGGTTAATTGTTAGCAATAATGACATAATAAGGTATTAAAAACACCTTATTTGTCGTATAAAACGAGTACCTAGAAAGCACCAACACCGACCCCAGCGAGGAGCCGACCTTCAGACCGCCTTTAGGGAGTGATCTGGAGCGTCGACGCAGAAGACGGTGGCCAACCGACAGAAGGGACGGCCGGCCGGCCACCCCCCTAGGCCGGCCGGCCGGCTTTGGCGGCGCCGCCTCTCCAAAGTCGGCAGCAGTGCTTCCACCGCCTTGGAGACCTATAAAATGGACCCCCCGGCCTCAGAAGCAACTCGCACCATCACACTTCATCCAAGTGTTCATTAGTTTAGTTTAGTAGTAGCTTTGGGAGTTAGAGTAGAGTAGAGTAGAGTGAGAGCTCTCTCGGGCTTCCGGAGTATTCTCGGAGTTCGGTATAGTTCTTTGTATCTTTACTCTTTTGAGATTTTATTTAATATATAATTAGTTTTATCTTTATTTATTTTTTTAGTAATTCTTTTCTATTTAGTTTATTTATTCTGTTAAGTAAGTGCTCGTAGAAGTCTTGTTGTGGGATTCGTGATTGTTGGAGTACGCAAGTACGAGAGAGTGCCTTCGTCGAGATGACGTCGTGTGAAATCTGTGCTTGTTTATTCTTAGATAGGACTGCTCCGTTGATCAATAGTAGTTCCTCTAGGCGGGTTGTAAGCGTGGCGCTTAGATCTTGGCCTATGCACGTTTGGCACCCAGCCCCACGGAGGATGGTAGCCGCGAGTGTATGTGACAGCTGCACCGGTCTCTGTAATCCACCACGTCCGGGTTGGACTCAGCAGGGTCTTAATTATAGCATACGATTCCCTAGGTTTGAACTAGCATCATCGGTTGACCTAGCACGTGTGTGCCCCGAAACGACATGACTTGTATGTGTGTGATCTTAACTAGAGTAGATAACCTTTGTAGATTAGACTACTAGAAAGAGTAAATACTAGGTAAACATACAGGTAGCCTTAGCTCTATCTCGTTGCTCTCCCAAATGTATACTACAGTTTTTCTTTTAGTACCTTGGATTTGAGGATGTGTGTGCCATCCATATATATCATGCCTATCTTACCCCCGTCTCAAGTATAGTTTGATACATTATCCTTTCTCCAAATTATCCAGTGCATTGCTACTGTTCAGCTCCCTTTTGCTCTACTTCCCTGCGGAAATATAAATACGATAACCCTGGAATACTCCAAGGTGAAATGCTACAATGGTGATCCGTGCGCTTGCGGAATTAATGAATTTAATTTTATCGCATAACAACCGCCAACAGGGGTCGTAGGTGGTCTCAGTCATATGTGTTTGGGTCTATATTGTAATCTTCAATCCCTAAGTGTACTGCCCCTAAGTGTACTGCCTCAAGTAATTCTAAGTCATTCGCATTGTAAACGTCATCTCCAGCATCCTCGTCATCAACCCTTTCATCATCCTCGTCTACTTCCATTTCCATTGCTCCGGTTAAGTCTATCTCTAATGTTCCTTGTAACCCAGCTTCTTGAAAGAACTCTCCGTCATATGTGTTTGGGTCTATATTGTAATCTTCATTGTTGGGGACAGGCAGTCCACCGTGTGGCGTGATCTTGTGCACAACATCCCAACCCTGAAGACGTTCGTCGGTTTTGCACGGGTATGAGGTATAATACACTTGTGTCGCTTGTTGAGCCACAATATAGACATCGTCTCCTGGATAGACGGATGATTGTCGAATTTCGACTAGTCCAACCTTTTCGTGGGTCCGCCGCACTTGGTTAGGATCAAACCAATGGCATTTGAATACGACAGGCTTAAGAGGTTTGCAACCATTAAATGTAAGTTCGTATATTTCTTCAATTATTCCATAGTACTCGACCCCATCTTGCGATGTCGTACAAACTCCGGAATTTGTGGTTGTCCGATTGGGTCGACTTTCATCGTGCTTTTTTATGTGAAAGCGATATCCATTCACATCATAGCCGCCGTACGACATTACCCTAATATCGTATCCATTGGCAACCTGTCTCAACTCGGGACACATGGACGAATCGTTTTGGCCCTTTTGTTTGAACCAAGAAATGAAATCGGGCGATCCACTTCCCGCACCCTCTTTAAGAAGGGTATCAACTTGCTGCGCGGTCGGTGCCCTTTTTCTCACCCAGAATTGTTGCAGAAATTCTCTGTACAAAAGAAAAGAAAAGACAATCGAGACGGATTAGATGAAGATTAGTGACCATCCACTAGAAATAATGTAGTGCGATATCAACTTACTCAATGTATGGCTCCACTTCGGAAAGGTTGGTCAACACATACATCATGATAGTGCGGTACTCTGCATGTTGCAAGGTCTTAGCAGTCCGAACACTTGCACTTCCAAGTTGCCCTACGAACAGGCTGAGCTTCGATTCATTTTCGTTTGCATTGGAAGGGTGTCAGTATAGTATTTTGTTGTGAAGTTTGATACCTCCTCAGTTAAGTATGCCTCTGCCATGGAGGCTTCAATCTTGCACTTGTTTTTACATTTGGTTCGGAGAACCTTTTGTTGTCTCTCAATTGAATAGCACCAACGGCCATGCGCAGGTCCACACATTCGTGCCTCATACGGAAGGTGCAGAATCATATGCTCCATCGGATTGAAAAAACCGGGAGGAAAGATCTTCTCCAACTTACAAAGCAACACAGGAGCCATTTTTTCCATTTCTGCTACCAGAGTCCGAGGCAACTCCTTAGCACAAAGGGTGCGGAAGAAATAGCTTAACTCTGCCAGCACTAGCCACACATTGTCAGGGAGGTAGCCTCTAACCATCACCGGAAGGAGCCGCTCAATCCATATGTGGTAGTCATGACTCTTAGTACCATTGATTCGCATGGTACTTAAGTTCACCCCCCTCCTGAGATTCGCTGCATACCCATCGGGGAACATTAAAGTTTTAAATCATTCTAGTACTTCCTTCCTTTGGTGCCTCTTCAGTACAAAATCGGCTGGAGGCTTTTTCCATCTCTTGCCGTCTTTGGGAGGCGGAATGTCGAGCTTTGGTCTATTGCATAACCTAGCTTGATCCACTCTAGCCTTAACGTTGTCTTTTGTCTTATCAGGAATGTCCATGATTGTACACCAGCTTGCCTCGGCGACATTCTTTTCAGTGTGCATCATATCAAGATTATGTGGAAGAAGAATGTGCTTCATGTAGGAGAGCCTCCACAGGCCACACTTCTGAGTCCAAGCATGAACCACACCATATCCCACAAAGCCATCACCTCCTTCATTTGCTTGGAGCGCGTCTAACTGCTCAAGAACAGCGGCACCTGTCAAAAACTGCGGCGGCGGGTCTTCAACCACCACACCCTTTGTAAAGTTCTTTACGTCCCGTCTGAATGGATGGTCCATAGGGAGAAATTGTCGGTGTTTGTCGAACGCAACATACTTGCCACCCTTTTGTAACCAGAAGAACTGGACAGCTGACTTACATACTGGGCATGGGAACTTCCCGTGGATACACCAGCCGCAAAATAGCCCATATGCTGGATGGTCATGCATGGAGTACATGTACCACACTTTCATTTTGAAGTTTCTCTTTGTTGCTCGGTCGTATGTCCATACCCCAACATCCCAAGCATTTTGCAATTCATCAACCAAAGGATCCATGTACACACTCATATTATTCCCCGGGTGTCCAGGAATTATCAACGACAAGAATATGTTTTGTCGTTTAAACATGACGCCCGGAGGGAGATTGAGAGGGATAACGAACACAGGCCAACAAGTGTATGGGGCAGACGACATTCCATAAGGATTGAACCCATCTGTCGCCAACGCAACACGTACATTACGAGCATCCTCAGCTTCCTCAGGATACTTGCTATCAAAATACTGCCACGATTCGGCATCGGCTGGATGTACCATATTCAAAGGACGATATCGTTTGCCTTCTTTGTGCCATGTCATCTGTTTTGCGGTTTCCTCGGTCATGTATAGTCGTTGGATCCTCGGTATGAACGGAAGGTACCGTAGGATTTTCACAGGGATTTCGAGTTGTCTCTTAATACCATCACCAGAGTCTACCTCCATGTACCTAGAGGACTCACATTTGGGACAGTACTTTGCATCCGCGTGCTCTTTCCTAAACAAGACGCATCCCTTCGGACAGACATGTATCTACTCATACGGCATCTTAAGTGCACGAAGGAGTTTCTGTGACTCATACATGTTGCGTGGCAAACTGTGACCACCCGGAAGAAGGCTACCAAAAACCGTCAACATATTATCAAAGCCGTCTCGGCTGATGCCAAGCTGAGATTTCAACGCCATTAGCCGCCCGACAGCATCCAGTTGAGAAACATCCGTATGGTCGTGAAATGGTTTCTGTGCCGAAGACAACATGTCGTAATAGGCCCTTGCGGTAGGCTCTGGCTGATCCTCCCCAACATGACTAGGTCCTTCATCGAAGTGTGCCTGATGAAAGTCATGTAACATATCCCCGCACCCGACATCAAAATCATATTCCTCGATGCGTTGCCTCACGACCTCGTGCCTTGCTCGATGGGCTTCACCATGGCAGATCCACCTGGTGTAGTTTGCGACAAACCCATTGTTGCAAATGTGTTGACTTATTTTCAACTTTGTTTGATATATCTTGTTCTCACACTTGGAACATGGGCACACTGCTTTACTCTGTCCTAATTCAAATGCCTTTTTCAAGAATCCATCGACCTTGTAAATGAAATATGTGTCGTAGTCGCGCTTACCCCGCCAGCCCGTGTACATCCAGTCACGGCTATCCATCCTTTAACATACGAGCAGGTGTTATAAAAATCAATTTCATCTACACGATGCCTATCATGCCCTAATAGGTGAAGATAGGTATCTCCTTCGAACGGGAGATGCCTAACCGATGCCGAATCTCTTTCGAACGGGAGACGCCTAACTAGTTTACGTGACCTATGAACATGATATCTGTTGGCGGTCGTTAAACCATGATTTGACCGCCACCCTACCGGTAAATAAATGCATAACACCAAGATTTTGTGCATAATAGTTAGGAATAATGCTACTCCACAGGTTTTGGTGAATATTTGGATGCAGGAGTGAATAATAGAGAAAAGTGGGCCCAGCCAGGGAAAATCCCTGGCCGGCCGGCCCCACCCTAGGCCGGCCGGCCCCACCTGGTGGCCGCAGGCCCCGGGCTTCCTCCAGTGGGCTGGAAACTAATCCACAACGCATAATACAAGGCCAGCCCAGCAGATTTGCACCGCCATTCTAGAAGGTGGGCCATTTGGGCCTTAACTTGGCCCTCACTGCAATTCTGCCGACCCCAGCAAGGAACCGACCTTCAGACCGCCTTCAGGGAGTGATCTGGAGCGTCCAGGAGCAAGTCGGTGGCAAACCGCCACAGGGGACGGCCGGCCGGCCACCCCCCTAGGCCGGCCGGCCGACTTTGTCGCCACCGCCTCTCCAGCTTCGGCCAGGGTGCTCCCACCGCCTTCACAAGCTATAAATTGGACCCCTCGGCCTCCGAAGCAACTCGCACCATCACACTTCATCCAAGTGTTCATTAGTTTAGTAGTAGCTTTGGGAGTTAGAGTAGAGTAGAGTAGAGTGAGAGCTCTCTCGGGCTTCCGGAGTCTTCTCGGAGTTCGGTATAGTTCTTGTATCGTTACTCTTTTGAGATATTATTTTATTCAATATATAATTAGTTTTATCTTTATTTATTTCTTTTAGTAATTCTTTTCTATTTAGTTTATTTATTCTGTTAAGTAAGTGCTCGTAGAAGTCTTGTTGTGGGATTCGTGATTGTTGGAATAGCAAGTACGAGAGAGTGCCTTCGTCGGAGATGACGTCGTGTGAAATCTGTGCTTGTTCATTCTTAGATAGGACTGCTCCGTTGATCAAGAGTAGTTCCTCTAGGCGGGTTGTAAGCGTGGCGCTTAGATCTTGGCCTATGCACGTTTGGCACCCAGCCCCACGGAGGATGGTAGCCGCGAGTGTATGTGACAGCTGCACCGGTCTCTGTAATCCACCACGTCCGGGTTGGACTCAGCAGGGTCTTAATTATAGCATACGGTTCCCTAGGTTTGAACTAGCATCATCGGTTGACCTAGCACGTGTGTGCCCCGAAACGACATGACTTGTATGTGTGTGATCTTAACTAGAGTAGATAACCTTTGTAGATTAGACTACTAGAAAGAGTAAATACTAGGTAAACATACAGGTAGCCTTAGCTCTATCTCGTTGCTCTCCCAAATGTATACTACAGTTTTCTTTTATTTACCTTGGATTTGAGGATGTGTGTGCCACCCATATATATCATGCCTATCTTACCCCCGTCTCAAGTATAGTTGATACATTATGTCTTTCTCCAAATTATCCAGTGCATTGCTATTATTCAGCTCCCTTTTGCTCTACTTCCCTGCGGAAATATAAATACGATAACCCTGGAATACTCCAAGGTGAAATGCTACAATGGTGATCCGTGCGCTTGCGTAATTAATGAATTTAATTTTATCGCATAAGAACCGAGCATTTCTGGCGCCGTTGCCGGGGAAGTAGCAGCTAGAAACTGAATAAATGCATTGAAGTTTGTGAGAAGAATAATTATCACTTACTTTTGCGGGCTTACCCTTGTCCTGTCTTTCTTTGTTGTGGAAATTTGAAACAGGACTGTGCATGACTGGTTTCGACCTACCAGAAAACTTCCACTCAGATCCAGAGCAGTTCTTGAGGAAAGTTCGAGCAAAACTCACCAAATAGATCCGCAAGAACGCTCTGGCTCTCGAATCGTCTCCTCCACCGGTTGTCAGGGCCTCCTCAACGAACAATACCATCGCCGACCGCGTTGTTGAGAAGACGATCAATGACTTCTCCGCGCCAACTACGGAGAACATCCGCGTGGGTCCCAACCCGCGCATCACCAACAAGGACTACGAGCTCAAGCCAGCCTTGATCAACATGATCTTGGCCAGTCCTTTCTGTGGGAAGCCGTCGGAGGATGCAAATGCTCACCTCCAAAGGTTCCTGATGACGTGCAACACCTTCGTCATAAAGGATGCACCTCAGGACGCCATCCGACTACAGCTTTTCCCATTCTCTCTGTTGGGGAAGGCTCTCCAGTGGTTCTACGCGAACCAAGAGTCCCTCGACACGTGGACGGCATGCTCCAATGCCTTCCTCGCCAAGTTCTTCCCGCCGGGCAAGACGACTGCCCTGCGGAACAAGATATCGGGCTTCCAACAGCTCGCAGATGAGTCGACCGCGGAAGCCTGGGACAGGATGCAGGAGTACGTTCTCTCATGCCCACACCATGGCATGGAGGAATGGCTCCTCATACAAAGTTTCTACCACGGTTTGAGGCCGCCCGCTCGAGAGCACCTCGACGCCGCAGCAGGCGGCTCTTTCTTCTCCCTTAGCGTGAAGAACGCTAAGAAGTTGATTGAGAAGGTGGCAGCCAACCAGACTCATGGTGAACGCCAAGCGGCGAGCACCAAGACCCGTGGAGTGCACCAAGTGGAGACGATGGACATGCTCGCCATCAAGCTCGATCAGCTACTCCGCAAGGTAGAATCTCCACAGGACCTGCAAGTTGCGAACTCCCGCATGACTTGTGAAGAGTGCGGCAACACAGGGCATATGGGCAGCAATTGCCCGAATGTGAGAGAGGAATGCAATTTCCTCAACAATGGCAATGGGTACCGCTCCCAGAACAACTACGGCTGGAATTCCAGGCCCGACCTCTCCTTCAACAAAAATCAGGGAGGTAACAATGGTAATCTTTCCCGCTTTGAGCCCTCTATCAAGGATCTAGTTCTCGGCCAGGTCAAGATAAATGATAGCATTAGTAAGAAGTTTCTTACTACCGACAAGGCTTTAGAGAGCATAGATGCCAAGCTAGAGTCGTTCAGCACTGCTCTGCAGAATCAGCTAAGCCATAACAAAATGCTAGAAACGCAAATCGCGCAAATAGCTTCAGCTGTGCAGTCTCCTCGTGCGGGTAAACTTCCTGGGCAACCAGAAGTTAATCCCAAGGAGAGTGTGAATGCAATAACCATCAGGTGTGAAGAGAGCGACTTGGATGCTGCACTCCCCAAGGATGTGGTCAGAAAAGATCCCGGATGGCCAACCATTCCGTGTTTGGTCAACGACAGGTGTTTCGTTCGGGCACTATGTGACTTAGGAGCAAGTGTGAGCATCATGCCGAAGGCGATGTACGATGGGTTAAACCACCCGTTGTCCCCAACGACTATGAAGCTCCAGCTTGCAGACGGGTCACTACGCCTGCCCTTGGGGATTGTCGAAGAAGTCCCCGTACAGATCAGAAATCTCTTCGTCCCCGTCGATTTCGTTGTGCTCGACATGGAAGTGGATGTCAAGACCCCTCTCATCCTCGGGAGACCGTTCTTGAGCACCACCAACGCCAACATCGACGTGGGGGCAGGAGAGATCCACTTGGACTTCAACGGCAGGGAAGAAACGTTCAGCTTCAAGCCTAAGGTTGAACAATGCAAGCAAGTGAGGGTCATATATGGAAAGGACCCAAGGAGAGTGGAGAAGATTGAGATTACTCCACCCATGCCACAGCCAGACAAGCTTATTGCATACATGAGAGACTATCTGGAAAGAGAGAATGCAAGAAGGCTAGCAAAATATTGGAGGACTCCAAGGAGGATGCCTCAGCCGCCAAACACACCTCAAGCCCCTCTTACTCCTCCCCCGCAAGAAGGAGTAGGCGAGTCACAATCGCCTAAGAAGAGGAGAGCGAGGCGCTCAAGGAAGAAGAAGGCAGCTACGGTATCGACCGATGAGAGTACAACAAAGGCGCCTATTAAAGAAAAGGTCGCCGCCACAAGTACAAAGAAGACAACCAAGGTGTGGCGGAAGAAAGAAGGAACCTCTACCTCGCCAGATTCTCCAGCGAGCGAGGTCCAAACAAGTTAAGACATGGAGAACGTCTAGCTCAAAGACGTAAAAATGAGAGCCCTCCGATTGGGGAGGCCATCCCAATCGTTATCCTAGCTAGGCCTAGCACTTGTTTTCTTTTCATAAATCATAAAAACAAAATAAAAATATAAAAAATTTAAAAACAACAAAAATAATAGGATTCCCGGCAATGCCCATTAGGGGCTAGCCACTTGTATCATCCTCACTCTTTTTGCAGGTCAAGAAGGAGGAGGAAGAGCCTGAATCAAGCTTAAGTCTTGCAAAGACTCAAGCTTGGGGAGGGCCCCCAGGTAAGACGGAGTTCAACACTAGCTCGAGTCTTGCAAAGACTCAAGCTTGGGGAGGACCCCCAGGTAAGTATTTCTAACTTTCTTAATAAATAAATAAACTCCCTGTTTCGAATAAATGCTAGAATCTTGGTGTTATGCTACGCTTAAGGGAAATGATGATCGAGTTACAAATTAGCTTCCCATGTGTCGCATAGATGCAACTTCTACTCCTGACATATGTGTTATTTTTATTTGAGCATGATCACATCATGAGTATTGCTTATTTCCGTGGGTTGCATTTGTCACACCAAGTCTGAGCATTGTGGATTGTGATATGGCATGATTAGGACTTGTTGCAATTTCTTAGTATGGTTTCATCCAGAGACGTTTTTCTTGAATTGCTGCAAGTACCTAAAACCCTTCTGTTTTGGCACACTTCTCTTAGTGTGAGGATTTATTTACCTACCAGAGCCATATCATAATATTCGAAACAGCCCCACTCATAGCCATTTGCTTATGTATTGAGTTTTGTTAAGGCTTGATGTACTCTTGAAACTAAGCACTCCTAATTTTGGTCATAATTCCTTCGCGTGTGTTTTCGAAAATTTCTTTCCACCAAATAAAAAGGAGAATGTTTGGATAAATCAACCAAACATTTTTCAGAGTTTGCAAAACTTTTGGTCCATCCAAAAAGCTCAAGAATATTTCAAAATGTTTCTTTTGAACCATGCAAAAATTATGGCCCTTTGCACCATGGAGTAGTCAAAAAAAAAAAAAACTCCATGGTTGCATGACAAAAGTCAATGGCTATATGGTTCTTATCATAAACATCTTGAGCAAAATAAAGGACCAATGTTTTCAAAACCCCCTTCCACAAGTGTGAGTCCATTTTCTCCCCCTCCATCACATCATCTCTTATGACCAAAATAAATGGAGTTGCTATGTTGATTGAGACTCATTCTTTAGCTTTACAATATATGCATGGCACTTGTGCGTTCCATACCAAGCTCCACATACAAAGCCTCATTTGGTAGAAGGTAGGATGAGTGAAGCTTGTAGGAATAAGACTCACATCGGAGTGGTAAGAGAAGTGCCACCCAAAACGAAGGAGAATTTTTACACCTTACCTTGCAGCACATAAAAACTCTGGATGCATACCTGCTAGAATTGTTTACTTGTCCAAAAGTGTCGTTCCAGTCTTCAATGCTGCATGACAAGGTGTGACATATAAGCCCCACGATTTCTGCAACACTCATGAATATTTTGTGCTCTCGTAAACTTACCACTGTTTAGGGAGTATGTTGTTGCATCTTTATTACCCATGGGGCGCTTCTTTGTAACTCCTGATCCGCCGGTACCCTAAGTTGAGTTTGCTCGGGACGAGCAAAGTTTAAGCTTGGGGAGGTTGTTGGCGGTCGTTAAACCATGATTTGACCGCCACCCTACCGGTAAATAAATGCATAACACCAAGATTTTGTGCATAGTAGTTAGGAATAATGCTACTCCACAGGTTTTGGTGAATATTTGGATGCAGGAGTGAATAATGGAGAAAAGTGGGCCCAGCCAGGGAAAATCCCTGGCCGGCCGGCCCCACCCTAGGCCGGCCGGCCCCACCTGGTGGCCGCAGGCCCCGGGCTTCCTCCAGTGGGCTGGAAACTAATCCACAACGCATAATACAAGGCCAGCCCAGCAGATTTGCACCGCCATTCTAGAAGGTGGGCCATTTGGGCCTTAACTTGGCCCTCACTGCAATTCTGCCGACCCCAGCAAGGAACCGACCTTCAGACCGCCTTCAGGAAGTGATCTGGAGCGTCCAGGAGCAAGTCGGTGGCAAACCTTCAGGCCTAGGGGGGTGGCCGGCCGGCCGACTTTGTCGCCACCGCCCTCTCAGCTTCGGCCAGGGTGCTCCCACCGCCTTCACAAGCTATAAATTGGACCCCTCGGCCTCCGAAGCAACTCGCACCATCACACTTCATCCAAGTGTTCATTAGTTTAGTAGTAGCTTTGGGAGTTAGAGTAGAGTAGAGTAGAGTGAGAGCTCTCTCGGGCTTCCGGAGTCTTCTCGGAGTTCGGTATAGTTCTTGTATCGTTACTCTTTTGAGATATTATTTTATTCAATATATAATTAGTTTTATCTTTATTTATTTCTTTTAGTAATTCTTTTCTATTTAGTTTATTTATTCTGTTAAGTAAGTGCTCGTAGAAGTCTTCTTGTGGGATTCGTGATTGTTGGAATAGCAAGTACGAGAGAATGCCTTCGTCGGAGATGACGTCGTGTGAAATCTGTGCTTGTTCATTCTTAGATAGGACAGCTCCGTTGATCAAGAGTAGTTCCTCTAGGCGGGTTGTAAGCGTGGCGTTTAGATCTTGGCCTATGCACGTTTGGCACCCAGCCCCACGGAGGATGGTAGCCGCGAGTGTATGTGACAGCTGCACCGGTCTCTGTAATCCACCACGTCCGGGTTGGACTCAGCAGGGTCTTAATTATAGCATACGGTTCCCTAGGTTTGAACTAGCATCATCGGTTGACCTAGCACGTGTGTGCCCCGAAACGACATGACTTGTATGTGTGTGATCTTAACTAGAGTAGATAACCTTTGTAGATTAGACTACTAGAAAGAGTAAATACTAGGTAAACATACAGGTAGCCTTAGCTCTATCTCGTTGCTCTCCTAAATGTATACTACAGTTTTTCTTATATTACCTTGGATTTGAGGATGTGTGTGCCATCCATATATATCATGCCTATCTTACCCCCGTCTCAAGTATAGTTTGATACATTATCCTTTCTCCAAATTATCCAGTGCATTGCTACTGTTCAGCTCCCTTTTGCTCTACTTCCCTGCGGAAATATAAATACGATAACCCTGGAATACTCCAAGGTGAAATGCTACAATGGTGATCCGTGCGCTTGCGGAATTAATGAATTTAATTTTATCGCATAAGAACCGCCAACAATATCAAGGAGAGGTTGTTTATGTCTCACCTTGCTACGCTGCGAAGGAGGGTCCTCGGGCAGCGCGGGCAGGGCCGGTGCGAGCTCGGGGCGCGGACGGCGGCGTCGAGCCTAGGGCCGACGTGAGGTCGGGGCAGGCCGCGAGGACGGGGAGGGCGGCGCGGGCACGGGCCGGCGGGGCCGCAAGGTCACGGCGGCCAGGTCGGGAGGGCGGCTCGGGGTGGCGGGGAGGAGGGCCGCCGGCGCCGCTGCGGCAGGGCGGCGCGCCGGCGCGAGGCGGCGGGGTGGGCGGCGCGGTGGGCGATGGCGGGGAGGGGAAGGGAGGGCGGAGGGGAAGGGAGGGCGGAGGGGAGGGCGGCGGGGAGGGCGCCGGCGCGAGGCGGCGGGGTGGGCGGCGCGGTGGGCGATGGCGGGGAGGGGAAGGGAGGGCGGAGGGGAGGGGAGGGCGGCGGGGAGGGCGCCGGCGCGAGGCGAGGCGGCGGGGTGGGCGGTGTTGGCGGTCGTTAAACCATGTTTTGACCGCCACCCTACCGGTAAATAAATACATAACACCAAGATTTTGTGCATAGTAGATAGGAATAATGCTACTCCATAGGTTTTGGTGAATATTTGGATGCAGGAGTGAATAATGGAGAAAAGTGGGCCCAGCCAGGGAAAATCCCTGGCCGGCCGGCCCCACCCTAGGCCGGCCGGCCCCACCTGGTGGCCACAGGCCCAGGCTTCCTCCAGTGGGCTGGAAAATAATCTTCAACGCACAATTCAAGCCCAGCTCGGCAGAATTCCACCGACATTCTAGAAGGTGGGCTATTTGGGCCTTTACTTGGCCCTCAATCCAATTCTGCCGACCCCACGAAGTAGCCGACCTTCGGACCGCCATCAGAAGATGTTCTGGAGCGTTCAGGCAAAAGACGGTGGCGAACCGACCGAAGGGACGGCCGGCCGGCCACCCCCCTAGGCCGGCCGGCCGACTTTGTCGGCGCCGCCTCTCCAAAGTCGGCCAGGGTGCTTCCACCGCCTTCACAAGCTATAAAAGGGACCCCTCGGCCTCCGAATCAAGGCGCACCATTACACTTCATCCAAGTGTTCATTAGTTTAGTTGAGTAGTAGCTTTGGGAGTTAGAGTAGAGTAGAGTAGAGTGAGAGCTCTCTCGGGCTTCCGGAGTATTCTCGGAGTTCGGTATAGTTCTTTGTATCTTACTCTTGAGATATTATTTTATTCAATATAATTATATTTAGTTTTATCTTTATTTATTTATTTTAGTAGTTCTTTTCTATTTAGTTTATTTATTCGTTAAGTAAGTGCTCGTAGAAGTCTTGTTGTGGGATTCGTGATTGTTGGAATAGCGAGTACGAGAGAGTGCCGTCGTCGGAGATGACGTCGTGTGAAATCTGTGCTTGTTCATTCTTAGATAGGACTGCTCCGTTGATCAAGAGTAGCTCCTCTAGGCGGGTTGTAAGCGTGGCGCTTAGATCTTGGCCTATGCACGTTTGGCACCCAACCCCACGGAGGATGGTAGCCGCGAGTGTATGTGACAGCTGCACCGGTCTCTGTAATCCACCACGTCCGGGTTGGACTCAGCAGGGTCTTAATTATAGCATACGGATCCCTAGGTTTGAACTAGCTTCATCGGTTAACCTAGCACGTGCGTGCCCCGAAACGACATGACTTGTATGTGTATGAGCTTAGCTAGAGTAAATAACCTTTGTAGACTTGACTGCTAGAAAAGTAAATAATAGATAAACATACAGGTAGCCTTAACTCTATCTCGTTGCTCTCCCAAATGTATACTACGGTTTATTTTATTACCTTGGATTTGAGGATGTGTGTGCCACCCATATCTATCATGCCTATCTTACCCCCGTCTCAAGTATAGTTGATACATTATTTCTTTCTCCAAATTATCCGATGCATAGCTATTATTCAGCTACCTTTTGCTCTACTTCCCTGCGGAAATATAAATACGATAACCCTGGAATACTCCAAGGTGAAATGCTACAATGGTGATCCATGCGCTTGCGGAATTAATGAATTTAATTTTATCGCATAAGAACCGCCAACAGGCGGCACGGTGGGCGATGGCGGGGAGGGGAAGGGAGGGCGGAGGGGAGGGCGGCGGGGAGGGCGCCGGCCGCGCTGTGGCCGGGAGGGTGTAACGGCGGCGGAAGGGCGGCGGGGAGGGCGCGACGGCGGCGACGTGAGTGAGAGAGCTCGAGGGAGAGTGAGTGAGGGAGACAGCGGTCGGAGCGAGCCCGGCTAAGTCCCGATCCATATTTCACCGTGTGCCAAGATCTGGGGCACACGGTGAACTACATTGTTCGCCGTGCGCCGCTGGTCAGGCACACGGCGAACTATTGGTCACTTCCGATAAGTGTCGGAACTTCCGACGCTACACAGAGAGTTCCTGTCGGAACTTCCGACATTTTCAGTACCCTAGGGTTTTATACATTGGCGGAAGTTCCGACATATGTCGGAACTTCCGTCACTGCCTAAAGGTGGCATACAGAAACTTTCTGGCGGAAGTTCCGACATATGTCGGAACTTCCGTCACTGCCTAAAGGTGGCATACAGAAACTTTCTGGCGGAAGTTCCGACATATGTCGGAACTTCCGTCACTGCCTAAAGGTGGCATACAGAAACTTTCTGGCGGAACTTCCGTGGAGTCTCGGAAGTTCCGTGACTGTAGGTCTTTTTGGCTTTGGTTGATTTTGGTTCCTTCACTCCTCTAGCAAAGATAGGTTTGTGGCTAGGTTATAAGGTACTTGAGCACTTGAGCATTGCATGTAAAAATCATTCCACTCCTCTTGAAAGTTCGGCATAAGTGAAAGCAAATGCGACAAGATAACCACAAGCACTAGGATTTAAACAAGCACCATACGACATAAAACATAGTCTTACACATATTACAATAAAGGTTTTGCAAATTGTCTTCAAACATTACACAAATCCAACAAGTCCAACAAACGAACGAACGATAGATAGATAGTGATCCACTCCCCCTAAATTCTCTCCCCCTTTGGCATGAAGGCACCAAAAGGAAAGAAGGAAGGAGAATAAGGTAGAGGGAATCACTCGGAGCCCTCATCATCCTCGGTCTCCTCATCATCATCGGCTTCCTCATCATCATCTCGTTGCATACGGGAAGAGGAAGCGGCAGCACTCTCATTGTAGGCTCGGTGGGTTGCCTCATAGTGCTCTATGGGGTCATCAAACTGTGGTTCCTCATCTTCCTCCACCTCAGAGCCATCTGGAGAGCAAGGCAAGTTCTGAGCACGAAGAGATGACTTGAAGCGACGAGTTTGAGCTTTGATCCTCCTCTTGTTCTCATGAATCTCAACAGCATTGGAGCGACAAATGTTGAAGATGCCCTTGAAGAAAGAGAGAATAGTGTCAGAGACTGTCTCGGGCTTGGATGGCCTAGAGCGTCGAGGATGGCTGGAGGATCCACTAGGAGCAGCGGGTTCATAGGCAGCAGGTTCTTCATCATCACCAACTGTGAGCCAGGCTAGTTTCTTGTATGGCTTGACTTGAAGCGGTTGATGCTTACACTCCTTGTCAAACACTATGTTGGTCTCTTGCTCAATCATGTACATGATGTATGGAGCATATGGGAAACTCCGGCGTGTATCCATAGATGCCTTGTAGATCTCGTCAACAATCATACCAAAGACACAAAATTCAGCTTCATCATCGTTCATTTGGTAGAGAATGGTCCGAGAAAGTCCAACAACTGAAGAGGCATCACCTTCCTTTGGGACAAGAGTCTTCCGAAACATGCGGTTCAGCACAGAGTAGAAGGGGCGGAGACCTTTTATGGTTCCAAGCTGAGCCTGTCTACCATAGTACATGGACCTCAGCTCATCTCCTTCCACAGATGGTGCAGTGGTGATGTCTTCTCTTCTCGCATCATCCCTTCCAAAGTGAAAGTACTCAGCAAATTTCTTGGTAGTGATGGAGAAGTGTTGACCTTGAGTCATCCAATAAACTTTGCCATTTCTAGCCGGAGAGATCCAGAGAGTAGCATAGAACTAGCAGATCACTTCAGCATTCCAATCATAACAAAAACCCATCAAGTCATACACATTCTTTGCCTTGCATGCTGCAATAATCTCATTGAACACTGGATTTTGCTTGTCTTCCATGTAGGTCCAATCAATATACTGCATTTCTGATATGATGTACTTCTTTGGGTGCTTGATCACAAAAGAGTAGTAGAAGTCTTGCTGAAACCAAGTGTGAAAGCGGGGATCCTCAGCCTCTCTCTCTTTCTTCTCCCCTGGGTTAACTTGGCGACGTTCTCTGAGACGATTGACAAACCTCTTGTAGTCTAGATAATCGTGAAAAGGATTCTCAACAGGGGCATGAATATGGACATTGGTCACATGAACCTTCTCCCCACTTGCACCACCCTCTTCTTGATCACCGGATGTAGCTGCCGCTTTTCCTTTACCCCGGCTTGTGCTTTTCCGAGATGGCATGGTGGTACCACGTTCCACATGCATGGTTCTAGCTGTCTCCTCAATGCGGATACCACCACGTCCAGCAGCCCTTTTTCTAGGAGGTTGAACACGCTCATCCGCGGAAGGATCGGACTCATAGTAGCTTTGACTGTTGCGGTTCGCTGCCCTCTTCTGCCGATCCTACCTTGAGTCCATCCTCAGTCCTTCACAAAGCAGTCAGGAACAGGAGATAAGTACTGGGGATCAATCATGGTAGACATGGAGGAATTGAAACTAGTTGCAAAGCACTGCACAGCGGCGGAAGTTCCGACATGTGTCGGATGTTCCGCCAATTGACGGAACTTTCGATACCTGGCGGAACTTCCGTCGTTGTGCAGTCCCGTGCAAGAAACGTCCAATGTACACACATCCACCACGGGAAACAAGAGATCTTCTAGGATATCAAAGACTACTTGCTAGGGAATAAGCTATCCAAAAAGATTGAAAGGAAACCTCTTGTCTAAGAAGATCGGGAAAAGTGCTCTATAATACCTTTTTCAAGGGATTGGAGAGCGGGAGATCGATTCGAAGGTGAGCCACGGAAGTTCCGAGAGTTGGAGAAGCCTTTGCACGGATCCTCTTCAAAAATCCGTGGTTGAACGCCAAAATCGCCTTTGGAGCCTTAGGGATCGGTTCGGTGAAAGAGAGAGAGTGAATGGATAGAATGAAGGGTAACTTCTCTCCCTTGGGGGATTAAACCCGAAGGCTGGCGGAACTTCCGGCAGGCGTCGGAAGTTCCGTCAATTGACGGAAGTTCCGTCGTCTGGCGGAACTTCCGACGAGAAGTTTCTGTATAGATTTTGGGCGAGGTTGACGGAAGTTCCGACGGGTGTCGGAAGTTCCGTCACTGAGGAGGAATGTTGGACAGTTGGGGTTGTTTTCACTTGTCCTTTATCACCAAAACCCACAAGGGAGGCCTAGATGCACTTTCAGTTCTTTATAGCCTCGGACATCACACATATCATCAAAAATACACATATAACACATAAATCGTCAATATATCACACATATCACCAATATATCACATATATCATCAATACGACACATATATCATCAATACGCACATATATCATCAATACGCACATATATCACCAATATGTCACATATATCATCCATATCATCCATATGTCACATAAGTTCAAACACATCACATGTCCACATAAGCAAATCCATAGAAATAAAAGGGTACATAAGTTCAAATACATCACAAGTTCACAACATTGACAACTGAAGTTCACATCTCAAGTTCACAATTCACAACATAAGTTCACAACAGAAGTTCACAACAACAGTTCACAACCAAGCTCGCGGCGTCTCCGGTGTACTTTTCTTGAGTACTTGCCCCTTCGAGCGTCTCCTCATCTTTGGAGTTCAACTAAATGTACCCTTCGGTGTTGAGACGTGATGTCACATCATCTCAGAGGAACTTTCATGGCTGAAGGGACTTTTGAGAGTTGATATTATCTCGGTGGAACCTTCGTTTGATGTTGTCTCCTGTACTACGGTGCCACCTTCGTTTGATGGTGTCTCCGATACTACGGTCGAACCATCGCTTGATGAATCGGGTGCTTCAAGAAAGTAACCTGATGCATGAGGGATCCGCATGAGGTAGCGCAGTTTTTGGACTGTCTAGGTGCTTAAGTTTGTAGTTAGGGGGCGATGTATAGACTGGTTGTAGCATACCTGCTTGCTGACGACCTGCTCCATGTGCACCTTCTGTTCCGGAAGTCCCCGCACCCGCGTCACCATTTTGTTGCCGAAAGAGTGTGTAGCGGAGTCGTGGGCGGGTTTCTGCAGTAAGAGTGACAATTGTTAGAGGAAACAATGTAACATTATCAGAGCAAGGTTCTGTTGTAACTGTAGTTACCGTTGGCCTGAACTGTCTCTGGATCACCCGGTGGATCTGGTTGTACCTTAATCCAAATTGGCCATATGCTCAGTAAGGAACCACATCTTCTGCGGATGCCAATATGGGCCATCCTAGGTATAGTTGATGGGCGTGCATGTGTTAACATGCCGAATGCGAGATCATGCGGCCTCAAACGGATTTCGGTAACTTCACATATGTTCGTGAAGATTCTAGATACTAGAACGGGCTGGTTCCAAAGACTGGTGGCAGTCCAGTTACGACAATCTTCAGTGGTTGGTAATTTTCGGTAATTTGTGGGGCTGTAGCTTGTATCTCGAAGTTGGGAACTGTGTTATCAATGGCTACAACACACTCACCATACAGGGGCGTCAGTGGTAACATCGCAATGTGATGTCCCTCAATTTGAAGGGATGTTCTACTCAAGATCCGATTGGTTGCATCGAATGAGCCGGAGAACAACACATAATCAGAAAGGTACCGGGAGATCTGCTGTACCGGAAGCACCACACCCGTCTGGGTCTGTAAGGCCTCCTTTATCGTCATGCGATCGATCTCAGTGAAGGCATAGGGAGATTGGCTCTTCATAAGTACTACGAGGCCTAAAAGATTTGCATCATTGCACCTGACCTCAGCCTCATCAAAGATCATGTTTGGGAAGTGGAAAGACGCCATCAGTTGGTGCTCCGGTTCAGCTCCGAAGGCCTCTTCTCCTGCAAAATAAGATTGATGTGTAACTAGAATAAAATCTTCATGATTGATGTAACTTCATTATCTTACTCAATTGGATAACTAACTACATATGAAACTAAAATTGCTAACTGAAATTGCTAAGTAAAATTAGCTAACTAACTAATTTGTTTCAAATAAAATCTTAAATTACTCTCGGGCTCTAGCTACCTTAAGTTTTTGTATTACTTTTCACTATTCAAATTAACATCTGCATTTCTAGGCTCTAGCTACCTTAAGTTTTTCAAACTAAATATCCTTGGCCATGTGGACATATATGACACATTTTTTTGTTTTATGTCATCTTCCACAAAAGATCTAATAATACTGTCTTATCTTCTTTCTTTTCCCTGCATGCATATCATATCAATTTGAACACCACAGAGACTGAGTTTCAATTTGCAATCATATCAAAACAGAACCTTGCAACCGAGAGGGAAATCACCGCTCGCCGGCGGGTGAGGGTGAGCTGAGTGGAGCCGCTTGTGCGCCGTGCCCTTGGTGAGGAGCAGCGAGCACGCGCCGAGCAGCGTGGCGATGGAGGAGACGAGCAGCGTGGCGATGGGTAGCTGCAGTCGACGGCGCGGCCTTCGGCGGCGAGGAGGAGGCGGTTGAAGGCCGGGTCGGCGTCGATGAAGGGCTCCGGGTTGGGCGTCTTGTACGCGCTCGTCGTTGAAGGGCTCCGGGTGGCCGGGGGCGCGGGCCTCGGGGCGGGTCGCCGGCGGCGCGCAGCTCGGGGCCGGTGGCCGGGGGCGCGGGCCACGGGGCGGGTGGCCGGCGGCGCGCAGCTCGGAGGCGGGTGGCCGGGGGCGCGCGGCCTCGGGGGCGGGTCGCCGGGGGCGCGCGGCCTCGGGGCGCAGCGCGGAGGCGTCGGAGGACGCGCCGCGGCGGCGGAGGTAGGGAGGGTGGGCGGCGAAGGAGGGAGCGAGCGCCGGTGAGCCTGTGAGAGAGAGAGCGAGTGAGGAACAGAGAGCGCGCGAGAGAGAAGGCGCTTCCGATAAGTCCTCGCCGAATCGCCGTTGTTGGCAGTCCTTAGCCTAACAGATAAAATCCGCAAGCGTACGGATACCGATGTAGCTTTCACCTGGGAGTATTCCAAGGTATCGTATTTATCCACAGGGAACGTGAAGTGTACTATCTCAAATCTAATCAAGTCCGGGCAGTTGAGCTAAGAGATAAATAAAGCAATAAGCGAAAGAGTCCTAGGGCCAGGCAATCTAATGATAAGGAGTTATAGAGCTGGGCAACTTGGTAAGATCCTTACTCTATTATTCGTTTCGGGGCACACGCATGCCAGAGTAGCAACCCGAGAATTAGGTTCAACTACTAAGGGGAACTACGTGCTATTGAAAACCCTACCAAAAACAATGACCCGGACGTGGTGGATTACAGAGACCGGTACGCCTGTCACACGTACTCGCGGCTACCATCCTCCGTGGGGTCAAGAGCAAATCAGGGATAACTCTAGATCTAAACACCACGTTTATATCTATCGTCACAACTAGCGAGCATGCGGTAAGCTAGTCTATGCAATAAATAAATAAATATTTAAAGCATACCTGAAACCCACAAATAAATAAAGCAGAATATCTCACTTTATTGCCCGACCAATAATCTCCTTACATGTTACCCGGCCCGGGAGACTCGGACGACTACTCCCAGGCGAGGAGCATACCCGAGGCGACGAAGAAGTATAGTCCCGGCATTCCGGGACTACTCACTCTCCTAGCCTCTCACTCACTCCCTACACTACTATGTGGGCAGCGCTTCGCTTCTCACTTCTCTTCAAAACTCATGTGTCAAGGTGCAAGTTGAGAGTGAGGGGGAGGTCCTCTATTTATAGTGTGGAGCTTCCTTGGGAGAGTGGAGAAGGTACCTTCATGCTAGGGTAATCTTGTGGATATTCCTTACTTGCCGACGTCTCCTTACTTAGCCGGTGCGTCAAGTTTGCTTGCCACCGACTCTGGAACCGACTGGAAAAAGATGGGCCGATTCGGAGAAAATAGTTGGCCGGCCGGCGTAGGGCCTAGGCCGGCCGGCGGTCTTTTTTCTCCAAATGCCTCAAATTTTTGTGGGCTGGCCCCTCTTAGTGTGACCATTAAGATCCACGGTCTTGCTCTGTGATTTGACGCCTTTTTGAGTGGTTGATGGGCTTGTTTGTTGGGCCTTGCGCAGTGGTCGATACTCCGAGCTGGGAAATACTTGTTGGCCATTTGATCCTTGATGTTTGAGCCCATTGGGAGATGCCCGGGGCTGCTGGACCATGTTGAGATCCAACATAGGCCGGCCGGCCTATGATGGGGCCGGCCGGTAGCCTTTTGCTCCCATTTATGGTGAATTTCGTCCTGCAGTTAAAATATCACCAAAACTCGTGGAGAGGCATTAATTATAAATAATATTCTATTTTGTACTTGTGTGAGCCTCATTTATTAGTAAGTTGGCGGTAAAGATTGGTCAAATAGCGACCGCCAACACCCCCCCACACTTAGATCTTTGCTCGTCCCGAGTAAAGTAAACAAATAAGAACAAGACTGAGCAAAGGCTAAGGTGAGTACACAACATCTTCTCTATCATGCAATGCTAACTTAGAGCTCAATCATTGACTTTCCATGCCCACGGGTTTTATGGTGGCTAAATACCTTGTCTTCAAAAGTTGAGAAATGGAACAACACATAGAAAGATCACCTGTCCTAAAAAAAAATTCTGGAGTTTTCTTTCTTTTTTTTTTCAAGAAAATTTCAGAACACAAGTCTTCTCAAATGATGCTCTTAGTCGCTCAATGTGTATGCTTTCCTCACCAGGGCATTGTGTTGCCTCTTTTTTTTTTCTCCTACAACTAATAGGCTTATTTGTGGGGCGTGGTAGGGATAAAAGGAGGCAACCTTGCATCACATATATTGCTAAATCAAAAGACCGGATCCAAGGAGAAAGCAAGTCATACAATCAAATCAAGATGTGCATGTGTGTGGATATGTGGATGATGAAGATGGAAAAAAAATGATTACTCCTTTTTGTGTACCTTCCCTCTCTTTGTTTGAATTTTGAAAGCATGGCTACATTTTTTTATTTTTTTTCTCTCTCTTTTTTTTCAATCACTCTTCTTGTGAACATGATTTTTTTTTGACATAGCCATACCTCTTTTGCAATGATACTTCAAGAGATAGAGAGGTACATAAACATATGGAGCATTTATTTTGTGGAATAATGATGGCAATGGGTGACGCTAACTTCCAGTGTAGAAGTTAAGCATATGTGTATGGTGGAGTGTACGTGATCTTGATCATGAAAGCATGAAAAGCATCTCACAAGGGTCACAACAATTTTTGAAAAAGCTCAATGTGATAACAAGCAGCATATGTAGAGGTTTTCCATTAAAATCGACATATGGCTCTGGTAGGAATTTAAACCATCGAGAAGACTGTGAATCTAAAATCATTTTCAATATTTTACAAATAAAATCTCCAGAATTTGATTTCAAGACAAGATAAATCCTCAAGTGCTATACACACGACCTAACAGTTTGGACAAGGTTTTCCTATAAAGAATGTTTTCCCATGGGACATCAGAGCAGTCAAAGAATAAACTTTATATAGCAAGCATGAGAGATGGATGATTGTGTTTGAGAGCATTCATAATATTTTTTTTTCATTTTACTCTCAATCATTATTGGATAAGAAAGCGTGGGCATAAAAATCAAGGTGGGGATGAACAGGAAGCAAACCGATATTATAATGTCACCATAAGCATAGTGTTGCTCCTTTCATCCTTGTGCCTCTTGTCGCGGTATATCCTTTTTTTTTTTCTTTCGACCTTGTTTCAACCTTTTCCTGAAATGGTTAGCAATAGATACCCGAAGGAAAGAAACATGCCCAAAATCTTGTTTGCCGGGTCATTTTATTTGAAAAGGAAAATTGATTTTTATTCTTTTTTTATTTTTTACTTAAAATTTTTTTTATAAAGGGAAAGAAATTATTAGAAAATCGGGTTACCTCCCGTGAGTGCTTGTTTAAAGTCCTGAGCTTGACTTGGGTTGCGTCCCATTCATGTTGCAGCCGTCCTTGACAGATGGATGAATCACTCTATACCTGGCTGCAAAACTCATGGAAGAAACCACAACGGGATTTGCAATATTTATGATAAACAAATGCATCTACAACAAGCCGTTTAAAAAGATCAAGCAATATAGGGTGGTTGCAGCCATTATATATATTATCATAAATATACGCCGAGGAAGGATATTTCTCAAATGAGCATGGAGCATGTGAATTTTCCAAAATAAAACTCCCGTGCTCGTTGAGACAATTCTCCTTGGGCTCTGATTTTTCTGCCTCGTGTCTTCACAGAATAAACGAATTCAGCCCCAAATCCTTGTCTGTGATACTCTAGAAGCAGCTCATATTCATCCCTTGAAATGTTTGCATCTTGTTCCACACTCGATTGATGTCCATTGTCTTGGAATGGAGCATCCGTCTTCATGTCCCTGTGTGCATCACAATCCAGTTGCCCAAATACATCTCTCCTCTCATCCGGAAGAAACCTCGCACCACTATTATTAGGTACAACATTGGCTTTAGGAGGATTCTCAAGGATTGGAGGAGGAGTGTCAAGAATGGGGAAAGGATTTGATAGACATGGTTGACATGGCTCGGGTGTGTGTGTTTTCTTTGCTCTCAGGGTATGAATATGGCTCTTTTGGTTCGATGTCCAGATGATGATTCGCCTCTACTGGATAAGGCCTTGTAACCCCGAAATTGGATAGATTGACCTCTTCGTCGTGAGAACTGAGAGGAAAAACTGGTTCATTTTTCACAGGGGGGAGGTCTTCAGTGAGAGAATTGCCTTTCTGGGACAATCGTGCATCCGAAGCACAAGCAAAAGGTGGCTCAGAAACTTCCTCGGTGGTTGGAGTTTGGAGGAAGGTTGGCTCTGGGATGGGTTGTTCGATGTGTGCTACTTCGGATGGTGGTTCTGGAGTGGAAGGCTCATAGACATACATAAGGATATTACCAAGGAGCCTTGCTCCTTCAGCTGGTGTTTTATCCAAGAAGGAACCCTTTGATGCAGCATCTAGAAAGTTACGGCTCGTTGGACTGAGTCCATAGAAGAAATGTTGCAGGCAAAGTGGCTCAGGGATACCCAGATGTGGCCCTTCGTGGGTGTAGGACAGGAAACGATCCCAGGCAGCTCCTAATGACTCATTACTGCCCTGCTCGAAGGTCATGACCTTCTTGCGAAGAGCAATAACCTTGTAGAGAGGGAAATATTTAAGGCAGAAGAGCTTTCGAAGAGTGATCCAGTCTCCTTTTGCTCCACCCACATGCCTTTCATACCAGAGCTCTGCTTGGCCAGTGATAGAGAATGGAAACAACATCCATCTAAAACTGTCCTGCGGGACGCCTGATGTCACCACAGTGGAGCAGAGCCTCTCGAAGCATCGCAAATGAGTGTACGGATTTTCATCCTCCTTCCCAGAGAATTTGGATTTCTGAACCAAGAGTATGAGTTCAGGATGAATCTCATAACTCGGAGCTGTGATTGGTGTGGATGCGGGTGGGGGCTCCAGAGTTTCCCCTTTTGGAGCATTGGCGTAGAAGATGGAAGAGGGATTCATGGTTTAAGGATAAAAGAAAATAAAAGGAAAAAGAAATTCTAAACTAAAGGTACGGGCGAGACGGGACTCGAGAAAGTACAGCTACCGTTCCCCGGCAACGGCGCCAGAAAGCTTGTTGGTAGTCCTTAGCCTAACAGATAAAATCCGCAAGCGTACAGATACCGATGTAGCTTTCACCCGGGAGTATTCCAAGGTATCGTATTTATCCACAGGGAACGTGAAATGTACTATCTCAAATCTAATCAAGTCCGGGCAGTTGAGCTAAGAGATAAATAAAGCAATAAGCGAAAGAGTCCTAGGGCCAGGCAATCTAATGATAAGGAGTTATAGAGCTGGGCAACTTGGTAAGATCCTTACTCTATTATTCGTTTCGGGGCACACGCATGCCAGAGTAGCAACCCGAGAATTAGGTTCACCTACTAAGGGGAACTACGTGCTATTGAAAACCCTACCAAAAACAATAACCCGGACGTGGTGGATTACAGAGACCGGTACGCCTGTCACATGTACTCGCGGCTACCATCCTCCGTGGGGTCAAGAGTAAATCAGGGATAACTCTAGATCTAAACACCACGTTTATATCTATCGTCACAACTAGCGAGCATGCGGTAAGCTAGTCTATGCAATAAATAAATAAATATTTAAAGCATACCTGAAACCCACAAATAAATAAAGCAGAATATATCACTTTATTGCCCGACCAATAATCTCCTTACATGTTACCCGGCCCGGGAGACTCGGACGACTACTCCCAGGCGAGGAGCATACCCGAGGCGACGAAGAAGTATAGTCCCGGCATTCCGGGACTACTCACTCTCCTAGCCTCTCACTCACTCCCTACACTACTATGTGGGCAGCGCTTCGCTTCTCACTTCTCTTCAAAACTCATGTGTCAAGGTGCAAGTTGAGAGTGAGGGGGAGGTCCTCTATTTATAGTGTGGAGCTTCCTTGGGAGAGTGGAGAAGGTCCCTTCATGCTAGGGGAATCTTGTGGATATTCCTTACTTGCCGACGTCTCCTTACTTAGCCGGTGCGTCAAGTTTGCTTGCCACCGACTCTGGAACCGACTGGAAAAAGATGGGCCGATTCGGAGAAAATAGTTGGCCGGCCGGCCTAGGGCCTAGGCCGGCCGGCGGGCTTTTTTCTCCAAATGCCTCAAATTTTTGTGGGCTGGCCCCTCTTAGTGTGACCATTAAGATCCACGGTCTTGCTCTGTGATTTGACGCCTTTTTGAGTGGTTGATGGGCTTGTTTGTTGGGCCTTGCGCAGTGGTCGATACTCCGAGCTGGGAAATACTTGTTGGCCATTTGATCCTTGATGTTTGAGCCCATTGGGAGATGCCCGGGGCTGCTGGACCATGTTGAGATCCAACATAGGCGGCCGGCCTATGATGGGGCCGGCCGGTAGCCTTTTGCTCCCATTTATGGTGAATTTCGTCCTGCAGTTAAAATATCACCAAAACTCGTGGAGAGGCATTAATTATAAATAATATTCTATTTTGTACTTGTGTGAGCCTCATTTATTAGTAAGTTGGCGGTAAAGATTGGTCAAATAGCGACCGCCAACAGCCGTGTGCCCAGATCCAAGGCAAACGGCGAATAGAAACTTCACCGTGTGCCGGGCCCACGGCACACGGCGAACAAAGTATTTTTTTTTAACTGACCACGAATCAGGTTTAATTTCATAAATTTGTAAACGCGCATATCCTAGCCCATTCGCCGTGTGCCCAGATCCATGGCACACGGCGAACAAAGTAATTTTTGTTTTCACTTACCACGAATCAGGTTTTCTTCATAACTTTCTAAATGCGCATTTACTTGAGGATTTTAAAGTACCTTTTTAAAAAACTAATATAATGCCTTGGACAAATGAATATTAATTTGGCACACACAAAAAATTATTATTTCATTTACTTATTGGTTAAACTGAATTTATACAAATTAAAATGATATAATTGTCGGTTATGACATTAAATATATCAAAATAGTCCGAAATATAACTAAAAATAAAGGTGAAGCATTTTGTGTTGTCTATTGTGTATATTACAAAGTTTTGAACTGAAATTCAAATTCGAACATCTTTGCATCTATGAACTTAACCTCATCTTTTCTATTCTATATGGAACTTCATCGGGAAATCTTCAGGTTGTAAACATCGTACGTGACAAAATATGCAAAAACAGCTCAACTATTTACTACATACTTGGTATATGATAAAATGATATTTTGACAAATTTCATGAATTTCAAACTTTGTTTGAATTGTATAGAGTTTAAATACTATTTCTTCCGACGGTCGTGATAATGTTTCGTGAATACAATTTTTAAAATTTCATTCAAACTACTGGATAAGGCCTTACACTAGCCTTAATATCATGAATATCATTTTTTTACTCACTTTATCCTATTATTTCATGCACCTGCAGTTCAAATTTCACTTATTCGAAAAAAATCTTTTAAATGAAATAAATTGGTTACATATACTAAACAGAACGAGAATGCTCCATATTGAAACATAGGAAACCAAGCAATATATAAAAAGTAGAGAAAAGGTTGTAGAGGTGGAATGCAAAAAAAAAAATTATTGTTTGCCGTGTGCCAGAACTGCGCACACGGCAAAAATAACTGTGTGCCGTGTGCCTTGTCTCTGGCACACGGCAAACTGTGGGCCCAATAACGGACGGCGCTTGCCGTTCGCCCATAGCTTAACGGCCAGAGTTTGCCGTGTGCCCTGATCCGTGGCGCACGGCAAACAGTGTGTTTACCGTGTGTTGGCCTTTGGCCACACGGGAAACAGGGCGTTTGCCGTGTGCCTGGGTTTTGCCGTGCGTCTGTCGTTCTGCACACGGCAAACTACCTCTTCGCCGTGTGCCCGACAGAAAGCTCACGGCAACCACTTATGCACACGGCGAATTTCTGTTTTCCGGTAGTGGTGGGTCTATGGACCAATCTAAGTTATTATTGCGTACTGTGCGCTTTCCTTCTCGTATAATAGAGGGTTTTGATACTTCATCGGACCACACCGTTTGGAAATTTGACTGGGCCAATTGGATTCCAATACGATTTATTGGCTTCTCCAATCCGTAAAGAGGCTGCGTCTGGGACTCATCGTCGAGAGAAACGGAAAGTCCCGACTAGGACTCGACGCTAAACCAATCGTGACCGTCTACGACACGAACAATGTGCCTTGCGGAACGCTATATAACAAAACGACCCCGTCGCTGCAATTTCGTATCAGCTCCCGTCAATATTCTCTCTCGGTGCGCCGCAAGCGAAACCAAAGTTTAGTCGTCGTCCACCACC
The DNA here is from genome assembly GCA_012490785.1 of Eragrostis nindensis. NCBI lineage: Eukaryota > Viridiplantae > Streptophyta > Magnoliopsida > Poales > Poaceae > Eragrostis > Eragrostis nindensis. The sequence goes on from JAAXCT010000126.1 coordinate 394,252, forward strand.
ACCGATCCGGCAGCTCCCATGGCGGCGGCGGAAGGCGAGGAGAAGAAGATGATCACGCTGCACAGCTCCGACGGCGAGCAGTTCGAGATCGAGCAGGCGGTGGCGATGGAGTCGCAGACGATCCGCCACATGATCGAGGACGACTGCACCGACAACGGCGTCCCGCTCCCCAACGTCAACTCCAAGATCCTCTCAAAGGTGATCGAGTACTGCAACAAGCACGCCGAGGCTGCGGCTGCGGCCAAGGCCGATGCCGCCGGCGCCGACGCGGACGCCGCCGCCTCGTCGACGGCCACCAAAAGCTCCGACGACAGCAAGGACCTCAAGACGTGGGACGCCGACTTCGTCAAGGTCGACCAGGCCACCCTCTTCGACCTCATCCTGGCGGCGAACTACCTCAACATCAAGGGCCTGCTCGACCTCACCTGCCAGACGGTGGCCGACATGATTAAGGGCAAGAGTGTAGAGGAGATCCGCACCACCTTCAACATCAAGAACGACTTCACCCCGGAGGAGGAAGCCGAAATCCGCAAGGAGAACCCGTGGGCCTTCGACGAGTAGACAAGCTAGCGTGTTCCAAGCAAAGCCCCTAGATGCCTAGATTTCGTCCTCGTGTCATATTACCTAGCTCTATAATATGCTATGCTTTTTTTATGTGTCGTCGTTATGGTTGTAAGTTTTGGGGGAATAGTTAGGTCGATCATGGGTAAAAACTTAGATGTCGCACTGGTCAGCAACCACGAAAATTTAGTTTACTTATTATATATAAACAATATGTCAAAGTGTTTTAGGATTCCTAATTACGTGCAGTGTGCATATAGCAGTCCCCTTTCCGCTTGATATATCTGATTTTTTGCTTTTTGGCCCCGGTTACTTACACATCTCAAGCACACAAAACAGGTTTACTTAGACTGAGGATTACTAAAATCATGCCATGAAAACCGGTTTTCATGAAAAAAAAAACAAAGCAGATCAGCTCGAGGAGAAAGCTAAAGCAAGAGGCTGCATGCAGCATCATTCAAAGGCTCCAGGATATGGAGGTCTTGGAAAATTCTTTCTGTTATAACCCCAGCTTAGGGTTTGAAAAACTGCGGCTTTCAAAACCGCCAAAAACAGGTCAGTAATCCGGTAAAACCGGTCAGTTTTTATTTTTATTTTGCTACACTGTGTAGCTTTCGGTTTTAGGCAAAAACTGACAAGTTTTAGTAACCGGACCGGATAGGTAATTCCGGTTTTTTTGTTTCTGGTATGGTTTGGTCTATTTTTGTGAACATTGCCCTAGTCTTATACCAAACATTTTTGTTGTGATTACATAGTAGACACTCGCAAGGCACGCATACTCATCCTTATGAACGCACATACGCAAACCCTACCCCTATGAATATCTTCGAAGACTGAGTTGGCAAACTTTGAAATTGACGAAGTCACTACTAGCGCCTCACCGTCGACGGCCATGTCACCTACAGCTGAAAGCACAACGCCAATAAAATCCTAAAAAATTCGCTCCCACGGGAAGTCAAACCTGGGACCTGATGTGCTAATGAGACTCTTGTAACCACTAGGCTACATGCTCTTTCGCGTCTTATACCAAACATACTAGCTTGCTAGAATTTTGCAATAATTTCTTTGGAAATGCAAACATCCACTCCAGTTAGATTTGTGAGTTTATACATTGAAAATTCACTCGGAAGTTTTCAGAGCAGTTGTACTAAATTTACAACTATCAAGCTATAACAACATCATGACACGCGTGACTACATTCTCTATTACATATCTGGAGATACACGTACCGCACTGAGTGCGCATTCAAAATACTCACCGAGCTCAAGTTAATGTTTGTGTGGTTTTCTCTCGAAACATCAACATTTTTCTTTGCGCTATTGTTGCTATCATTAAAATTCTGTAAGACTCATTGTACAACATTATTCCTAGATACACACTATAATCTGTCTCGAAACAGAATTTTAATGACAAAAACTCATTGTACTCCGTGATGTCGTGGGATCTACTCAAATAGACATTATATTGTTGGACAAATAGAAATCTCTAGATATACACTATATTGTTGGACGGAAGGAGCATAATTATTTAGACCCTGTTTAGATCCGTCGAACTGACAATTAGACCAGGACTAAAAATGGCAGCTAACTATTCGTTGGGTGTCTGTTCGAAGGCTGAGCTAGTCCGCATTAGTCGGGTTCCTCATATTACTACTACTAGTCCCTTCTGTTGGGATCTTTTATGAACTAAAAATAGTCAACTATAACAATTAGTTTTTATCCGAACAGGACCTAAAAACAAGTGAAAGTGTACTCCAAAAGAGAGTGTTGAGCCTATCGTCCCTGTAGCCAATGCACGAAATCGAAAGGGAAATTTGCCTAATGACAGCTTTGCGGCTTGCATTTGAGGCACCGAAAAAGTTGATATTCGTTGCCGGACACAACTATTTGGTTAGATTGAGAGAAAGGAGGAGTAGTTAGCTAGTTATAAAGCAAAGGGTTATTTGATTTGAGTTGTTAAGATTGGTGGATTGACACTTTTCACACGTTTTATCGCAGGTTTGCATGCATGGTGATAGATGACATTACTTAATACTTTTCTCTCGTTTATTCTTTCCCTTAACATAATACTTTTCTCTCGTTTATTCTTTCCCTTAACATATCCACTCTATTCATATCTTAACAAAGCAGTATTATTGTTAAATATGGCAAGTCTAGAGAAAGCATGTGTCTAATAAGCTATTTGAGAACCATCTCAGTGTTGGGCTGCACCACCTTCATCACTCCTTTTCGATGTGCTCTGTCTTCTGTTTCAATGCATAGCCAGCCGTTGTGTACCAAATCCGGCAACCGAAGCTAACCGAAGCTAGTTTCATGATCTGCTGGCCACCGAAGCTGTCGAAGTTTGCTTGGTTCCGAGTAGGGGTGGAACATATCGAATGCGGATTGGATAGTGTCTTTCTCACATTCACATATTTATTTATAAACAAATATGAATGTTTTCGAATACGAATACAGATCGAATATTAAAAGAATATGAAAACAAAAGCTAATGTCTCTATAATTTGGTCGGATATGGATACATCTACTCCCTCCGTCTCAAAATAATTGACGTTTTAGCACTTGGCACGGAGATTAAGAAAAGTTGGTAAAGATAGGTGCGCAACAAACGAGGAGGAGAGATATAAAGATAGAGATGTATTGAAAAGAGAGAAATATGCATTGCGAAATGAGAATGCCAATAAGCTAGAGTGCCAATTAAACTGGGACGGAGGGAGTAACTTTCTATGGTGTCAAGACAACTACTTCACTTTCTTCTCTCTAAATAGTTTTTAATAACTTTATTTCTGTAGCGTTACCGCTTTTCACAGGATCGAGCCGGAAGTGCCGGTGAACGGACACAGATAGTACATCACATAAATAGCTCAAATTTACATCTTTAAGTTATTACATTAAGTCTGAAATGATTTAAAACACGAGTAGCACAGCGGAAGTCTACAGAGATACTACAATTCTCGACGATACATGGCCGCACATCGAAACCCTACGATGTGGACCTGGAGACGATCTCTGCTGGAACTCCATCAAGCGACAGCGGAAGCAAGACAAACCTGTACAAAAACATAACGAGCCAAACCCTGAGCAACTAATACTCAGCAAGACTTACCCGTTAACATGGCCAACTACAGCCGACTCCTAGCATGCAAAGGCTACAAGGGGTAGGCTGACTCAAGTTGCAAAAACATCACTAATTACTTGGTCCTTACTTTCAAGTTTTAGCTCAGATTTAGTATTTAACCAAGTATCATGTTTTGCAGCTAACAACTAGAACAGACAAGTAGAATAATCAGGCAATATAGTACAGTAAATACAGTAAGTAAAGCAATAATCATATATATCATCATCATCGTCGTCCATAATCACACTACGATGTGACTCAGCGAACAAGAGTGCTCATTTCCGAGAGCGGCGGCATCGATGTATATCCTACAGGAGAAAACCTGACCACACGACATATGCGCCTACGAACAGACCACATATGGCAACCTCTCACAAAGCCCCCGCAAGGCCGAAATCTAGCTGCTGCTCCCGGCGAAATATTGGGACCTCCCCCACGCGACACCCGGCCCCGACGTTGTCCGCGGGTTGTCCCATTCCCCCGTAGCAGCAGGGTAAGGTTCTCCCCACGGTTGCTAAGCTACGTCGGTTTACTGGTGCCCATATCACCAACATGTGAATCAGTACAAGTCAAACTTGCTCAACAGGGCCAACAACGAACGGTCCTTAATCGACACAGATAGGGCTACCACCATGAAGGCCCAGCCTTCCCAAACCATCCTATACAAACAGTCCCCGTCCGGTCTCCAACAACCTATAGTTCTTCTAGTACAAACCAAGGTGTCGTGGTCCTACCATGCGAGTGGGACCTACCACTCGACTTCTACCGATCACTAGCAGCTAAGCATAGCAGCGCTAACGATCGACAAAAGACTAACACTACTAACAGGGAGATCAAGGGTAACCAGGAAGGGTAAACCTAATGCAGTTCTAGGTTCCAATCACCTCCTATGAACTTTGAATTCATTCAAAATCAACCTCAGCAAAAAGATCAAATCTTTCTTTTTCTATCGGGCTGCTCTCTCTTCTTCTCCCTTTCTCCGGCCCATCAACCCCATCGGCCCGGCCGCCCTTTCCTCTCTTTCTCTCTCTCGCTTGGGCCGCTCCGCTCCCGGCCCAGCTTCGCCCGCGCCAGCCGTCCCGGCCTGCCAGCCCAGCCTGCTCTCCCTCTCTCTCTCTTTCTCTCGCCGACGCATGGGCCCCGCACCCGTCGCCTACCTCCACCCGCGCTAGCGCAAATCGCGCGAGCGCCCATTCCGGCGTGCTCCCTCACCGCCGTTGTCTTGTCGAGCTCCAGGGCCGACGCCATGTTGACGGTCCTTAGACCCAGTTTTTGACCGTCAATTAGCTCTATAAATAAGGAAGAACTAACACTTGTTACTTGCATTTTGTTATCAAATAACCTATTTCCACGTGTACCTCTAGATTTGGATGTGCAGGTGGAAAACAGGGATTTCCAGGTGTAAACAAGGCCCAAGGCGACGATTCCAACACGTCCATCAAACGACGCTCGCCGCGGGAATATAATTCAAGGATTAAAGGCCCAGAACCACTCAGAATATCAACTGAGGCCACGCACCTGGAAAAGAGGCTAAAAGGCCGAGGGGAGCCAACCTGCCAAAGCCCAGCCCAGGGGGGGCCAGGGCCAGGTCGGCCGACCCCAAACCCTAGGTCGGCCGACCTGACAGGGAGGCCCCCTGGGTCCATCTTCTTATGGCGGTTTGCAACCGACTTCAGGAGGTCGGTTCCACCTGCAATAAATGCCACCGACCTACGGAACCGCCTCAATTCCACCGCCTTTGAGGGCTATAAATAAAGGGGTACCCCCTCCCCTTGGAGGACACACAACACAAGAGGCTCATTCCCTCCTCCACACATCCAGAGCTAGGGGCTCTCTAGTTAGGCTTAGGCTGAGTAGTTGGGCTGCCCTTTTGGCTCCCAAGTCCCTTGGAGAGTTTGGGGTATATTCCCTTGTATCCTTTTACTCTCTTTGTAAGACTTATTTCTTTATCAATGGAATATCATCGTTCTTGTAGTAGTTATGTGCTTATGCTAGTTCATCGTTCATCCTTGATCTTGGATGAACGTTCTTCGTTTGTTCATGTTCGTTCATCGTTCGTTCATCGTTCATCGATGTTCGTTCATGATCGTTCATCGTTCGTTCGTCGTTCGTTCATACTCGATCATCGGTTAACGATGATCGTTCTTCATCGTTCATCGTTCGTCGCTCGTTCTTGAGCGACGAACGCCTATGCTTAACGTAGTGCTAGCTTTGATCCTTTGTCTAAGTAATCGCTTGCTAGACCTAGTTGTTCCTTTTGCTTAGTCATCGGGTCCATTGTCTTGCAAGAGTGCTCTAGGTTTATCGCCTTGCGAGGTGCCTCGAGGGATCTAGAGTTGTGGTTAGCTACGCTAGCATGGTGCTAGGGCTTCCTTTCCACCCTTGGATGCGTGTTCGTGCCCCACGGTTTGTAGAGGTAGGCGGCAGGTGGTGACAGCCCTGTCCGTCCCTTGTAATCCTCCACGTTCGGGTATGGCGTAGGAGTATATATGAAATGTCCGGAGATTGGGGCAGACTCTGATCGCTGGATCTCCCGATGATGGCTCGGCAGTAGAACAGCTTAGTCTTGGCTTGTGTGCAGCTTAGGCTATAGGTAGATGCTACGCACGCTACTTGACGATGTACATTAGGAGTAGCAGTTCTTCTTACTTAACCTTAGTCTAGCCTAGAGCCGCCTCTCGCCTTTTATCAGAGAGTGGAAATGCCTGCTGTGTGTGTCGCACTATCCTCTATCCATACATTGCCTTACCCCTGTATTTGGATATTGGTTATGATCTATCATTTGTAACACCATGAGTATAAGTACACACTTGTCAACCACGTCTTCCTTTGGGAAAATATAAATAACGATACCCTGGAGTACTCTCGGGTGAAATGCTACAACGGGTTATCCGTGCGCTTGCGGATTATCTTTTATGATTAAATACTAATAATACATATCTGGCACTCGTTGCTAGTTGTGGATTATTATGTATCCTAAGCAAGTAACTTAACCCCAGGTATTTCTGGCGCCGAACCGGGAATATTCACTCTAGGCCTAACCAGCCTAAGGTGGTGTTTTCTGTTTGGTGTAAGAAATACCAACAAGCATTTCTGGCGCCGTTGCCGGGGAAGACAATTGTTGACAAGTGTATACAATGATTACTCATGATTACACTTGATGTGATTTAACCATTTCCATTGCAGGCTAACCTTGATCTGTTTTCTCTCTTTGATGTGAAAACAGGATAGTGTATGCGTGGATTCAACCTGCCGGAAAACTTCGTTGATAATCCAGAGTCGCTTGTAAGGAAAGTCCAACCCCGCGTCGACTCTCCCTCACAAGCAACACTCCCGACAGACGAACCCACATCATCCGCACCATTATCACTTATTGACATGGCTGATCAAAGGACCCTCCGTGACTACTCTGCTCCCTCCGTTGCCAATGTTCCCGTTGGGCCCAATGTCAACGCCGGTGACGCAGGGTTTGCAGTCAAATCAAGCCTAATCACTATGGTGCAGGCCATTCCCTTTTGTGGAAAGGCCACGGAGGACGCCAACACTCATCTCCAGCAATTCCTTGAGATATGCAACACATCGGCAACCGCCGGAGTCAACCAAGATGCTATCAGACTTCGTTTGTTTCCCCTCTCCCTCCTTGGGAAGGCGAAACAATGGTTCTATGCCAATCGTGCTAGCATTGACACTTGGGACCGCTGTTCTACCGCGTTCCTCGCAAAGTTTTTCCCGTTGGGTAAAACCAATGCCCTTCGTGGGAGAATATCAAGCTTCCAGCAAGCCAACAATGAAACCATCGCCGAGGCGTGGGATAGGCTCCAAGATTACATATCCGCCTGCCCACACCACGGGATGGAAGAATGGCTCATTCTTCAACATTTCTACAACGGGTTGACACCAACAACCCGTGGACATATGGATGCCGCTGCTGGAGGAGCCTTCTTCTCAATGACCGTTGCTCAAGCTAAAGAACTTATTGAGAAGATGGTCTCCAATCAAGGGTGGAGCGATGAACGTCTCCAACCACGCTCTAAGGGCGTACACCCTATCAAGGAGGTGGACTTATTGTCCGCCAAGCTCGACCTCGTCATGAAGCGCTTGGACGACTTCAACACGCATAGTAGTGTTCGTTCACTTGACTCACGCATCACGTGTGAGGAATGTGGCAACACTAGCCATATGGGGAAGGATTGCCCCAACCATACCCATGAAGAAGCATTCTACATGAACAACAACAATGGGTATCGTCCAAGTGGAGGTCAAGGTTTTAACCAAAACCGCCAATCTTATCAAGGAGGTAATAATTTCTCTGGTTTTAATAATAATCAGCCTTCTTTGAAAGATTTGGTTTATGGCCAAGCTAAAATCAACGAATCAATCAACAAAAAGCTTGCTGCCAATGATCAAAGTTTAGAGAGTTTAAATTCAAAAATAGAAGGTCTTTCTTCCGCTTTCAAAAATCAGTTGAGCTTTAATAAAATGATAGAAACTCAGTTAGCTCAGCTTGCTGCTCTTGTTCCTTCTGCTAAATCTGGGCAGATTCCTGGGCAACCAGAATCTCCCATTGAAAAGGCTAATGTTATCACTACGAGAGGAGAAATGTTCTCTCGTAGGACTAACCATGCAGGGGAGAACAGGCAAATAAGAGGAGAACCTTCTACAATAAAATCTGATCCAGGCTTTCCAGTAATCTCTTGTGCAATCAAGAGATTCCACTTCGACTATGCACTGTGTGACCTTGGGGCCAGCGTAAGCATTATGCCCAAAGCAATCTTCGAGCAATTAAAGTACAGATTCCTCACACCAACAGCGATGCGGCTACAATTGGCCGACTCATCCTTTCGCTTTCCAATGGGGATTGCGGAGGATGTGCCGGTATTCATAAGAGGCCACACCGTCCCGGTGAACTTTGTGGTGCTTGACATGGATATTGATAAGGAAACGCCCCTCATCTTGGGACGTCCCTTCCTTAGCACCACAAAGGCCCAAATTGATGTTGGAGTTGGAGAAATCCGCCTCTACATCAATGGGAAGGAGGAGAAGTTCGAGTTTCAACCTCGGAAAGAACAATGCTCGATGATCAAGGTCAAGTATGGGCCAAACACCTCCAACATTCAAGAAGTTGAAGTGACAGCCAGGAAAACGGACAGCCTCATTGCTCTATGGAAGAACTTGGCAAAGATTGAAAATCCATCGCAGTTTCAACCAAAGAAACCTGCGACCACGAGGCCGGGATTATGGGCCAAGAACCCCGTCCCAAAGTCCGAGAAGCCACCTACACCATCAAAGATGAAACAAGTGTGGCAACTCAAGGTGCAGCCCTCTACGTCCTCATCTCCAAGGACCGGGTCCGCGCCACCAAGCTAAACCCGTTGGAGAAGTCTTAGCCCGTCGGACTTTAAACGACACGGCCCTGGCCGCCAGGAAAACCGGCATTATCATTCGGTTTGATTCTCTTTTCTTTTTGAACTTTTCCACCACATTTGCATTTGGATTTCTTTCCAAACCACTTTGCATATTTATTTCCTCCACCAAAATTTATTTGGATTTTTCCGCCAGCATATTTGAATTTTTCCCTCGCCATGCATTTAAAAATCAAAATTTTCAAAAATACTTTTGCGTTCAAAATGACTCATCTTTGGATGAAATTTTTGGACCACCCTTGTATCATCATGGAAAAGCCAAAAATATTTTTGCATGTTGAAATTTTTCATCAACATGTCGATTTTTGATTTTTTTCGAAAAATTTTGAATTCGAGGCAACCTTTTATTTGAAAATCTTTTTGAGCAAATATTTTTGAGGAGTTTCTGGACATAGCAACCATGGTCAATCTCCATTTGGCCGTTGAGGGCTGTGGGCCAAAGAGGCAAGCAAGTGGACCCCACAGGGGGTCGGCCGACCCCACTTGGCTGGTCGGCCGACCCAGGGGTGCCGTTGGGCGCGCTCCCCTTTGCCCCAACGGTCACCTGTCCTGTCCTCTTTTCGAAAATGGCCGTTATGGCTCATGTATATGAGGAGGTGGCCGGCCACAAGCTCTCTCCCTCTCACACTCTCATTTCCACTCCTCAACTCACTTCACTCCATTGCTCTCAAGTTTTCCATTGTGCTCATTGAGTTCTTGCCTCAAAATTCTGCAAAAATATTTCTCCTTTGGTTTGCTTTGCAGTTTTGTTTTGGTTTGGTTTTCCGAGTTGCGTTTTCTCGCTTGCAAGAACACCGACGGTTTCATCGATTGGTTTTCACTCTCATAACCCGTTCGGAGTTTTCGTTCTTGCGTTCTTGCTCGACCTCGCTGCAGCATGAAGCGCGCCGGCAAAGCCTTCGCCTCGCTGCTCCGGTCCGGGAGCACAGGCTCGGGTTCATCTCGACCTCGCACTCGCGCCCGCACCGCCACCGAGCAAGTGTCAAGCCCTCAACATGAAGCCGCAACGGAGGAACAAGCCAACACCGAGCATCGTCTTCTCGTCGACACCGACCTCGACTTGGTGGGCGACGAAGAGATGAGCGCCTACGAAGCTCTCCGACTCCGAACATTTGCTCCTACGCGAGCATTTGATCCGGAACTGCTGCAAAAGATTGGTATGGATGCTGAATTTTCTCGAGTATTTAAAGCAATAGGGTGGGATAAGTTTGCAAGTGTAGATGAGCAGGGTTCCCGCTTACTTACATTACATTTTTTATGCACCCTACGCGTGGTAGATGACGGTTTTACCTTTCGGTTTTTCCGGGAGGAATATCATTTGACATGGAAAATCCTTAGTCAATGCCTCGGCTTTAATTCTCGCTGCACCATTGATGTTGATAGTTCGATTCCGGGTTACTCAAAGTTAGCTTTTTGGCAAAGAATTTCTGCATCTCCTACTTGTGAGAAACCCCGAACTAATCACATTCATCATCCTACCTTGCGCTTGTTGCACATGTGGCTTGGCATTACCTTGTTTCCTAGAAGTGATATTAGGATTGTGCGCGAGGATGATCTGAAAATTCTTTATGCTATGGTTGAGAAAATAAAGATTGCTCCTGTCATGTCCGTGATTTCGCAGTGGTTAGAAAATTTTAGAATGACTGGACCAATTGAGTGCACCTCGTTGATTACACGTATTGCTGCGGGTGTTGGTGCTTTGCATGATGCTAATGTTGCTTATATTGATACACCCCGCTCTCTTATCACCGAGGATTATCTTATTCAAGGTCATACACTTAAGCATGGTCCAAATAATTCTCTCATATTTTTATTATGTCGGTTATACAAATGAATTCCCGTTACCTAACCGGGAACTTCGTTTGTATGGCTGTAAAAATCTAACCACACCTCTAGAAAGAGAGGAGGCTGCACGCAGGAGTACTTCTTCTCGCAGGAGGACGCGCAGGCCGGAGCCGACCGCCGACACCGGGATACCCGCACCGCAGCCCATGGCCTATGCACATGGGCCAAGCTACGGTCACGCCGGGTATGGTCCCGGTGGGTACACCACTCCACCACCGTTCGAGGTCGGCGGCTCGTCGCAGCAGGGTGCGGGCCAAGCCCAATGGACGCACCCTTCCCGCGCGCAATGGGAGGAAATCTCCTCCGATTCGACGTCCTACTCACCACGGGCCGGTGGGCGGCGTTCGTCTGCAGCTCGTGATCCATATCTTGAGCAGCAAATGAATGCGCTCACCGAGCAAATGGGACGCATCGAGACTCGAGGAGAGGACGTTGAGTACACTCTCAACCAACACGTCCTGCAGACCCATCAGTGGCAAGAAAACACAAATGCCCAGCTCACCAACCTCACCAACATGACGCAGCAGGGCCAAGCCGATATGTTGGCTTACTTTCGCCACACCGGGTTCGATCCTCGACATCACCCATGAGCAAGAACAAGCTTGGGGGGGATGCCATACCCCCCGCTAAGGTATCATGTATCGCAACTTGTATCCTTTTGTTTCTTTTGTTTGCTTGTTCTTGCACCTCCATGAAAAATACCAAAAAAATGATAAATCTGAAAATAAAATAAAAATGACAAAACTAAAAAGAACAAAAATAGTCTTTAGTGTGGTTTCTAGTTTTTCGTAGTTTCTCTTCATATGCGAGTATGAGTGTTTAGCCTTCCTTATGTTGAGATGATGAACAGTTGCTCTGTTTTATCTCTTGTTTGTACCTAGTCACAACTTAGTGCTCTCCCAAGTTTTGAGATTTTGGCTTATGCTTACCTAGAACTTGAAACTTGTGGGCTGCATAGTGCTTGATCTAAGTCTAAGTTGTTGTGAGATATGATATGGTACAAATAGGGCTGCCATGATCTTGTTCAAAGTAGGACTTGACTTCCGGAGTTTTATTTTACAAAATACAAAAAATGATAAAGTTCCTCAATGATCAAAAATTCCTACCAAAGCCATATGTTGTTCTTACATTGCAAACCCTTACACATATGCTGCTTGTCATTGCATTGAGCTTTATCAAAATTGTGTGACCCTAGTGAGAAGCTTGTCATACTCTCATTGATCAAGATCACGTACACTCCACCTCGCATGCTAAACTTCTACACTGGAAGTTAAGCAATACCACCACACTTTCCACCAAAATAAATACTCCAAAAATTCATTGTTACCTCTCTCTCAAAATGTATCATTGGAGACATGGCTATGCAAAAGAAAGAAAAAGAATAATCCCCTGCTCATACAAAAGTAGAGCATGATGAGAAAAATGGGGAATAAAGAAAGAAAAATGTTGAGAAAAAGAAAGAAAGCAAGATAGCCATGTTCTCCTCAAAAATTCAAAAAGAGAGAGAGAGGAAACAAATAAAAAGGAGTATAGTTCTTCCACCTCACCACCACCTTACACACACATGCACATCTTGATCAAGGTTGTATGACTTGCATTCTCCATGGATCCACTCTTTTGGTTCAGCAATATGTGTGATGCAAGTATGCCTCATATCATCCCTACCTTGAGCTCCACATACAAGCCTTAGAAGTAGGATGACAAAGAGGCAACACAATAATGCCTTGGTGAGGAATATACACTTATTGAGCAATTTGAGAGCATCATTTGAGGAACTTTGCTTTTATTTCAAAACTTTTGAAAACCTCCGGAAAATAAAAGTCAAACAATGGACAAGTGATTGGTGCTCTGTTATAACCGTTCTATCTCTCAACCGCCCAAGACAAGGAAAAAGCCATACGCCCCATAAGGAGTAAGGTAAAGGGTGAGTTACCATGCCAACTTTTTCAACTCAAAGGAGAGTATTTTGTTGTGTGCATGGTACCTATGAGATATGAAACATTGTAGCAACTCCTGATCAACATCCTAAGTCCTACTTCTTGCTCGGGACGAGCAAGGAGGACAGCTTGGGGGAGTTGTTGACGGTCCTTAGACCCAGTTTTTGACCGTCAATTAGCTCTATAAATAAGGAAGAACTAACACTTGTTACTTGCATTTTGTTATCAAATAACCTATTTCCACGTGTACCTCTAGATTTGGATGTGCAGGTGGAAAACAGGGATTTCCAGGTGTAAACAAGGCCCAAGGCGACGATTCCAACACGTCCATCAAACGACGCTCGCCGCGGGAATATAATTCAAGGATTAAAGGCCCAGAACCACTCAGAATATCAACTGAGGCCACGCACCTGGAAAAGAGGCTAAAAGGCCGAGGGGAGCCAACCTGCCAAAGCCCAGCCCAGGGGGGGCCAGGGCCAGGTCGGCCGACCCCAAACCCTAGGTCGGCCGACCTGACAGGGAGGCCCCCTGGGTCCATCTTCTTATGGCGGTTTGCAACCGACTTCAGGAGGTCGGTTCCACCTGCAATCAATGCCACCGACCTACGGAACCGCCTCAATTCCACCGCCTTTGAGGGCTATAAATAAAGGGGTACCCCCTCCCCTAGGAGGACACACAACACAAGAGGCTCATTCCTCCTCCACACATCCAGAGCTAGGGGCTCTCTAGTTAGGCTTAGGCTGAGTAGTTGGGCTGCCCTTTTGGCTCCCAAGTCCCTTGGAGAGTTTGGGGTATATTCCCTTGTATCCTTTTACTCTCTTTGTAAGACTTATTTCTTTATCAATGGAATATCATCGTTCTTGTAGTAGTTATGTGCTTATGCTAGTTCATCGTTCATCCTTGATCTTGGATGAACGTTCTTCGTTCGTTCATGTTCGTTCATCGTTCGTTCATCGTTCATCGATGTTCGTTCATGATCGTTCATCGTTCGTTCGTCGTTCGTTCATACTCGATCATCGGTTAACGATGATCGTTCTTCATCGTTCATCGTTCGTCGCTCGTTCTTGAGCGACGAACGCCTATGCTTAACGTAGTGCTAGCTTTGATCCTTTGTCTAAGTAATCGCTTGCTAGACCTAGTTGTTCCTTTTGCTTAGTCATCGGGTCCATTGTCTTGCAAGAGTGCTCTAGGTTTATCGCCTTGCGAGGTGCCTCGAGGGATCTAGAGTTGTGGTTAGCTACGCTAGCATGGTGCTAGGGCTTCCTTTCCACCCTTGGATGCGTGTTCGTGCCCCACGGTTTGTAGAGGTAGGCGGCAGGTGGTGACAGCCCTGTCCGTCCCTTGTAATCCTCCACGTTCGGGTATGGCGTAGGAGTATATATGAAATGTCCGGAGATTGGGGCAGACTCTGATCGCTGGATCTCCCGATGATGGCTCGGCAGTAGAACAGCTTAGTCTTGGCTTGTGTGCAGCTTAGGCTATAGGTAGATGCTACGCACGCTACTTGACGATGTACATTAGGAGTAGCAGTTCTTCTTACTTAACCTTAGTCTAGCCTAGAGCCGCCTCTCGCCTTTATCAGAGAGTGGAAATGCCTGCTGTGTGTGTCGCACTATCCTCTATCCATACATTGCCTTACCCTGTATTTGGATATTGGTTATGATCTATCATTTGTAACACCATGAGTATAAGTACACACTTGTCAACCACGTCTTCCTTTGGGAAAATATAAATAACGATACCCTGGAGTACTCTCGGGTGAAATGCTACAACGGGTTATCCGTGCGCTTGCGGATTATCTTTTATGATTAAATACTAATAATACATATCTGGCACTCGTTGCTAGTTGTGGATTATTATGTATCCTAAGCAAGTAACTTAACCCCAGGTATTTCTGGCGCCGAACCGGGAATATTCACTCTAGGCCTAACCAGCCTAAGGTGGTGTTTTCTGTTTGGTGTAAGAAATACCAACATCGAGCTCCAGGGCCGACGCCATGAGTTGCACGTGCGCGCGCGGAACCGCCTTTCCGTCACGTCCTGTCGTCCTCTCCCCCTACTTAACGCGCGCGTCAAGCTTCCTCGAAGTCCGGCGAGCTCCACTCCGCGTTCGTCAGCCACAGCAGCTCCCTCTCTCGCTCCGTCCCGTCCGGTGAACTGCAGCCATGCCCGTCGCGCGTCACCGCCGTTCATCGTGGCTCGCGAACCGCCTTCGCGCGTCAATCAAGCATTAACTCCGGCAAGGAAATATCTCGCCGGAGAACCGCCTTCGCGCACTGCTCCGCACCGCCCTTGCCGGCCTATAAAGCAAGGGGCAGACCCTCTCTTTCCCTCTCTCATGTCATTCTCCACTTCAATCCACTCTCGAGCACGCCCTCTCACTTTCTCCCCTTCTCTCTCGATTCCGGCGAGAACTCCGGTGAGCTCTCCCCTCTTCTCCGGTGAGTCCCGACGTAAACTTCTCCCTCTTCTAGCATCTCCTTTCCGCGCTCAACCTCACCGTGCCCTTCGTCTGCGCAGCCGTGCCCCGTGCGAGGAGATCACCAGTCAACCCTAGCCTGTCGTGCTCGTCTCCGGTGCCAGCCCCTCTCCGTCTTTCCCCCGCTCAGGCGAGCACTCGGTGAGCACGCCCGTCTCCTTCTCTCTCTAATGCGCCATTTCTTTTGCTTCATCTCGTAGTGCGCCTATTTCCTCCCCTAGCTCCGGTAGGCCGCCGCCGCGGGAGCTCCCCGCCGGCCTTCTCTTGGCCACATCAAGCCCCGTAGGGCAGCGCGCACGGCACCACGCCCCCGCGCACCTCGCGCGCGCGCGCACGCAAGCCGAGCCCCTCGAGCACCTCCCTTCCCCTTTCTTTCTCCCTCGCGCGTCGCCTCCGCCATGGTCTCCGGCGAGGCTCGCGCCACACCTTCGCAGCGTCTCGTCGACGACTTCTCGCGGCTTCATGCTCGCCTCGAGCCCGCGCACTCGCGCAACCATCCGCAGGAGCCCTCTCGCCCTTGCGCACGCCTCCGCACCGAGCGCCGGCTCCGCCGCCGCCTTTCTCTCTCGCTGCCGGCCGCCGCGAGCTTTCTCCGGCCCGGCCGAACTCTTCGCGCGACTCACCGCACTCCCGCGCACACTCGCGACCACTCGCACTCCAGCCCCGCGCACTCCCTCACCTTCTCCCCTTCTCTCGCCGGCGCACCGCCAACTCCGGCGACGTCGCGCCGCCGCGTCCGTCGTCCCCGTCGACGACATCACCCCTCATCACACTCGCCGTCGCGCGTAGATCACGTAGGTGGCCTCCGCGTCCCCATCCGACCTCTGTAGCCGCCGCCGGCGACGAATCCGGCGAGGCCGCCGCCGCACGCCGCCGTTCGCCGCCGCGCTTGACTGGTCGCGCCGCCCGGGTCGCCCAGCTCGCGTGGCAGACCCGGCGCACCGTGGACCGCACGTTCAAACCGCACCGGTCCATTGTGCGGTGGACTTAGTCCACGCAACAGTGCCGCGCCGACCCGCTGGGCCCTTTGGCCCACCTGTCAGCGGCACACTCCCGAAGGAAAATGCTATGGCCACACCGAAAGTGCACACAAAATCTTATTTCGACCACATTTCCAATATCAGAAAAATTCCCAAAATTCCCCAAAAATCCAATATTCTTTCCTAACCATTTTTCAACCTTTGCTACCCTCTGGAAAATTAGGATGATGGTTATACTTAATTAAGATAATCAAATCCTAATCAATTTCCTTTCTTTTACTTCAAAAATCCATATCTTTTTCATCTTAACTCCAATTTTGGCGAAACTTGCGCCAAAATTCATCTAAAATCCTAATCTATCCAGTGCCACCAAAATCAACCCCCACCTGGTTTTATTTGGATTTTATTTGGATTTATTGCTATGTTAATTTGTTTGTGAGCGATAGATTTATCCTTTTGCTAAATCGTTAGAAAATCAAGAAGAGGAAGCAGAGGACCCTGATTACGAAGATTTAGAGGAAGAAGAACTTGGTGAAGGCAAGTCTAACTTCCTTTGATCATATTGATCCTATGTTTGCAAATATCCTAATTAGAGCTACTTACAAATGAATTGCATGGTATTTAAATGAATTTAAATGCTAGAATGGTCCTGTGCAACATTTGATTGCCTGCCTTGACTTGATTATATCCTGTGTCCTTGATAGCCATAGGAATCAACATCATTAATTTAATTAATGAATTGTTGATATGCTCGCTGCTTAGGACTTTCACCATGTGTTTAATTAATACTGCTCACATGATTTTCGTGTAAATGCGAGTGTTTTGGTGGAGTGCGTAATGTGCAAATGGTGGGATAATAATAAGTGCAACCCTAGTGAGGGATGTTTTTGGCGGGATCAGGCGAGGTAGTCCTCAGTGGGGAGGCTATCTCTGGGACGCCCTTCCACTTGTGGACTGGCTATTGAAGATGCCTGGTTCGGTCGTATAAGGACCGGTTCTTGTGCCGCCTTTGCCTAGCACCTCTCGCGCAGCCACAAGCCGTGAATGGGCGCGAAATTGGAACCACACCCTACTAGTACTCACCCGGTACCCCCCCCCCCCCCCCCCGGAGGCAGGAGATTGCAACGGAGTCCCAGGAGAAGACTCGTTCATTGGTGGGTGTTCGAGATCCGGCATTTATGACTGGCCATATTATTATGATTGTGAAGCACCTGGTGATGTCCGTGGGGGATGCCGTGGTGGTACGAAGTAGGTATGGAACCTTTAGTGGGACAGTCCAAACTATGACGATAGGGAGGACTGGACCACCTTGTGGGGAAATTTGTGCACCCTTGGCCAAGGTTAAGAAACTTTCCGGAAAGTCGTATTCCACGGTATTGGACAACGCGAAAGCATCGGCCACACTATGATTAGATTTTCCGCGTGAGTTTCCTTGGTGTGTTTTGGAAAACGCCGGTTTGGAGCCGTGAGCTGGTTGTCGGCCAGTGTTAAAACTTGAGGAACTGGCGGGATGGATTGCATCTCCCCCAAGGCCGCCCAACCCCACTAATCTCTACAGATACTTGATTAGAATTGCGAAATGCTTTGTTTTCAAAACAACTCTGCATAAACTTGGCTTTCTCGCCTTGTCGCTAACCACAAGCCTAATCCTTTGATAATCCCTTGCATAATCATACCCCTCATGTTAGGCTTGCTGAGTACCTTAAGTACTCACCCTTGCTTAAATCATTCAGAAGATGAGCCCGACTATGACTTTCAAGCTGATGGTGATGAAGAGTAAACTTCGGCCTTCGCTCAAGTGGTGCCTGTAGGAGTGGAGCCCTGTTGTCTTCCGCTAGAAATAGTGATAGCCTGGCTGCTGCGTCAGCCTTTGAGCGTGATGTCTGTGTGTGCTGAGGCCGCTCGCCTTATCTGTACAAAGACCTTTATGTATTAAAAAGGCTTGTAATGACTCTCGGTAAATTAAATAAAGTATTTGCTGTGAAGCATTCTATGAAAGTGTCGTATCAGCTACTGATCCAGGGACTGATACGGTAAACACTAAGTACTTCAGAAATGGGGTACGACATAAACCTAGTGCACAAACAAACTAGACTCCATACATAGTGATAAAAGAAACCGAAAACATAGGTCGAGATGCACCGGGGCTTGCCTGGCTCAAGGTGCGGGGTTAGCTACTATAGGAAGTCAGCTGGTGTCTCCTCCTGATCTGCTCGGCACCCTGCTCCTCCAGCTGCTCCGGAAACACCTCCAGAGCTATATGTCATGACAAGGAAATGCAAGTTAGATACAATGAAATGATGCAATTAAGTTTAATTATACTTTCGTCCGAAGTATTTCCTTCATTAACTCTTGTTTAAGTTAATTACATAAATTAACTTAAGTTGGTTAAATAGATTAGATTAATTTCAAAAATTATTTTATGTCCAGTGGCATTTTTCTGGTGAAGAGCACCACTGAAAGTGATTTACAGTGAAGTTTGGTGATTTATTGTAATACGGATTATTTATAACAATTTAAACAATGCAGAACACGATTTAAATCATAAGAAATAATGCTCTGTAAGTGTGTTATTCAGATACTTTACAAGCATGCAAGAGTTCATGATTTATGGATTAACAAAGAATTTATTAGAAATTAAACAAGGATTGACACATAAGTATTTTTACAGAAAACAGATAAACAGATTTATGTGAGTTGACATTTTTGTTGGATAGATGTAGTCACAAGGAATCCAACAAAATTGGATTGGGATTTTGCTGATTTATTTTCGATTTTATATGAATTTTACTAGTTTCTGTGATTTCCAGAGAATTAAAGAAATTCGGGAAATCAAGAAAAAAGAAATGGGCCGAACTGGAACTGGGCCTTGGGCTGGGCTAGATGGGCCATGGGCTGGATCTGGATCTAGGCTGGGCTCGAGCCATCGGCAGATCTCGCCGGAGCATCGCCGGACCGCGGCGGCGCGGCTCGCCGGAGGGCGATTCCGGCGGCGGCTCGGCGAAAGGAGGGTACAAGGAGACTCAGCGCGATGTGGGGAACTCGGTGGTGGTACATGCACTCGACGGCGACCGCGGGAGGGGGCTGGCGGCGAGTGGCGGCGCTCGGGAGAGCGGTGGCGACGGCGCGCGCAGTACACCGAGGGAAAGGGTGGGAGCGGAGGCGCGCGCGAGATTCACCTGGGCGGGGGCGAGCTCAGCGTGGAGCTTGTCGACGTCGGGGAGGCCTCGAGGGTGGGGCTCGTCGGAGAGGCGTCGCGGTGGCTCGTCGGCGGCGGACGACTTCAAATCTGGCGGTCAAACTGCGGGATTGGGAAGGAAAAAGGGGTCATGGGGGTGCGCGGACGTGCGGGGCGGCTCAAGGCACAAAGAGAAACCGAGAGGCTCACCGGAGATGGCCGAATCGGGCGGCGGCGCCGAGGGCAGGTGACGGCCGAAGTTGGAGGTGAAAGGCTCGATTCGCGCGGCTCACGGTGAGAGGAGAGAAATGGTGGCCATGGTCGAGTGCAGATGGTGCTCGCGGAGCTCGAGGCTAGCTAGCTCGGCCGGGGAGCAAGTGGTGCGGTAGCGCGACTGTGAGGTAGAACGGCGGCCGGGAATGGAGGAGTGGCGGCGGAACCGGAGGGGAAAAGTGGCTAGGGTTTCGGACCAGGGGGAGTGAAGCTCGCTGTAAGGCGACGGCGTCGACCGAGCGAGTGGCGGAGGAGGGCGCAGCGTGGCCGGCTTGACGACGGCGACGTGGAGAAGAAGGTCTGCAGGCGGGCCCGACGGCTTTCACATTTTCGGTGATTTAAATCCAGCGAAGTTCCACGAATTATTCAGGGCACTTCCTGGGCTCCAAAAATACTGAAAACTTCTGGAGAGATAGAGTGAAGATCCAGCTCCAACTTTGCTTTTGGGTCGATGAGGTTTTGAGCAACAGAATTTGAAATAAAAATTCAGGAATGCAGCAGTTTGTGCTCGCTTCACTGAAATTTTAGAGGACTTTACCGAATTTCAAAAATCTTGGTAAAATCACGAAAATTCTCCTTTCTGGTGGGCTTTCACAGGAATTTTTGTTTGAGTCAAGTTGTTGTTGAAAAATTTGTGTTGCTTCACAAGCTTGGGTTTGTCTTTTGTTTGAACAATTTTGTTTTTAATTCAGATTTGGAGATTTTCTGTTTTGGTCCAGTTTGGAAAGCGATTTGGAGGTGTTTGGGCTGCAGGTGACACTGGGGTGTCACAATTTCACATGGTCTACACTAGTTCACATAAAAAAGAATCAAATTGATAATATTGTTGATATAATATAGGGGTATGTTTATTATGTAGCGTCGGATACAAATAGAAATACAGATATGTCAGGTATCTAATGTCAAAACCTCAAACCATTTCTACATCCATATTTTTTGATCAAATTCAAATACTAATTCAAATAGTGTAAAATATTAATCGAATGACAAATTTCGTACCACATTTATATTTTATCGGATACAGATATTTTTAGCCCATCAAAATTAAATCTTACGGTCCAAAAATTTGTGCACATATGATATTTTCTCAAATTTGAATACCTCAAAGAAAGAAGATTTTGCATTTCGCCAGAGTCTAAAGCCCCGTGAGAAAATGCACAGAAAAGGCTACAGCCCAATAATAAGGAGCACCCAAAGAAATCACAGGCTTTCCCTTTTACCCAGGAAACAGTGATCATATCATAACAAAGGCAAATGCGAGGTAAAGTAATTTGCTGCTATAAGTACAGCCTTAGCGCCGCCCCAAAGATTCCCTCCTCTCTCTCTCTCCCGGCCGCTACACTACACGAGAGGGCGGTGCTGGGCCTGGCCTGGTGGCTAGTAGTGGCATTGGTACAGCCGTAGTAACTGCTCTGCTCTGTCAGTGCACACGCTTCTTGCTCTTGCTTGCAGTCGCGGCTGTCGCCGCCACCCGTCACTGCATTACCTCAAACAAGCATCAATGGAGACACCAAGATCCGTTGCCATTCTTCTGCTCGTGTTCTTGGTCCTGTGGAGAGGTAATAAACTTGCGGCAAATCGAATCCTTTCTGTTTTTCTGTGTCGATTTGAGATCTTGGTTGGTCAGTAATGGCGAGGAAGCAAGCTGAAGATTTGTGCTTGTTTGTGCGTTCTTGCAGAGGGTGAGGCGGCGACGTTCACGTTCGTGAACCGGTGCACGGACGCGGTGTGGCCGGGCATCCTGTCCAACGCCGGCAGCCCGCGGCTGGAGCCGACGGGGTTCGAGCTGCAGCCGGGCGGCGCGCGCGCGGTGGCGGCGCCGTCGGGCTGGTCCGGCCGCATGTGGGCGCGCACGGGCTGCTCCCAGGACGGCGCTACGGGGCGCCTCGTCTGCGCCACGGGCGACTGCGGCTCCGGCGCGGCGGAGTGCGCCGGCGCCGGCGCCGCCCCTCCCGCGACGCTGGCCGAGTTCACGCTCGACGGCAGCGGCGGGCTCGACTTCTACGACGTGAGCCTCGTGGACGGCTACAACCTGCCGGTGCTGGTGGAGCCCTCTAGGCCGTCCGGCGGCGGCGGGCCGGCGTCGTGCGCGGCGGCCGGGTGCGCCGCGGACCTGAACGCGATGTGCCCCGCGGAGCTCCGCGCCGGCGGCGGCGCGGCGTGCCGCAGCGCGTGCGACGCGTTCGCGCGGCCCGAGTATTGCTGCAGCGGCGCGTTCGCGTCGCCGGCGGCGTGCCGGCCGACGGCCTACTCGCAGGTGTTCAAGAGCGCGTGCCCGAGGTCCTACAGCTACGCGTTCGACGACCCCACCTCCACCTTCACCTGCGGCGGCGGCCCCGACTACACCATCACCTTCTGCCCCGGCGCCACCCCAAGGTCTGTTCTTTCGCCTCCATTGTTGCGCATTGCGAGTTCTTGGTAGAGAGAGATGAATGAGTTCAGAGTTCTTGGCTGCCAAAGTTGGTTGGATCTTTGGCTGGTTCTTGGCTTGAGATGGAGGGTTGATCTGCCGAGCTTTTACTGCTGTCTGCTAGCTAGCTAGCTAGTGTAACGCAGCTTGCTTGCTTCTCTCTGGTGTCCTTTAGCTCGCGTCCTGACACTAAATCTGTCATCATCAGAGATTTTCGACTGCTCTGAGAATTTAGCAATTAATTAGCAAGCCATTATCTATTGTTACAGAAAAAGAAAAAAGGTTATGATTAGCAGGTGGTTTATTTAGCACATGAGCAGATATAAACAGCATGGCATTGCGGTTCTAGATCTTGGCACGATATATGTTTAATTCAGCATCAGATATATAGGACTGAAAAAAGAAAAGCGCATAGGCATAGCCAAGCTTTTGTTTGCAACGTCTTTAATCATTCGTTTGTTTACCGTTCCGCTCGTGACCTGACCATGTGTTGATGTTTTTTTCCCTGGTCCACCGTTCACGTGCTGAGCAGCCAGAAGTCGACGACCATGCCGGGCGCGACGCCGACGCCGACGACGGTTCCAGGCGCCACACCGACGACGCCGGTGCCGACTGGGACGACGGCACTGCAAGGCGCGACGCCGACGCCATGGACGCCGGCGACGCCCACGGGGACGATGCTGCCGGGCACGACGTTCACCGACGCCACGCCGGACAGCGCGATGCCGATGGGCGGCGGGCTCGGCATCGAGGGCGGGAACCAGGGCGTGCTCCTCGGCAGCAGCAGCACCGAAGCCGGCGGCGTTTCGTGGCTCGCCAACATGGCCACCGGCGACGTGTCCGCCGCCGCGTTGGTCGCTTCGGCGCGTCTGGTTGCTCCGTTGGCGAGCGCGGTGCTCTGCCTCCATTTGCTGTTATTTGGGAGGATATAAAGATGATTACT
Source organism: Eragrostis nindensis (assembly GCA_012490785.1). Lineage (NCBI taxonomy): Eukaryota > Viridiplantae > Streptophyta > Magnoliopsida > Poales > Poaceae > Eragrostis > Eragrostis nindensis. The sequence goes on from JAAXCT010000126.1 coordinate 417,397, forward strand.
GCATTGTAATACTAGTAGCTTGCAGCGTTGATGGTTTTTGATATTTTTGTAACGTGTTGTAAGTGTAGTAGCGTCAACGTCAAGTAGTGGGATGTAGATGATTGTTAATTGGTGATTACTCCGTAGTTGATTCAAGAAACCATAGATGCTTTGTTTAGTGGTGCTAGTGCTGAGACTAGTAGGGATGGAATTAGAAATGGATGTGCATGGGCGTTCGAGATTAAGATAAGCCGTGTCGTGCCAGCTGCGCTTTGGGGCCGTTGTTAAGCGGAGTTCGTGGCTCGAGGCCTGGAAGAACACGGGCAGGCAGGAGCAGGAGGCAGGGCATGGGCCGAGTTCCATGGAGAATTTCATGACCGGAGCGGAGGAGGTCACATGCTCCGCGGAGGTCGAGGAGGAGGAGGACGGGGTGTGGGGACCTACCTGCTCGGTCGCTGCTTTCGCGCAAAGTGGCGAGGGGGATGGGATGGGACGCGACGTGCTTTTGCTCTGCTCCTCGGACCCGGTCGTCCATGCTCGCGTCGGGAACCTGACTCACTCGCTGCCATTTGCCATGCGTCCGTGGCGTGGTTCAAGAACGTCATGATTTTTCTCCAAATTTCTAGCGTGAGTCGATCGCGAATTCGGCACAGCACAATAATGCCACTAGCGCGAGGATGGCGCCACATGGAGACGGACGAGAAGCGTGCGCGCGCAGAGGATCCGAGGATCCGCCCGGAGCAGGCGGAACGAGATCCTCTGACGTCGGACAGGGTGGCTGACCTGTGGGATCAGACACCGCTGAGCCCACAGGTCAGCGACGGAGTCCTTCTGACGTCTGATCCGGCTCCCAGCAGGCAGCGAGCATCTCTATCGTCTTTCGCGTCTTTCCATGCTCCCTCCCTCCTTGCACACTCGTCTCGTCACACGACCAACGCCCGTTGACGCCGGGGGCCCGCGTCACCCTGGGCCAACCGTCAGTGTTAAACGCAGAATGAGCTGGGTGGAATTGGCAGTACTGTCTCGCGGCTCCGTTCCGTTCGTTCGTGTGCGGAACCGGACGGTCGGACGTTGCTCGCTGCCTCACGACTGTAACTCTGTGGAACGGCTTGGAGTTACTACTGCGGCTGGATGAATCTGTTGTTGCGGTACAGGCACGCGAATCCTGTCCTGTGGGCGTGGACCTGCCTGGAGGTTGCAGATGCAGCAGCTTCCGTTGCTGGACGAGAGCAAACTACGGCCAGGGCTCCTCCATTCCCACCGCCCCGCTCTTCGTGACTCGGTAGGCGTAAAAACTGGAAATCAGGGTGAGTTCGGCGCACCCCCTCTAATTTTTAACACCCATCACATCAAAGAGAATTTTACTATTTAAAATTATTTTTATTAATTTAATAATAAAACTTATGTCACAACCCCCTCTAAATCGCGAGACGAATCTACTGAGCCTAATCTCTTACATAGTAAAACGCGTGCGTTCTCTGAAAGCTCATTGAGCCACGTAAGCCCAATGAACAGTAACCGTCGGATCAAAAATCGACGGCTGAAAAAAAAGAAAAAAATAACCGTAGCTGCGCGACCAACAGCCCGGCCCAGCCCATATAAAAATCGAAGGCTGGGCCAAAGAAAAAAAAACATTTGCTACAGTACCCGATCAAAAAAGCATCGGCCAGCAGATCCCCGCACCCGCGCGACAGCGGCGCCGCCCTTGCCTCCTCACGGCGAGAAGAGAGGGAGAAAGGCGGTGCAGCTTGCCCACAAAAGAGGAGAAAAAATATTGAAAATAAGAAGTGCTACAGTACCTAGAATGAGCGATGCTACAGTAAATGCATCGCCGAGGTGCTACAGTACCGCAAACTCAGGAACACCCACAAAACGAAGAACAAGAACACACAAAAAGAAATAAAAAAAGAATAAAACGGAAGAACATGAACTAAAAAAAAAAAACAGCGTCCCGCCGCACGACGCCATCCCACCGCCGCACGCCGAGCCCAGATCCGCGCCCAAGGTCGCCGGATCCGACCTTGGGGTTGCCGGATCTGGGAGGCCAGCCCCTCCGCCGGCATAGGGGGCCCCGGGCCGTCTTCTTCCTCCAAGCAACGGCAACGGGAGCATGGGACTCAACCGCCGCCACCACCGCATCACCCTCCGCCGAGCCTCCTCGTCGAGGTCCGGCGCCACTACCGCCCTCCCCGAGCCACGAGCCACCACACGGCCATGCTCGGGGACCCGCCGCGGGCCGCGAGCTCGAGCACGAACTCCGGCAGCGCGCTCGCGCCGACGGACGGGTCACCGCCGCCGCTGTCTCTGAAGAGAGGAGAACGAGAGAGGAGAGGGAGAAGAATGGTGGTTTAGGGTTAGGGTTACTGGGGCGTTTTGTTCTCCGCGCCAAAAACTCCAGCCGTCCATCACGAACGAACGGCTCAGATTGCATCACGAATTTTCGGGCCGGACCAGGGATTAGCTGGGCTGTTGGCCCATGCGGGCGCACGCCCCCGCCTTACTGGGCCGAGCCAAATGCGGATACCTTTGGGCTGCGCTGATATTTTTCCAATATGGCCCGTTTAAGCGCAAATTCTTTTCCTTTTTTCCAGTATTCAGTATAAATGTTTTAATTACTAAACAATGATAAAAATTACAGTAAAATTATGGAAAATTCACAAAAAATCGTACCATTTTTCCACTAATATTTGCTGAAGCCTCTGAATAATAAATAATCATATGTGCTCAATACATATGGATATATTTCTATGTATTGAGATACTAATTTATTTCCAATAAATATTTATGTGAAGAATGTATTTCATTTAACTAAATAACATAAATGTGACACGGTATAGAGATTCATATCTACTGCATATGTTACATGTTTTGGATACATGAATATGATACTATATGCATATATGTATTTAAATAAAATAACAGTTCATACAAATGCATATATAAACTGCATATATGTAAAATACACATGTTTATTTAAATAAAAAATATAATTACATTACATTCTCCAAACTAATTGAACAATCTATTTTTTAGACCAATTTTTCCCTCTCCCTTATAAATAATTTTATTAGTATTTTTTTCCCATTTAAAGTGGATCTAACGTGAATATTTAATTGGAAAATTTGTTAACTATTTTTTTACCTTCTGCTGCAATAAATGTTTAATTATTGACGGTTCGTTCACTTTGCTAGCATATATTTGTGTTTATTTTCCATATTAAATTTGAACGAACTGGAAAATTTAATTACAAATCTAAATAATCCCTGTTAATAAGCATAATAAAACATAATTTGGAGCATCATTGCTGTGCGAACATGAACTGGCGCACAACAGTGGCAAGCAGAAAGACAACTAGAGCTTGTGCTACTCAAGCTGCAAGACAATGTAACTTGCCTCCAATTTCTTTGTATGTGGCACAAACAATCGCTAGAGATGATGTACCAATGGTTCAGAGAGAGAAGAATTGCGATTTATTGCCATATTGTCTATTCTAAACATCTGCAACATTAGCCAATCATCACCAAAATTTAAGTTCCAGTTCCTTTATCTGATCTACTTACCCTGCAATGGCTTCTCCTCTACAAGTGCTTCATGAAATGCCTAATAAGATCTCCTTCAAAATACTTTACACAAAATTCTCTCGAGACAATCAAGTATCTCTTTAAAACAGTTTGATTCTATACACCCACTGGGCTCGACACTTTTTCAGGACCGAAAATGAGAATCGAAATGTTGAATATGTCATTGAGCAATTAGAGAAAGACACATCGTATCCATATAAAGACACATCGTATCCATATACTGCACTGATGCTCCATTGGTAGTTATTGTCATAAAAACTTGGTTTTAGGTCTTCCTTCAAATTTTTAATCCATTACTTTATCCAACAAGATCCAACAAAACCTACAATATACCTAATGGTTAATATATATGAAACCCAAATAAAAAATGTTGGTAACAAGGGAACAAAATGCAAAAAGCAAGATGAAACCACGCTACTAACATCGGAAAGGGGAAAAAAATCAGACCATATAAAATATAATGGAACATTTCCACATACTGAGTTTTGGAGCATCTTGACTGTTCAGGGATAAGGGATTGTTTCTGAATGTTTATTTGTGCTTCTTCTAATAGAGCCTTCGGAACATTACAATCCCGTAGGATTATACTAAAACCATCCAGAAGTAGAAATTCCATCAACAATGGCTGTAGCACATCCAGAAATTCGAGAGCTTCTCCTGGACCCTTTTTGTAGAGAATGCAGGACATCAGATTTGAGAATGAGTCCGGAACACACTCTGTGTCAAGATTCAACTTTAGAACAGCATTGTCCCTAATTAGATGTTTGTCCCCTTGACAGGTTAAGTTAGCTGGTAATGCACCTTGGACTATTTGAGCAATTGACCAACAGGGAATTTACTTGACTACAGCAGGGAATGGAAGTGAACATGACACAAACATTCCCAGCTGGTTAGCAGATCTTTCCTCAATATGGTTCTGGAAGACATATTCTTCACAGCTAGCAAACTGTCGTTACCTACCTCCAGATTCACCTTCCTGCCTATTGCTTAAAAAAAAGGTGCTCATCCAAATAAAGGACAAAAATATTTCTTATTCTTCTCGCTCCACAACGGGTTCACAACAGGACCAGGAACCGCATCGCGCAAACTAAAATTGTTAATTCACAACAAAAAGGTTTTCTCTTGGATAAAAAATTTTTATTTGACTCACAACAAAAAGGTTAATTCACAACAAAAAGGTTTTCTATTGGATTCAAAAGTTATCCTTTTTGCCACTTCAGAAGGCAATCCAACTACATCCACTCTGATGTAGGGATCGCTGGTAAGAACATGATGACAAACCTGACCCTTTGATGATAAACAATGTTCTCATTTTTTCCAACCACTGTTTGGTTGACAACTTAGCCGAATCTCTGCCAACTGCAAATCTCTTTGTATTTTCTTGAAGACCCTTCAAAATAAGACATAAAAGTTATTGGTAGAATATGAAACACATTAAAATTATAAACAAATAAAAATTATGATCACAACAACGGTGTTGTGGCAAAATCATCATTACCAAATTTTTGGTTGATCAACACATGTAAAAAAATTACAAAATTTCAGGTGCTATTCTAATGGTTCGACACATTTTTAAATTATGTTTCCATAAAATATGCAAATACAATTTCATTTATCATCTTCAAATTATGCTACATAACCTTGTAGTATTGGCCGATAGCAAGTTGCAAATCACATGATTCTTCATCATGCGATTCAATGTTTGGGGAACTATTATATTGCTGAAATAATCTTTTAAATTTCTTTATTACAATATTCTATCAACCATCTTGCCATTACTGCAAAATATCATGTCTATGGGTACTAAGGCCAAATTATTACTTTACTAACAATTACTTGCAATTAGTTTCTACGATCTCTTCACAACGGGCTCACAACAGGAGTAGACCACCCGGCGCGCAAACTGCGCGCCTTTTTTACTGAGCCTAATTAATCTATATTTTGCTACAGTGATGCTACAGTAACCATCGTCTAATTACGGTTTAATTATCCTCATTAGATTCGTCTCGCGAATTCGAGCGGAGTCCTGAAATTAGTTTTGTAATTAAACTTTATTTGTAATTAGAATATTCGTTGAAAAAACCCTCTAAAATTTAGACTCTATGCGTTGAACGCACCCGAAATCGGAAGTTAGCAATAGGCGTGCGCGAGCGAGCTGCGGCGCCAATATCTGATTAGCGTGATTTTTCTACACTGATACACTGCTGACCGTTGGCGACAAGACCTGATGAAGTCGGGATACTAGTGATTATACAGACTTAACAACAGTGTACAGTACAGAGACCTACCACCGCGCTCCTGCGCCCCGGCTGCATGCGATGCGAAGGTGAACATGCAACTTCGTTGCCGGTTTCGTCGATCCCCACAAATGCCTACGTGCCACCCACACGTCGCTTCACATCATCTGCTGCCTAGCCTAATGATTTGCTCCACACGAATGGAGTAGGATATGTAATGGATCTCCCGATCGAGATGCGATATCTCGATCATGCACAGCGATATATGCCGGGGCGGCACCTTTTACGCATGGATCAATGGATGCATTGCCTTTTTGGCCCCTGTTATAGATAGATGCCCGGGGAAGAGAAAGCCGGCCGGGCTGCAAGCGTGCAAAGGCGAAGATGCGTGCAAAACTGCCGCGACGGTGTCTTTTTCCTCGGCCGGTTGGTGAATTTCGCTCGATAGTGCGTACGTCGCATGGACCACCTCGTACGTGTCTGGTGCATGACGTTCATATACTATAACAAAAAAAAAGCATTTCCAGGGTGGTTCTTGTATGTTCTGCGACGCACCTGCTTTTTTTCGCCACAGTTTGACGTAGTACTTCATTTTGTTCCACATTCTTTTTCCCTTACCGCCTCTCTCCGATTTTCACAATAAAAGCTTCCACTCATGGGGTACAACGCGCGCGTGCTGTATTATGTTCAAATTGTTACCGTGCATGCATGAAACCTGAGATAAACCTTAGGAAGATGTGCTATCTACTAGTGATTAGTATCGATCATGGAGAGAGAGAGAGATGAGATTCCCCGGGCCATATGATTGACCCGAAAGCAAGAAAGGGCCCCTCGACGCTGAATTTAGTGCATACACATATACACCGATCGATCGAGATCCAGTCACGTCTTTGTTGCAATTGCATGCCGGCTTGTTGGCCGGGCCCCATACGTTACTTCACGGTAAATTACCACACGACCGATCAAGGAGATCCAGTCACGTCCTTGTTGCGATTGCATGCATGCGGCCGGGAGTGGGCCCTAGCGCGCGGTTAGCTAGTTTGTTTTGTCAACCTTCGTTGCTGCCTGGTGGTATTTTGGCCATTCCATATACACTTACGCTAACAAGGAGGGAGGGAGCGAGGGAGTCGGCCAAACATACCCTGCTAAGACCGCAGCAGTAGTCTCTTTTTCACTTTCTAAAAAAATATTCCACATCTTCTGTAAAATATCCCATCCTCTAAATTGGACTTCGTTGCAACAGTGGACTGGACCTGTATCTTCTCCTCCAAATTAGATTTCGCTCTCCCCTGCTCGCCGCCGCCTCCCCTGCTCGTCGCGCCGCCGCGGCCTCCCCTGCTCCCCTGCGTTCGACCGCCCGCTCATCCGCAACGCCAAGGCCGCAATTGATGAGCTCCCTGACAGGCCAGAGGCCCTCCTCCCGCTGCAGATCAGGCTTGCTCTGAGCAGGCCCAGCAGCAGGTGACCTCCTCCTCCTGCTGCAGATCAGGCGATAAAAAATGCAAAAGTTGTCTCGTGTTTTGTTGTTGCCATGTCCTGGGGTCCGGAGATGATGGAGATAGTGCTAATTACACTCATGTTTTACACTGCAGTAGGTATATTGATAGCAACCAGAGTATACAACAACAAATAAATACAGATAGCAAATGATAACTATTCTACAACAAAGAAAAAAATACTTCTTTTGCTCCAAATATTTTGTTTCAGGCCAACTGAAGTATTTTGGTTATGCAATAACTATGGCAACTTGCTGGAGCTGTCAATGTAATTGTCCCTGGAGCTGTCAATGTAACTGTCCATGGAATTCATGAGAGTTGTACTGTTTTTATTTATATAATCATGCAAAATTCAGTTCACTGTATAAGAGTTATTCTCATTTTGAATTCAGTTTATCATTGTATCATGTTTAGAAGAAAAGGCAGTGTTGTTCAGAATTAGAGATCAAGCACAGGCATTTTGAAGCAAAGGAGCAAATTATTGCTCGCTTTTTGCCCTCTTTCGTTCTTTCAGTTGAAATCTGAGAGTCGTCAAATCTAATAGAGACTTTCAAGAAGGACAGCTAGAGAACAACTGCCGGCAGTGCTGTAAAATGGAACTCCTGGACCCTGGATGCAATACTAGAGGCAACATTAAGCACACACACCACATAGTGCTTCTATTCACCACTCAGTTGCTAATATATTAGCTGAAGAACATCCAGTGAAACAAGATTCTATGCCCCTGGAAAGTTCAAACCTCAAAGTAAGATCATCAGCCAACAGCTACTTGCTGTTCCCTTCACATTTTCTCATCCGGGTTTGGGACCGGCATAGGCAGTGTTAAACAGCAAAAATAAAAATAAACAGCAAACAATAGGAACAATCAAGGAACCACACAGAAGTCGCACTAAATATCCAAACTGAAAGCCTTCCCACCAAATACTGGAAATTAGAGAACACATAGAAAGGTGCGTGGAAGTCAGTCAGGCCACCAAACTTCAGCAGTTTAGTTTGCATGAAATTGTCCTTGTGCACTAAACTTTTTTGATCTTCAAGCCCAGACTATTTCATTCGCAAGATTTTTGATCTTATTAGGGCTCCTTTTTGGATTGTGGGAAATCTGTAGGAAAAATGTAGGATTCGTAATCCTTAGGAATTGTTCACTGTTCATCCTTTTGGATTGCAGGAATCCATCGCAGGAAAATACAGGAAAGTTTCCCTTAGCTCCGACCTCTTTTTTTCCTTTCCTTCGCGTCGGCTCGAGGATAATCACCATCTTGATGCTGCTGTGAAGGCATCATCCTGGTCAAGGCTTCAAGCGAATAAAAATTGCCGACGCCGCAGTTGACGAAGATCGCATCCCCGCCGGCGTCCGCGTCCATGTGCTTCTCCACGTCGAGGGAGCAGGAGTCCTCGCCGGTGGTGGCGCGGTGTGCCCCCTCGTGGCCAACTCCATGGGCACCTACTACGATGGATCCATGGAGCGTGGAGCCCTTGTCGCTGAATCGCACTGTGTGTGCTGATCACTTGTGAATTTTGAATGGAGTTAGTGTTGCGATCTGAAGAAATCGATGGGAGGCGAGAGGGGCGGGGGGATAATGAGGATGAGGTGCCCGTAGATCCATGGAAGGCTGTTTCTTTATTATTATCCAAATGGACGGCCCCACTTGTCAGTGCAAGTAATCAGAAGTATTAGTTCACAGGTTTAGTCAAATGAATGAGTCCTTGATTGATTCCTTCTGAAATATTCCTACGTTTTTCCTGTGGTCATCCAAACCATCACTCAAACAAAATTCCTGTGTTTTTCGATCCTCTATTTTGCATATGCCATCCTATCCTATTCCTGTGTTTTTTCCTGTTCCTTAGTTTTCGAATCCTGCGTTCCAAAGGAACCCTTAATCTCTCGATTTTCTGCTTATCTGTATTCCCAGAATTAGAACTTGCAACATTGACAGCATAATTAAAGCAGACATACTGATCAACCAATCAAATTAGAACTTGCTTCATGAAGGAGAGCAAAATAAAGCATACTATTGTCTTAATATTGTCTATATATATACTGTAAACACCTGCAACCTATGCTCACAAACTTCAACCCCGGTTCTGTTAATCATTCTTCACAACTTCAATTTTATTATCAGAAATTGCAACCTATGCTCACAAACTGGAAATTCGAACAATCTGATTTGTTACGGAAAGTGAAGCAAACTGTGGCAACACTGTTCATGAAAGGTGCTATCATCAAATAAAAACTGGACATCATTAAAGACCATAGCATTTCTATACGCATTATGTTCAGAATTAGAGATCAAGCACAGGCATGCATCCAACATATAAATTATCTGCTCACAGATAGGGACATGAAGCTCATAGATAAAAATTTCAAGCTGCTCACAAGTTGCTCACAGATAGAGTCATATAAATTACAAATCTAAATTTCAAGCTTATTCATATAGCTAGGAACAGACTAGTTTTGTATAAGCTACAGTCTGCCAATTGGACAATCTCAACTGGCTAGTTTTGGCATGAACTAGAGTTCAGTCATGTACAACACAAAAAATGCAGTAACAGAAAGGTTCAAGGTCACCATTTAATAAGTGTTTCTTTCTTTCAGTTAAAGAATAAATATAGCAGCAGTTCAGGTATCTTGGGCATTTCACGAAGCATGCTAGTACTATTGGCATTGCAGTTCAGATAAAAATACTTAAAAATGCCATGAGTTTGCCCTTCACAGTTGTGAAACAGAAACTGAACAGGCAAAATATAATTTTTGAAAAGCATATATACATTTCAGAAAAAGGTCTAGGCAGCAACACAATATACATCAGGAATTTGTGACTGATAGCCATCAGTATACATCAGGAACACAATATACATAGGAACTGCAGTGTAAAAGCTTTTCAGTAAAGTGCATACAAGAAATATGCAAGAACATACACATGACCTCAATTTACTCACATGGTCAGTTAGGAATAAATTGCTAAAACAAATTAAATATGAGCAAACATTCTTGATTGGGTGATGGCAATTGATTGTGATGAACAAAAATTCGATTCACTGAGTATCTACTAAGAGTTATAACATATAATGGCCTTTAAAAAGCTAAAAATGCAAACTCACGAGAAACTATCATGCACTTTCTGAGTGACCATGTAGAAGCTGACATACTCCTTACATTACACCATTCAAATGACCATTCAAAAACTCAATATCATGGATGTACTACAATGAGAAGCACTGAAACAAAGACTCAGTAGTGGTAATCACAGCTGCCTCAACACTTCTTTAGACCAATGTGATTAATGTAAATCTTGTAGCATGTGACTACTTGATTGATAGAGCTTTTCACTTGTAATCAAAGAATTTGGCTACATTGAAATTTATCAGTAAATCTAGCTGATTTCAGAATTTGGGTATCTATAGGCAATCCACTGAAGCCCATGGCAATCAAGTTTACAACAGCAGAACTACTAAACCAAATCAATCAGCTGATTTCAGAATTTGGGTATCTATAGGCTAGGTAACGAATTCAAGAACATCCCTTTCTATGCCTGTGGGATTCTTGAAAGCATTCAAGAACATCCCTTTCTATGTATCTTTCAAGAATTCAGTACACCTCCACTAGCAGGCAGAATTCAAGAAAGCAATCGAGCTGCTCGAACTGCTGGACTACGAGCTGCTGGCTGCTGCACAAGCTGATACCAACACGCAAGAACACAAGTCCATCGGCATCTCTCGTCTCGACTCTCACAGAGAACCGAACAAACTGAAAATTACCTGTCGAGGTGCAGGGGAGGCGCGGCGTCGAGGTGCAGGGGAGGCGCGGCGACGGAGGCGCGACGGCGACGGGGTGCAGGGGAGGCGCGACGGGGTGCATGGGAGACGCGATGGCGTCGAGGTGCAGGGGAGGCGCGACGGGGTGCACGGGAGGCGCGACAACGACGCGCGCGACGGCGACGGTGGAGGCGGCGGCTGCGATTTGGCGGACGGCCGGCAGCCACCAGATTTGGCGGCGGCGACGCGAACCTGGAAGATGGAGGCTTGTAAGCTTCATGGCCATTGGAGTTCGGAAACCCCAAAGGTATGAATGTTTTGGTGATTGGGTGACTATATTGATGTGACTAACATTTACATGCAGGATATATTAATGGTCATGTCAAGGAAGCGTCGTCTCACAAACCCTATCTTTATCGACGACTTGGTGATTGGTTGCCTGACAATTCAGATCGAGAACTTGATGAAGTCAAGGTTGAAGATGGATCAAGGCTAAGGACATGATAGATCCAAGTAAGTGTTGGCTTGGTGTAGATGTTAGCTTGAGTCCATAGGAAAAACCGGACTATCAAGAGGGATCGAATTGGTTCTCTTAGAGCACACTAGGTTAGATCATATGGATGCATTGTGAGTCTCTTGAGGGCTAGGGTGGCTGAAGAGAAGAGGAGGAACCAAGAATGGAGAAGTTGGAAGCAAGGATCAAGAGTGGATCAAGTTTTCAGCTTATGCAGAAGAGACCGGACGGTACGGACCTAGGGACCGGACGGTACGGTCTTCATTGAAGATCCAGACAGAGAAGAGAAGTCTCGGGATGCTGAGAAAATGAAGACCAGACCATTGACCGGACCATACGGTCTGTTGACCGGACGGTACGGTCATCAGAGGAATTCCATACACAAAAGATGTTTCCTCGGGTCTATGGAGAAATGAAGACCGGACTATTGATCGGACGGTACGGTCCCAGGGACAGGACGGTACGGTCTTCATTGGAGAAGTTCAGACAGAAAAGAAGGAAATGGAGAAATGCCTGGAAATGAAGACCGTGCCATACGGTCAGATGGAGACCGGACGGTATGGTCCATGGTACGGTCCTCATATTTCCTGGGCACTTTTGAGCAGCAGCTAGTTTTGGGTTGGTAGCCTATAAATAGTTGGTTGCTCGCCCTTTGAGGGGCCTCTTGGCCATTGTTGGAGTGCATGAAACTCAGAGGAAGCCAAGAGCAAGGGAGAGAAGCACTTGTGAAGGATTTGGAGTGATCCTAGTGCTTGAGAGAGTAGCAATGCATCCACTTGATCTCTAGGCTAGTGTGAGCTTGAGAGAGTCACTTCGGTTTGTTACTCTTGGTCTATGGCAAGGCCTAGACCGGTTAGACGTCGGTGTTGAGCTGTCCAAGGAGATTGTGGAAGCCGACACAAGTTTGTACACGGTCTTGGAGCTTCCCGTGCGAAAGAAGCATTATTAGTTGAGCGCCTTTTGGCACGCATCAAGTGCGGAGCCTTACCTCCGGAAGAGTACCCGGGAGAGAGCCTGGCGGGACGTGCCCGCGACTTCACTCGGAGGGTGAAGTGTGCTCTAGGAGGGATCGCCTTCGAGCGGAGGGACGGGGTCGAGACTCCGATGGGAGTGACCCAACGTGGAGTAGGGGAAGGCGCTATCCTTCCGAGACCACGGGAAAAACATCACGAGCATTCCTATCTCTATCTCCTTTACTTACTAGCATTTACGCTTCCGCATTTATTTTCGTGCTAGTAGAATTGCTTGATAGGTTGTCTCTTTGTTGCTTTGTAGAATTGCTTGTTAGGATGTTGCTCTTTGCTAGACTAGATTGAGTGTGCGCATCGCTAGCTTCTTGTCATCACCATATCTAGTTGTTGGTCGTATCTACGCACCCACTTATATACCGCAAGAGCACAGTGTACAGTTGTAGCCTTTTTCCCCCAGAAGAGTATTCCAAGGTTTAATCGAACCACAAGGACCAAAGCAGAATCATCAGTAAAAGAGTTAGCCAGGCTTTCTAGTTTTCGTGAGCGTGAGTTTTGGGAAAACTGGGGGCCGTGCCGATCGGCACAGGTGATGTGCCGGTCGGCACGAAAGCTAAGTTGACTGAAGTGTTGTCCGAACAGCCTAGGAAACCTGATTAGATCATGAGGTAAGTTAGCCAAGTCTGCTAGTTGAGATCGTAACCAAAAAGCTTAATCAAATAGCATCATAAACGGAATTACTCAATTATTGATAACCGAAGATCTATAGGTTGAGACTATTTTCCGACGAGCCCTGTCACGACCAATCGCCTTAATCGGTCGCCTCTTCCTACTCTACACATCATCTCAAGGATCATCGCGTATGCATTAGTGGCTGTGGGGTACAGAGACAACTTGCAATTATGACGCATTACAAGATCCCAATACTACCTTAACCACAATGGAGATAGTGAGAGATTGAATCCCTCACCTCTTATTGCCACCACAATTAAGATAATATCTAATACTTAGTCGCCACTAAGCGTAGGAACAAGCGCATGTAAAGACCATAAAATCCAGGCAATCAATAATCAAAACCATTCATCCACATATTCAACCATACTTCGATAATACATAGTGCAAGATACATCACCATCTAGTTGGCCTACCTCGATGGATCACCTCTTTAGCACCGATGGTTCTTGATCAACAACTAGAGAACATGAAGAATGGGGCAAAGCCCCGGTGGCTCTAAACTTACTAGCTGTGTTGTCCCTCTGGCGGCGGATCCCGGAACCTTAGGGCCTTTACAAGTTTATATAGGGCTGTACATCAGAAAGGAAGAGGATCTCGGGAAAAGAGTCCCGAAGAACCTTACCAGGGCTTGACATGCCGCGAATCCTCGTGCCGATCGGCACAGGTGTTGTGCCGATCGGCACACGTCGTGTCCAGCTCGGTCTCCTCCCTAAGTCGGTTCCGAAGTCCTAGGTAGCTTCCATGTGGGCCTTCCAATCAGTTTTCTTCGAGATCAAGTCTTGTATTGCTCTTTCAAATCTTCGAGTATCTTTTATCTCTTCGTGACGAATATCTCCCAAGATTGGTTCAGATAACTTCCTTCTAGAATAAACTGAATGGTGGGCCAGCTTCGGTGGTCTTGAAGTCCCCTGTGCCGGTCGGCACAAGGCTGTGCCGATCGGCACAGTGGGCCTTTTCTGCTGGTTCTCTTCTCTTTAGGTCCAAATCAGCCACAATGTCCAGAATGTCGTCCTTTTCACCTGTTTCTGCAATAAAGCTCCAGAACGACATATATACAAATATGGTGCTATTATCAAGGGTTAATAGCCTATAATGATGACATTTATGCTCTAAATAAGGCACAGTTGGCATATAAAATGGTATGCTAGAAATCGCCAACACTAGTCTTGCTTGCTTCACACCTCAAGTACTTTTAGGAGAAATTATTGAGACACCAATTCACCCCCCCCCCCCCCCCCGGGTGCCCCTTGATCCTTTCACGGCTGCTTTAGCGACTTCTGTTGCAACGGGTACCGGGCGAAGGATCCGCTAAATAAAGGGTTCAGGGTGGGTTATCTGGTATGACTGCGGTTAGTCCAGAGCAACTCGAGCAGGGCATGTAAAACCAAGCTGCTCGACTTGCTCGAGCAGAGCAACTCGAGCAGCGCTTCCTAAATCTGAGCCCCTACAGACATGGGTCCCCTTCGTCAGTCTCTCACCCTTTCCCCTCTTCTTCCTCTCTGCTCCAAACAGCACAACGATGCAGGCGAGCTCCACGGCCAGCGGGCGCATAGGAGGTGGAGCGCGGCAGCCGGGGTGTGGCACGCTAGGCAGGGCGCCGCTTGACGCGGCGGCGCGTGGGCATGGCGCGGCGGGTTGCACGCGTTGGGCTCGGCGAGCGGCGCCTTCGCGCAGCCCGGCACGCAGCTCCCCCAGGCCGGCGCGCAGTTCCCCAAGGGGGCGGCATGACGTGGCCTAGCCAGGGCGCCGAGGCGTCGCGCAGGCGGCCGGGCGCCACGACGTCGCAAGTGAGCACGCGGCAAGGTAGGAGGAGGCGGGGGCAAGGCGGAGCGGGCTCCCATAGCCGCCATGGCCGAGGCAGGAGGCTGGGCAGTGGCTTGAAGAGGGCTGGGGCGACGTAGATGAGCTCGAGGTCGCCGGATTCGAGTGGATTTGAGGTGGCGGCGGCAGGATTTGAAGCGGGTAGACACGGCGTGCGAGCTCGTGGAGGCGGCGGCTCGGCGCCGACGACGGTGCCAATGGCCAGATCCGGGCGGTCGGCGACGATTTGCGGTGGAGGGGAAGCGGATCTGGCGCCAGGCAGGGGAAGGAGCGACGGCGGCCGGCGGGAGGGCGTGCCGGGAGGAGGGAGAGGAGGAAGAGTCGTGCGCGCGCGTGACGATTGACGTGGGCTCCACAGGTAACGACCCCCTATCGAGTCGCCACATCTGGAGGCTTTGGGGCAAATTGTGGCGACCCCATAAGGGTAGGGGCCTGACTAGGGACCGTGCTGGAGTTGGGTTTTTGAACCAAAGTCCCTACATCCCATCTAGGAGCTTATGTAGGGGGCTCTGCTAGAGATGCTCTTAATAGGCTAGGATGGGGCCCCACCAAAATAATGGCGTGGCCCGATACGAAGGGTCTGCCACAATAAAATTAAAGAATATAGTAACATACGACATAAGTTAAATAAAATTATATTAAAAAAATTACGTACAGACTTAGTTTTGCGGTAACTCACTAGCATATGAAAATCAAGGTCGCGTGGGGTTCAAACCGTATGGATGGATAGATGGTAGCCTATTTTCGCATGATTTTCAGCCATTTTCACCGTGCAAGGCATGTGCTCTTGATGGGCTAGACGGGCCATTGGGCCGCCACAGCGCGATTCACCTTTAACAGGGTCGTGCGGCACCATGTAAGACTATGTCCGCCCCTATTTTCTTGGCTCTAGCATCGGATTTTCTATACTGCACTCGGGTGCCTCTTGCCTCTAGGGCACTTAGTGCTTGATACTCGTGCGTGAAGCAAATCCAACACACGTCGTCCACCTCGCTCTTCTCTTTCTTCTTTCTTCTTTCCCTGGCCACTGCCACGACCCACTTGCCCATGCGTGCTGCTCTTCTCCGCCCGCCCTGCGCCCCCACACGCTGCCCTGAGCATTACCCCACGCCGCGCTGCCCCGCTCGCCGCCTCTCTCTGCTTCGTGTCTCCGTCGCGCCATGGATGCATGAGAAGATGGCTTGGCCGGCGTGTATGAATGTCAATAGTTTTGAAGTGAAGCAGCCGGAACAATTAGTTTTAGTTGTTGGAAAAATTGATTTTAAATATTGGAGTATTCGGTTCAGACGTATGGAACAATTTGCTTTATGTGATGGAACAACACGGTTTAGCTATTGGAACAATTGGGGTTGCACTGCTGGAACACAATCGGTTCCATCGGGATAGTGCGGCGGGGGCAGCAGCTGTGGAGGAACACGCTGGAGTGAAACGGCCACGAGTTGAAGATGAAGCTTGCTGGGCCGTTACTGGGCCGGATGCCCCAGGGGATGCTAGGCAAGGCCCCTCGACCACAACCATACATCTCTTATGCTCGTGCTGTCGTATTATCTTTGAGAGATCAAAAAGGCGAACCATATATCTTTTACGGTAATCTTGAGAACTATTCTACGGCACTCCCCATATTCGCTTACGTAGTACTCCTTTCGGTCTTAAATTGTTGACGTTTAACTATTTTTGAGTTACGTTTAACCGTTCGGCTTATTCAAAATATTAGCTTAAATATACAAAATTATAAGTTATCAATTTCTTTTAGTGATGTAACTAATCATAACAAAATTTATGATATTTTTTGAAATATTTTGACGAATGATCAAACGTAACTAAAACGTCAACAATTTAAAACTGGAGGGAGTACGGTAGTAGAGTTCTCGTGGTGTCCATTAAGTATTTCTGATTTTCAACAATTCAAACTAGCTAGTAGCTTAGGAGTACTCTTGAGAACTTAGTTGTGACGCTATGGGCAAAATAGAGAAAATTTGACTTTTCAAAATCTACATTATTAAAATTTATCATTTTTTAGCGAGGAATTTATTATGTCTATCTTTTTTTAGCGAGAAATTTATCATGTCTACCATTATACTCTAATAACCATTTCCATTTAAAATTATTTATTTATATATATCTTATTGGTTAATGTTGATGGAGTGAGTAATGCAGATTCAACTGATCGCCATTTTCACCTTTCCCCGTTATATCATGTCCAAACAGAAGCGATGCTCGAATTTTCCAGTCAACCTTGTCCAAACAACTTGACTGGCAGTTACCAGAATGAAAAAAAAATAGCGCGACTCAAACAAACTGAAAAGAAGGGCTGGCCTACAAGTCAGTGAAACACAACCACTAGTCTACTGTTCCCACTCCAAAACCCACTGGCCACTGGCGCTGGTGGTTGCTTCCTTCCCTCGAACCCACCAATCCTCTCCGGCTCTCCCCACCGGGCCCCACGATGGGCGGCATGATCTCCTCGCCGTGGCGGCGATCGCGCGCCGCGACACCGCTCCCTCAAGACGACGACGGCCTCCTCTCCAGGGCTCTCCTCCACCGACCGCCGCAGCGACCGCGCGCCACCCCTGCGCCGCCGCCGCCACTCGACGACGACGACCTCCTCTCCGAGATCCTCTTCCGCCTCCCGCCGCACCCCGCCGGCCTCCTCCGCGCCTCCCTCGTCTGCAAGCGCTGGCGCCACCTGATCCGCGACCCCGGCTTCCTCCGCCTCTCGCGCGCATTCCATCGCACACCTCCTGTGCTCGGCCTCTACCGCGTCTCGCTGGGCAGCGTCCGCTTCGCCCCCATCGGCGCGGCTCCCGACTGCGTCGCCGCCGAGCGCTTCGTTCTCCGCGACCCCGACTGGATGTTTCTCGGCTGCGGCAACGGCCGCGTGCTCCTCCGCAGCATGCCCGGCTGGCTCCAGCTCCTCGTCTGGGACCCGATCACCGGCCACCGCCACTGCATCCGCCTCGGCCGCCTACCGAGCCACGTCAGGGCGTGCAGTACCGCCGTTCTTGGCGACCCAGGGTGCCTAGGCCGCCGCAAAGGTTCCTCCTTCCGCGTCGCTTTCGTGTTCACCGGTCTCGGCCGCGCGTCCGCCTGCGTCTACTCGTCAGAGACCGGAGCCTGGGGCAGGCTGATCACAGCAGTGGCGCGTTGCGACGACGACGTCCACCTGAAGACCGGCGCGCTGGTCGGGAACGCGTTGTATTGGTGGCTCGAAGAGGGTGGCATCCTCGAGCTCCATCTGGGCAAGGAGAACTTGACTGCAGTCGAACCGCCGCCGGGCTCGCGGAGCTTTTACCAGGGAAATGTCCAGCTCATGGAGGCCGAGGGCAGCGCGCTTGGCTTCGCTGGCGTGAAGGATTGCAGCCTGCATCTATGGGCGCGGGTTGCAGACCAAGATGGCACTGCAAGGTGGGTGCCGAGGACGATCATTGAACTCGACGGGTTAGCACCACCGCCAGGGCTGACTCTGACTGTCACGATGGTACCGCCTATCAAGATAGTTGGAGTTGGTGAAGGGGGCAATTTCGTATTTGTGATGACGATATTTGGAATCTTTATGATCAACCTCAGCGCTGGTCGTGTCATGTGGGTGTCTGATGCCAAAGTTATGGAGTTTGTTCGTCCCTACTCAAGCTTTTATGTTGCAGGTATGAACAATCAACATGTATTTACTTTCACTTGTACTAGCATAGTTTTCGTCTCTAAATGATATACCCTGCGCAATGTTTGCAATGGAGGATCTAAGCACAAATCAGCAGGATATGGAGGCCATCGAGATCTGATTTACTCTTTGCATTCGTCTGATATAACCCAATGGTCTCAGTACAAACCTTGCCACATATTCAGAGTTTCACATTCTGTCGTAGCGAAAACTAGGTTCATATTAGGTGATGGAAGTAAATAGCAGAAATGGCACTAGATATCTTTTTACTTGTTTGTCTCGTTCATCGTTCCATGATCCTCCTGCTGATAGGAGTAACTTGATATGGGAAAAATCAAAGTTCATTGCTCCTGAACAGCAAGGATAAACGAGTGTTTATATATTTATGTCGTTTACTCTCAATTTCTTTACATGATCCTCTTGCAGATTGATAAAAGCATACCGTAAACTTTGATACAAATGGATGAAACATGAATATTAAATTAGAAGAAATAGAAACTTTACTCTTTAAGATGTCCTTTCTCTTGAAAGCTTCTAGACATGCTCTTTGACAAATTTGCATCATTTCCAATATCTAAGGCATTTTCAGCTTAGCATCCATATGTGACACCTTTCACAATATTATTATGTTAGTTCTTTGAGTAACTTACATTGGTTCTAGTATGACAAATAATAAACAAGCAACAGCAAATGATTTCAAACAGTTAGGAACTTTTCAGTCAATATCTACAAATGACAGTTTGGAGAGCGGCGAGATCGCAAGGCAAAACATTGGGTAGTTAATGTAACTCCATTGTGGTTAGGTTGCAGCGCGTTGAGGCTAGATGTTGTCAGTATGTGTGTTTTAGAAGTATTTTAGGATTTATCACACGCATACATGATAGCTATTGCAATTTGTTCTTATAGATTCGCAGTTCAATTGAATGGTCAAACTAATATGGAGCATAGCTTTCGATACTGTGGAACTACATTGCAGTTTCGTTTCAGCAAACGTTCGGAGTATTGTTTCGTATTTTGTGAAGTTGCTTTGATTTCTAGCTGCACGATGCATACTAGTAATTGTACACTCCTTTGTTGTATATATCTTTTCTTATCCAAACGAGCAGGAAAGCGCAGCAGGTTTAGGGTCGGGGAATCGGAAATAATTATATGATGAGGAATCCCTTGTTCTGGATTCAGCTTGAGGAAATAAAAAATTTGGAAGTCAATTCCCTTTCATATGGAAGCTACTTGTATGCTGATTTCCAAGTTTTCCTTTCATATCTATGTATGTCAAGGTGTCATATGCCAATCCTTCCTTGCTTCGATTTGTTTGATGTCTGCATCTATGTGTTTCTGATAGAATATTCGTCATCACAGACAACACGAAACAATCAGATGATGCTTATATTGTATTTTGCATCTTATTAGTCTAGTTTAGTTTGATCAACTAGAAAAAATTAGGAACTCAAACTTGCACCAACAGACGATTTGTTATCAGTTTGTTTTTGCTTCTGCTTTGACATATGTCAAACTTGCTTCCAATTAAGGCCTTTCTGGTGCTCAGTTATGTGGTTGGAAGCCTGGAATCAGCTTTGCTGAGCAAATTTGATTGAACAAATATTCCTAGTAAAACGTGAGGTTTGCAATGTTACCTTGCCCAATTTGGCTACTTCTGTCAGAGGTTGCTCATAAATCATATCTGAAGTAGTTTTGTCGTGTTGATGTTGGCGGTGGTGTTATTTCTATAGTAGAGTATATGGGCACTTATTTTGCCGTGTGTGTTAGATCAACTACATTTATTTATTTCTTGTATCCCTTGTTTTATCTTCATGCTTAGGCAGCCAATGAGTTTTATTTTAACTCTTGGGCCTGAATATATTCTCGTTTCCTATCTTACTGCTACTGTAGGTGGCGTCGGTGGCGGGGATGGTGACTGTGGGAACAATGAAATTGAATCATAATCATATATGATTGGGCTACTAACGTATCAGCTGAGATGCTGTCTAGGCAGAAGAGAGGTGACTAGTGATGACATATATTTGTTCCTATGAGTTGCAATTCTGAACCGAAGTGAAAGTTGTTACCTAATTGGAGAGGCATATTACTCGCTCGTCTAGTTTAGTACTTTATAGCATGGCTACTAATTTATTAGCTGCAGTCTGCGGAACCAGAGAGGGGTAAAATTTCATCTGTTGGATTGCTTGCTCTTGCTTCCTAGTAAAACTTGAGGTTTGCAATCTTACCTTGCCCGGTTTGGCTACTTCGACGACTTATGAGGTTACTCATATATCATATCTGAAGTGGTTTGTTGTATTGATGTCGGAGGTGGTGTTATTCCTATAGTAGAAGGTATATGGGCACTTATTTTGCTGTGTGCCGTTTGATGAGCTGCGTTTATTTGTATCTTATTTCCCTTGTCTTCATGCTTAGGCCGCCAATGGGTTTTCTTTTAACTCTTCGGCCTGAGTATTCTCTTTTCCTATTGTGCTGCTACTGTGGGTAGCGTCGGTGTTGGGGAGGGTGACTGTGGAAACAGTGGAATTAAACCGTAACACGTATGATGGCGCTACTAATGTATCTGCTAAGATGTGACGAGTGATGATATATATTTGTTCCTATGTGTTGCTCGCTCAATTTCTCTAGTTTATTGCTCAGATTGCGATTTTGTGAACCCTGCATTGCATGCCTTGCACCAACCACAAATCAAACCACCACGCCTCCTCCATGCCCCTCGCCGTCGATCCTTGTAGGAGGTGTTCGTGTTTTTAAGCTTAAAGGTGACATCAAAACTAATCTTGTTATTTTAGCGTATTAAATAAGTATAATTATAAAACCTTTTTTACAGATGTGTGCTAATTTGCGAGACGAATCTAATGAGCCTAATTAAGCTATGTTTTGCTACAGTGATGCTACAGTAACTATCGTCTAATCATGCTTTAATTACCCTCATTAGATTCGTCTCGCGAATTAGTACAAAGTTCTATAATTAGTCTTTTAATTAGACTTTATTTAATATCCTTAAATGACAAGATTCTAGCCGGCCTAAAACTAGGCCTAGAGAAACGAACGCCTCCGTAGTCCGCCCCCGTGTGAAGTTGAACCTTCTGCCGTCGCTCGCCCCGCCCCGCCCCGATTCGGCCAAGAATAGTTGCCGCCGCCGATTTCAACGAGTAGCAGCCGACGCCGGCGCGGCCACGGATGGATCCGGTAGCAACAACAGCACAGCAGTGACTCACAAAACTTCACAGAAACAAAAAAAAGACGAAGAAAAAAAACAGTGGAGCTAGGAAGGGGGGAAAAAAAACAAACTAAGCTACAGGTTACACAGCCTCCACACTCTGAGGAGGCGGCCCCTGACCATTTACTACTATTTGTTGTCCCGTTCCAGGCTGCCGTTCGCTGTTACTCGCTGCGCCGCCGCAACGGCGTCTCTCGCAGAACAACCAGACAGCCCCATGGAGCGCCATGAAGCCTAAAACCAGGAGGGACAGCAGTGCGACGCTGGCCCACTGCCTGGTGCTGCCGGCCGCGTAGGCCGCCAGGAGGCCGAGCAGGTCGAGGACGACGGCCGTGTTGGTGGCGAGCAGGAGCAGGTCGTGATTCTGCCGGCGGTGCCTGCGCAGGATCTGCTGCAGCAGCAGGGCGATGACGACCACCGACGCTACGAAGGACGTGGAGTTGCTGTAGAAGAACACATGGTAGCGGCGAGGGTCGGTGTCGTGCATCACCGGGTTGCCCGCCTCCAGCCGCCGGCCGTCGTCCTCCTGCCACAGGCCGCCCGGCGGGGCCAGGCCGGCTTGGTAGGTGACACTCGCGGCCAGGATGCCCAGCAGCATCAGGTACTTGCGCTTGGCGTAGACTTCGTCGCGGTACTTGGTCTCGTCGGCGTCCCTGCGCCGGCTGGGCGATTCCGCCGCAGCGGCAGCCGCCTCCTCGCCTGACGGACGCCTTCCCTTGCTCACCATGAGCACGACGATGAAGGCAATCACGGCGGCGACGAGCAGGCACACGAAAATGGATGTCCGCAGACTCCGGGCGCTGCCGGCGGCGTAGGCGCCCAGGAGGCTGAGCAGGCCGGCCACCTGGCACGCGTAGAGCGCGTAGCAACGTATGGCGAGCCTGGAGATGTTGGGGTTGACGAGGAGCAGGATGAGCGCGATGGAGGCCATGAAGCTCGCCGTGTTGCAGTAGAAGAAGGCCTTGTAGCGGCGGGGGAAGTTGTCAAGGAGGACGGCGTCGCCCGCGCGGTGGGCGCGGCGCGGGTCGTCCTCCACCCAGAAGCCGCCCGGCGGGGTCAGCCCAACCTGGTAGGTGATGGTGGCCACCAGGATCGCCAGCAGCAGCAGCCGCTTGTGCTTCTTCTCCACCACCGCCCCGCTGCTGCCGTCCGTACTGTCCGCCGCGCCCAGCGTGCAGAACAGGACATGGACCAGCACGTAAACAAGAACGGCGCCTGCCAGGGCCACGACGTGAACGGAGGTCGTCACGTCGCGGCAGCTTCCGGCGGCGTAGGCACCGATGAGGGCGAACATGTCCAGCATCATGGCCACCAGCAAGGTGTTGCTCTTGACGAGCCTCGCGTTCTGGACCATGAGGATGGCCACCAGGGACGCGACGAAGGCGGTCGAGTTGCAGTAGAAGAAGACGTTGTAGCGCGTCGGGTGCTTCGACAAGAGGATGGCGTCGCCGGCCCTGTGCCCGTCGCGATCCTCCGGCCAGAAGCCGCCCGGCGGGTCCAGCCCCGCCTGGTATGTGATGGTGGCCGCCAGATTGGCAAGCAGCAGAACGAGGGACTTGACCTTCTCTGTTGCTTCCTTGGCTTGGTTTGTTGTGCTCCCCTGCACAACAATGTTGAAGCTGCCTGCTTGCCCATCTGATGCCGAATGAATCCCTGGACTTGTTTGCCCGGAGACATCACTGGAGCATATTCAAAACAAAAAATAATGTGAGCACTAATTAATCTAGTAACTGAAAGGTTGTACGGTATTGTTCACAGAGAAAGCAAAGCAGTTGGTTGACACATACCTGTCGTTTTCTGCATCTGCCGTGGTGTTGTTTTTGGGATTGGCACATAGGTACTTGACCGAGATGATGCCCACCATGGCCAGGAAGATGAACGCAAGAACCGCGCCGAGGAGGCTGACGACATAGACACTGGTGTCCGTGTACCGGCAGCTCCCCGCGGCGTAGGCCGCCAGCAGACCGAGCAGCGCGCCGAGGAGGAACACCTGCAGCGCGAAGGAGCGCGAGCTCCGCTCGCCGAGCTTCCGCTCCAGGAGCAGCACGATGATGAAGAGCGAGGCGACGAACGTGGTGGTGTTGCAGTAGAAGAACATCCTGAAGTGGCCGCTGTGGTGCGCCTCCACGAGCGAGTCGCCCGGCCGGTACCGGTGTGCTAGTCCCTTGACGACGGCGCCGCCCGCCGACGTGTCCCAGAAGCCGCCCGGCGGGTTGAGGCCGGCGACGTAGGTGATGGCGGCCGCGAAGGTGGCCAGGAGCAGCAGCACCTTGCGCCGCTCCTTGGGCCGGAGAACGACGGTCGCGGCGCGGTCGTTACCGTCCGCCACCGCCTCGTCAGACGCCACAGACTGATCAGAGTGTGCTAGGGACTGGAGGATGTGGACGCCGACGTAGGCGGAGAGGGCGAGCACCAGCGCGGCGGTGTACACGGTGGCCGGCTTGTCGCGGCAGCTGCCGGCGAGGTAGGCGCCGATGAGCGCGAGCAGGTCGAGCACCATGACGAGGCGGAGGACGGCCAGCTGGACCTTGTTGGGGTGCTTGAGCAGGAGGAGGAAGATGACGACGAGCGAGGCGGCGAGCGCGGCGGCGTTGCAGTAGTAGAAGGTCTGGTACCTGAGGCGGTGGGTGGAGCGGAGGATGGGCTCCCCGGCCGCCACGCCGCCGGGGCCGTCCTCCTGCCAGATCCCGCCCGGCGGGTTCAGCCCCGCCACGTAGGTGACGCTCACCACCAGCATGGCCAGCAGCAGCAGCTGCTTGCGGAGCTTGTACTCCGACGAGTCCTCCGGCTGCATTGGCATCTTCTTCGGCTGCGGGTGTGCTGGTGGGCAGATTGGGAGAGACTGGCTTGCAGTACCAGCAGCTAGGCCTACCAGCAGCCAAGGAGCGCGTGCTATCAAGGGCCAATTGATCGATATATACTCCCGTAATGGGAACGTGCTGCGACGGACCTTGACCTCGAAGAAGGTGTGTTCCCACGCTTTGCCAGCTTTATCATATCGATATCGACAAAAGCGCTCCAATTGACTTTGGTTGACCTCGAGTCGCCGTCGTCTACTCTCACTACTAGTGGTAGGTGGCATGTGCAAGATGATTTTGGCGCCAGTGCTTACGGATTAAACGGGATCATCTCTCAAATCTAATGGCCACACGGAATGAGATAATCAGTCATAATACGTATTTACACAATTGTTGACAACGGATTTTGGAAATCCTTGGACACGTGGCGAGAAGATAAGGCAAGAAGAGATTGTGTCCAGAAAAAGACGCCGCGTTGACCGGAGCGAGAAAAGATTCTGATTTCTTGCGATCAGCGTATTAGTTAAGATAGGAATAAAATTAGCCTTGGAACGAAAGTTAGGAGGAGTCGTGTTTGTTTCCAAGTCAGTTGCCTCGGGTGTATAAATATAAACACAATTCAATACAACTCTCGGCGCATCGCCAACCTGTTTTTCGACGGGTGTCTTGTTCGAGCGGGCTGCATCGGCACGATCTCCGCTAGGGCAGGGAATTCGTCACCACACGGTAATTATCTTGATTATCTAGTAACCTTCTCGTCTGGTGTTTTGATCGAATTATCTCACTACATCGGGTTGATCGAATCTGCTAGTGTTGTCGGGTTAATTATCAGTTATCCGGTATATGAGATCTATTTAGAACTGTTAGTAAGATCGGCGTTGTTATTGCTGTCTCGGTTAAGTCCGATCCTACGCAACGCTTGTCCGATGAGCATAGTACGAATAGATTAAATATATTCGAGTCACTCTGAATTGATTTGCCTGTTGGTCTTCCACCTAATTATTTTGATAGAACCTTATTGCTATCTTGGTTAAGTCCGATCCTACGGGTTTTATTGGAATAGTTCTGTGACGTGGCTTGGCCGATAGATTGATTTAGGGTTCGATCGGGACGTTTAGCCGATTAGTTACCATAATCACTTTAGATTTATTTATTAGTTGATCTTCCACCTAATTACTTTAGCAGTACCTTATTGCTGTCTCGGTTAAGTCTGATCCTACGGGTTTTGCTGAAGTAGTTCTGTGATGTGGTTAGCCGATAGATCGGTTTGAAGTTTGATCGGAGTGTTTAGCCGGTTATTTACCACACAGATCTTTGACTTCTTTAATTAACCGATTTTATGCTGTAAGTCATTAGATCTGTCTTCTTTATCATATTTGTCTGTTTCTTAGCCGATGATAAGAAACCGATAGGGCATAGCCGATAGCTGCAGTCGATTGTTTTATTTGTCTTTGTTTATTTTATCGACTGTTTCAGCGACACCTGAGTGTCGGCTATACATCGGCCTGTTTCTCGGGCCGGTGACCAAATGAATTTGATTTTCTTGTCCTTTTGTTAGTTTTCAGGAAAACTGACTGGCATGCTTCGGGATTCGCACAGCGTACAAGACTTGGTCCTGCACTGAAGTTAAGCAGATCTTCTAGGCCGTTTGTGTGTGATTTTGGGGTCAGCACACTTTTTGGCACGCCCGGTGGGACACGTTCAGTTGAAATCATGTCGCAAGACGGGACACCAATCGGCAGATCCAAGATTGGGTCACATAATGTCATCCAGGTGACAGAAGATCAGCTGAGTGATGAGCAGAAGCAATTACTCTTGAAGAACATGGAAGACTATAAAGAGTTGTGTCTGCAATCATTCAAGAAGACAAGAGGAGGTGTGGTTCAGTCTAATCCTTTTCCCATGCCGGTTGTCGTGGATACTTCCAAGAAACCGGCGGGGTCATCTGATGAGAAGGCAGCAGCTGAAGAGATCCAGAAGATAGTTAATGTTGCTGTTCAGAAAGCATTGGCAGAAGAATCTACACCCTTGGTGGATTCTATCAAGACCATGTTTGAAGTGCACTCAAGGCTGCTATAGAGGCAGAGTGACAGAGGAAGCACCTGTGCAACCTCCACCGCCAACATCAGCTGCAGGTTCGTCTCAGGTTCCGTCCGAAAATCTGAGCGACTTGATCTATACTGCCATGCATCAAGCGTTGATCAATCAGTCTCCAGTATTGGTCAACACCTTGAAGGACCTCATTATCAAGACAGCCGATGGTACAATCTACAATGAGATAGGAGGCGGGCCGATGTACTATACTCCTCAGAGAAGTTATCGGCTGCCTCTGGGTACTCCTACAAGGGATGTGGGAGGTCGGACTTTCCAGATTGCAGAGCAGTACGCGCCTACTGGTTCTGGAGGTAATCAAGTGTGGCCAGATCAGCAGGGTCCATCGTCAGCAGTAAGGAACTCGGGGGCAGATGACTGGGCCGTCAAGATTGCTGACATAATGAGAGATCAATTTGGCTTGAAGGCGAAGGATTAGACTTCGGTATATCGTCGACCATATCCGGAGTGGTATGACAGGACTTCTTTCCCTCCGCGGTACAAGGTTCCAGATTTCTCCAAATTTTCTGGACAGGATAACACATTGACCATAGAGCATATCGGTCATTTCCTCGTGCAATGTGGTGAGGCTTCGGCTGATGACATATGGAAGATCAGACTGTTCCCTCTGTCGCTGTCAGGTCTGGCTTTCACATGGTTTGCGTCACTGCCAGCTGATTCCATCAGAGAGTGGCGTGATTTGGAGCAAAAATTCCACAAGTATTTCTATGGCGGCACTACTGAGATGAAGCTAACAGATCTGACTGCTGTTCGTCAGAAGGCTGGAGAGTCGGTGATGGATTACATCCAGAGGTTCCGGGATGTTCGTAGCAGGTGATACAGTTTGGCTCTAACAGATCAGCAACTAGCCGATTTGGCCTTTCAAGGACTCATCGGTCCTATTCGTGAGAAGTTCGCATCTCAGGAGTTTGAGAGTATTTCCCAACTGGCTCAAAAGATTTCCTCTCATGAAAGTCGATTCCAGAGTGCTGCGAAGGGCAGGTATGCTGCATATGCTGATTACGCGGTTGAGTCTGACTCTGATGAAGATGGAGAAGAAGTTGGACTCGCTGAATGGACTAGGGGCAAGAAACCAGTGGCATGCCCGTTCATCAAGCAAGCTGTGGCTCAAGAAAGATATGACTTCGATGTGAACAAGCTGGACAAGATCTTTGATTGGTTGTTGCAGGAGAAGCAGATTCAGTTGCCGCCAAATCATGTGTTACCACCACCTGAAGAGTTGAAGAAGAGAAGATGGTGCAAGTGGCACAATGCTCCATCGCACCATACCAATGAATGCAGAGTCTTCAGGCAGAGTGTGCAGGCTGCAATTGAACAGGACCGCATAAAGTTTGACGACCAGAAGAAGTCCATGAAGATCGATGGGAATCCTTTTCCCGTAAATATGGTGGAATTTGGTAGCTCGTCCATGATCAACAAGTATCAGAGGAAGAGAGAGGGATGATTATGAAGAGCGTGGTTCTCAGGATGACTCACATTGGGATTGTCCTTTCTTTAGATATTGTTGGGAAGAAGGCATGAAGTTACCACCGATTGAGGGGTGCCCAGGCTGTAGTAATCACTCAAGAAGATTGTACCGAGAAGTGTCGTCTCATGTCTATGCTAGACAGGAGAGGGTTCCGGCTTTCGATCGGCTGCAGCAGAGTGGGACGTCACATCGGCCAATGAGTGAAGCGCCGCGTCGACCAGACAGAGAATTTAAGCCCTCTATTCATGATCGGCTGGGGCCAAGGCAAGATGGCGAGGCTGAGTTTCAGGAGCTGATTGATGAGGAGCAGCAAGAGCATAGGCCTAAGCGTCAGCCGCAGTGGTGTCCTACTGGTATCTTTTCCAAAAGCCAAAAGAGAAGGGTACAGAGGCAGCGCTGCAGAGAGATGGAGGCCGATTTCCATAAACGTGATGATGATGATGAGCGGCATCCGCATACCAGGAAGGAATGGAGGCCAAAGGTGGCGTCTGAGGTACAGAAGTTAGAGGCGGCAGTCAATGTTTGTATCATGCCGTATGAATTCAAAGATGTTGATGATGAAGAATCTGATGATGGTACGGAGGCCATGGCACAGCTAGTCCTTGATCCTCAGCAGGCTGTGTTCGAGAAGCCAGAAGAGTCTGAGCGTCGGCACATGAAGGCTCTATATGTCAAAGGGTATGTGAATGGTAGGCCGATGAGTAAGATGTTGGTCGATGGAGGTGCTGCTGTCAACATCATGCCAATAACTACCTTCAGAAAGTTGGGCAGAACTGAGATCAAGACCAACATGATACTCATGGATTATGGGGGCAAGACGTCAGAAGCAAAAGGGGTGCTCAATGTTGAGTTGACTATTGGAAGCAAGACGTTGCCTACGACGTTCTTTGTCATTGATGGCAAAGGATCTTACACCATGCCGCCGGGGAGAGATTGGATTCATGCTAACTGTTGCATCCCATCCACCTTGCATCAGTTCCTTATTCAGTGGGTGGATGATGTGATCGAGGTGGTTCCGGCCGATACCGCGGTGTATGTCGCTTCGGCCGATTTGGGTCCCATGCGTTTGGAGTGCATGGATTGTTTTTCTGGCAGGTTTGGGATGGAGAGTTCTTGGAGTTCACCGATGACAGCGTGGAATTGGTGGATGACTTGAATCCTAAAAAGTTACTCTGACAGGCGCCACAGTGGACGCTAAGGAGGAGGGCAAGTTAGGACAAGGATTTACTTCGGCCGATGAGCTAGAGGAGGTAGACATAGGTGATGGTAGCAAGCCTATGCCGACTTTCATCAGTAAAGGATTGTGTAAGGAGTTTAAAGTTAAATTAATAGAGTTATTAAAGGAGTACCGAGATTGTTTTGCATGGGAATATCATGAGATGCCGGGCCTTAGCCGATCGATTGTTGAACATCGGCTACCCATCAAGCCTGGGTTTTGGGCACACAAGCAAGGAAATTTGAGGCTAAGGTTGATGAAGCTATCAAACAGGAGATTGCCAGACTGTATGATGCAAAGTTCATACGACCATGCCGGTATGCTGATTGGATATCAAACATTGTTCTGGTGGAGAAGAAAAATGGCAAGTTGCGGTGTGTATCGATTTTAGAGATCTGAACAGGGCAACACCTAAAGACAGCTATCCAATGCCGGTGGCCGATACATTGATTGATGCTGCGGCAGGACATAAGATTGTCAGCTTCATGGACGGTAATGCCGGTTATAATCAGATTTTCATGGCTGAAGAAGATATTCCAAAGACTGCCTCCAGATGCCCAGGTGCGATTGGTTTATATGAATGGGTAGTAATGACCATCGGCTTGAAAAACGCTGGTGCTACTTATCAAAGGGCTATGAACTATATATATCATGATTTGATTGGCCGATTGGTGGAGATATACATCGATGATGTCATTGTTAAGTCAAAGGCCGTCGATGATCATATAGCTGACCTGAGGGAAGTGCTGGAAAGGACCAGGAAGTATGGTGATGAATCCTAACAAATGTGCTTTTGGGGTATCAGCTGGACAGTTTTTGGGGTTCATCGTACATGAGCGAGGGATAGAAATTGGTCCAAGGAGTTTTGAAGCCATCAACAAGTTGAAGCCTCCAACAAATAAGACAGAATTGCAATCCCTTGTTGGGAAGGTTAATTTTGTGCGGAGGTTTATTTCTAATCTGTCAGGGAGAATTGAGCCGTTTACACCATTGTTGCGGTTGAAGGCCGATCAAGAATTCAAATGGGGGTCTGAACACCAAAAGGTGTTAGATGAGATTAAAGAATATTTAAAATCTCCTCCGGTATTGGTTCCTCCTAAGGCTGGCAGTCCATTCAAGCTGTACTTGTCGGCCGATAAGAAGTCAATCGGCTCTACATTGGTGCAAGAACAAGAAGGAAAAGAAAGGGTGATATTTTATTTAAGCAGAAAATTGCTTGATGCAGAAACCAGGTACTCTGATTTGGAGAGATTATGTCTTTGTCTTTAATTCTCTTGCACCAAATTGAGGCATTATCTTCTTTCGGGCGAGTGTACTGTGATATGCGGGGCCGATGTAGTCAAGCACGTGTTATCGGCTCCTGTTTTGAAAGGAAGGCTTGGAAAGTGGATGCTTGCTCTAGCTGAATTTGATTTGAAGTATGAACCCCCTAAAGCTGTTAAAGGTCAGATTTTGGCGGATTTAATAGTGGAACATAATTATGTTGAGCCATTGCCATGGATTTTATTCTTTGATGGATCTGTTTGCAAAACGGGATGTGGTATAGGCTTGGTTCTTATTTCGCCTCGGGGGGCATCATTTGAGTTTGCTTATTCTGTTGATACTGGCACTAACAATCAAATTGAGTATCAAGCGGTGTTGAGAGGTCTTCAATTGCTCAGTGATGCTGGGGCAAATCATATTGAAGTAATTGGGGATTCTTTGTTGGTGCTTGGACAACTCTCTGGGGAATTTGAATGCAGGGATGAACATCTGCGGTTTTATTATGAAGAATGCATGTTGCAGTTGCAGAAATTCAGAGATGT
Organism: Eragrostis nindensis; assembly: GCA_012490785.1. Lineage (NCBI taxonomy): Eukaryota > Viridiplantae > Streptophyta > Magnoliopsida > Poales > Poaceae > Eragrostis > Eragrostis nindensis. The sequence continues at coordinate 448,761 of JAAXCT010000126.1, forward strand.
GAAGTTCAAGCATGTTCCCAGAGAACAGAATATGGAGGCTAATGGGCTGGCACAAAATGCGTCAGGCTATCGGCCTGATTATAGGTGCATTGTGCTAGATGTTCCTGATGTTGAGGTTGAAGATTGGAGGGCTGGAATTATTTCATATTTGAAGAATCCGTCTCAATCCGTATCTAAGAAGGTTAGATATCAGGCTTTTAAATATGTGTTATTAGAAGAAGAGTTATATTATCGAACCTTGGATGGTGTGTTGCTAAAGTGCTTAGATCTGGAAGAGGCAAAATTAGCAATGGCAGAAGTGCATGAAGGGATTTGTGGGACCCATCAGTCAGCTTACAAGATGAAGTGGTTGCTGAGGAGGACTGGTTATTTCTGGCCGACCATGCTAGAGGATTGCTTTGAATATTATAAAGGTTGCCAGGATTGTCAGAAATTTGGTCTAGTCCAAAGAGCTCCTGCTTCGGCCATGAATCCTATCATTAAACCATGGCCGTTTCGGGGGTGGGGTATGGATATGATTGGTCAAATTAATCCTCCATCAAGCAAAGGGCATAAGTATATTTTAGCTGTGACTGATTATTTCACCAAATAGGTAGAGGCTGTACCTTTCAAGAATGTGACTTCGAAAGATGTGATCAATTTTGTGAAGGAGCACAACATTTATCGGTTTGGAATTCCTCAAACGATTACTACTGACCAAGGTTTCATTTTCATATCTGAGGAATTTCTGGAATTTGCTGCAAGCTTGGGGATTAAAATATTAAATTCTTCTCCATATTATGCTCAAGCAAATGGTCAGGCAGAAGCGTCCAACAAGAGTTTGATCAAGTTGATTAAACAGAAGATTGATGAGCAACCGAGGAAGTGGCGTACGACATTAGCCGATTCGCCGTGGGCCTATCGGATGTCGTGTCATGGGGCTACACAAGTTACGCCTTATCAGTTGGTGTATGGGCATGAAGCAGTTCTTCCTTGGGAGGTAAATATTGGGTCTCGACGAATTTCATTGCAAGATGAGCTTACAGCCGATGAGTACAGAAATTTGATGAATGACGAATCTGAAGATATAGTGCAACTTCGGTTAAGAGCCATGGAGAAGATTGCTCAGAATAAAGCTCGAGTTGCGAAGCATTATAATAAGAAAGTAGTGTCCAAGCAATTTTCTGAAGGGGATTTAGTTTGGAAACTTATTTTGCCGATAGGTTCCAAGAGTAACCGCTTCGGTAAATGGCCTCCGAATTGGGAAGGTCCGTTCAAGATTAGCCAATGTTTGGTTGGTAATGCTTACAAGTTGCAGAGTTTGGATGGAAAAGAATTAGAGCGAGCCCTTAATAGAAAATATTTGAAAAAGTATCATCCGAGCGTCTGGGTTAATTCTTGAAGAAAATAACATACAAGAGCCGACAACACGTCGCCTACAGAAAGCTGATGACTGCTAAGCCGATGCAACGGCTAGGCACATCGCCTCTAGAGGAAAAAATATAGAGAAACCCAAAAGCAAGGTACAAATTTCTACGCCAAAGATACACACTGTGGTTTCTGCCAACTACAGTAGGGAATGGGAGAGATTTGTTGCCTCCCTTGTAGGATGTTGGAGTATCCGCCACGTGATGGCTCAGGGTGTGATGGGTCGAGGCTTGGGGGCAGCAGGAGCCAAGCAGGTCCATGACTTCATCATGTCGAAGAAGATGTTATCCCTGAGGAGGAACCTTGTCTGACGAAGAACATGAGTTCTTCCTCGATGTCTGAAGAGGAGCCGCCGTCCTTGGGTATTAGCTCAAGAGGGATAGCATCGGGCGAAAAGAGATTGGAGAAAAGCAGAAGGAATAAGAGAGGCTAGAGCAGAGATGCAAAAAGGGAGGAGAAGCTCATGGTTGCTATCTTGCCATTTGGGATGTATTGTTGAAGTCTTGTGGAAAGGATTTTTCTTGCTGGCCATTGTGTTGGTGATTCTGGTGAAGGAAGTTGGTCCTTTTTATAGGCCGGGATGCAGAAGGAGATAAGATCGTGGAATAGTAAAAGACCTGCTGCAATTAAAGTGATTGGTACGACCTGTTTGTTGAAAAAGATGCACGCCATGTGGAGACGGAGAGATACAGTTCATTATGTCAGGTGCACAGTTTTCACGTGAAGTGTCATCTAGAAGCTTGCATTAAAATAAGAAAGTAAAGGCAGGAACGTGCAGTAGTAAGTTCGCACAAGAGACAAAAGGCCGATGTCTTTACGTCGCCCGTGAGTTCAAAGCGTTTACATAAATGCTAGGATTCAAAAGAAGTTTTTATTACAAGACCAAGATTACAGATACTCCTGGATCTTGCCGATGGCGTTGTTGCGGATCTGCTCGAGCCTGTTGATGAATTTGAGGTCTTGCTCCATCGAGCCGATGTCCGGATGAAGTACCAAGAGCTGTTGACGTGCTAGATCTTTGGCCGATGACAGAATGTTTTCTTGAGTTGTTATCTCAGCAGGCAGAAGGGCTAATCTGTCTTCTTCGGCCTTGATCTCTTGTTCCTTGGCTCTTACTGCGGCTTGGAGGTCTTCGAGCTCTTTCTTCAGCCGATCCAGTGCGGTTTGGATCTCTGCAGGCTTGTTCATCAGTGGATCAAGTTTGGCTTGTTCAGCCTGGACTTGGGAATCGGCATTAACCAAGATCAGTCGATCTGACCTAGCAGCCCTTTCTGCCATTCATCGTTGGACTTTGATGATTTCCAACTCGTGGTAGTCGATGTGCGCAGCAGGGTGCAGGGCTTCTAAGAGATCATCTGGGATCAGGCGGCGGATCTCATTGAATCGGCATAGAACTGGGCCGATGTTGGATGTCAGTACTTCGAGAGTTGGTTCCGATAGCCTTTCTGAGATTTCCTTCAGAGTTGTCTTCACTTCGTCAGGAAGAAAGGGTTTTGAGGTGGCCGATGAATCCAAATTGACAGCCGATGTCTGGGGATCCGATAACTGAGATCAGAGGGCATTAATGGTATATTCGAAGGAAAATGATGGAAAAAGCAAGGTTGGTTTAGTCTTACCGTTCTTTCTATATCGGCGCAAGGAGATGTTGGGATTTGCATGCTCACCAGACCAGTAGGGAGGTTGAACTCTAGCCTAATTTCTTCTTGAGGGACGGATGTGTCCTCAGCCGATGCATGGGGTTCTTCGGAGCTGATGGCAGCATGATCTCGAGTTGGTGATGCCTGGGTGGTTGTGTTGAAGGGATTATTGGCATTGAGATCCTGCAAAGGGAAGTAAGTATTATTTAATGTGCTGGAGGTATAAACTATTTAAAGTACGTTAGTAGGAAGAGGTACCTGTGCACATCGGCTGATGGGATGTTCATTTGAGATGCAAAGTCCGATATAGAACTCTGACGGATCTTGCGAGTAGCTTGACGTTCAGGCTGTCGGCGAGGGGCAGGTGCAGGTTGCCTTGGTGCTTGATAGGCCGGCTTGTGTTTTGGAGCTGTAGGGTTGCTCGCGGATGCTGCCGCCTTTCTCTTCTTCGGTGCTGGTAAGATGATGTTTGGGATGGCTGATTCTCGGAGGTATTGAACAGGTTTGCCATCATGGCCGATAGGAGCTTCTTCATCTGCGGACTGTTTTAAGAAAAGGAGATGATTAGCATGATTGTTGCAAGCTCGTATATATAAAGAGTCTATATGAAATGTTTGAAGTTAGTACCTCTTCACCGGCAGGAAGATCTAGAGGGGTCAAATATGTGGAGCACTTGAGATGGAAGAGATGCTGACGCCATTCTGCCCACCAGGAGTTGAAGGAGCTCGAACTGAAAGGCTTCAGGATGATGTCAGCATAGTCGCCGATGGGGATGTCGTCTGTTAAGCGGGCCAGTCTCAAGTAATCTGTCCTAGCGGCAATGGGGGCCCTGATCTTCAGTTTGCCGATGAAAAATAAGCCGATGGGGACTTGACCTAGACCGAGTTGTCTGGCACAGACAGAAGGGTGGTACAGCTCATAAGAAGGTCTTTTGTTTCGACCTGAGTGGATCTGAGTTGGAAGGATGCAAGGCTTGATATATGTAAGGAATTGAGTTTGTGATTCCTCATCTTGCAAGTGGTTGTCAGGGCAGAAAGAGGATGGAACATCAAACTCCATCATGTTCTGGTATGGGAACCAGATGGTCACTTTGGAGCGGAAGCCATAATAAAAAAGCCTAAACCAAAGGCCCAGTGACTCAGCCGATGATTTTTCCCCGGGAATGACGGCTACTGCCTCGCCAAAAGAAAGACATCGGCGCCGAGTTAAGTCCTCTGATTCTAGCTGAAATTAGGGAATGTTCTGTTTTCAAGAGGAGGGAGATTGGCAGCTTTCGAGGAATATAGGACAAGCCAGAGTTGGATGAACCACCAAGGACCACCAAAATTGTCAACAGGTTGATTGGTGGTTAACTTTCTGGCTACCTGATGCAGGAGGTGATAGGTGGCGTCAAGTAAGTATTGCCCTAAAGGGAGTTTTGTGCCACCAGCAAGAAGTTCTGCTAGGTTTTGCATGTTCTGTGTGGGGCCGCAGGATGATCCACAGAAAAGGTACCTATCTAGCCACATCATCAGAAAAGCTGCATGTTCCCTATCAGTAACTGGTCCTGTGGCATTGCTATATTTGGTGATGAAGCCTTTCCAACCTCCGATGTTCTTGGTTGAGAAATTATGGGTCAATTTGACTTGCAAATTGTCAGGAGCATAGGAGGTAGCATTGTCAAGATCTGTGAGCATGGTTACAACCATAAGGGAAGGGGACATTGGGCCATGACCAAATGTGTAGGCATGGAGGGCGTCAGACCAGAAATAGGACGAAGAAATCAGCAAAGGTTCATTTTTGGTCGTTTCAGCGATAGATAAGTTAATGCAGTGATCTATGCCTAAAGCAGTCCAGCGAGAAAGTTTGGCTTGGCGGACTCGACAGTACCAGTTCTTCCAGCCAAGAAGGGTGCTAGGCCAAGATCTGAAACTATTGCTCCAGTGAGAAGGGTTTAGCAAGGTATTTTTAAAGGGGATCCTAAAAGTTTCGGATCTAATGAAGTGACAGGGATCCTCATCGCCCATCGGCCCTAAAAAGTAAAACCTCAGAACGGAAGAAGGGATCATGATCTGCGACCTAAAGTTCTGAAAAAATGCAAGAAATAAATAATGGCGGAAGGCGATCAGATCTAGGGTTGTGAAAAAAAATAAAATTGGATCAGATGCGGAAGCGAAGGATTACCTCAGGGATGGAAGCGGTGAGCACCGGTGGGCGCCTCGTCCGAGCCTCGACATCGGAATCGGAAGAGGAGCGATGCGCCATTTCTTGGTCTGGTGATGGCGACGACGTAGGAGAGAGAAAAGCGATGGAGAGTGGCTTCCTTGAGAAGGGAGTGAACGAGGAAGAAGATGAGGGGTTGGTCCCGTATTTATGAGGGTCGTGAGCAGTCACTTGCTATAAATGTGCACAAGACACTAGGAGACAAATTCGGCGCACAAGTATTTTGTACTCCGAACTTGGGGGGGCATGTGTTGACACCGGATTTTGGAAATCCTTGGACACATGGCGAGAAGATAAGGCAAGAAGAGATTGTGTCCAGAAAAAGACGCCGCGTTGACCGGAGCGAGAAAAGATTCTGATTTGTTGCGATCAGCGCGTTAGTTAAGATAGGAATAAAATTAGTCTTGGAATGAAAGTTAGGAGGAGTCTTGTTTGTTTCCAAGTCAGTTGCCTCGGGTGTATAAATATAAACCCAGGTGCTTGTAATCAGAATAATACACAATTCAATACAACTCTCGGCGCATCGCCAACCTGTTTTTCGACGGGTTTCTTGTTCGAGCGGGCTGCATCGGCACGATCTCCGCTAGGGCAGGGAATTCGTCACCCCACAGTAATTATCTTGATTATCTAGTAACCTTCTCGTCTGGTGTTTTGATCGAATTATCTCACTACATCGGGTTGATCGAATCTGCTAGTGTTGTCGGGTTAATTATCAGTTATCCGGTATATGAGATCTATTTAGAACTGTTAGTAAGAATGGCGATGTTATTGCTGTCTCGGTAAAGTCCGATCCTACGCAACGCTTGTCCGATGAGCATAGTATGAATAGATTAAATATATTCAAGTCACTCTGACTTGATTTGCCGGTTGGTCTTCCACCTAATTATTTTGATAGAACCTTATTGCTGTCTCGGTTAAGTCCGATCTTACGGGTTTTATTGGAATAGTTCTGTGACGCGGCTTGACCGATAGATTGATTTAGGGTTCGATCGGGACGTTTAGCCGATTAGTTACCATAATCACTTTAGATTTATTTATTAGTTGATCTTCCACCTAATTACTTTAGCAGTACCTTATTGCTGTCTCGGTTAAGTCCGATCCTACGGGTTTTGCTGAAGTAGTTCTGTGATGTGGTTAGCCGATAGATCGGTTTGAAGTTTGATCGGAGTGTTTAGCCGGTTATTTACCACACTGATCTTTGACTTCTTTAATTAACTGATTTTATGCTGTAAGTCATTAGATCTGTCTTCTTTATCATATTTGTCTGTTTCTTAGCCGATGATAAGAAGCCGATAGGGCATAGCCGATAGCTGCAGTCGATTGTTTTATTTGTCATTGTTTATTTTATCGACTGTTTCAGCGACACCTGAGTGTCGGCTATACATCGGCCTGTTTCTCAGGCCGGTGACCAAATGAATTTGACTTTCTTGTCCTTTTATTAGTTTTCAGGAAAACTGACTGGCACGCTTAGGGATTCGCACGGCGTACAAGACTTGGTCCTGCACTAAAGTTAAGCAGATCTTCCAGGCCGTTTGTGTGTGATTTTCGGGTCAACAACAATCCTCCAATCACAAGTCATTGAAAATGATTTCTGTTATCATTTCAATTTGCTCCAATTGATTAAAGTTGACCATGGACGTACAAAATCAAGATGTGATTGTTTCAGGTGTTCAGGAAACGTAAAACAAATCATGATTTCAATCCAAATCATTCACCTCTTCTCACGTAAGAAAAAGGATGGAAGCCATCAGGTGACATTACTATATGAGATTTGCTAGTTCTGAGATTTTGTTTCTCTCTTTGGAACAACAAAAACACACTGCTGGAACAACCGAACCGCACTTCTGGAACAATGAAAGTGTACTGCAGGAACAATTAGTATTTCCGTGAAACAATTTCGTTTTTCAAAGAATTTTTTTTTACAAGTGAATGAAAAATTTAGATGGTTGGATCAAAATCCAATGACCGAAAAAAGTGACTAAGAGATTAGCAAAATCTTAGTTACTTAAGAAGAAGACATCTCCCTGTTATAATTATTTACATGTTTTGATTCCGTGCATTTCACTATCAAGAGCACCGGAGCGTGTGATGGTAATCCCCTGCAACTTCATGATTACCATAACAGCCGCCAACCAAATGTATCTAAAAAGTTAGATTTGGTCGCCACACCGCGACAAGCGTGGTTCCAATCCTTGGCGAGAGCGATTCCTTCTTACAACATGCATTTAAATGTATCGAGGTCTATATTGGCACACAAAAAGAAACAAGTTGGCGTTGATATAATCCAATAAAGTTGACTTGTTTTCATTTTGCCAAGTCTTATATCCATGTGACTAACAACGGGGCTGGAACCAGAGAACCGACGGAATTTTTATTTTAATCCTCATTACACAAGTATATTATATAATTTCATTAAATGACATTCTAGTGCGTGCATCCTCCTTGCCATACTAGTCTAGATGGCATAGTACCGTACTGGATTGGGGAGAAACATTAGGCTACTCACAATGAGAAGTTGATTCTCATTAAATTAGGCACCATGTCAGGCTACTCAAAATGAGAAGTTGATTCTCATTAAATTAGGCACCATGTCAGCAGTATGAATAAGGAAAGAGGTGGAAGGAGTTTCATCTAGATGAAGCCATATGTGCACTATTTCCAACATAGTGTGTGTCTTGCATATATTTGTAAACAAAAAATAAATAAAAAGTGCATTGAGCGACCTATTTCATTTATAAATGAAATGAGTTCGTGCCCACAAGGCACCTTAGGAAACAACAAAAAAAAAATGAAACTTTCCAATGGTAATGGTCGCAATAAAAAAGAACTTTCCAATGGTAATAGCCGGTTGATGGGTTAATTTGCTGGATTCAAGAGCCATGTTCCGTCAAATTAGACACAACATTTGGTGGTCAACCCTTCTCTCGAGCAAACCACTCAGCGAACGGTCGCACTGCCACCATATGCTCCACTGCCATTGTCCTAGAACCACTGCCATGCCCCACGCCCACCTTCCGCTCTTCTGAACCGTTGTCACCACCCAACAAGAACAATCAGCTGCAATTTGTTACTGTTTTTGGAGTCTCTACTTCTACAAAATCGAGAAGCTAAAACAGACAGTCTACTTTTGTAAATATTTTTGCCAAAAGGAGGTCTTAAGAAGCTTTTGTCCAGTTTTGTGAGATGTTATTTTGAGTGATATTATCTGAAATATTCATATTATTAATTGAAAAGCTAATCGGCAATTCCAGCTAGCTTTTAAAAAGCTTTTAGCCCAAGCAAACTGGCCCTTAGGAGAGAGGAGGAAGGAGTTTGATCTTGTTAATACTGGTGATACATAGTTTACTTCACTATGAAACCCCATGGGGTGATCAGATTTCATTTCATGAGTTATACGTCCAACCGTGTGCTGGAATTGAATGCATTACGAGGCATATGAGTTATTTTATGAGGGTTTCCAATCGATTTAGATTATCTGGCATCTTAGAAACAACAAAATAAAATTTTCTATTGGGAAAAGCCTTTAAAACTTAGCACATAATGAATCCACTAAATGTCTGATCCAAGTTCTATAACACCTCAATGCGTGGATCACTAAATCAGATATTATTGCATTAAAAATTATTACAGAATAGAAAATTCTGGCCGACATGAATCCATTTTTTGAAGAAGGACCAACTCAAGACCTGCTTTTAAACTATCCTCAACTCGGTGCTCTTAAAAATGCACAAATATACATCGAAGTACCTTGAATCAAGCCATCATTGGACGATTGGACCAGGATGGGCAGTTTTCATACTCCCTCTGTACACAAATATAGTGTCTTTTTATATTTCTATTTAAGTTAAATTTTCAAATTGTGACCCAAAATATTAATAAATATATATTATTTCAAATTAAAAAGTTATATATTATGAAAGTGCAATCATGATGAATCTAGTAAAATCATTTTCATAATATCAACCTTGTTGGATTGGCTTTTGGATTCAGATCCGGCTGAACGGTTGGTGGGTTAATTTGACTCAGCTCTTGCTGAATTCAAGAGCCATGTTCTATCAAATTGAACACAATATTTGGTGGACCAATGAATTATGTTAGTCAACTCTTTTCTCGACCGAACCACTTGGCCAACGGTCTCGCTGCCACCATATGCACCACTTCCATTGTCCAAGAACCACTGTCATGCCCATCATATACTCTTCCAAACTGCCTTGGCCACCCCACAAGACCCAATCAGCGGCTATATGTTTTAGTTTTTGTAGACTCTGCTTCTACAAAATTGAGAAACTCCAACAAACAATCATCTTTTGTCAGTAGTTTCGAAAAATAGAACTCAGCCAAAAGTTGCATTGTATTACAATCCAAAAGGTCTGTAAAAGCTTTTGCCAAATTTCATGAGATGTTATTTTGAGTGACATTATCTGTGATATTCATTTTACCATTCAAAAGCCAATCCACAATTCTAGCTTTCATATTGCTTTTTGAAAAGTTAGCTTATACAAGCAGCTTTTATAAAGCTTTAGCCGAAGCAAACTGGCCTTCAGGCTACTCCTAGTGGAAGTTTCATTTTGAGTCCATGAGAGTGCCACACAAGCAAAACTGATGAAATGTCATGAGATCTATCAAGAGAGGGGACGAAGGAGTTTAATTGATCTTAATAATAACAGTGTTACACAGTTTCCATCACTTTGAACCTCATTTGGGTGATCGGATTTAATTTTATGAGATATACGAACAATCGTGTGCAGGAATTAAATGCTTTAATTGCATAGGAACCATATGTGTTATTTTATTAGGGTTTCCAATCTGGCATCTTAGAAATAACAATATAAAATTTGCTATTGGGATAAGCTTTGTAAACCTGGCACGTAGTCAATCAACCAAATGTCTCATCTATGTTAGAGTACCTCAATGCCTGGATCACCATTTTTAATATTATGGAAAGTTAACGTTTGACTTAGGGTGAAACTAGCTAGAAAGACACTATATTTGCGGATGGAGGAAGTATGTGCCATGCATCGATCTAGTCAAGCATACTATTTTCGATATTGTGTTTACTTCTCGTTAGGATAGAGCACAAATTTCAACTGATTCCTCTGTCCTAATTAACGTCAATAAGATACAACCCTAGGGCATATGTGGGGTGTGACCCAACATGTCATTGACATAGAAAAATGAAATTATACAAACATAGGTGTCAGACTGAGAGGAGTTTCAAAATGACAAGTAGAAACAGCTCAACTTGAGATACATACTGTACAATTTATTCAAGAAAAATTGTTCGTTTGTCACCTACTAGTAGGTGCCGCGCGCATTGAAGCCACCTATAAGATGTAAACTATAGTAATGCCTATAGGGAACTTTTAACCCGTTCACATAGGTGTACAAGCAAACCGTTTACTGTACATAAAATAATGCCAAGGTACTAAAGCCTCCAGGTCTTATCCTTTTGGTTTATATATATAGACCCATAAGTCGGTAAGTATTGTAAACATTAAAAAGGCAAAACAACTTATGACCATCAGCTGCAATAAGCTATTTGCCAATTTATACTAGGAAGGGTGAGCCAAAAATTGTGACTTCCCACCAACATAATGGTCGTTTTTCTGCTGTTTTGGCAAATTGTTTTCCAAATAAGCCAAATAAGCTGTTTTCTTCAAATGAAATAAGCCGAAGTCAAAATCATTTTTCTGAGAAGCCGGGGCCCTAACATTCGGCAAGAAACAGATGTATCGGCTTCACTAAGTCTTCCAAAAGAAATATATTAGGCTCCTATATACTCCTGACAATGCCTGATGTTATTTTTGTACCGAATAAATAAGGGCAGCCCGGTGCACGTAGCTCCCGCTTGCGCAGGGTCCGGGGAAGGGTCCGACCACTTTGTACCAAATAAATAGCATACAAAATATAGTTGCACAATGGCGCCAATTCTAGAGTTGTAATTCATTGTAAGACAATGCATGCTGAATATCCAACGGGTAGCAAGAGTCGCAGTAGCAAGAGTCGCATATATAAGGAAGCCTTGAAGCTAACAAAACAAAGGACAAGGTGGTTAACGAATTTTATTTTTCCCCTATATTTTTAAGTAGATTTTGAATGTTACACACACAAGGTTTAATTGCATTCGAAACTTGTAGTTAGAAAAAATGGCCTGTCGCGCATTTATCTATAACCATAGCCATATGTTCACTTAAGTGGTCGTTAGTTTTATCTTTTCCTTTTTGCAAATATGAGGCTCCAATCCATGTCGCATTTACTATCCAATGTCCTACACAATTGAGTGATGCACTCGATCAGAGTTCGTAGATCAGGGGATACGATAGCAATTGAGATAGGCAAACGCATTCGGAGTTTAAATAGTACACGAGCCAAGGTAAGGCTGCCTATTGAAAGGCGCTGGCAGTGACCCCATAGTGAGAGAAGCGGATAAACCACACATTATAGATTACATGAACCAACGAAGTACCTAATCTATGCCTGTAGTCAATAGGAGCAATTTGTGTGTTGGGTCAATGTTTTTCTGGATCAAACAATTGAGATCTAATACTGACTTTGTTTCTCTGGATCGAACCATTGAGATCCACAACTGATTTCTTTAAAATTTTATACTGCATCCAACCCTTCGTATTAGCAGCAAGTTCCCGGAAGCTGAAACGTCCATGTGCGATTCCACCAAAACTACTGATGCGAATTCTAAGTTTGACATAAAGCAAAGCGTGGGACTTCTAAGAGTAAAGTGCGATGATTTTTTTTTTGACAACATGCATTTAAATCTATCGAAGTTAACGTTGGCACGCAAACAGAAACAAGTTCGCGTTGACATAATATAATACATTTGACTTGTCTTCATTTTGCAAAGTCTTATCTCCATGTGAGTAAAAGAGGCTGGAAGCAGACAACCGACATAATTTTATTTTTAATCATCACTACAAAGTTATATTACAAACTCCCATTAAATGATATTCTACTGCATGCATCCTCCTTGCAATACTTGTCCAGAAACAAGGCATAGTACCATATTGGATTCGTGTCTGGCTGAACGGTTGGTGGGTTAATTTGACTCAGCTCTTGCTGGATTCAAGAGCCATGTTCTATCAAATTGAACACAACATTTGATGGAGCAATAAATTATGTTAGTCAACTCTTTTCTCGATCGAACCACTTGGCCAACGGTCTCGCTGCCACCGTATGCACCACTTCCATTGTCCTAGAACGGCTGTCATGCCCACCATCCACTCTTTGAAACCGCCATCGCCACCCCACAAGACCTAATTGGCGGCTGTTTGTTTTAGTTTTGGTAGACTCCGCTTCTACAAATCGAGAAACTCAAACAGGCAATCGTCTTTTTTCAGTAGTTTCGAAAAATAGAACTCAGCTAAAAGTTTCATTTGTACTACAATCCAAAAGGTCTGTAAAAGCTTTTGTCAAATTTCGTGAGATGTTTTTTTATCGACATTATCTGTGATATTCATTTTATCATTCAAAAGCCAATCCACAATTCTAGCTTTTATATTTCTTTTTGAAAAGTTAGCTTAGAAAAGGAGCTTTTACAAAGCTTTAGCCGAAGCAAACTGGCCTTCAGGCTACTCCTAGTGGAAGTTTCATTTTGAGTGCATGAGAGTGCCACACAAGCAAAACTGATAAAATGTCATGAGATCTATCAAGAGAGAGGACGAAGGAGTTTAATTGATCTTAATAATAACAGTGTTACATAGATTCCATCACTTTGAACCTCATTGGGGTGATCAGATTTCATTTTATGAGTTATAAGAACAATCGTGTGCAGGAATTAAATGCTTTAATTTGCATAGGAACCATATTAGGGTTTCCAATCTGGCATCTTAGAAATAACAATATAAAATTTGCTATTGGGACAAGCCTTGTAAACTTGGCACGTAGTCAATCAACCAAATGTCTCATCTATGTTCTATAGTACCTCAATGCCCGGATCACTAAATCAGATGTTATTGCATTAAAAATTTGTTACAGAATATAGAATTCTGACCGACATGAATGTGTTCTTTGAAGACGCTCTCGGTGATCTTAAACTTGCACAATCCAAGTTCCTTGAATCAAGCCATCATTGTACCAATTTGATGCCATCAATGTTAGCCGCTCCAGTGCCAGACACGAGACACGCAAGAGAGATTGTAGTTTTCCGTAGGATTGTTTGCACTAGTACCAACACGCCCCGACTGGGTTTGCATACTCCCTCTGTTCACAAATATATAGTGTGTTTTAGATTTGTCTTGAAGTCAAATATTTTGAACTTTGATACACAATATCTATAAATATATATTATGTCAAGTGAAAAGAGTCCAATTAACTATAAATCTAGTAAAAATAATTTTCTTTTATCAGTCTTTCTGATTTTTTTGTTAGACGAAACTATAAACAAACTATATTTCTGTGGATGGAGGAAATATGTACGATGTATCAATCTAGTCAAGTATAATACTTTCGATTATTTTTACTTATCATTAGGATAGCGCAACTAGTTAAATTCAACTGATTCCTCTATTATAGTCAATAAGATGCCACATGAGTTCGGCTAGTACCAATGGAGTATTTCATTTGTTGTTTCCTAGATGCCACATGAGGACCAAAAGATGAAATAGGCTCCTACAATGCATCGAAGTACCTTGAATCAAGGCATCATTGGACCTGGATGGGTAGTTTTCATACTCCCCATGTCCACAGATATATGTCTTTTATTTTAGATTTATCTTATGTTAATTTTAAAATTTTGACCATAAATATTGATAAATATATATTATTTCAAATTAAAAACTTATATATTATGAAAGTTCAATAACGATGACTAGGAAAACCATTTTCATATTATCAATCTTTATGGAAAGTTAACGTTTGACTTAGGGTGAAACTAGCTAGAAAGACACTATATTTGCGGATGGAGGAAGTATGTGCCATGCATCTAGTCAAGCATACTATTTTCGATTGTGTTTAGGGGTCGTTTGGTACAGATTCTAGAGGCGCTTTTGGATTCTGCTTTTCGCACTGTCGATACAGGAAAAGTACTGTAGCAAAATCTGTTTTGGGCCAGCCGCTACAATCCGGCAAAACGTGTCTTCTCGTGGATTCTGCTACTGTAGCTACAGTATTGCTACAGTGCAACAATCCGTTTTGCAAAAGCTGTGCCAAAGGGGCCCTTACTTCACGTTAGGATAGAGTACAAATTTCAACTGATTCCTCTGTCTAACGTCAATAAGATACAACCCTAGGGCATATGTGGGGTGTGATCCAGCATGACATAGAAAAATGAAATTATACAAACATAGGTGTCAGACTGAGAGGAGTTTCAAAATGACAAGTAGAAACAGATCAACTTGAAGAGGAAGTCTTCGTTTCTACTCCCGATACATACTGTACAATTTGTTCAAGAAAAATTGTTCGTTTGTCACCTACTAGTAGGTGCCACGCGCATTGAAGCCACCTATAAGATGTAAACTAGTAATGCCTAGGGAACTTTTAACCCGTTCACATAGCTGTACAAGCAGACCGTTTACTGTACATAAAATAATGCCAAGGTACTAAGAGCGTCCCCAAAGGTAGAGGCAGTATTGACTCTCCACGTCATCTAAGAGGCAACATAAGAGTTCATATCAACTCTAAAATAATGACTGGCCCCGCATGTCAGCGTCTCAATAAATGTTAGAGACTGCCTCTTGAAGAAGAGTTAGCAGCCTTCTCTCTTTTCTTTTTTCCAATAAAAAATTCTAAGAGTTAGCTAAGAAGTAGACATTGGGAACGCTCTAAAGCCTCCAGGTCTTATCCTTTTTGTTTATATATATAGACCCATAAGTCGGTAAGTATTGTAAGCATTAAAAAGGCAAAACAACATATAACCATTAGCTGCAATAAGCTATTTGCCAATTTATACTTGGAAGGGTGAGCTAAAAATTGTGACTTCCCACCAACATAATGGTCGTTTTGCTGCTGTTTTGGCAAATCATTTTCCAAATAAGCCAAATAAGCTGTTTTCTTGAAATCAAGCCGAAGCCAAAGTTAGTTTTCTGAGAAGCCGGGGCCCTAACATTCGGCAAGAAACAGATGTATCGGCTTCACTAAGTCTTCCAAAAGAAATATATTAGCTAGGCTGCATTATACTCCTGACAACTGTGACACCCCGTGTCATTGCAGCCAATCCTGCAGAAAGCATCCTAACAAAGACAAAAGTAGGCCGGCTGGCGTACCGGGTGGCCTGCCGGCCAACTATTTTTAGCTTTTCCCTCTTTTTTTGAATTGGTGTAACTCCTGCTCCTGGGCTTCGAATTGGGTGATTCAAAAGTCCATTTTAACTATCTCGACGAGGGCTTTGACATGGAGGGATCAAATTTGTGATTCGAATAATTATTTCTTGATGTCCAAGTCGTTCCTTGTTTATCTTGCATCGAAGTTGTCGAGATGTTGGAGCAGAGCCTTGTTTAACTTGTGCTTTTGGGTATTTGCTTTTTATCCATGAGTATGAGCACATTTGCATCAATATTCCTATGTACCTTTCAAAACAAGATAGTATCTAAAACTTGTGGAAGTTTATTAGTTTAATACAAGAAATTAAACATTGATGCATACCTTTTATTTACCGGTATGTTGATGGTCATTTTGTGTTTTAATGACCGTCAACAACCTCCCCAAGCTTAAACTTTGCTCGTCCCGAGCAAACTCAAAACTTAGATACCGGTGGATCAGGTGCTGCTTCAATGTTAGTACCCTATGGGTATCAAATGTACAACAACATACTCCAAAAATTTGGATGTAAGAGTAAACTACCACAAGATATTCACCATGCATTGCACAAAACAGTGGGGCTTATATGCTTTACGTTGTCATATGGCATTGAAAATTAGAACAGCTAGTCTAGATTTTGTTAAACAATTCCTGCATGTATCAAGTTGTCACACCCGATTTTTATATACATAAATCGAATGCATTCTACATGTATGCCAGGATATGTTTTATCATACATGTAGTGACATTATAGTGATAAACAGTTCTATAACGAATAAAACAACATTATTAAAACAAACCAGAGTTCTAAACACAGCAGCGAAAGAAACACCAGGGCGCTCCACAGGCAATCGACTGGCGGCAACACGACCTTCTCTGCAGCGTCTTCAATGTAGTCTTTGGCTTCCTCACTGAGCAACAACAATATATGGAAAAGCAAGCGCATGAGTACATACCGTACTCAGCAAGTGTGGGAAAGTATGACATGCAAGGCTAAAATCAAGAAAGGCTCAACTCAGTGTCTGCACCTATGCCTCCTAACATAGACAACTATATCAAAAGCATCCTATTTACTAAGTGTGATGACAACTCCCCAAACCAAGAGACAGTTCACCAGGTTCCCGCAACCTGGCTACCAAGACTCACAAGGTTCCAACCACCTGGCTACCAACTCATCGGGTTCCCACCACCCGACTAGCAACCAACAAACCACCAACTAATCATGAATAGGTCCTATCAACATAGCAAGGTGTTGTGCTGCAGGAAAAGCAGTGGTGTAGCCATCGAATATGTCCTATCAACATAGTGGTGATTTCATCACTATTCAGCGACTAAAGTCTCCATGTTGCCATATTCACACTACCATGGTGTGAGGCCAGGAGATCACCACATGGTCTTTCAAAGTGCTTCCCAGCCTGCTAACACCCCCGCTAAGGTTTCTGATGAGGTCTAGGCCCGATCTTCCGAGAGGTAGAGGTAAACTCGATAATTGGAGAACTCGACGTTGATGATCTGGCTTCAAATCAACACGATTCGAACCCTGCAACCGCTACACCACTGCTCCGTTGGTTATCAACCAAGCACAACTTGATTGACCTCGCCGATAAGGCTTTTCCTGCAGACGAATCGAGAACGCAAGCAAGAAGGTGTAAACACGCAATCTGAAATTGCAAATATGAATTGAAGCGAATCACAAGAGAGGTTCAAACACTCGATTTGTAAGGACTAATCGACACAGTCGAGGAGAGTAAGAACAGGGGCCCTGGATCAATGTATAAGGACTTGTCGCCACAGATACAACGATGAACTCAAGTGTCTCGAAGGAAAACTCAACTAAACAAAACCCAAATCCCAATGTGGCGGCGGCTACTGATAATATAGAGTTTAGGGTCGTGCAAAACCCTAAGGATGCGCCCCTAATGGGCCAAGACACGATACATGGCCCAAAGGCCAAATACGGTGACGCAGCACCAAAACAGTTTCTGGACGCTGACTCGTTTCGACGATTCCCGTCGACTCTACACGACAATCTGATCAAATTAGCAATTGTTGGCAGCCTAATAAATTATTATATAGATGCTAAGTATATGCCAAAGTATGTGTATGTGCTCAAAGGTGAAATACTACTTCCCCTCCGATGCATGCTCTGAATCAACAGTACCTAAAAACCAAATAATACACAAGAGTGAGTAAAAACACTCAGCAAGTACAATTGGAGCTAGAAGAACGAATACAATACGATGAAAGACGAAAAACAAAAGAACAGTGAACTCCTTCTCTTGAAATGAATATCCAATGAAATAGTAGTTTCCGTCTGAAACGGACAGCACTTGAATACATCCTTAGCATTTACCGGAAAAGCCGAGCAAGTGGGGCCAGCACTTACTCACAGGAACTTGAATATAAGAACCAAATTGCACATCCGGATCGACCGGAACTTGAATGATATGTAATAAATGAATAACTTGAAACTTGAATCTTGAAGCAATTAACCATCAATCATTGGAACACCAGAAAATAGGAATACGGAATGAATGTTGCGAATACGATAAAAAGAATATCAACAAGCAATCCATATCATAACACAAGCCCGTCATGCACTTGCCTTAACCTCGGCGAGATGTTGACGGTACGTTCTTAACACTGCAGCTCTCATGACCTGTAAATTATAAACTACACTTAGAAGCTATTTTACCGCACGCACAAACCTTTTTCCTGAATATCAAAACAATTCCCTTATCCGAGTGAAAATTAGCAAATTCACATGGCAACCGAATTCCATGCAAAGTTCTGAACTGCTCACTGTTTTTCATATAACTTTTAATTTTCTAAACCAAATGCTGCAAATGAAAACATCACGGGCATCTACAGAAAATTTCCCACAACTTTAATCATAGGAAGTTTTGCTAAATAAACCTATAAGGTAGCCCAAATTAAATAATCAGAAAACTATGCAGACTAGGAATCCTGAACCATCTGTACTGAATTAATGATTTCTCCCTAACCACTCATCGGAATCTGAGTGAGACTGGCACTGTTAGAAGGATAAGAATATCCTCTACAACTTTCTTAATTGGCGTAAAGTCGAGTCCCTAACTAATAATTGTCAGATTCTAAATGAAAGGCAGAATAGATATCTGAAATCCCTAATCGCAACCTCAATGTAAAATCGAGCTACCAGAATTGATCTATGAACGATTAGAAGCTGCACAGGAGTTACCTTTTAGCTAATGACTGCAATTAGGGGTGAATCTGGACAAAACTAACGAAATCCCCTTTTCCTTACGATTTCCTCTTTTCTCCTTTATTCCTCATTCCTTGTTTCTTGCCGTGCACCTGAGTTGCAGCTCAATAGCAGCAGCTATTAGCCTAGCACACAGCTGCTACTAACCTAGCATACAGCAGCAATTAATCCAAGAATCAACCAACAGGCGCAAGGTACCTGCAGGCGGCCCCTTCTCCTTGCTTCACCACCATGCCAAACACCAGAGACGGGTAGCAGTAGGCTGTGGCAGTTGGAGATGAGGATCGGCAATGGAAGATGCGCAAGAGGAAGGGCAAGGCAAGCGGCGGCAGAATCGAGCACGAACAAGAGGCGGCGGCGTGGATTGAAAAATAAACCAAACCCACCGTGCGCCTCCTCCGAACTTATCCTAAAACAAACCTAGGAGCTCATCCAATGGTCCAGATTTATCTAAGTCGCCATAATTCATCCGAAGTCCAAATTCTAAGTATGAGTAGTCAAACGGAATCGTTTCGACGAGCTCTACATATCTACGGTTTCCAATCATCCATCCGAGCAACAATTTGAAAAGTCAAATTTTAGTCAACTCCTAAATCATTTTGGGCAACTAACTATTATTTTTTTTAAAAAAACTTGGGATATTACAAGTAGCTTTCAGGTTATTTCAGTATAAATAGAGTCCATGTGAATATTTAGCATGATTTATTTAGCTCGCCACCGAAATCAATAATTGAGCTGTTAAGAGGGGTATGAGAATAGAAAACACAAGAGGATTCATTTTTGTATTTTCTTTGAAAAGTTTATAAGAACCTAATCATACACATGAACGGTAGATGAGGCATAATCGTTCAGATGCATTTTCTTCTTTTTTTATTTCAAAAAGGCATTGATAAATCTAAATATGCCGAGACTTAGCTAGCAAAGGTTGGTGTTCTGAGTAGCTTTTAGGCCAGTTCGGTATAGATGGAGTCCTTGTGAAAATTTAGCATGATTTATTTCTAGAATTAATTTGATGCTAAATATTTAGCTCACCACTGAATGTAACAAATGAAGTGTTCAGAGAGGTAGTAGTATATAACACATATCTACATGCACAAATTAACATAGCATGTTTTAGTGGTACTAAGAATTTTTTAACTGTTATATTGCTCCCTGGATGTAGTAGCAATAAGTACTACCAATTAAAGAGTAGGGAGAGGGAGGGAGAGAGAGAGAGAGAGAGAGAGAGAGAGAGAGAGAGATAGTTTTCTCTTTAAATACATTGCTATTCCATTCCCACGTCACAAACGAGAACAACTTTCTTCTTCTTCAACACAATGTTACTGTTCAAGCAATCAGTCATGGCGGCAACTTCCCATATTATGATGTTCCTCATCCTTAGCTCCCTTGTTCTATCATTAGGTAATTACTCCCTCCGTCCCACATTAAACGGCATCATATATAATATTGTGGGACACCATTTATTGTGGGATTGGGGGAGTAATTACTTGATGGTAGAACATGGGTGGTAAGGCTCAGGAACATCATAATCTGGAAAGTTGCCCCCATGATTTATTGCTCCACTAGTAAATATTGTGATGAAGAAGAAGAAAGTTGTGCTGGTTTTTGTGAAGTGGAAATTGAATAGCAAGGTACTTATAGAGAAAAACTCCTCTCCCTCTCTCTCTCTCTCTACTGTTTAATTGGTTGTACATACGAGTACTACATGCTGAGAGCTAGATAACGGTACAAACTTCGGAGCTCTAGAAGACTATCTTGCTTGGTGTATTGTTTGACCGATTAAATCTTTCCGAACCAGGCAATTGCAGCACCAAGTCTCCAAAGCTTATCGACCTGCATTGCACGGTTGACCTCGTTAAGAGGCTTATGCTTGCCTGCTAATCGAAGAACACAAGCAAGAAGAACGCAACAAAAATTGCTGAAAATTGATTAAGCTCACAAGTTGTGGTCTCACAAATGACGCGAATTTTTTCTTGACAGAATAATCTAAGCAAAACTCAACCCTAGTTTGGATGCCGGCTACTGATCTTGTAGACCTTAGGAGCGTTCAAGACCCCTGGACGATCCCCTAATGAGCTCCCACATGATACAGAGCCTAAAGGCCTTATTACGGTGGCACAACACCAAACGAGGTTCTGGTCATCAATCTGTTTCGAGGATGTTGAACGAATTTGGTCATGAGATTGTTGTCATTATAAAGGTGTTCTTAGATTTTTAGTGCGTATGTAAATCGTCTAAATGTTGACGGTCCTTAGACCCAGTTTTTGACCGTCAATTAGCTCTATAAATAAGGAAGAACTAACACTTGTTACTTGCATTTTGTTATCAAATAACCTATTTCCACGTGTACCTCTAGATTTGGATGTGCAGGTGGAAAACAGGGATTTCCAGGTGTAAACAAGGCCCAAGGCGACGATTCCAACACGTCCATCAAACGACGCTCGCCGCGGGAATATAATTCAAGGATTAAAGGCCCAGAACCACCCAGAATATCAACTGAGGCCACGCACCTGGAAAAGAGGCTAAAAGGCCGAGGGGAGGCAACCTGCAAAAGCCCAGCCCAGGGGGGGCCAGGGCCAGGTCGGCCGACCCCTATACCTAGGTCGGCCGACCTGCCAGGTGGCCCCCCTGGGTCCATCTTTCTAAGGCAGTTTGCAACCGACTTCAGGAGGTCGGTTCCACCTGCAATCAATGCCACCGACCTACGGAACCGCCTCAATTCCACCGCCTTTGAGGGCTATAAATAAAGGGGTACCCCCTCCCCTTGGAAGACACACAACACAAGAGGCTCATTCCCTCCTCCACACATCCAGAGCTAGGGGCTCTCTAGTTAGGCTTAGGCTGAGTAGTGGGCTGCCCTTTTGGCTCCCAAGTCCCTTGGAGAGTTTGGGGTATATTCCCTTGTATCCTTTTACTCTCTTTGTAAGACTTATTTCTTTATCAATGGAATATCATCGTTCTTGTAGTAGTTATGTGCTTATGCTGGTTCATCGTTCATCCTTGATCTTGGATGAACGTTCTTCGTTCGTTCATGTTCGTTCATCGTTCGTTCATCGTTCATCGATGTTCGTTCATGATCGTTCATCGTTCGTTCGTCGTTCGTTCATACTCGATCATCGGTTAACGATGATCGTTCTTCATCGTTCATCGTTCGTCGCTCGTTCTTGAGCGACGAACGCCTATGCTTAACGTAGTGCTAGCTTTGATCCTTTGTCTAAGTAATCGTTTGCTAGACCTAGTTGTTCCTTTTGCTTAGTCATCGGGTCCATTGTCTTGCAAGAGTGCTCTAGGTTTATCGCCTTGCGAGGTGCCTCGAGGGATCTAGAGTTGTGGTTAGTTACGCTAGCATGGTGCTAGGGCTTCCTTTCCACCCTTGGATGCGTGTTCGTGCCCCACGGTTTGTAGAGGTAGGCGGCAGGTGGTGACAGCCCTGTCCGTCCCTTGTAATCCTCCACGTTCGGGTATGGCGTAGGAGTATATATGAAATGTCCGGAGATTGGGGCAGACTCTGATCGCTGGATCTCCCGATGATGGCTTGGCAGTAGAACAGCTTAGTCTTGGCTTGTGTGCAGCTTAGGCTATAGGTAGATGCTACGCACGCTACTTGATGATGTACAATAGGAGTAGCAGTTCTTCTTACTTAACCTTAGTCTAGCTTAGAGCCGCCTCTCGCCTTTTATCAGAGAGTGGAAATGCCTGCTGTGTGTGTCGCACTATCCTCTATCCATACATTGCCTTACCCCTGCATTTGGATATTGGTTATGATCTATCATTGGTAACACCATGAGTATAAGTACACACTTGTCAACCACGTCTTCCTTTGGGAAAATATAAATAACGATACCCTGGAATACTCTCGGGTGAAATGCTACAACGGGTTATCCGTGCGCTTGCGGATTATCTTTTATGATTAAATACTAATAATACATATCTGGCACTAGTTGCTAGTTGTGGATTATTATGTATCCTAAGCAAGTAACTTAACCCCAGGTATTTCTGGCGCCGAATCGGGAATATTCACTCTAGGCCTAACCAGCCTAAGGTGGTGTTTTCTGTTTGGTGTAAGAAATACCAACACTAAACCTGACCAAATATGCGACCTGGGTGACCGTATTAGTGCATATGCTCCTAGACTACGAAACGGACTCGATGTCGACGTGGCTTGGGCGACTAACTTGAATGCACTTGCTGCTCGTCTCCAAACACCTCCTAGTCCTCTCCATGGTTCCTAATCCGAATATCTGAGTGATGCCCTCTTGACACTCCCCACTAATATCTAAGTAAAAGCCATGTTATTACAAATTCAAAAACATTTAACTAGGGTATTTAGTTGATTCTTTAATTAATGGCAACATCTTGCTTTCATGGCTGGCTCCGCCAGTGCGTGTAAAGCCCTATTCCATTAAAACAAAGAGTTGTCATGCCACCACATTAGGAATTGTTGATCCCGTTGTCTATTAAAAACACAAGAAGATACATTTTTATTTTTCTTTGAAAAGTTTACAAGAAACTAATCATATACATGAATTGTAGATGAGGCTTAATTCGTTGAGACGCATATTCTTCTTGTTTGCTTCTTCAAAGAGGCATTCACATATCTAAATGTGCCAACCTTTAGCTTGTAAAGATTGGTGTTCTGAGTAGCTTTCAGGTTATTTCAGTATAAATGGAGTCCATGTGAATATTTAGCATGATTTATTGCTAGAACCAATTTGGTGCCAAATATTTAGCTCGCCACCGAAAGCAATAATTGAGCTGTTAAGAGGGGTATGAGAATAGAAAACACAAGAGGATTCATTTTTGTATTTTCTTTGAAAAGTTTATAAGAACCTAATCATTCACATGAACGGTAGATGAGGCATAATCGTTCAGATGCATTTTCTTTTTTTTATTTCAAAAAGGCATTGATAAATCTAAATATGCCGAGATTTAGCTAGCAAAGATTGGTGTTCTGTGTAGCTTTTAGGCCAGTTCGGTATAGATGGAGTCCTTGTGAAAATTTAGCATGATTTATTTCTAGAATTAATTTGATGCTAAATAGTTAGCTCACCACTGAATGTAACAAATGAAGTGTTCAGAGAGGTGTTGACGGCCATTAAATCATAAAATGACCGTCAACTTATCGGCGAATAAAAGGTATGCACCAATGTTTCTTGCATTAAACTAATAAAGTTCCACAAGTTTTGGATGTGATCTTGTTTTGCAAGGTACATAGGAATATTGGTGCAATTGTGCTTATACTCATGGATAAAAAGCAAATATACAAAAAGCACAAGATAAACAAGGTCCTGCTCGGACATCTCGATGACATTCGACGCAAGAAATAAGGAATGACTTGGACATCAAGAAATAATATTTCAAATGACAAATTTGATCCCTCCATGTCAAAGCCCTCGTCGAGATAGTCAAAATGGGCTTTTGGATCACCCAATTCGGAGTTCGGAGCAGGAGATATGCCTCGCGCAAGATTGGGCGAAAACCAGAAAATAGTAGGCCGGCCGGCCCAAACACCTGGCCGGCCGGCCCAACTTAATCTCCAACCGCCTCAATCTTTCTCCAGTCGGTTCCAGAGGCGGTCACAAGCCACTTGGCGCGCCGGCCAAGCCAGGAGACGTCGGCAAGAAGGGAATATTCCACGAAATGCTCCAAGACCTTCTCCACTCTCCCAAGGCAACTCCACTATAAATAGAGGACCCCTCCCCTCACTCCAACCTGCACCTCACACTTGGGAAGAGAAGACCCCAAGTAGGGTCACGCTCTTTCTCATGGAAGATCACTCCACTTGTGTAGTTTAGAATAGGATTAGTATTTTAGTCATGGGAGTTAGAGTAGAAGTGAGAGCTTCGCTCGGAGCTCTGGAGTTCTCTTCGGAGTTTGGGTAAAGTTCTCGTGTATCTTTTCTTTTATACTTTCTTTAATATAATTATTTTCTTATTTATTTAATTTAGTTTTTCTTTTAGTTTATATTTATTTATTTAAGTAATTATTATAGAGAAATTCTTGTGTTGGATCCACGTCTGTGTATGGTAGATACGAATGAGTTGTTTGCTTGAGGACTGGCAGTAGGGACATAATTGCCTTATTGTCACGTGTCCCGCACAATTTATTTGGATTTATTGTTCATGGGTGGCTTGCTCTTTGGCCAAGAGTAAGTTACTAGGATAGTTGTAAGCAAGGTGCTTGGAATTGTTCTAGCGTGTTTTGCCCTCAACCCCACGGGATGATGTGGTAGCCGCGAGTGTAGGTGACAGCTACACCGGTCTCTGTAGTCCACCACGTTCGGGTTGAGTGTGTAGGGGCCTAGACGCGGTCCGTTGACCGGATACGTTGAACCTAGTTCTCGGGTTGCGTGTCTTGGCGGCGGCCGTGCCCCTGATGCACTTGAATGTATCTGTAATGAAAGCTTAAGTAAATAATGGTAGACTATCGTGAAACTAAATGCTAACCCCTAGGCTGACTGATACCTTCTTCTCGTTGTCCTCCCAAACTAAATGCTAACTCCTTGTTATCTATATCAATGGATGTTCTCCTGAGTGCCATACATATCAAACATCTGTCCCCCTGCTTTGGTCTAGTTTGCAAGTTATAAATAATAGATGTTTCTTTGTTAATTCATGATATTCTTAGCCCTGCTTTCCTGTGGAAAAATATAAATACGATAACCTTGGAATACTCCTGGGTGAAATGCTACAATGGTGTTCCGTGCGCTTGCGGAAATTGAATTTAATCTTTTTGCGTAAGAAACGCCAACAAGCATTTCTGGCGCCGTTGCCGGGGAAGCAATGGTTATAAGATATCTTTGATTGACATCGACTATCTGTTATGTTAATTTGCTGCTAGACTAAGCATCCACCTGCATTTTGTTTGAGCATATCACCATCACATCTGCATTGTTTTTCTTTTCAAACCATCTGCATGTTTAATTCCCCTCCATCCCACCCCGCTGCATTAAAAAAAAAAAACTCGAGTGCCCAATCATAGGCCTCGGGCTTTCAAAAAAAATAAAATAAAAAACTAAAAAAAAAAAGAGAACCCGAGCGCCCAATCATAGGCGTAGGGATTTTGGAAAAAAAAAAAAAAAAACCGAGTGCCCAATCATAGGCCAGGGATTTTGCAAAAAAGGCTGGATTTTTATGACAGGAAGAAGGAAACATATGTGGCGGATCCAAGACGTTCAATGCAGAAATCTGAAAGTTTAGCCTTGCATTCGATTGCAAAGGCTAAAGCTTGGGGAGGTACCGCCAGGTAAGCATACGCAATTATTCCTGTTTTTTTCTGTCATATATCCTCTCCTTTCATAAAAAAAAATAAAAAAAATAATGCTGCCTGAATGATTCTTTGCCTTATCAATGCGAAGTACATTGAGTTGCTCTTTGATGAAAATATACTGCATCTTTTTGACCGTACCCCTGCTCTTGAAGTTTCTTTTCATAGATGGGTGTTGGTTGAAATGTTAGTCATGCATCAATCGCCTGCTTCTTTTTCTGTTGCTTGGGTGCGGCACTTCTGTGTCTATGGTCTTCTTAGATTATGCCCGGTGTCTGTCTGAACAACAGAAAAACACATGCCTCTATGATACTTCATGATAGAAGGAAAGTATACTAGCTCTGCTCTTCTTACACAATTGATCGAATTAGACATGGTGTCTAGGTTGATCAATGGAACTATAGAGATATGTGCAATGTAGACGAATAGGTTTGTACTAACCACTGCAGGGATCCTTTTGAGAGAAAACCAAGTACATCAGGCAACAAGAAAGGCACATAATTCAAGAAGGAGAAACCAACCAGGCGGACCTAGTACCTTCAAATAAAGATTTAATCGCTTAGCTTTGCACATGGTTGCAAGAGCTAAGCTTGGGGAGGGACCGCCAGGTAAGTACTTCCATACGATATTATACTCTTCTTGAATTGTGCCCTTTCTTAAAATTAAAAAAAAAAAGAGGTTCTCGGCAAAGCCCAATAGGGGCTAGCCACCTGTATCACCCTCATTCTTTTTGCAGACACAAGAAGAATGGAGGAAGCGGACTATTCAAGCTTAAGTCTTGCAAAGACTCAAGCTTGGGGAGGACCCCCAGGTAAGTATCCCTATCGATCAATAAAATACTCCCTGTTTCGAATAAAATGCTAGAATATTGGTGAATGCTGCACTTAAAGGAAATGATGATTAGTTACATGATTGCTCCCCTTGTGTCGCATTGATGCAACCTCTACTCCTGACATGTGTGTTATTTATACTCGAGCATATTCACATCACTAGTGTTGCTACATTTTCATGGGTTGCATACATCACACCAAGTCTAAGCATTGTGGATTATGATATGGCATGATTAGGACTTGTTGCAATTTCTTAGTATGGTGAAAGTCCAGAGATGTTTTCATTTTAATTGCTGCAAGTACCTAAAAACCCTTTCATTTTGGAACACTTCCCTTGTGAGAATTTATTTACCTACCAGAGCCATATCATGAAAAATATTCGAAAAAGCCCCACTCATAGCCATTTGCTCATGCGTTGAGTTTAGTTAAGGTTTAAATACTTTTGAGAGAAGCACTCCTTTTTTCCGGTCATAAACTCCTTCGCGTGTGTTCTTGATTTTCTTTCCATAAAAAAAAAAGGGATGTTTGGAAAATCAACCAAGCATCTTCCTACATTTGCAAAACTTTCGGTTCATTCCCAAAAAAAAAAAAACTCAAGAATAGTTCAAAACGTTTTTACGGACCATGCAAAAGTTATAGCCTCATGCACCATGGAGTATACCAAAAAAAAAAAAAAAAGAGAGAGAGAGAGAGAAAAAGAAGAACTCCATGGTTGCATCCCAAAATAAAAGGCTTTATGGTTCTTATCATAAATATCTTGAGCAAAATGAAAGGACCAAAGTTTTCAAAACCCCCTTCCATAAGAGTGAGTTCATCTTCTCCCCCTCCATCACATTTTTCCCTATGACCGGATTATAAGGAGTTGTTATGTCTCTTAAGATTTATCCTTTAGCTTTACAATATACGCATGATAAATGTGCATTTCCTTACCAAGCTCCACATACAAGCCCAATATGGTAGAAGGTAGGAATGAGTGAAGCTTTGTAGGGATAGCCTCATATTAAGGAGAGGGGAAGTGTGAACCAAACAAAGGAGAATTTTTACCTTGTCTTGCAGCACATAAAAACTCTGGACATACACCTGCTAAAAAATTGTTTTGACTCGTCCAAAAGTGTTGTTCTAATCTTCAATGCTATATGACAAGGTGAAGCATACACGCCCCACACATGTGCAACACTCGTGAATATTCCGTGCTCTTGTATACTTACCACCATTTAGGGAGTACATTGTTGCATCTTTATTACCATGGGGCGCTTTCTTTGTAACTACTGATCCGCCGATACTTAAAGTTTTGAGTTTGCTCAGGACGAGCAAAGTTTAAGCTTGGGGAGGTGTTGACGGCCATTAAATCATAAAATGACCGTCAACTTATCGGCGAATAAAAGGTATGCACCAATGTTTCTTGCATTAAACTAATAAAGTTCCACAAGTTTTGGATGTGATCTTGTTTTGCAATGTACATAGGAATATTGGTGCAATTGTGCTTATACTCATGGATAAAAAGCAAATATACAAAAAGCACAAGATAAACAAGGTCCTGCTCGGACATTTCGATGACATTCGACGCAAGAAATAAGGAATGACTTGGACATCAAGAAATAATATTTCAAATGACAAATTTGATCCCTCCATGTCAAAGCCCTCGTCGAGATAGTCAAAATGGGCTTTTGGATCACCCAATTCGGAGTTCGGGAGCAGGAGATATGCCTCGCGCAAGATTGGGCGAAAACCAGAAAATAGTAGGCCGGCCGGCCCAAGCACCTGGCCGGCCGGCCCAACTTAATCTCCAACCGCCTCAATCTTTCTCCAGTCGGTTCCAGAGGCGGTCACAAGCCACTTGGCGCGCCGGCCAAGCCAGGAGACGTCGGCAAGAAGGGAATATTCCACGAAATGCTCCAAGACCTTCTCCACTCTCCCAAGGCAACTCCACTATAAATAGAGGACCCCTCCCCTCACTCCAACCTGCACCTCACACTTGAGAAGAGAAGACCCCAAGTAGGGTCACGCTCTTTCTCATGGAAGATCACTCCACTTGTGTAGTTTAGAATAGGATTAGTATTTTAGTCATGGGAGTTAGAGTAGAAGTGAGAGCTTCGCTCGGAGCTCTGGAGTTCTCTTCGGAGTTTGGGTAAAGTTCTCGTGTATCTTTTCTTTTATACTTTCTTTAATATAATTATTTTCTTATTTATTTAATTTAGTTTTTCTTTTAGTTTATATTTATTTATTTAAGTAATTATTATAGAGAAATTCTTGTGTTGGATCCACGTCTGTGTATGGTAGATACGAATGAGTTGTTTGCTTGAGGACTGGCAGTAGGGACATAATTGCCTTATTGTCACGTGTCCCGCACAATTTATTTGGATTTATTGTTCATGGGTGGCTTGCTCTTTGGCCAAGAGTAAGTTACTAGGATAGTTGTAAGCAAGGTGCTTGGAATTGTTCTAGCGTGTTTTGCCCTCAACCCCACGGGATGATGTGGTAGCCGCGAGTGTAGGTGACAGCTACACCGGTCTCTGTAGTCCACCACGTTCGGGTTGAGTGTGTAGGGGCCTAGACGCGGTCCGTTGACCGGATACGTTGAACCTAGTTCTCGGGTTGCGTGTCTTGGCGGCGGCCGTGCCCCTGATGCACTTGAATGTATCTGTAATGAAAGCTTAAGTAAATAATGGTAGACTATCGTGAAACTAAATGCTAACCCCTAGGCTGACTGATACCTTCTTCTCGTTGTCCTCCCAAACTAAATGCTAACTCCTTGTTATCTATATCAATGGATGTTCTCCTGAGTGCCATACATATCAAACATCTGTCCCCCTGCTTTGGTCTAGTTTGCAAGTTATAAATAATAGATGTTTCTTTGTTAATTCATGATATTCTTAGCCCTGCTTCCCTGTGGAAAAATATAAATACGATAACCTTGGAATACTCCAGGGTGAAATGCTACAATGGTGTTCCGTGCGCTTGCGGAAATTGAATTTAATCTTTTTGCGTAAGAAACGCCAACAAGAGGTAGTAGTATATAACACATATCTACATGCACAAATTAACATAGCATGTTTTAGTGGTACTAAGAATTTTTTAACTGTTATATTGCTCCCTGGATGTAGTAGCAATAAGACCTACCAATTAAAGAGTAGGGAGAGGGGGGGGGGGGGGGGGGGGGGGGGAGGGAGAGAGAGATAGTTTTCTCTTTAAATACATTGCTATTCCATTCCCACGTCACAAACGAGAACAACTTTCTTCTTCTTCAACACAGTGTTACTGTTCAAGCAATCAGTCATGGCGGCAGCTTCCCATATTATGATGTTCCTCATCCTTAGCTCCCTTGTTCTATCATTAGGTAATTACTCCCTCCGTCCCACATTAAATGGCATCATATATAATATTGTGGGACACCATTTATTGTGGATTGGGGGAGTAATTACTTGATGGTAGAACATGGGTGGTAAGGCTCAGCAACATCATAATCTGGAAAGTTGCCCCCATGATTTATTGCTCCACTAGTAAATATTGTGATGAAGAAGAAGAAAGTTGTGCTGGTTTTTGTGAAGTGGAAATTGAATAGCAAGGTACTTATAGAGAAAAACTCCTCTCCCTCTCTCTCTCTCTACTGTTTAATTGGTTGTACATACGAGTACTACATGCTGAGAGCTAGATAACGGTACAAACTTCGGAGCTCTGGAAGACTATCTTGCTTGGTGTATTGTTTGACCGATTAAATCTTTCCGAACCAGGCAATTGCAGCACCAAGTCTCCAAAGCTTATCGACCTGCATTGCACGGTTGACCTCGTTAAGAGGCTTATGCTTGCCTGCTAATCGAAGAACATAAGCAAGAAGAACGCAACAAAAATTGCTGAAAATTGATTAGGCTCACAAGTTGTGGTCTCACAAATGACGCGAATTTTTTCTTGACAGAATAATCTAAGCAAAACTCAACCCTAGTTTGGGTGTCGGCTACTGATCTTGTAGACCTTAGGAGCGTGCAAGACCCCTGGACGATCCCCTAATGAGCTCCCACATGATACAGAGCCTAAAGGCCTTATTACGGTGGCACAACACCAAAAGATGTTCTGGTCATCAATCTCTTTCGAGGATGATGAACGAATTTGGTCATGAGATTGTTGTCATTATAAAGGTGTTCTTAGATTTTTATTGCGTATGTAAATCGTCTAAACCTGAGCAAATATGCGACCTGGGTGACCGTATTAGTGCATATGCTCCTAGACTACGAAACGGACTCGATGTCGACGTGGCTTGGGCGGCTAACTTGAATGCACTTGCTGCTCTTCTCCAAACACCTCCTAGTCCTCTCCATGGTTCCTAATCCGAATATCTGAGTGATGCCCTCATGACACTCCCCACTAATATCTAAGTAAAAGCCACGTTATTACAAATTCTAAAACATTTAACTACGGTATTTAGTTGATTTTTTAATTAATGGCAACATCTTGCTTTCATGGCTGGCTCTGCCAGTGCGTGTAAAGCCCTATTACACAAAACAAAGAGTTGTCTTGCCACCACATTACGAATTGTTGATCCCGTTGTCTATTAAAAACACAAGAAGATACATTTTTATTTTTCTTTGAAAAGTTCACAAGAAACTAATCATATACATGAATTGTAGACGAGGCTTAATCGTTGAGACGCATATTCTTCTTGTTTGCTTCTTCAAAGAGGCATTCACGTATCTAAATGTGCCAATATTTAGCAAGCAAAGATTGGTGTTCTGAGTAGCTTTCTGGTTATTTCAGTATAAATGGAGTCCATGTGAATATTTAGCATGACTTATTGCTAGAACCAATTTGGTGCTAAATATTTAGCTCGCCACCTAAAGCAATAATTGAGCTGTTAAGAGGGGTATGAGAATAGAAAACACAAGAGGATTCATTTTTGTATTTTCTTTGAAAGGTTTATAAGAACCTAATCATACACATGAACGGTAGATGAGGCATAATCGTTCAGATGCATTTTCTTCTTTTTTTTATTTCAAAAAGGCATTGATAAATCAAAATATGCCGAGATTTAGCTAGCAAAGATTGGTGTTCTGAGTAGCTTTTAGGCCATTTCGGTATAGATGGAGTCCTTGTGAAAATTTAGCATGATTTATTTCTAGAATTAATTTGATGCTAAATATTTAGCTCACCACTGAATGTAACAAATGAAGTGTTCAGAGAGGTAGTAGTATATAACACATATCTACATGCACAAATTAACGTAGCATGTTTTAATGGTACTAAGAATTTTTTAACTGTTATATTGCTCCCTGGATGTAGTAGCAATAAGTACTACCAATTAAAGAGTAGGGATAGGGAGAGAGAGAGAGAGAGAGAGAGAGAGAGAGAGAGAGAGAGAGAGAGAGAGAGAGAGAGAGAGAGAGTTTTCTCTTTAAATACATTGCTATTCCATTCCCACGTCACAAACGAGAACAACTTTCTTCTTCTTCAACACAATGTTACTGTTCAAGCAATCAGTCATGGCTGCAACTTCCCATATTATGATGTTCCACGTCCTTAGCTCCCTTGTTCTATCATTTGGTAATTACTCCCTCCGTCCCACATTAAATGGCATGATATATAATATTGTGGGACACCATTTATTGTGGGATTGGAGGGAGTAATTACTTGATGGTAGAACGTGGGTGGTAAGGCTCAGGAACATCATAATCTGGAAAGTTGCCCCCATGATTTATTGCTCCACTAGTAAATATTGTGATGAAGAAGAAGAAAGTTGTGCTGGTTTTTGTGAAGTGGAAATTGAATAGCAAGGTACTTATAGAGAAAAACTCCTCTCCCTCTCTCTCTCTCTCTACTGTTTAATTGGTTGTACATACGAGTATTACATGCTGAGAGCTAGATAACGGTACAAACTTCGGAGCTCTGGAAGACTATCTTGCTTGGTGTATTGTTTGACCGATTAAATCTTTCCGAACCAGGCAATTGCAGCACCAAGTCTCCAAAGCTTATCGACATGCATTGCACGGTTGACCTCGTTAAGAGGCTTATGCTTGCCTGCTAATCGAAGAACACAAGCAAGAAGAACGCAACAAAAATTGCTGAAAATTGATTAGGCTCACAAGTTGTGGTCTCACAAATGACGCGAATTTTTTCTTGACAGAATAATCTAAGCAAAACTCAACCCTAGTTTGGGTGTCGGCTACTGATCTTGTAGACCTTAGGAGCGTGCAAGACCCCTGGACGATCCCCTAATGAGCTCCCACATGATACAGAGCCTAAAGGCCTTATTACGGTGGCACAACACCAAAAGATGTTCTGGTCATCAATGTCTTTCGAGGATGTCGAACGAATTTGGTCATGAGATTGTTGCCATTATAAAGGTGTTCTTAGATTTTTATTGCGTATGTAAATCATCTAAACCTGAGCAAATATGCGACATGGGTGACCGTATTAGTGCATATGCTCCTAGACTACAAAACGGACTCGATGTCGACGTGGCTTGGGCGGCTAACTTGAATGCACTTGCTGCTCCTCTCCAAACACCTCCTAGTCCTCTCCATGGTCCCTAATCCGAATATCTGAGTGATGCCCTCATGACACTCCCCACTAATATCTAAGTAAAAGCCACGTTATTACAAATTCAAAAACATTTAACTATGGTATTTAGTTGATTTTTTAATTAATGGCAACATCTTGCTTTCATGGCTGGCTCCGCCAGTGCGTGTAAAGCCCTATTCCATAAAACAAAGAGTTGTCTTGCCACCACATTACGAATTGTTGATCCCGTTGTCTATTAAAAACACAAGAAGATACATTTTTATTTTTCTTTGAAAAGTTCACAAGAAACTAATCATATACATGAATTGTAGACGAGGCTTAATCGTTGAGACGCATATTCTTCTTGTTTGCTTCTTCAAAGAGGCATTCACGTATCTAAATGTGCCAAGATTTAGCTAGCAAAGATTGGTGTTCTGAGTAGCTTTCAGGTTATTTCAGTATAAATGGAGTCCATGTGAATATTTAGCATGATTTATTGCTAGAACCAATTTGGTGCTAAATATTTAGCTCGCCACCTAAAGCAATAATTGAGCTGTTAAGAGGGGTATGAGAATAGAAAACACAAGAGGATTCATTTTTGTATTTTCTTTGAAAGGTTTATAAGAACCTAATCATACACATGAACGGTACATGAGGCATAATCGTTCAGATGCATTTTCTTTTTCTTTTTTATTTCAAAAAGGCATTGGTAAATCTAAATATGCCGAGATTTAGCTACCAAAGATTGGTGTTCTGAGTAGCTTTTAGGCCATTTCGGTATAGATGGAGTCCTTGTGAAAATTTAGCATGATTTATTTCTAGAATTAATTTGATGCTAAATATTTAGCTCACCACTGAATGTAACAAATGAAGTGTTCAGAGAGGTAGTAGTATATAACACATATCTACATGCAGACATTAACGTAGCATGTTTTAATGGTACTAAGAATTTTTTAACTGTTATATTGCTCCCTGGATGTAGTAGCAATAAGTACTACCAATTAAAGAGTAGGGAGAGGGAGAGAGAGAGAGAGAGAGAGAGAGAGAGAGAGAGAGAGAGAGAGAGAGAGAGAGAGAGAGAGAGAGATAGTTTTCTCTTTAAATACATTGCTATTCCATTCCCACGTCACAAACGAGAACAACTTTCTTCTTCTTCAACACAATGTTACTGTTCAAGCAATCAGTCATGGCTGCAACTTCCCATATTATGATGTTCCTCATCCTTAGCTCCCTTGTTCTATCATTTGGTAATTACTCCCTCCGTCCCACATTAAATGGCATGATATATAATATTGTGGGACACCATTTATTGTGGGATTGAGGGAGTAATTACTTGATGGTAGAACATGGGTGGTAAGGCTCAGGAACATCATAATCTGGAAAGTTGCCCCCAAGATTTATTGTTCTACTAGTAAAATATTGTGATGAAGAAGAAGAAAGTTGTGCTTGTTTTTGTGAAGTGGAAATTGAATAGCAAGGTACTTATAGAGAAAAACTCCTCTCCCTCTCTCTCTCTCTACTGTTTAATTGGTTGTACATACGATGCTGAGAGCTAGATAACGGTACAAACTTCGGAGCTCTGGAAGACTATCTTGCTTGGTGCATTGTTTGACCGATTAAATCTTTCGAACCAGGCAATTCCAGCACCAAGTCTCCAAAGCTTATCGACCTGCATTGCACGGTTGACCTCGTTAAGAGGCTCATGCTTGCCTGCTAATCGAAGAACACAAGCAAGAAGAATGCAACAAAAATTGCTGAAAATTGATTAAGCTCACAAGTTGTGGTCTCACAAATGACGCGAATTTTTTCTTGACAGAATAATCTAAGCAAAACTCAACCCTAGTTTGGGTGTCGGCTACTGATCTTGTTGACCTTAGGAGCGTGCAAGACCCCTGGACGATCCCCTAATGAGCTCCCACATGATACAGAGCCTAAAGGCCTTATTACGGTGGCACAACACCAAAAGATGTTCTGGTCATCAATCTCTTTCGAGGATGTTGAACGAATTTGGTCATGAGATTGTTGTCATTATAAAGATGTTCTTAGATTTTTAGTGCGTATGTAAATCGTCTAAACCTGAGCAAATATGCCACCTGGGTGACCGTATTAGTGCATATGCTCCGAGACTATGAAGCGGACTCGATGTCGACGTGGCTTGGGCGACTAACTTGAATGCACTTGCTGCTCCGCTCCAAACACCTCCTAGTCCTCTCCATGGTTCCTAATCCGAATATCTGAGTGATGCCCTCATGACACTCCCCACTAATATCTAAGTAAAAGCCACGTTATTACAAATTCAAAAGCATTTAACCATGGTATTTAGTTGATTCTTTAATTAATGGCAACATCTTGCTTGCATGGCTGGCTCCGCCAGTGCATGTAAAGCCCTATTCCATAAAAAGAAAGAGTTGTCATGCCACCACATTAGGAATTGTTGATCCCGTTGTCAATTAAAAACACAAGAAGATACATTTTTATTTTTCTTTGAAAAGTTTACAAGAAACTAATCATATACATGAATTGTAGACGAGGCTTAATCGTTGAGATGCATATTCTTCTTGTTTGCTTCTTCAAAGAGGCATTCACATATCTAAATGTGCCAAGATTTAGCTAGCAAAGATTGGTGTTCTGAGTAGCTTTCAGGTTATTTCAGTATAAATGGAGTCCATGTGAATATTTGGCATGATTTATTGCTAGAACCAATTTGGTGCCAAATATTTAGCTCGCCACCTAAAGCAATAATTGAGCTGTTAAGTGGGGTATGAGAATAGAAAACACAAGAGGATTCATTTTTATATTTTCTTTGAAAGGTTTATAAGAACCTAATCATACACATGAACGGTAGATGAGGCCTAATCGTTCAGATGCATTTTCTTCTTTTTTTTATTTCAAAAAGGCATTGATAAATCTAAATATGCCGAGATTTAGCTACCAAAGATTGGTGTTCTGAGTAGCTTTTAGGCCATTTCGGTATAGATGGAGTCCTTGTGAAAATTTAGCATAATTTATTTCTAGAATTATTTTGATGCTAAATATTTAGCTCACCACTGAATGTAACAAATGAAATCTTTAGAGAGATAGCAGTATATAACACATATCTACATGCACAAATTAACGTAGCATGATTTAATGGTACTAAGAATTTTTTAACTGTTATATTGCTCCCTGGATGTAGTAGCAATAAGTACTACCAATTAAAGAGTAGGGAGAGGGAGGGAGAGAGAGAGAGAGAGAGAGAGAGAGAGAGAGAGAGATAGTTTTCTCTTTAAATACATTGCTATTCCATTCCCACGTCACAAACGAGAACAACTTTCTTCTTCTTCAACACAATGTTACTGTTCAAGCAATCAGTCATGGCTGCAATATCCCATATTATGATGTTCCTCATCCTTAGCTCCCTTGTTCTATCATTAGGTAATTACTCCCTCCGTCCCACATTAGATGGCATGATATATAATATTGTGGGACACCATTTATTGTGGGATTGAGGGAGTAATTACTTGATGGTAGAACATGGGTGGTAAGGCTCAGGAACATCATAATCTGGAAAGTTGCCCCCATGATTTATTGCTCCACTAGTAAATATTGTGATGAAGAAGAAGAAAGTTGTGCTGGTTTTTGTGAAGTGGAAATTGAATAGCAAGGTACTTATAGAGAAAAACTCCTCTCCCTCTCTCTCTCTCTACTGTTTAATTGGTTGTACATACGAGTACTACATGCTGAGAGCTAGATAATGGTACAAACTTCGGAGCTCTGGAAGACTATCTTGCTTGGTGTATTGCTTGACCGATTAAATCTTTCCGAACCAGGCAATTGCAGCACCAAGTCTCCAAAGCTTATCGACCGGCATTGCACGGTTGACCTCGTTAAGAGGCTCATGCTTGCCTGCTAATCGAAGAACACAAGCAAGAAGAACGCAACAAAAATTGCTGAAAATTGATTAAGCTCACAAGTTGTGGTCTCACAAATGACGCGAATTTTTTCTTGACAGAATAATCTAAGCAAAACTCAACCCTAGTTTGGGTGTCGGCTACTGATCTTGTAGACCTTAGGAGCGTGCAAGACCCCTGGACGATCCCCTAATGAGCTCCCACATGATACAGAGCCTAAAGGCCTTATTACGGTGGCACAACACCAAAAGAGGTTCTGGTCATCAATCTGTTTCGAGGATGTTGAACGAATTTGGTCATGAGATTGTTGTCATTATAACGGTGTTCTTAGATTTTTAGTGCGTATGTAAATCGTCTAAACCTGAGCAAATATGCGACCTGGGTGACCGTATTAGTGCATATGCTCCTAGACTACGAAAACGACTCAATGTCGACGTGGCTTGGGCGACTAACTTGAATGCACTTGCTGCTCCTCTCCAAACACCTCCTAGTCCTCTCCATGGTTCCTAATCCGAATATCTGAGTGATGCCTTCATGACACTCCCCACTAATATCTAAGTAAAAGCCATGTTATTACAAATTCAAAAACATTTAACTAGGGTATTTAGTTGATTCTTTAATTAATGGCAACATCTTGCTTTCATGGCAGGCTCCGCCAGTGCGTGTAAAGCCCTATTCCATAAAAACTAAGAGTTGTCATGCCACCACATTAGGAATGTTGATCCCGTTGTCTATTAAAAACACAAGAAGATACATTTTTATTTTTCTTTGAAAAGTTTACAAGAAACTAATCATATACATGAATTGTAGAAGAGGCTTAATCGTTGAGACGCATATTCTGTTAGTTTGCTTCTTCAAAGAGGCATTCACATATCTAAATGTGCCAAGCTTTAGCTAGCAAAGATTGGTGTTCTGAGTAGCTTTCAGGTTATTTCAGTATAAATGGAGTCCATGTGAATATTTAGCATGATTTATTGCTAGAACCAATTTGGTGCCAAACATTTAGCTCGCCACCGAAAGCAATAATTGAGCTGTTAAGAGGGGTATGAGGATAGAAAACACAAGAGGATTCATTTTTGTATTTTCTCTGAAAAGTTTATAAGAACCTAATACACATGAACGGTAGATGAGGCATAATCGTTCAGATGCATTTTCTTCTTTTTTTTATTTCAAAAGGCATTGAAAAATCTAAATATGCCGAGATTTAGCTAGCAAAGATTGGTGTTCTGAGTAGCTTTTAGGCCAGTCCGGTATAGATGGAGTCCTTGTGAAAATTTAGCATGATTTATTTCTAGAATTAATTTGATGCTAAATATTTAGCTCACCACTGAATGTAACAAATGAAGTGTTCAGAGAGGTAGTAGTATATAACACATATCAACATGCACAAATTAACATAGCATGTTTTAATGGTATTAAGAATTTTTTAACTGTTATATTGCTCCCTGGATGTAGTACCAATAAGTACTACCAATTAAAGAGTAGGGAGAGGGAGAGAGAGAGAGAGATAGTTTTCACTTTAAATACATTGCTATTCCATTCCCACGTCACAAACGAGAACAACTTTCTTCTTCTTCAACACAATGTTACTGTTCAAGCAATCAGTCATGGCTGCAACTTCCCATATTATGATGTTCCTCATCCTTAGCTCCCTTGTTCTATCATTAGGTAATTACTCCCTCCGTCCCACATTAAATGGCATCATATATAATATTGTGGGACACCATTTATTGTGGGATTGAGGGAGTAATTACTTGATGGTAGAACATGCGTGGTAAGGCTCAGGAACATCATAATCCGGAAAGTTGCCCCCATGATTTATTGCTCCACTAGTAATATTGTGATGAACAAGAAGAAAGTTGTGCTGGTTTTTGTGAAGTGGAATGAGAATAGCAAGGTACCTCTCCCTCTCTCTCTCTCTCTCTCTCTCTCTCTCTCTCTACTGTTTAATTGGTTGTACATACGGGTACTACGTGCTAAGAGCTAGATAACGGTAGAAACTTCGGAGCTCTGGAAGACTATGTTGCTTGGTGTATTGTTTGACCGATTAAATCTTTCCGAACCACGCAATTGCAGCACCAAGCCTCCAAAGCTTATCGACCTGCATTGTACGGTTGACCTCGTTAAGAGGCTTATGCTCGCCAGCTAATCGAAGAACACAAGCAAGAACATAGAAGAACGCAACAAAAATTGCTGAAAATTGATTAAGCTCACAAGTTGTGGTCTCACAAATGACGCGAAATTTTTCTTGACAGAATAACCTAAGCAAAACTCAACCCTAGTTTGGGTGTCGGCTACTGATCTTGTAGACCTTAGGAGCGTGCAAGACCCCTGGACGATCCCCTAATGAGCTCCCACATGATACAGAGCCCAAAGGCCTTATTACGGTGGCACGACACCAAAAGAGGTTCTAGTCATCAATCTGTTTCGAGGATGTTGAACGAATTTGGTCATGAGATTGTTGTCATTATAAAGGTGTTCTTAGATTTTTAGTGCGTATGTAAATCGTCTAAACCTGAGCAAATATGCGACCTGGGTGACCGTATTAGTGCATATGCTTCTAGACTACGAAACAGACTCGATGTCGACGTGGCTCGGGCGACTAATTTGAATGCATTTGCTGCTCCTCTCCAAACACCTCCTAGTCCTCTCCATGGTTCCTAATCCGAATATCTGAGTGATGCCCTCATGAGACTCCCCACTAATATCTAAGTAAAACCCTTGTTATTACAAATTTAAAAAAATTTAACTAGGGTATTTAGTGGATTCTTTAATTAATGGCAACATCTTGCTTTCATGGCTGGCTCCGCCAGTGCGTCTCAAGCCCTATTCCATAAAAACAAAGAGTTGTCGTGCCACAACATTAGGAATTGTTGATCCCGTTGTCTATTAAAAACACAAGAAGATACATTTTTATTTTTCTTTGAAAAGTTTACAAGAAACTAATCATATACATGAATTGTAGATGAGGCTTAATCGTTGAGACGCATATTCTTCTTGTTTGCTTCTTCAAAGAGGCATTCACATATCTAAATGTGCCAAGATTTAGCTAGCACAGATTGGTGTTCTGAGTAGCTTTCAGGTTATTTCAGTATAAATAGAGTCCATGTGAATATTTAGCATGATTTATTGCTAGAACTAATTTGGTGCTGAATATTTAGCTCGCCACTGAAAGCAATAATTGAGCTGTTAAGAGGGGTATGAGAATAGAAAACACAAGAGGATTCATTTTCATATTTTCTTTGAAAAGTTTATAAGAACCTAATCATACACATGCACTAGAACAGATGTGCTGATTTATGACGAAATTAAGGTGTCACCGACTGCTGCTAGTGATGAAAATTTCGTCATAAATCGCGATTTATGACCTTTTAGCATCCGTCAGCAGTGGCACGTGGCCAGTTGTGATTTCTGACCTTTTCCTAGACTTCGGTGACGGTTCATCAATCGTCATAAACTTCGTTGTACATTACATTACTTCGTATACGTATACTGCCACGGTGGCAGGATGACATGGCAGCACCGCCATGGCGGCAAGATGACATGGCAGCACCGCCACGGCGGCAGGATGACGTGGCAGATACACGTGTCAACTTTCTATTGGTCCACATGTCATTTTTAAATTGGTCCATGTGTCATTTTTCTAAAGGTCCACGTACCATTTTCAGATGTCCACGTGTCGCACTCCTATTGGTCCACGTGTTCCTTTTCTACCTGTCCGCGTGTTCTCTCCTGACTTGTCCACGTGTCGACCTTATATTTGCCCACGTGTCATCTTTCTACAGGTCCACTTGTCCCCTCGCGATTTGCACACGTGTCACTATGCCATTGGTATACGTGTCATTTTTCAACTTGTCCACGTGTCACGTTGCCAGAGATCCACGTGCCATTATTATACTGGTCCACGCGTCCTCTCCCGAATGGTCCAGTTTTCGTTTTGTGAATGGCCTTTCGCGGGCCCATTTGCGATCCAACTATTTCATCACAATTCATATCTGGTTGGATCGTCACAAACATATGCCAAATTTATCCGCTGTTAAATACATGAGTCAGATATATATCACATAAACCGAAACGATGCCTCAGTTCACATTCCATCCAAATCACGAAATCATAACACATTACAAAATGGTGCCCCACGAACACAACACACAGAAGAGTTTAGTAATCACTCCAAAACCAATCGGACAAGAATGAAGATCGTTCAGATGTCAGAGATGAAGGATGCACCTGACCTTCCCCTTCGAATTTAGAAATAAGAGAGGCCATCAAGGTACCCTTTCGTGCTGTTTCCTTCTTCAAGTCCTCTAGCTGGGCTTCCAGAGTGCAGTTTGAGTCTCTCGCTGTCACACCCGATTTTAAGACCAAAATCGAATGCTCATCTATATGTGTGCCAGGATCAAGTTTCACACATATAGGACAAAGTAAAGTAAACAGTTTAACCAATGTCATAATTATATCGTATAATTATTATAATAAATGTCTCAAACGACTAAATGAATACAAACGCTAGCGGAAGGCTCCATAACGCCACAGGCAGTTGACCGGGGGCTCCACAAGCTTAGTCTTCTCTCCATCATCTCTAAAGTTGGCAATCTTCATTTTCTGAGCAGCATTTGATAATTGTGGGGAAAATAGCAAGTGTGAGTACATATCGTACTCCGTAAGTGTGGGAAAAGATGACATGCAAGGTTAAATAGAAGAAAGGCTGATATATGGTTTAAAGCAGAAAGCAACTATAACACTTATTAATGCACCTATATTACTAAATGTGATACCCAAAACCCAACAATAATAATAACCCTACAAGTTAACCACTTGTAGCAAACCGGTTAGCCACCCAAACCATACTGCAAGTTACCCACTCACAGTATCCAAACTGGTTACCCACCAGATCCAACCATCCATGGCTCCTACCCGGAGACCATCTGATGAGGACATCACCATGCTGGACATGCACAAGCCGGTCTCATCACCAAGTTACAAGTCGTCTCCAACTCAGCCGCCACGTTCGGTTCGGATTCAGCCGACACCCCCGCACGATTTCGGCGATATCTCCATCATACGACGTCGAAACAAGGCGTATAAGGAAGCGTTGGAAAGGGGACGACGACGCTGTCGTTTTGGTTCTGGTCCAAGCTACAGAAGGTTCGTGGATCACGCTGTGTGATCATGACAAGGTACTGCGTCACCTTTTTGGGCCGTCTCTCGGGCCGTGTATCTTGATACAACTAATCATGATATTGTTTTTCTCCAAATTATGCAATGCATTGCTACTATTCAGCTTACTTTCCTGCGGAAATATAAATACGATAACCCTGGAATACTCCAAGGTGAAGTGCTACAATGGTGATCCGTGCGCTTGCGGAATTAATGAATTTCATTTACACGTATAAGAACCGCCAACAGTGTCTAACATGTATTCCTGGGATGATTGATAAGTGGAACGATCATGTCTCCAATCACCTCGCCTTCCCTGTCAAGTACCTTGGGATTTTTACAATTTCGTATTTGTGACGACGATATTTGGGATATTTATGATCAACCTCAGCGTTGGTCGTGTCATGTGGGTGTCTGATGCCAAAGTTATGGAGTTTGTTCGTCCCTACTCAAGCTTTGATGTTGCAGGTATGAACAATCAACATGTATTTACTTTCACTTGTACTAGCATAGTTTTCGTCTCTAAATGATATACCCTGCGCAATGTTTGCAATGGAGGGTCTAAGCACAAATCAGCCGGATATGGAGGCCATCGAGATCTGATTTACTCTTTGCAGTCGTCTGATATAACCCAATGGTCTCAGTACAAACCTTGCCACATATCAAGAGTTTCACATTCTGTCGTAGCGAAAAACTAAGTTGAGATTAGGTGATGGAAGTAAATAGAAACAATGGCACTAGATATATTTTTACTTGTTTGTCTGGTTCATCGTTCCATGAACCTCCTGCTGATAGGAGTAACTTGATATGGGCAAAATCAAAGTCCATTGCTCCTGAACATCAAAGATAAAGGAGTGTTTATACATATTTATGTCGTTTACTCTCAATTGCTTTACATTTCCGATGGTAAATGTAACTGCAGATTGATAAATGCATACCTTAAACTTTGAGACACATGGATGAAACATGAT
This sequence comes from Eragrostis nindensis, assembly GCA_012490785.1. Taxonomy (NCBI): domain Eukaryota; kingdom Viridiplantae; phylum Streptophyta; class Magnoliopsida; order Poales; family Poaceae; genus Eragrostis; species Eragrostis nindensis. The sequence continues at coordinate 492,105 of JAAXCT010000126.1, forward strand.
ATTAAATTATAAGAAATAGAAAGTTTACTCTTGAAGACGTAAGCTTCTAGACACGCTCTTTGACGAATTTGCATCATTTCCAATATGTAAGGCATTTTCAGCTGAGCATCCATACGTTACACCTTTCACAATATCGTTATGTTAGTGCATCGAGTAACTTACATCGTTTCTAGTACGAGAAATAATAAACAAGCAACAGCAAATGATTTCAAACATTAAGCAACTTTTCCGCCATCATCTACAATTTACCGTTTGGAGAGCGGCAAGATCGCAAAGCAAAACATTGGGTAGTTAATGTAACTCCATTGTGGTTAGGTTGCAGCGCGTTGAGGCTAGATGTTGTGTGCATCTCTGTCAGTATGTGTGTTTTAGAAGGATTTTAGGATTTATCCCACGCAGAAATGATGATTATTGCAATTTGTTCTTATAGATTTGCAATACAATTGAATGCTCAAACTAACATGGAGCATAACTTGCAATACTGTGGAACTACATTGCAGTTTCGTTTCAGCAAACGTTCAGAGTATTGTTTCGTAGTTTGTGAAGTTGCTTTGATTTCTAGCTGCACAAAGCATGATAGTAATTGTACATTCCTTTTTTGTATCTGTCGTTTCTTATCCAAACGGGCAGGAAAGTGCAGTAGGTTAGGGTTGGGGAAGTGAAAATAATTATATGTTGAGGAACCCCCTATTCTGGATTCAGATTGAGGGAATAAAAAACTTGGAAGTCAATTCCTTTTCAATTTGGAGCTACTTATACGCTGATTTCCAAGTTTTTCTTTCATATCTAGGCATGTCAAGGTGTCATATGCCAACCTTTCCTTGCTTCGTTTTGTTTGATTTCTCCATCTTTGTGTTTTGGATATAATATTCGTCATCACAGACAGCATAGAACAGTCAGTGATGCTTATTATATTGTATTTTGCATTAGTCGAGTTTAATTTGATCATCAACTAAAAAAACAAAAAAGAGGAACACAACAATTTGTTGTCTGTTTGTTTTTGCTTCGTCTTTGACATATGTCAAACTTAGCATCACAATTAAGGCCTTTCTGGTGCTCAGTTATGTGGCTGGAAGCAGCTTTGCTGAGAAAATTTGATTGAGCAAATATTCCTAGTAAATCGTGAGGTTTGCAATCTTACCTTGTCCAGTTTGGGTACTTCTGTCATGAGTTATGAGGTTGCTCATAGATCATATCTGAAGTAGTTTGTCATGTTGATGTTGGCGGTGGTGTTATTTCTGTAGTAGAGTACATCGGCACTTATTTTGCCGTGTGTGTTAGATCAACTGCGTTTATTTATTTCTTATATCCCTTGTTTTATCTTCATGCTTAGGCAGCCAATGAGTTTTATTTCAACTCTTGGGCCTGAATATATTCTCGTTTCCTATCTTACTGCTACTGTAGGTGGCGTCGGTGGTGGGGATGGTGACTGTGGGAACAATGAAATTGAACCATAATCATGTAACTACTGACGTATCAGCTGAGATGCTGTCTAGGCAGAAGAGAGGTGACAAGTGATGACATAAATTTGTTCCTATGTGTTGCAATTCTGTACCGAAGTGAAAGCTGTTAGTACCTATTTGGAGAGGCACATTACTCGGCCGTCTCGTTTAGTACTTTATAACATGGCTTGTTAATTTATTAGCTGCAGTCTGTGGAACAAGACCCCTTCTGCAGAACAAGACGGGTAAAATTGCATCTGTTGGATTGTTTGCTCTTGCTTCCTAGTAAAACTTGATGTTTGCAATCTTACCTTGCCCAGTTTGGCTACTTCTAATGTTGCTCATATATGTCATATGATATATGAAGTGGTTTTGGTGTGGTGCATTTGATATTTCTTTCTTTGGAGAAAACAACGGTCCGCAATGGCGACTCGCCAGGCGACCCTGTCCACGGCCGCCGCCGCGCCAGCTCCGGCGGCCCTCTCCCCGCAGCCAGCCCACACCCAAGTCCACGAGCCTTCCACCCCAGCACAATCCTTCTTTCCCTCCTCCCTACCACCGTTTTCCCCCACCGAGCCTTCACCCGAGCGAATCGATTGGGGGTCAGAAGAAGAAGAAGAAGACGAAGTTGTACCAAATTCGCCAGATTCCGCAGCTCCAGCTGGGGTTGCGGCCAGCCATGGGGCAGATCAGGGGGCCCTGGGCCTGATCCCCTCCCCTGCGGCCGACGTGATGCGAATGGCCACTCTGTGTGCTGGCGTGGCTTGCGGCGAGTTTTTTAAGCTCCGATCTGAGGTCGTGGTACCCGAAGGCTCTCACCTCGAGCAGAAGCGGCCTGTCGGGGTCGCTCCGGAGCTGCCCAGGCGCTCGTACAGAGATGCTCTGCTGCGGGCTCCAGGCACTGCCCGTCAACGGGCGGCAAGCCGTCCGAGGTCACCATGCCGCCGATTCAGGCCGGTGATGGAAAAGAGAACGGCGGTTGACAGCTCAAAGAAAGTCGTTCTGGATGATGGTTGGCAGACAGTGCAATCACGGCGTGCTCGTCGCAGGGAGGCCGCTTGGCTCTCTGGGCAACAGTTAGACTGTCTCCAACAGATGTCTCATTTTGGGACTTACATAGGATTTGGGGTGCAAAACTACCAAAACTCATCTCCAACAGATGTCCTATACAGCAGACGCATTATTGGAGCCGGCCCTCACCCGACGCACAAATGCGGCAGCTCGGTCGCACGACCCACGCCTCCCCTGCTTGAATCGGTTTTTCTTCCTCTCTCTCGCTCTCTCTCTCTCTCTCTCTCTCTCTCTCTCTCTCTCTCTCTCTCTCTTCCGCCGAGGCGCAGCGCGGGCGGCGGCGCGGAGCGGAGCAGGCGCGGGTGCTCGATTGGTTCCCGAGCATGCCGAGTTCGGCTCGCGGCCATGGTGGCTGGACCTCGCGGCCATCGCGGCCATGGCGGCCATGGCGGGGCGCAGGTGGAGGCGGGCCTCGGCGGGGGACTTCGGCTGTGCGCGACGAGGAGCTCGCGGCCATCGCGGCCATAGAGGGGCGCAGGTGGAGGCGGGCCTCGGCGGCGCGGCACGGGCGCGCAGCAGCAGCGCCGTCGCGCGGGGCGGGGGCAGCAGCAGCGCGGCGCGGCGGCCTCCTCCTCCGCCCCTGTCTCTTCCATCTCCAGCACGGCGCGGCGGCCTACGCAGTGGGCGGCGAGCACGAGCAGAGCAGCAAATGCGGCGGGGACGGGCCTACGCAGGCACGAGCGACACGACGGGCGCAGCGGGGACGGCCGGTGCGGGAAACGACGGCGGCGGGGGGTCGCGGGCGCGGCGGCGACGCGGGCCAGGGCGGCGGCGTGGGGGCGCGGGCGCGGCGCGGGGGCGCGGTGGGAGCTGGAGGAGGAAGAAGGTCTCTGGGTATCGGTGCTCTGTTGGAGATCGGCAAATTCAGCAGGTACCCTTTCAGCCTCTCGACCACCCATTCAGGTGTTTTGGTCTCCGATTTTGGGTTTCCTTGTTGGAGATAGTCTTACGGGCGGATTTTGGGGTGCGTCGGGGAGGCCTCCACTCCGCCTTCTTAAGCAAGACTCAGGGGCGGTGCTTCAACTGCCTTGCCCGAGACCACAAAGTCGCCCCCGACGAGGTGCTGGTCCTGTTGGCGTTCCGGCCACCGCTCCTCCCGGTGCCCGACGAGGAAATCCAGGCCTCATCCCAGGGTGGTCGAACAACCTCCGAAGCTTGACCCTCGGCGGCTGTCATCGCAGGCTTCTGGTGAGGCAACCGTGGCAGGCCTCAACGTCAATGCAAAGCCGAAAGAATACTTCGGCAACATCAACTACACCGAGGTGGTCCATGAGCGCGATGATGCCAAGGACGGCCGCGTCGCTGCGGCCCGTCGCCGTAGCATATTTCAAAGGCTGTGTTGGCCTGGGGAGTGGAGCGGTGCCAGGAACTGCTCCCCTCGACACCGACACGGGGAGGACTCCCACATGCGCCATGATGGCGGGGCGATGGATCGCGAGCGCTCCCTGAGCCCAGCCCCCAAGCGCTCTGGGGAGCGATCGCTCGACCGGGGTGTCCTTCGTTTCTTGCGGCACCCAGACAGCAGGAGGAAGAAGAGGAACGACAGGCCTTCCCAGTCCAGGGCCCTCTCTCGCAACCTGAAGGATGGTGTGGCTCGGGCAACCATTGTGCAGCGTGGCCGCGCTGCCCAGGCCAACGACGACCTTCTCCAGGTTGCATCATCCGGTCCTCCGGTCCCTGTTTTCAGCGCCGCTGGGGACCCCATGTTCCTAGAGGCAGAGCTGGCGGCTATAGGTGGTGGGCCGTCCAAGTACCAGGTGGGAGAAGAAGCAAATGACACAGGTTTTGAAGACCAGCAAGCACTAGAGGCACATGCAGAAAGGATTGAGAAGACCACAAACCAGCAGGCCTCGATGGAGCACTGGGAGGAAACAGAGGAACAGGGAGCTGATGCCGTGCCTTTCCTAGGTAGAATCACTACAGGCTGCAATCAGCCCATCCTCAAGACCCCGATAAAGGAAAAAAGAGCAGGATCCTCTGGAGTGGCAGAAAAACCCGAGCTAAGGCGCAGTGGCAGGATCGCGAATAAAATGAAGACAGTCGGGAACAAGACCTTGGAGCAGCTAGCTCAAGAGAACCTGGCCAAGAAGCTTGGGGTTCTTTCCCCGTCTAAGAACCTAACTGAGGAGGCGAGAGAAAAGTTCCTCAGGCTATTCGATGTCCCTCTCACTCAAGAAATGATGCAGGCCATTGATGACCTACTGAAAGCAATGAACCTGGGCAGCAGCAAAGGGTCCAAGAGAGGGAGGAAGAAGGTCGCCCCGTCAGCTCCATGAAGCTAAAGACAACCGCTCACAAGTGCCCGGGAAGTGAAGCTTGCAGCAGGATGGCTACCATGAGTGTTGTGTCTGTATCTGTACAGAGTGTTGTTTATAATTTCTTCGTTGCTGTAATGATCAAGGCTACGAGAATGGGGCGTCTTGTGCTATTTGCACAGGTCCTTGCCAGTGTTGGCTGCCCGGCAAAATGGCAATGCAAGGAGGTCGTGTGTCTGTACCTCATCATTCGAAGGAAGGCTTCCAACTCATTTCGCCGGCAGCGGCGGCATCGATGGCAGCAGTCCAGTTGTGTGCAACCGGCTCCATGGATCAGAAAAGTCTTCTTCTACTGAATTGGAATGTAAGAGGTCTTAACGCCCCCATCAGAAGGGATGCAGTCCGAGAAATGGTAAACTCAACAAGAGCTACAATAATCTGCTTGCAAGAAACAAAATTGGAGCAGGTGGACGAGAGAATCATTTACGAGACATTGGGGGAAAATTTCATCAACAACTATTCCTTCCTGCCATCCCAGGGAGCCAGTGATGGAATCATAGTGGCAGTCTCGGATTCACACTTCCAGCTAATCTCCACAGCAAGAACCACAAGCACCATCACAGTCAATGTGCAAGTAAGGGCCTCGGGGTTGGAATGGTCATTAACTGGAGTCTACGGTCCGCAGGGAGACCACCAAAAATTGTTGTTCTTAGAGGAGCTCAAGGGGATGAAAACAAAAGTACTGGAGAAGTGGCTAATAGCAGGCGATTTTAACCTCATTTACAAAGCTGAGGACAAAAACAATGATAGACTAAACCGACGCCTCATGGGGAAATTCAGATCGACTCTTGATGACCTTGAACTTCGTGAGTTAAATCTGAATGGAAGAAAATACACATGGACGAATGATCATGACAGCCCCACCATGTCCCGGATTGATAGAATTTTTTGCACAGTACAATGGGAAGAGCATTTCAGCACGGCACATCTCCAAGCTATGGCTTCCACCCTCTCGGATCACTGCCCTCTCCTCCTCATAGGAGACACTTCCATAGCGAGACACAAAGGGTTCCGGTTTGAGTCCTACTGGCTGCAACTACCGGGATTCAGGGATGTGGTGAACGAGGCATGGAATAGACCGCTGCAAGCCACAGACGCTCTTCGGCGGTTGCACATCAAGCTGTCAAGAACTGCAAAAGCACTAAAAAATTGGGAGAAGAAGAGTGTGGGAAATATCAAGCTTCAAATAGCAATGGCCAAGGAAACTTTGCTTAGGCTAGATCAAGCACAAGAGGATAGACAACTCACAACAGAGGAGAAAGAATTCAGAGCAACTGTCAAAACAAAGTACCTCGGATTAGTAGCGCTTGACAAAATCCGGGCTAAACAAAGGGCCAGACTAACAAGGATAAAGTGTGGGGATGCAAACACACGTTACTTCCACCTGAGAGCAAACGGTAGAAGGCGCAAGAAATACATCCAAATGCTGCAATCTGACCAAGGATTAGCAATACGGCATGAAGACAAAGAAGCAGTAATCCAGGAACACTTCCAAAGGCAACTTGGCAGTAAAGAAAGGCGTCAAATTACCATCAATTGGGACGAGCTGAACTACCCACGTTTTGACTTGCAGGACTTGGAAACTGAGATCACAACAGATGAAATCAAACAAGCTATAATGGAAATGCCCAAGGAAAATGCGCCTGGCCCGGATGGATTCATTGGAAGTTTTTACTCTGAGTGTTGGGACATAATCAAACAAGACCTAATCTTGGCCTTTCACCAGCTCACCAACTTAAGGGGAGACCTCTTCAACCTCCTAAACACAGCCAATATAATCCTACTGCCTAAAAAGGACAAAGCTCTGAGAATAAATGAGTTCAGGCCCATAAGCCTAATTCATAGCATCGCAAAAATCTTCTCCAAGGTGCTGGCTTTGAGACTCGCTCCAAAGCTGAATGAAATGGTGTCAGGGTGCCAGAGCGCATTTGTGAGGAAGAGATGCATCCACGATAATTTTCTCTATGTACAAGGTCTTGTAAAGGAACTGCACACAAGGAAAATTCCAAGCCTCTTCATAAAGCTGGACATCGCCAAAGCTTTTGATTCGGTATCGTGGTCCTACCTTCTTGAACTCCTTCAACGCCTAGGATTTGGGTCTAGATGGAGGGAATGGATAAGCATGTCACTGGCCTCTTCATCTTCGCGAATCTTGCTAAATGGGGTGCCTGGGAAGCCGCTTAAATACCAAAGGGGTTTGAGACAAGGGGATCCTTTGTCGCCGATGCTTTTCATACTTGCCATTGACCCGCTGCACAAAATTCTACAGGCAGCCACACAACAAGGAGTGCTAACCCCAATCACAATGAGAGCCACAGGAATTAAGGTATCCCTGTACGCGGACGATGCAGCGCTCTTTATTCACCCTGATCGCGAGAACATGCAGGCGTTGAAGCAAATTCTGGAAACCTTTGGAGAGGTTCCGTTACTGGGCTTAAGACCAATTTGGAGAAAACTGAAGTGTACCCAATAAGGTGTGCAGATATGGACACGGAGGAAATTTTAGAGCCCTTCCCGGCGCAGGTTAAAGCCTTTCCATGCAAGTACCTAGGCCTGCCTTTACACACAAGAAAGTTGAGAAGAATTGATTTTCAACCACTCATAGACAAGGTGGGAGGCAAACTACCGGGGTGGAAAGGAAAACAAATGAACAAGGCTGCAAGGGTGGAGCTGACTAAATCAGTGCTCACTTCAATTGTAACGCATCATTCCCTAGTAATCAAGCTCCCTAAGTGGGTCATAAAAAAGATTGACAAGATCAGACGAAACTTTATATGGAAGGGAGAGGACGCCGAAAAAGTCTCAGGTGGACACTGCCTAGTCAACTGGAGAACAGTTAAACTACCAAAAGAACTAGGTGGACTCGGAGTCCTAGACTTGGAATTATTTGGGAGAGCCCTAAGAATAAGATGGTTATGGCAAAACTGGAGGGAGGACAGTAAGCCGTGGATGGGCCTGCAGGTCCCATGCGACGAGGTCGACCAAGCTCTCTTCTCAGCATCCACCATAATTCAACTTGGAGATGGCTCAATGGTGAGATTCTGGTCGGATCGTTGGCTCAACAGAGAAATTCCAAAAGAAAGATGCCCAAGTCTGTACAGGCTGGCACCAAGAAAGCATAGAACTGTCCAGCAGGAGTTGCACAACAACAACTGGATTAGAGGCCTGAGGAAGATATCCACAACCACCCAAATTTACGAGTACGTATGGCTATGGAGGAACATCCAGCAGGTCCAACTACAGCAAGGCCAAAGAGACCAAATCCAGTGGAGGTGGACGACAGATGGGTCATATTCGTCGACATCAGCCTACAAAATTCAGTTCATGGGATCCTTTCCGGCACTCCCGAAAACTGGATTTTGGAAGTCGAAAGCGGAACAAAAAGTAAAGCTTTTTGCTTGGATAGCGATGCATGAGAAAATTTTAACGACGGACAACCTGGAAAAAAAGGGATGGGGCCAGAGTGCAATGTGCAGCCTTTGTGATGCACAGCAAGAAAATACTAACCACCTACTAAACTCCACTGCCCTTATGCCAAGCTGGTCATGCACATAGTTGGTAGCTGGTTTCATTTTGCAGGTTTGCTTCAACAAATGGACTTCACATCGCCGGCAGAATGGCTCCAAACGCTGGTCAATCGAATGGACAAAGAAACAGAAAAGTTACTAACGGGGGTGATTCTATACACATGGTGGAATATCTGGAAAGAGAGAAACCGAAGGGTGTTCGAATCAAAATCCAGGACTGAACTGCAGGTGGCGATGCTGACAAAGGAAGAAATCAACATTTATCGCAGAGCTCATGGAGCCAGCGAGGGTGAACAGCAGCAGCAAGGGACAATAGCGATTAACAGTTGATCATCAGGGCTGCAGGCTTTTGCTCCTTTCTCTTCCCCTTGTTTTTTCTTCTTTTCTTCTCAGTGGAGAACGGATCTCTTAGTCCGGGCCAGCTTGTTGGCCAGACCTTTCTATTTTTATGTTCCCGGCTGGTGCGCGTTAGTTTCTTCTAACGCAATTCTTGTAAGACTATTTCTTTCTTCTTAATGCAAAGGCAGAGCACCTGCCATTTTAATCAAAAAAAAAAAAAAAGTTTTGGTGTATTGATGTCGGAGGTGGTGTTGCAAGCACCCCTCGAGTCTCTCACTAGAACTAGGAAGGGGGGAAAATCAAACTGACAAGCTACAGGTTACACAGCCTCCACACTCTGAGGAGGCTGCCCCTGACCATTTACTACTACTTGTTGTTCCGTTCCAGGCTGCCGTCCGTTGTTACTCTCTGCGCTGCCGCAACGGCGTCTCTCGCCGAACAACCAGACAGCCCCATGAACAGCCATGAAGCCAAAAACCAGGAGGGGCAGCAGGGCGACGCTGGCCCACAGCCTGGTGCTGCCGGCCGCGTAGGCCGCCAGGAGACCCAGCAGGTCGAGGACGACGGCCGTGTTGGTGGCGAGCAGGAGCAGGTCGTGATTCTGCCGGCGGTGCCTGCGCAGGATCTGCTGCAGCAGCAGGGCGATGACGACCACCGACGCGACGAAGGACGTGGAATTGCTGTAGAAGAACACGTGGTAGCGGCGCGGGTCGTGCATCACCGGGTTGCCTGCCTCCCGCCGCCGGCCGTCGTCCTCCTGCGCAGGCCGCCCGGCGGGGCCAGGCCGGCCTGGTAGGTGACGCTCGCGGCCAGGATCCCCAGCAGCATCAGGTACTTGCGTTTGGCGTACACTTCGTCGCAGTACTTGTCTCGTCAGCGTCTCTGCGGCGACTGGGTGATTCCGCCGCGGCGGCAGCCTCCTCCTCCCCCTTGGTCACCATGAGCACGGCGATGAAGGCAATCACGGCGGCGACGAGCAGGCACACGAAAATGGATGTCCGCAGGCTCCGGGCACCGCCGGCGGCGTAGGCGCCCAGGAGGCTGAGCAGGCCGGCCACCTGGCACGCGTAGAGCGCGTAGCAGCGTATGGCGAGCCTGGAGATGTTGGGGTTGACGAGGAGCAGGACGAGCGCGATGGAGGCCATGAAGCTCGCCGTGTTGCAGTAGAAGAAGGCCTTGTAGCGGCGCGGGAAGTTGTCGAGGAGGACGGCGTCGCCCGCATGGTGAGCACGGCGCGGGTCGTCCTCCACCCAGAAGCCGCCCGGCGGGGTCAGGCCGACCTGGTAGGTGATGGTGGCCACCAAGATCGCCAGCAGCAGCAGCCGCTTGTGCTTCTTCTCCACCACTGCCCCGCTGCTGCTGCCGTCCGTGTCCGCCGCGCCCAGCGTGCAGAACAGGACATGGATGAGCACATAAACCAGAACGAGGGCGGCCAGAGCCACGACATGAACGGAGGTCATGACGTCGCGGCAGCTCCCGGCGGCGTAGGCACCGATGAGGGCGAACATGTCCAGCATCATGGCCACCAGCAAGGTGTTGCTCTTGACGAGCCTGGCGTTCTGGACCATGAGGATGGCCACCAGGGACGCCACGAAGGCGATCGAGTTGCAGTAGAAGAAGACGTTGTAGCGCCTCGGGTGCTTGGACAAGAGGATGGCGTCGCCGGCCCTGTGCCCGTCGCGATCCTCCGGCCAGAAGCCGCCCGGCGGGTCCAGCCCCGCCTGGTATGTGATGGTGGCCGCCAGATTGGCAAGCAGCAGAACGAGGGACTTGACCTTCTCTGTTGCTTCCTTGGCTGGGATTGTTGTGCTCCCCTGCACAACAATGTTGAAGCTGCCTGCTTGTCCACCTGATGCCGAATGAATCCCTGGACTTGTTTGCCCGGAGACATCACTGGAGCATATTCAAAATAAAAAAATAATTTAAGTACTAATTAATCTAGTAACTGAAAGTTTGTACGGTATTGTTCACAGAGAAAGCAAGCAGTTGGTTCAGACATACCTGTCGTTATCTGCATCTGCCGTGGTGTTGTTTTTGGGATTGGCACATAGGTGCTTGACCGAGATGATGCCCACCATGGCCAGGAATATGAACGCAAGAACCGCGCCGAGGAGGCTGACGACATAGACACTGGTGTCCGAGTACCGGCAGCTCCCCGCGGCGTAGGCCGCCAGCAGACCGAGCAGCGCGCCGAGGAGGAACACCTGCAGCACGAAGGAGCGCGAGCTCCGCTCGCCGAGCTTCCGCTCCAGGAGCAGCACGATGATGAAGAGCGAGGCGACGAACGTGGTGGTGTTGCAGTAGAAGAACATCCTGAAGTGGCCGCTGTGGTGCGCCTCCACGAGCGAGTCGCCCGGCCGGTACCGGTGTGCTAGTCCCTTGACGACGGCGCCGCCCGCCGACGTGTCCCAGAAGCCGCCCGGCGGGTTGAGGCCGGCGACGTAGGTGATGGCCGCCGCGAAGGAGGCCAGGAGCAGCAGCACCTTGCGCCGCTCCTTGGGCCGGAGAACGACGGTCGCGGCGCGGTCGTTACCGTCCGCCGCCGCCTCGTCAGACGCCACAGACTGATCAGAGTGTGCTAGGGACTGGAGGATGTGGACGCCGACGTAGGCGGAGAGGGCGAGCACCAGCGCGGCGGTGTACACGGTGGCCGGCTTGTCGCCGCAGCTGCCGGCGAGGTAGGCGCCGATGAGCGCGAGCAGGTCGAGCACCATGACGAGGCGGAGGACGGCCAGCTGGACCTTGTTGGGGTGCTTGAGGAGGAGGAGGAAGATGACGACGAGCGAGGCGGCGAGCGCGGCGGCGTTGCAGTAGTAGAAGGCCTGGTACCTGAGGCGGTGGGTGGAGCGGAGGATGGGCTCCCCGGCCGTCACGCCGCCGGGGCCGTCCTCCTGCCAGATCCCGCCCGGCGGGTTCAGCCCCGCCACGTAGGTGACGCTCACCACCAGCATGGCCAGCAGCAGCAGCTGCTTGCGGAGCTTGTACTCCGACGAGTCCTCCGGCTGCTCCTCCGCGTCCAGCACCGGCGGCATTGGCATCTTCTTCGGCTGCGGGTGTGGTGGTGGGCAGATTGGGAGAGACTGGCTTTGCAGTACCAGCAGCCAAGGAGCGCGTGCTATCAAGGGCTAATTCATCGATATATACTCCCGTAATGGGAAGGTGCTGCGACGGACCGTGACCTCGAAGAAGGTGTGTTCCCATGCTTTGCCAGCTTTATCAGATCGATATCGACAAAAGGGCTCCAATTGACTTTGGTTGACCTCGAGTCGTCGTCTGTCTACTCTCACTACTAGTGGTAGGAGGCATGTGCAAGATGATTTTGGCGCCAGTGCTTACGGATTAAACGGGATTATCTCTCAAATATAATGGTCTCACGGCTGAGAAATGAGATAATCAGTCTTAATATGTATTTACACAATCCATTTCGCCAGTATCGTCTTCGGATAATGTTCTGTGCAGACTGTGCTATGTGCAGCGCCAATAATATAAACGACTCCCATAGTGGAGCGTACTGGGATCCTCGTTGCTGCGTGCCTGCGTGTGGTATAGGTGTTCCTGCAGTCCTGCTACGCTAACCTTTTGAGTACGATAAACAACATGGGAAAGAGGGCTCCAATTGACTAAAGTTGACCATGGACGAACAAAATCAAGATGCGATTGTTTCAGGAAACGTAAAACAAATCATGATTTCAATCCAAATCATTCACCTCTTCTCACGTAAGAAAAAGGATGGAAGCCATCGGGTGGCATTACTATATGAGATTTGTTAGGTCTCATGTGACTGAGATTTCCTTTATCTCAGTCACATTTTATGGAACAATAAAAACACACTGCTGGAACAACGAACAACCAAACTACACTTCTGAAACAATAAAACTGTATTGCAGGAGCAATTAGTATTTATGTGAACAATTTCATTTTTAAAAGAATTTTTTTCACAAGTAAATGAAAATTTTGAATGGTTGGATCAAAATCCAACGGCTGAAAAAAGTGTACTTGAGAAGAAGACATCTCCCTATTATATTTATTTCCATGTTTTGATTCCGTGTTCCGTGCATCTCACTGTCAAGAGCGTGGAGCGTGTGATGGTAATCCCATGCAACTTCATGATTACCATTACAGCCGCCAATCAAATGTATCTAAAAAGTTAGATTTGATTGCCATGTTTCAACACTTTGCGTGTAGATTGTACCACTGAGTTAGATTGCTAAGAAAAAGGTATATATCAATATATATAGTGCTAACTCTACTTTCAGATAGCTATCAAAGCTTACTGAAATTTGTATTAAACATTTTGTGTGTTTAAATACGTTGATAGGACATATAAATAAATATACAACCTTTTAGCATCAAGGTTCTGAAAACCGTACGGACGCCGGTTTTAAATCTCGAAAAAACCGGTCCGGTAAACCGGAGAAACCGGACGGTTTTCGAATTTGCTACAGTAACCCGGTTTTGTTGAAAAACCGGCCGGTTTTGCCTACCGGACCGGACCGGTTTCACCGGTTACCGCCCGGTTTTCGCGGTTACCGCTCGGGATTGAGAACCCTGTTTAGCATTCCATTTATAGAATAACCAACTATAATGATAATCTTTATTTAAAAGTTATGAGTAATCATTCTTCTGTAATTATAATGAAGTGTTACAAAAGAATGTTGCAAGCAAGAAGTGACAATCTTCTTTTGGTCCTATAGTATGGGCAATGTTTAAAACATCTTAGAAACTAAGATAGTCATTTGTCAATTTTTAAGCGATTATCCCTATATAAATTGATAGAATAAGTTTAATTTGGCCGTAAAATGGGATTGAGTTCCATTGATTTTGTATTGAAAGTACATTTATTTTTGTGAACAAACAATAATTATTTACAACTTATCTACTTGGACTGATACTATAGTTTACTATAATAAGAATTGAACATATAGAAGTTTCTTACTAAAATATATCAGACCTCAAAGTAAGATAGCATAGATCTCATGCTACTATAATATCCAAAAATACAACAGTATAGCTATTTATTTATACTTTATACATTCTGTAATCTATTTTTAATATAAATGCATAATAAATCATTTATTCTTCTCTTGCAAAGTCATGAAATATAATTCTTCAATTAGTTTGAATTTCATTCCATGCCTGTGATACATTTCCATTTTGCTAAAATGTGACTCATAGATAGACCATCTAATATGTTATAAGTTACAAAGGAAGGAGATAGTTTTTGTTTCTAAAAATTAAAGTAATATTTATCTAAAACAAAATTTCTAGCCTGTGCAGGTGCACGTGCAGGTGCACGGGTTGATGAGCTAGTCTATCTAATTGAGAGGCTATGTTTTTATTTTCTTAGTTGATTGTTGTTGGGAATTTCTCATTATCGGAGGGAAATTCCCGAACACTACTCAACTATAAAGGCGAAACCAACACAAAGGTTCAAGAGACAACGGAATAGCATTCCATTACAACTGTTTTCTCTCTCCCGATTCCGTCCCGTTACATTAAGCCCGTAGGCGGGTATTTATAAGGGAGGCCAAGCCAAGGGTCACACCATGTAGACCACAATACCCTTGGCCTGCCGACTATATACCGAGAATATGCTGCTTTACATAAATGTCACAAGGGTACAAATGGTAATGCTACTTCTCTTGTATTTCTAATTGAACCCTAATTCGGTGACGTCACGGGTAGACACGTGGAGCCTTCGGCCTTTCGAGCCTTCGCCTTTCTTTTTCCTGGCCTGGCGATATGGCGAATCGGCGAAGGGTCTGCGCTATCCTTCGCATTTCAACCGCCCGCCTCACTGTCCGGAGAACCTGCACACACGTAGCAGTCATCAGGGGAAAAAGGTCGGCGGTGACAGAAAGAACCGCGGCGCCTTTTGCGGTTGCCGCCATTTCGCACCGGCGCCGAGCCCCAACAGTAGCCCCTTGCGGGGAGGGCTAACTTCGAGAGGTCGAGCCCGCGATCCTATATTTGACGCTAGGCGCCGGGAAGTCGAACGTCACCCCCTATCGTCGGGATTAACCGATTTTTTTAATGTTTCTTGAGTGAAGACAAAAATGGTTCGAATTCCGATGCTGGCAATAAATGCGATGCCTGGGGGGCTATAAAAAGGGAGGAGGGGGGGGGGCGATTATGACGTCCCTTTCGTTCGTGTTGCTTTTCTGCGAGAGGTCTTGTTCTGCTCGGGTTTTCTGATTCGCGCCGCCGTCGTTGGTAGGTTTCCGTCTCTCGGGCAGACGTGTTAATTTTCCTTTCGCTTTTATGTTAGGTTCGTGATTTTTTCGATAAGTTGTTATCGGATAGTGACCCCTTTTGATTTTGTTTTCAGTGCTTATGTCGCGGATCATGATGACTGCTCGGGAAACGGAGACTGCCGCGGGTGATCTTGATGAGGCTGCCGTTCTTGCTGGTGATCGCATGGGAGACAAAAGTGCGGGAGGTGGAAAGGCTTCCGACAATTTACGGGTGGCGGATGATGTTCAGGCTGCTTCTGATTTTCAAGAAGGTAAGAAGTTTGAGGGATCTCGCTGTTCGGAGGCATATGTTGAGTCTTCTCTTGTTGCGTCTGCAGCCAAAGGGACGCGCCATCATAATGTCGGCGGGTCGATCGAGGATGACGAAGGTCTCTCCGACGTTCCGGCATCGCCTGGAGATCTGATTAGTGGGGAAGAGGCTGTTGAACTGGAGCCTACCTTTCGTTTTGGGCGATCGAAAGTTACTCAAGGTGTCATCGATGAATATGTTGAGCTCGGTTATTTCGAGGTCAGAAAAGCTAGACCTTCTGGGGGAGAGGAGGTTCCACAGCCTCGCAATAATGAAGCGATTGTGTTTCGGGACTTCTACGAGGCCGGATTATGGTTGCCCGCATTCTCTTTCTTGCACAGGGTTCTGCAGAGGTATAATTTGGATTTGCATCACCTGCATCCGAATGCTGTTGTTCTCTGGATTCAGGGGCGTTTTTGCTGCTTTTTTGATGTTCACGAAGTCCCCGCGTTGTTGTTTTCGGCGAAGAGAGCTACTCTGGTCAGTATGGACAGATCACCTTCAAAGCTCGCTCTTTTCCGAAGAACTCTATATTCGAGCAAATTGAGCTGATTGGTGGCCGTCGCAATAAATGGCCGGTTGATTGGGCAGACTAGTGGTTTTATGCTGAAGTTCCTGGGGTTGTCGGCGATGATGGGGAAGAAACATACCCTCTCTTCAGCCGATCTTGCAGTATCAACGTAAATCCAGCTCCGGATTTTGAGGAGACTGAAGGGTTTGAAAAGTGTTGTGCTGCTTTTTGCAGTGCTGCAAAGCTAAGTGGCGGACGTGATGCTGTTGAAGAGTTTATTGCCGCTTGCATCTGGCCGATACGAGAAGGGTGGAAACCCAACCGCTTCTTGGTGCATCGCCTTGCTGACGTGAAGCTGTCGTATAAGGCCCCGCTGTTTGGTTTGTCGAAACCAGCTGGGATAAGTGGGAATTGCTTTGTTGACTATGTAGAGCAGACTGTCAATGTGCTGTGCGGTCCTTTCACTCTTACTGAAAGACAAGAGTGTGAGGAATCACTCTTGTCGACAGGTCGCATTAATCGGGTGTTTGATGAAATGGGCGTCAAGTACACAAACCGCGCGGTGCGTCCCGTGAAAAAAGGGCGAAGGAAGAAGGGCGAGTTGGTGATCAACGCCACGTTCGTCGAGAGGAGGGGTTGGGAGACTTCAACAATGGCGAGGGCTCCCGCCAGGAGAAAGAATAAGGTCCCTGACAAGGCCCTTCCTCGTGAGAAATTAAATTGGCGAATGAGAGTATGTCGCGGTCGAAGGCGACAGTTTCCAAAGGTGCTAAGGCGGCTGAGGACGCAAAACGCCGAAATCTTAGGAAACGCACAGCTTCTCTGGTTGCTGCTGATGAGGATGAAGAGGTAAGCTCCACGATGGCAAAGAGGCTGAAGTCGCGGTCGGCCGCTGATGGACGGGAAGAGACGTCCTCTGGCGGTGTGAAGGTGACGGGCTCTGAGGACGCCGAAAAGGTGCGGGAGAGTTGTTCCCGCGTCGCAAATTGATGGCTTCGGATTTTAGCGATTCGGAGGAGGAGCTTTTGGGTGACGATGATGAATCCCCTGCACCCCGCGATCCCTGCTGGTTCTATCGGCGAGCCGATGTTCGAGCCCCCCGCGAGCGAGCCCCAAGCGCTTGGCAAAACTGAAGTTTGCCAAAGAACTAGGCGTCCCGTGATGCCTGCACTTTTTGAGGGTGATGAGGATGAGGAGCTGCTCGACGAGGCTGATGATTCTGCCGCGGAAATGGATGACGCTCTTGATGAAGCCTTTCACGGTTTATCTGATAGTGGGGGTAAGGGAGTTGTCACCTCGCCGTTTGCTCCGCTTGAGGTCTTGGCGAGGGCTGGTTCTGAATGTGTAGATGTGGTTGGGTCTAGCCACAGTGCGATGGGTTCATCTAGTTCGAGCATTGGGGTTGGGGAGTCTAGTAACTCATCTGAGACTAGCTCTTCTGACGCAGGTGAGCGCGCTTCTGGGAAGACGCCCGTGACTGATGAGGAGGAAAAAGTCCCGCTGGGAGACTTTATCGAGGGTTTCAAACGCCTCGACAATCAAGGTATGACTCTTGTGGTTTCTAATGGATTCCCCTCGCTATTTTGGCGCTGACCGATTTCTTTGTTGCTGTAGAGTTCATCGAATTTTTAGGTAGCTCTGGAAATACGGCTGTTGTTGAGGTGCTAGCGCGTCAAGCTGCTTTGGTGAGTTTGTTTCGCCTGTTTCCTTTTTTACTCAATTTTTGCCGTTATTCAAGCGAAATTGACTTTGCTGAATGTCGGTTTTCATGTAGACTGCTATCGCTTCCCGAGTGTTATACGATCGGCTGCTGGAGTTTGGCACCGCTTATGCCATAGTGTCCGAGCTCGGCGAGTTAAGAGCGAGAGGCCGTCTCTGATTAATGAGAAGCTTTCGCTTGAAAAAGTGAATCGAGAGCTTAACGAGCAGATTCAAAAGAACGACGACACATTGGAGTCTCTGAAGGAGGTTGCACTGAATAGCGAGAAGACTATAAAATCTCTAGAGGGGAAACTGGCGACTGCAGGCGAGGAGCTGCGTAAAGCCGAAGAGCGGGTGTTGGCGGTCCTTAACGACAACTTTTTACCGCCAACACCAGCTTATAAAAGCCATCAATCAAGAATAAAATGAACTTTCTTTATGGACTAATGGCTTTCCACAAGTTTTGGTGATATTTTGATTGCAGGTACAATTATTAAGGAAAATCACCACAAACTAAAAACAAAGAGGGGTTTTTGCCATGAAGATAATTTATCCAAATAAAACATTTGATATCTCCATGTGAAAGCCCTCGAAAAGATAGTCAAAATTGACTTTTGGTTCACTCAATTCGGAGTCCGGGAGCAGAAGTTATGCCTCAACGAAAATTGCAGGAAATGCTGAAATTCCCTGACCGGCCGGCCACCCCCCTAGGCCGGCCGGCCTACTTTTGTCTCCAATGGACCCGATCTTCCTCCAGTGGGCTATACACATTGCAAAACATCAAGCCCAAGTGGTCTCCATGGTGGATGAACAACCGACATCCGGAAGGTGGGCTTTTGGGCCTTAATTTGATGATTTCTGCACTTCTGCCGCCCCCACTCGAAAACCGACTTCAGAACCGACCTTGGGAGGCAATCTAGGACGTCCATGGTGAAGGCGGTGGCCATCCGGGACAATGGATGGCCGGCCGGCCAAGGTGGGAGGCCGGCCGGCCTGACTTTTCGGCAAAACCGCCTCACCGACTACCGACGTGTCGTGACCGCCACTCTACCTCACTTAGGCCTATAAATAGGTGGTAGCTCCCACGGTAGAACTCGCACCTTAGTAGAGAAACACTTTGATAAGTGAAGTAGAGAGTGAGTGAGAGGAGGAGGAAGGGCGGAAGCTCCGGAGATGTCGGGGTTCTGCTTCCTCGGTGCCTCGGGTCTATACTCCGCCTGGGAGTAGTCGCCATAGTCTTCCAGGCCGGGTAACATGTAAGGTACTATTTATTGAGCAATAAAGTAAGGTTTTCTTCTTTGTTATCTATGGGATTCAGGTGTGTAGTAAGTATTTCTTATTTACTGCATGTGCTAGCTCTAGGAAATTGCTAGTTGCTGGTATTAATGATAGGTGTAAACGTGGTGTTTATACTTTGATTTATCCTGAGTTGCCCTCAACCCCACGGGATGTTGTGGTAGCCGCGAGTGTAGGTGACAGCTACACCGGTCTCTGTAGTCCACCACGTTCGGGTTGAGTGTGTAGGGCCTAGACGCGGTCCGTTGACCGGATACGTTGAACCTAGTTCTCGGGTTGCGTGTCTTGGCGGCGGCCGTGCCCCGAAGTAGATGATATCGAAAAACCCTTATCGCATTGTTCAGTTATTTAGTATCTTGCATTAGATTACCTGGCCAGAGGACTATCTTTTTACTGTATTAATCCCCTGCTTAGCGTGTCTCTTTTTACGGATATTCTGCATAGATCTCGAGTTTAGTACACTGCTCGTTCCCTGTGGATTCGATACCTTAGGAATACTCTTGGGGTGAAAGCTGCATCGGTATCTGTGCGCTTGCGGATTTATTTCTGTTAGGCCTTAGGACTGCCAACAAGCTTTCTGGCGCCGTTGCCGGGGAACGGTAGCTGTGCTAACTCGAATCTAGGATCATCCGTGAATAGGTTTATTTTGTTTGGTTTTTGTTTTTCTTTTTCTTTATCATTACCATGGACCCATCCTCCATCGTCTACGCCAATGCTCCGAAAGGAGAATTGCTGGAGCCTCCTCCAGCATCTGCACCAATCACAGCCCAGAGCTATGAGATTCGTCCAGAACTCATAGCACTGGTTCAGGGGAACATCTTCCGCGGAGATGAAGATGAGAATCCATATGAACACCTGAGATACTTCGAGCTGCTTTGTTCCACTGTTTCGACCCAGGGATTTCCACAGGACACGCTGAAATGGAAGTTATTCCCGTTCTCACTCAGTGGAAAGGCAACACAATGGTATGCTATGTCAGTAGGAGGGGCCAACGGAAATTGGACAACTCTCAGAGATCTCTTCTGTTTCAAATACTTCCCTGTTGCAAAGGTCATTGCTCTTCGTATGGAGCTTCTTACCTTCAAGCAGAGCAGTGAAGAAACATTGGGAGCCTCATGGGAGCGCTTCATGTCATACACCGTCAAAGGACCAGATCTCAGACTCTCACCAGCAGTACTCCTTCAGCACTTCATGTGGGGGCTCACTCCAGGGAGCCGTACTTTTTTGGATACTGCTTCTGGAGGATCTTTCATAAGAATCACACCAACTGAAGGATTCGAACTTCTTGGTAAAATTCTGAGCAATCTGGACAGCTATGTGCCACCTACACCCGAGCTACCAAAAGAAGAAGTACCCGTTGTTCAACCTGTGCTTCAAATTGAGGTTCCTCAAGCTCCGATCATGGAAAAAGCTCCAATCATGGAAGAAACTCCTGAACCATTCCATGTCTGCCCAACAAATCCAAATTTGTTCCAAGGTGGTCAAACTCTTGCCGAAGCTGAAAACCTTCAGGTGGTGGAACCAATTCTTCCTCTCGTGCCCTACGAAGAGGAATTTGATTTCACCAAATTCGGGGATACAAGATCATATCCGATAGAGAGAAATTGTTACCCTGACAATGATGACGCCGAAGAACTGGATTGGGAAGATATAGAAGAGCAGACAGAAAGAATACATCAACTGTCAGCTGTTCTGGGGGAAGATTGGTTTCAAGAAGCCGAATGCACGAGGGAGACAATCAAGTTAAATCCAAAACCCGACTGCGTTATGGTGAATATTCAATCCACTGCTAGGAGGAAAGCCATATATGACTTAAAAGCCAAAGTCAATATCATGTCAAAGCATATGGCTGAAAGTAGTGGATGGCTGTCCGAAGACAACCTAACACCTTCAAAGAAATGGTTGGTCTTCGAGAATAAATATTACCCAGCGGTAGGAGTTTTGCGGGAAGTGGAGACAGAGATAAATGAACAGCCCATGGTTCTCGCCTTTCACATATTCGATATACCCAAGCAAGACTTCTTACTGATCGAACTCCAATCTACACATTCTCCCAAATAAAGTACTTACAGGAGAAGTTGGATGTTCGTATTGGGAATGAAAGCTTCCCCATGACATCAGGCGTGCTCTCAACACCAAAGCTGAGACGCACCCTGAAACTATGGAAGAATTAGCCTCTATTGAAGAAATAGTTGGAGAATTCTTGGAAGCACCCCATATGGAGGAAGAGACTAAATTCTCTACTAAAGATGAAGATGCTTCTCCATATGTTGAACTAGACAAGCATGAAGAAACTGCTCCAACGCCCGTCGAGTTAAAACCATTACCGCCAGGTCTCAAGTACAGCTTCCTCTTTGGGAATCAAAGCACCCCAGTTATCATCAGTGACAAGATATCCCATGAAGAAGAGAAGAAGCTGGTAGCCTTATTGGAGAAATATCGATCAGTAATAGGTTACTCACTGGCAGACCTCAAGGGGATCAGTCCAGAATTCTGCACACACAGAATCCCAATGGAACCTGATCACAAGCCTGTTCGTGAACACCAACGACGTCTTAATAATGCCATGAGAGAGGTAGTGAAAAAGGAAATCTTGAAGCTAGTCAAGGCAGGGATTATTTATCCAGTGCAGGACAGTCAATGGGTTAGTCCCGTTCAGGTTGTGCCAAAGAAGGGAGGGATGACTGTTGTGCGGAATGAAAAGAATGAATTGATCCCTCAGCGCACTGTGACAGGGTGGCGGATGTGCATCGACTACAGGAAGTTGAATAAGGCAGCAAGAAAAGACCATTATCCTCTTCCTTTCATCGATGAAATGCTCAAGCGGCTGGCAAAGCATTCATTCTTCTGCTTCCTAGATGGTTATTCAGGATATCACCAAATTCCTATCCATCCTGATGACCAAGACAAGACAACCTTCACATGTCCCTATGGCACCTTTGCATATCGCAGGATGTCGTTCGGATTATGCAATGCACCTGCTTCCTTCCAAAGATGCATGATGGCTATCTTCTCAGATCTTGTTGAGAAAGTAATGGAGGTATTCATGGATGATTTTTCCGTTTATGGAGAGACATTCGATGGGTGCCTACGCAACTTAGAGAAGGTGCTAAAAAAATGCAAGGAATCCGACCTAGTCCTGAACTGGGAGAAATGCCATTTCATGGTAACGGAGGGAATTGTCTTAGGACACAAGGTCTCTGCCAAAGGGATAGAAGTCGACAAGGCTAAGATTGAAGTCATTGAATCACTTCCACCCCCGAGGAACATCAAAGGGATTCGCAGTTTCCTAGGGCATGCTGGATTCTATAGGAGATTTATCAAAGATTTCTCCAAGAAAGCCAGACCTCTCACCAATCTGCTAGCTCAGGATGCACCATTCGTCTTTGATGAGAGGTGCATGGAGGCATTTAATGAACTCAAGCGAGCGTTAATCTCGGCCCCCATTATCCAGCCTCCAGATTGGAAGCTCCCATTCGAGATCATGTGCGATGCAAGCGACTATGCCGTTGGGGCAGTGTTGGGACAGACCAAGGATAAGAAGCATCATGCCATAGCTTATGCAAGCAAGACTCTCACAGGGCCACAACTCAATTATGCTACCACTGAGAAGGAATTGCTTGCAGTAGTCTATGCCATTGATAAGTTCAGGTCATACTTGGTGGGCGCGAAAGTGATAGTTTATTCTGACCACGCAGCCCTCAAGTACCTGCTAACTAAGAAGGATGCAAAGCCACGACTTATCCGATGGATTCTACTCCTCCAAGAATTTGACATAGAAATCAGAGACCGCAAGGGAGTAGAAAACACAGTGGCAGATCATCTCTCTCGTCTACAAGTTGAAGATCCCAATGCAGTACCTATCAATGATTACTTGAGAGATGATATGTTACTAAAGGTAACAAGCACCGACCCGTGGTATGCAAATATTGTTAACTATATCGTTCGGGGATACATACCACCAGGGGAGGACAAGAAGAAGCTCATCAGGGATAGCAGATACTATCTATGGGATGATCCTTATCTATATAAAGTCTGCTCTGATGGCTTACTCAGAAGATGTGTGCCCACCTGTGAAGCAATGCAGATCATTGACAGATGTCACTCTTCACCGTATGGGGGCCACTATGGAGCATTCCGTACCAATGCTAAAGTCTGGCAGAGTGGATTCTACTGGCCGACTATGTATGAGGATACCAAAGAGTATGTACGGAGATGTCCTCGTTGCCAAAGAATTGGAGGGATAAACTCTCGAGATGCGATGCCCCTTACAAATAACCTCCAAATCGATATCTTCGATGTATGGGGCATTGACTTCATGGGACCCTTTCCAAAGTTAGAAAACTACGAGTACATCCTAGTGGCAGTGGACTATGTCTCAAAGTGGGTAGAAGCAATACCATGCCGCAATGCAGATTCCACCCACTCAAAGAGAATGCTCCAGGAACACATTTTCCCAAGGTTCGGCACACCAAGGGTGATCATTAGCGATGGGGGTTCACACTTCATTGATAAAACCTTCAAGGAAATGCTACACAAATATGGAATTGAACATAGAGTAGCGACCCCCTATCACCCACAAACCAGCGGTCAAGCGGAGACTTCAAATAAACAGATCAAGAATATCCTCCAAAAGACCGTTGATAAGATGGGAAAGTCCTGGAAAAGCAAACTGCACGAAGCATTATGGGCTTACAGGACAGCTTATAAGACACCCATTGGCATGACCCCATACCAAATGGTATATGGGAAGACATGCCATCTACCTGTCGAGCTAGAGTTCAAGGCATATTGGGCAATCCGGAAATGGAACATGGATTTAGATCAAGCCCAAATCAAGCGGCAAATTCAAATCGCCGAGCTTGAAGAATGGAGGGAAAAGGCGTACCATAGCTCCAAGTTATACAAGGACAGAACTAAAAGATGGCACGACAAGCGCATCCGAGAGAAGCACTTCGCGCCAGGAGATAAGGTACTACTTTTTAATTCCCGTGCTAAATTATTTGGCCTTGGTAAACTCCGGAGCAAATGGGAGGGCCCTTATACTGTTGTGGAATCCTCAAACCATGGGGCCGTCACTCTCCAGAGTGATGATGGAAGCCTTTTTAAGGTAAATGGCCAGCGGTTAAAAGTATTCCTTGAACCCTCCATGCCTGCTCTCGAGGAAGTAGATGTCCTCGAATTTATCCAAAGCTAAAAATGCTTGCATCTACGGTCTGGCTTTGACCTTAACCAAGCACCCCTTTTTTTTTCTTTTTTCTTTTCCTTTTTCTAAATAAAAAAATAATATCTGACATGTTTGTGTGAGTGCTTTATTAAATTGTGTGTTGGTTTATGTGGGTAACCACATAAACCAACCTTTGTACACTCACATTTTCCCGAGTGCGTAGGAACAAAGTTGTGAACACACAATGGCGCGTCGTCCCGACGAAACAGAGAAGGAACAGGGGAGGGACCCCACCGGCCGGCCCAAACCCCAGGCCGGCCGGCCTTGGTCAAACTCCAATCAGGTTCAATTTTTCCTCAATCTTTATCTTGACCCGTTTGCTCTGTTTCACATACCCGAAAAAAAAAAGAAATAATTTTTGAAGATGAACCAAATAAAACTCTTGCTAATCATCAGGTTTGTGGCATTATTATTTCGCTGTTTCTTCTTGCTCACAAAAATAAATTTAAGGACGCTCCTATCTATTTTGTTGTGAGATTTGATATATGCATAAATCTTGATTTCTTTCTTCTCTTGATTTTCTTGGGAATCAAATTTTTCCTTCGGATTTGTTGTCACAAAATCTTTTGAAAAAGCCTATCAGAGCCAAAAAGATAAATAGGTATGAACTCTTCAAAAGCCAATCTTTCTGTTGTGAGTTCGGTTAAGATTTAATTCTCTTGAGAAAAATGCACTCCTCAAGTTCAGTCTTTATCCTTCGCGTGTGTTCTCGAATTCTATCATCGTCAAAGAATGTTTGTCCCTATGTTCAAGCCCACAAAAATCATGAAAGGAAGTCAAAGGAGCCACACAAGTTGCCTCATACATCGCGGGAACTCAAAAAAAAAAAGAAGAGAAAAAGAAAAGAGAGTTTCCCCGATGTCAAAAAAAAAATATATGGCATTATGGCTGACTTCAAAATTCAAAATTGGGCATGACATAGATCAAAATTCTCCCACAGTGTGAGTTCATTTTCTCCCCCACCACGTGCATCAATTCTTGTCGTGACTGAACAATGAGGATGTGCAATATTCTCTTTAGAATTCTTTCTTAGCCTTACAAAATTCTGCAAAAAGATTGTGCTCTCCCTACCAAGCTCCAAATACAAGCCTATAGAGATAGGGAAGATATCTTTTGAGAGAAGAAAGGTTTTTTCATCACATTGAGTGACTCATGTGTTATGGATTTTGTGACATACAAGAAAGGGGGGATTTTTGAAACCCGAGGGATTTTGAGTTTGAAAGAATCTTTGATTATTGCTATTCAATCTCTCACACTCTTGAAGACAGTGAGCTTTAGCCACTTCCACATAGTGAGCCTGAAGTAATTGTCGAAATAACTTTTCCATAACTCCTTGATGATGCTTTTTCTTTGGTTCAATCTTTTTGCTCGGGACGAGCAAAGATCTAAGTCTGGGGGGATGTTGGCGGTCCTTAACGACAACTTTTTACCGCCAACACCAGCTTATAAAAGCCATCAATCAAGAATAAAATGAACTTTCTTTATGGACTAATGGCTTTCCACAAGTTTTGGTGATATTTTGATTGCAGGTACAATTATTAAGGAAAATCACCACAAACTAAAAACAAAGAGGGGTTTTTGCCATGAAGATAATTTATCCATATAAAACATTTGATATCTCCATGTGAAAGCCCTCGAAAAGATAGTCAAAATTGACTTTTGGTTCACTCAATTCGGAGTCCGGGAGCAGAAGTTATGCCTCAACGAAAATTGCAGGAAATGCTGAAATTCCCTGACCGGCCGGCCACCCCCCTAGGCCGGCCGGCCTACTTTTGTCTCCAATGGACCCGGTCTTCCTCCAGTGGGCTATACACATTGCAAAACATCAAGCCCAAGTGGTCTCCATGGTGGATGAACAACCGACATCCGGAAGGTGGGCTTTTGGGCCTTAATTTGATGATTTCTGCACTTCTGCCGCCCCCACTCGAAAACCGACTTCAGAACCGACCTTGGGAGGCAATCTAGGACGTCCATGGCGAAGGCGGTGGCCATCCGGGACAATGGATGGCCGGCCGGCCAAGGTGGGAGGCCGGCCGGCCTGACTTTTCGGCAAAACCGCCTCACCGACTACCGACGTGTCGTGACCGCCACTCTACCTCACTTAGGCCTATAAATAGGTGGTAGCTCCCACGGTAGAACTCGCACCTTAGTAGAGAAACACTTTGATAAGTGAAGTAGAGAGTGAGTGAGAGGAGGAGGAAGGGCGGAAGCTCCGGAGATGTCGGGGTTCTGCTTCCTCGGTGCCTCGGGTCTATACTCCGCCTGGGAGTAGTCGCCATAGTCTTCCAGGCCGGGTAACATGTAAGGTACTATTTATTGAGCAATAAAGTAAGGTTTTCTTCTTTGTTATCTATGGGATTCAGGTGTGTAGTAAGTATTTCTTATTTACTGCATGTGCTAGCTCTAGGAATTGCTAGTTGCTGGTATTAATGATAGGTGTAAACGTGGTGTTTATACTTTGATTTATCCTGAGTTGCCCTCAACCCCACGGGATGTTGTGGTAGCCGCGAGTGTAGGTGACAGCTACACCGGTCTCTGTAGTCCACCACGTTCGGGTTGAGTGTGTAGGGCCTAGACGCGGTCCGTTGACCGGATACGTTGAACCTAGTTCTCGGGTTGCGTGTCTTGGCGGCGGCCGTGCCCCGAAGTAGATGATATCGAAAAACCCTTATCGCATTGTTCAGTTATTTAGTATCTTGCATTAGATTACCTGGCCAGAGGACTATCTTTTTACTGTATTAATCCCCTGCTTAGCGTGTCTCTTTTTACGGATATTCTGCATAGATCTCGAGTTTAGTACACTGCTCGTTCCCTGTGGATTCGATACCTTAGGAATACTCTTGGGGTGAAAGCTGCATCGGTATCTGTGCGCTTGCGGATTTATTTCTCCCAAATGTATACTACAATTTATTTCTTTTATTACCTTGGATTTGAGGATGTGTGTGCCACCCATATATATCATGCCTATCTTACCCCCGTCTCAAGTATAGTTGATACATTATTTCTTTCTCCAAATTATCCAATGCATAGCTATTATTCAGCTCCCTTTTGCTCTACTTCCCTGCGGAAATATAAATACGATAACCCTGGAATACTCCAAGGTGAAATGCTACAATGGTGATCCGTGCGCTTGCGGAATTAATGAATTTAATTTTATCGCATAAGAACCGCCAACAAGCATTTCTGGCGCCGTTGCCGGGGAAGTAGCAGCTAGGAACTGAATAAGTGCATTGAAGTTTGTGAGAAGAATAATTATCACTTACTTTTGCGGGCTTACCCTTGTCCCGGTTTTTCTTCTTGTTGAAATTTGAAACAGGACTGTGCATGACTGGTTTCGACCTACCAGAAAACTTCCACTCAGATCCAGAGCAGTTCTTGAGGAATGTTCGAGCAAAACTCACCAAACAGACCCGCAAGAACGCTCTGGCTCTCGAATCGTCTCCTCCACCGGTTGTCAGGACCTCCTCAACGAACAACACCATGGCCGACCCCGTTGTTGAGAAGACGATCAACGATTTCTCCGCACCAACTATGGAGAACATCCGCGTGGGACCCAACCCGCGCATCACCAACAAGGACTACGAGCTCAAGCCAGCCTTGATCAACATGATCTTGGCCAGTCCTTTCTGTGGGAAGCCGTCGGAGGATGCAAATGCTCACCTCCAAAGGTTCTTGATGACGTGCAACACTTTCGTCATAAAGGATGCACCTCAGGACGCCATCCGACTACAGCTTTTCCCATTCTCTCTGTTGGGAAGGCTCTCCAGTGGTTCTACGCGAACCAAGAGTCCCTCGACACGTGGACGGCATGCTCCAATGCCTTCCTCGCCAAGTTCTTCCCGCCGGGCAAGACGACTGCCCTGCGGAACAAGATATCGGGCTTCCAACAGCTCGCAGATGAGTCGACCGCGGAAGCCTGGGACATGATGTAGGAGTAC
Organism: Eragrostis nindensis; assembly: GCA_012490785.1. Taxonomy (NCBI): domain Eukaryota; kingdom Viridiplantae; phylum Streptophyta; class Magnoliopsida; order Poales; family Poaceae; genus Eragrostis; species Eragrostis nindensis. Next base: position 520,015 of record JAAXCT010000126.1, read on the forward strand.
GTTCTCTCATGCCCACACCATGGCATGGAGGAATGGCTCCTTATACAGAGTTTCTGCCACGGTTTGAGGCCGTCCGCTCGAGAGCACCTCGACGCCGCAGCAGGCGGCTCCTTCTTCTCCCTTAGCGTGAAGAACGCTAAGAAGTTGATTGAGAAGGTGGCGGCCAACCAGACTCATGGTGAACGCCAAGCGGCGAGCACCAAGACCCGTGGAGTGCACCAAGTGGAGACGATGGACATGCTCGCCATCAAGCTCGATCAGCTACTCCGCAAGGTGGAGTCTCCACAGGACCTGCAAGTTGCGGATTCCTGCATGACATGTGAGGAATGCGGCAACGTTGGGCATATGGGCATCAATTGCCCGAATGCGAGAGAGGAATGCAATTTCCTCAACAATGGCAATGGGTACAGCTCCCAGAACAACTACGGCTGGAACTCCAGGCCCGACCTCTCCTTTAACAAGAATCAGGGAGGTAACAGTGGTAATCTTTCCCGTTATGAGCCCTCTATCAAGGATCTAGTTCTCGGCCAGGTCAAGATCAATGACAGCATTAGTAAGAAGTTTCTTACTATGGACAAGGCTTTAGAGAGCATAGATGCCAAGGTAGAGTCATTCAGCACTGCTCTGCAAAATCAGCTAAGCCATAACAAGATGCTAGAAACGCAAATCGCGCAAATAGCTTCAGCTGTGCAGTCTCCTCGAGCGGGTAAACTTCCTGGGCAACCAGAAGTTAATCCCAAGGAGAGTGTAAATGCAATAACCATCAGGTGTGAAGAAAGCGACTTGGATGCCGCACTCCCCAAGGATGTGATCAGAAAAGATCCCGGATGGCCAACCATTCCGTGTTTGGTCAATGACCGGTGTTTCGCTCGGGCACTATGTGACTTAGGAGCAAGTGTGAGCATCATGCCGAAGGCGATGTACGATGGGTTAAACCTTCCATTATCTCCAACGACCATGAAGCTCCAGCTTGCAGACGGGTCACTACGCCTGCCCTTGGGGATTGTCGAAGAAGTTCCCGTGCAGATCAGAAATCTCTTCGTCCCCGTTGACTTTGTTGTGCTGGATATGGAAGTAGATGACAAGGCTCCTCTCATCCTTGGGAGGCCGTTCTTGAGCACCACCAATGCCAACATCGACGTGGGGGCAGGAGAGATCCACTTGGACTTCAACGGCAGGGAAGAGACGTTCAACTTCAAACCCAAGGTTGAGCAATGCAAGCACGTGAGGGTCATATATGGAAAGGACCCAAGGAGAGTGGAGAAGATTGAGATTACTCCACCCATGCCGCAGCCAGACAAGCTCATTGCATACATGAGAGACTATCTGGAAAGAGAGAATGCAAGAAGGCTAGCAAAATATTGGAGGACTCCAAGGAGGATGCCTCAGCCGCCAAATACACCTCAAGCCCCTCTTACTTCTTCACAAGAAGTAGTAGGCGAGTCACAATCGCCTAAGAAGAGGAGAGCGAGACGCTCAAGGAAGAAGAAGGCAGCTACGGTATCGACCGATGAGAGTACAACAAAGGCGCCTGTTAAAGAAATGGTCGCCGCCACCAACATAAAGAGGACAACCAAGGTGTGGCGGAAGAAAGAAGGAACATCTACCTCGCCAGATTCTCCAGCGAGCGAGGTCCAAACAAGTTGAAGACATGGAGAATGTCTAGCTCAAAGACGTAAAAATGAGAGCCCTCCGATTGGGGAGGCCATCCCAATCGTTATCCTAGCTAGGCCTAGCTCTTGTTTTTCTTTTCATAACTCATAAAAACAAAATAAAAATTTGAAAAATTTAAAAACAACAAAAATAATAGGATTCCCGGCAATGCCCATTAGGGGCTAGCCACTTGTATCATCCTCACTCTTTTTTGCAGGTCAAGAAGGAGGAGGAAGAGCCTGAATCAAGCTTAAGTCTTACAAAGACTCAAGCTTGGGGAGGACCCCCAGGTAAGAAGGAGTTCAATACAAGCTCGAGTCTTGCAAAGACTCAAGCTTGGGGAGGACCCCCAGGTAAGTATTTCTAACTTTCTTAATAAATAAATAAACTCCCTGTTTCGAATAAATGCTAGAATCTTGGTGTTATGCTACGCTTAAGGGAAATGATGATCGAGTTACAAATTAGCTTCCCATGTGTCGCATAGATGCAACCTCTACTCCTGACATAGTGTTATTTTTGCTTGAGCATGATCACATCATGAGTCTTGCCTATTTCCGTGGGTTGCATTTGTTACACCAAGTCTGATGTGGATTGTGATATGGCATGATTAGGACTTGTTGCAATTTCTTAGTATGGTTTCATCCAGAGATGTTTTACTTGAATTGCTGCAAGTACCTAAAACCATTCTGTTTTGGCACACTTCTCTTAGTGTGAGGATTTATTTACCTACCAGAGCCATATCATAATATTCGAAACAGCCCCACTCATAGCCATTTGTTTATGTATTGAGCTTTGTTAAGGTTTGATGTACTCTTGAAACTAAGCACTCCTAATTTTAGTCATAATTCCTTCGCGTGTGTTTTCGAAATTTCTCTCCACCAAATAAAAAGAGGAATGTTTGGATAAATCAACCAAACATTTTTCAGAGTTTGCAAAACTTTTGGTCCATCCAAAATGCTCAAGAATATTTCAAAAAGGTTTCCTTGAACCATTCAAAATTTATGGCCCCTTGCACCATGGAGTAGTAAAAAAAAAAACTCCATGGTTGCATGACAAAAGTCAATGGCTATATGGTTCTTATCATAAACATCTTGAGCAAAGGACCAATGTTTTCAAAACACCCTTCCATAAGTGTGAGTTCATTTTCTCCCCCTCCATCACATCATTTCATATGACCAAAATAAATAGAGTTGCTATGTTGATTGAGACTCATTCTTTAGCTTTACAATATATGCATGACATTTGTGCATTCCTTACCAAGCTCCACATACAAAGCCTCATTTGGTAGAAGGTAGGATGAGTGAAGCTTGTAGGAATAGAACTCACATCGGAGTGGTAAGAGAAGTGCCACCCAAAACGAAGGAGAATTTTTTGCACCTTACCTTGCAGGACATAAAAACTCTGGATGCATACCTGCTAGAATTGTGTACTTGTCCGAAAATGCCGTTCTAGTCTTCAATGCTGCATGACAAGGTGTGACATATAAGCCCCATGATTTTTGCAACACTCATGAATATTTTGTGCTCTCGTAAACTTACCACTGTTTAGGGAGTATGTTGTTGCACCTTTATTACCCATGGGGTGCTTCTTTGTAACTCCTGATCCGCCGGTACCCTGAGTTGAGTTTGCTCGGGACGAGCAAAGTTTAAGCTTGGGGAGGTTGTTGGCGGTCGTTAAACCATGATTTGACCGCCACCCTACCGGTAAATAAATGCATAACACCAAGATTTTGTGCGTAGTAGATAGGAATAATGCTACTCCACAGGTTTTGGTAGATATTTGGATGCAGGAGTGAATAATGCAGAAAAGTGGGCCCAGTCAGGGAAATTCCCTGGCTGGCCGGCCCCACCCTAGGCCGGCCGGCCCCACCTGGTGGCCGCAGGCCCCAGACTTGCTCCAGTGGGCTAGAAAATAATCCTCAACGCATAATTCAAGCCCAGCCCGGCAGAGTTCCACCGACATTCTAGAAGGTGGGCCATTTGGGCCTTTACTTGGCCCTCACTTCAATTCTGCCGACCCCATGAAGTAGCCGACCTTCGGACCGCCATCAGGAGGTGATCTGGAGCGTTCAGGCAGAAGAAGGTGGCCAACCGACAGAAGGGACGGCCGGCCGGCCACCCCCCTAGGCCGACCGGCCGGCTTTAGCGGCGCCGCCTCTCCAAAGTCGGCAGGAGTGCTTCCACCGCCTTGGAGACCTATAAATTGGACCCCTCGGCCTCCGAAGCAATTCGCACCATCACACTTCATCCAAGTGTTCATTAGTTTAGTTTAGTAGTAGCTTTGGGAGTTAGAGTAGAGTAGAGTAGAGTAGAGTGAGAGCTCTCTCGGGCTTCCGGAGTCTTCTCGGAGTTCGGTATAGTTCTTTGTATCCTTACTCTTGAGATATTATTTTATTCAATATAATTATATTTAGTTTATCTTTATTTATTTATTTTAGTAGTTCTTTTCTATTTAGTTTATTTATTCGTTAAGTAAGTGCTCGTAGAAGTCTTGTTGTGGGATTCGTGATTGTTGGAATAGCAAGTACGAGAGAGTGCCGTCGTCGGAGATGACGTCGTGTGAAATCTGTGCTTGTTCATTCTTAGATAGGACTGCTCCGTTGATCAAGAGTAGCTCCTCTAGGCGGGTTGTGAGCATGGCGCTTAGAACTTGGCCTATGCACGTTTGGCACCCAACCCCACGGAGGATGGTAGCCGCGAGTGTATGTGACAGCTGCACCGGTCTCTGTAATCCACCACGTCCGGGTTGGACTCAGCAGGGTCTTAATTATAGCATACGGTTCCCTAGGTTTGAACTAGCATCATCGGTTAACCTAGCACGTGTGTGCCCCGAAACGACATGACTTGTATGTGTATGAGCTTAGCTAGAGTAAATAATCTTTGTAGACTTGACTGCTAGGAAAGTAAATAATAGATGAACATGCAGGTAGCCTTAACTCTATCTCGTTGCTCTCCCAAATGTATACTACAATTTATTTCTTTTATTACCTTGGATTTGAGGATGTGTGTGCCACCCATATATATCATGCCTATCTTACCCCCGTCTCAAGTATAGTTGATACATTATTTCTTTCTCCAAATTATCCAATGCATAGCTATTATTCAGCTCCCTTTTGCTCTACTTCCCTGCGGAAATATAAATACGATAACTCTGGAATACTCCAAGGTGAAATGCTACAATGGTGATCCGTGCGCTTGCGGAATTAATGAATTTAATTTTATCGCATAAGAACCGCCAACAGCAGGTTGCATCGATAAGAAAAGTACGGGGACTTTTTCAGTTGGGGGAAATAGCATTATATTGCACTGCTTGAATTACAAGAAGGTCCCACCTCGTTAAAAACCTCACCCCCGCGAGGGGTTCCCCAGTGAGGAAAAGAGTATGGGCTTTAGAAGAAAAAATAAGAAGAAGAAACAAAAAGAAGCTACGAGAAGCTGACTAATGGCTTCGCTTATAACTGCGCATCGCCATTAGCCGATACAATTTTAGGTGAAGTATTTCTTGAGGTAGCCCACGTTCCACGCGTGAGGGAGCTCATTTCCTTCGCTGTCCGCTAGGCGGTAGGAGCCTGGGCGGTTACTTGTGGTGACAATGAAAGGGCCTTGCCACTTCGAGTTTAGCTTGGCAGAGCTTTCTGTCCTTGGGCTTCGCAATAAAACCAAGTCTCCTTCCTTAAATGACCTTGGGACTACTTTGACATCTCGCCATTTTCTTGTTTCTTCCTGGTATTTTTCCAAGTTAAAAATAGCTTGATCTTTGTCTACTTCTGACATGTCCTTGGAGAGGGCATCGAACTCGAAGTTTCGAGCATGGGCGCATCTTAAGCTCCATCTTTTTATTTCCTCCGGCGACATTGCTTCTGCCCCGTATAAGAGCCTGAAGGGGGTGAACTTAGTTGTTCTTGATACAGTAGTGTTATGCGACCAGATTACTTTGGGGAGCTCTTCCATCCACTTCCCTTTCTTCTGTCCCTCTAGGCCTTTCTTGATGGCCTCGAATATTTGCTTGTTTGCGTTTTCAACAGCACCATTGGACTGAGGGTGGTATACCGACGCAAAATTGAGTCTAGTGCCAATGGAGTGGCAAAACTCTCTGAATTCCTGATTGTCAAATTGCTTTCCATTGTCCACCGTAATTTCGGCGGGTACTCCGAATCTGCAGACGATGTTCTGCCAAAAGAACTTCTGGATTGCTGCCCCTGTGATGTTGATTAGTGGCTTGGCTTCGATCCATTTGGTGAAATAGTCGAGGGCAACGACGGTATGAGTGTAGTTCCCACTTGCTGCTGGCAATGGTCCGACAATATCGATTCCCCATCTCTGGAGCGGCCAGACTGGTTGAATTAAGTGCACTATTTACGCTAGGTTGCTGATCTTGTTTGAGAATTTTTGGCAGGCATCACAAGTGTTGACTAGCTGCACAGCGTCTTGCAATGCCGAAGGCCAGTAAAAACCTTGGCGGAAAGCTTTTCCAACCAGGCTTCTGCTGCCGATGTGTGCGCCGCAGATTCCCTCGTGAATTTCACGAAGAAGTTTATTTCCTTCTTCTCTGCTTATGCATTTCAGAAATGGTGTACAGGTGCCGGACTTGTACAATTTCCCATTGATGAAAAGATAGTTCCTTGCCTTAGCTTTCATCCTCTTTGCTTCCACTTTAGTTTCAGGCTCATAGTGGTCTCTGAGGTATGCGCAAATGGGTGCTCGCCAATCTTGGCTTGATATTGTGTGTATGAGCTTGGGTTCTTTCTCGGGTGTTTTGACTGAGGGACTGCTTAAGGTTTCGAGGAAAACATTAGGCGTTATAGGCTCTTTTTTGGCTGCTGCCTTTGCCAACTGATCGGCTTCGCCGTTGTTGGTCGTTTGTACGCACCCATTTATATACCGCAAGTGGACGGTGTACATTGTAGCTTTTTCCCTCAGAGTATTCCAAGGTTTATATCGAATCCACAGGGATCAGCAAGAGAACCGTAAGGTCTTCTACGTCGTCTAACAAATCAATCCTAGCATGAAGCACTTATTGCATATACGAGAGCATGAAAAAGGTGAAAGTCGGGGGATGTGCCGGTCGGCACAACAGGTGTGCCGATCGGCACAAGAGCCAAATTGTCCGAAAATTGCTCGAATGGCCTAAGGAACAGATTAGATCATGGGGTAAGTTAGCCAAGTCTGCTAGTTGAGATCGTAACCAAGAAGCGTAATCAAATAGCATCATAAACGGGATTACTCAATTATTGATAACCGAAGATCGGTAGGTCGAAGCCCCTTTCCGGAATGCCCTGTCACGACCAATTCGCCGTAGTCGCTGACCTCTTCCCACTCTACACATCACCTCAAGGATCATCGCGTATGCATTAGCGGCTGTTGAGGTACGGAGGCAACGTGCAAATATGGCGCATTACAAGATCCCAATGCTACCTTAACCACGATGGAGATAGTGAGAGAACGAATCTTGTCACTTCTTTATGCCACCACAATCAAGATAACATCTAATACTTAGTCGTCACTAAGCGTAGGAACAAGCACATGTAAAGACCATAAAATCCAGGCAATCAATAATCAAAACCATTCATCCACATATTCAACCATACTTCAATGATACATAGTGCAAGATACATCACCACCTAGTAGGCCTACCTTGATGGATCACCTCTTTAGCACCAATGGTTCTTGATCAACAACTAGAGAACATGAAGAACGGGGCAAAGCCCCGGTGGCTCTAAACTTACTAGCTGTGTTGTCCCTCTGGCGGCCGATCCCTCACCCTAGGGCGTCCCATGGGTTATATATACAGTGGGGAGGCATTTGGAGGCGAAAGAAACCAATTCTAGGTCGGTGCCGGTCGGCACCAAAGTCGTGCCGATCGGCACGAGTCGTTTCCAATTCGGACTTGATTTTCCTTTTCGCAGCTCCGCCTTCCACGAATCATATCTTCCTCGTCCGGAGTCCAAATGAGGCAAACTCAGACTCTATCTCGTAGCCCTCGAAAAGATCTACAACTTTGGTATTCAACTCAGCTTCTGATTCGGCCGTTTAGATCCCCAAATATGCGATGCCAAAATATCTGTCTCCTCTGCGCAGGTTTCCTTGCGGGGCCCATATCTCCTAGCTCCAGAATCCAAACGGGACAATACATATGTGTTCCGGAAAGCTCTCGACGAGATCTACAACTTTCCTTTACATTGGATTCCCATTAGAGCACGTCTTGAACTCGAAATCCGTGTGACAATACAGTGCTGTTTCTGGACTGCGCGAATTGATCTTTCCTTCCGGATAAACCTTCTAGAAATCCTTAGGCATTGGGCCACGACCTTGGGCTTGCATGTTGGGTTCCATGGACGTCCAGAGGTGTCTTGTAGGTGCCATGGGCTAGTGGGAAGCCCTCCTTGCATGGCGAGTCGGGCTTCATTTCGATACTTCTCATATAAGAGCCATTTTGTCGTCTTTTCACCTGTTTCTGCAATACAGCACTAAAACGACACTACATGTGGAATTCATCAAGGTTAGAGGTAAAACACATGATTATGATGAGAATATGGAGGAATATGGCACGATGTTGGTGGTTTTGAGCATATAAAAGAGGTACTTAGAAACCACCAACAGCTCCCCCATGCTTAAACTTTGCTCGTCCTCGAGTAAATAAATCACTTCACCCACTCAAGGAGAGATCAGCGTTGCAGTCATGTCATCTTCACTTGCATTCATCAAAGCACATATATATCCAACCCGCTTTAAGAGTATAGCACAAAAGTTTTATATTGCACCAATTCTACCACTCAAAGATACTAGTGGGGAACAGATTATGACTTAGAACCGACCACAATGATCAAATAAAGTAGCTTCAACTCTCAAAGCAGATTACTCGTCAAACTAGGCCTTAAGATGATAAAGTTTTTCCAAAAATTCAGTCTCATTCATCCAAACAAAACACTCTCTTGCAAAGAATCAAGACAACACTCATCTCACAAATCTCACAAGCCAAACAACTAGAAGTGATCCTATCTACAATTATTTAGTGGAAGGCTTTATGTGTAGCTTGGTAGGAAAACAACTAGCAAAACAATGTAACTTAGAATATTGTCAAATCAAGAGATAGTTCTACTTGGTTTTACAGAGACTTGTCAAAAAGGCCATTGGAATAACATGATGAAAGAGAGGAAAACACACGCTTTAGAAAGGTGGACATGTGCAATAGCAAAGAATGATCTCAAGACACAAATGAAGTTCTCAAAATCGGATTGCACATGGGTGGAAGGATAGAGTTTCAGCCCATTGAATGCACTTACTTGAATATGATGGTTTTATGCACAATCTTCTATGAAGTCCACTCTTGCAACTTGATATAACACTATAAACAATCTTGATCTTCCATCAACAATCTTTGAACCATTAACTAGTGCTTCGGAATGTAGATGACGATCCAACTCCCCCATGCTTAAACGATGCTCGTCCCGAGCATATAGGAAGTGGAAAAAGAAAAAGCACTAGTTAATCCTTTTATTTCTCCTCATTGACCGTCTGAAACACATATACTTGATTTCTGGAGATAACAGGGTGCTTTTCGCTGATTTTGTACTTTGTGCCGGTCGGCACGAATTTGTGCCGGTCGGCACGAACCCAACTTTTCTCCGTTTTCGCCTCAAATTGATCCTTTGCGCTTCAGAAAGTCTTCAGAGGTGTTTGGTGATGAAAATCTTCGTCTTGAGCAAGATATCTTGATAATTTGTGCATAAAACCATAGAAATAGTGCAACGGCTCGACGAGAAACTCATATCATAGGTTGTGGACAAGGATTGGACAACACCAAAAGAAATATGGGTTTACAGGTGGGAATATTCAGCGAAGTATGCACCAATTCCAGAGTAGAATAGGCAATGCTGAATATGAATAAGGCTAGAAAACAAGTGATAGTTACGCAAACGAAATGGCCAGCTTCTAAGTCTCATACCAAAAGAACACAAACTTGACTCAACTCACTAAATTACATGTTCCAATCTACAGGTTTATCATATAAGTGTAGCATATTTGGCTTTGGTAGGTATGATCAATGCAAGAGAGCAATATTTGCAAGGGTTAGAGACATAAGACATCAAAGTTTTCCAAATATTAGTAAGGACTCAAGCTATGTTGGAGTTTTCTTTTTAGAGAGCAAAGCATGTTGTCATGAAGAACAATTCAATCATATGGGGTCTGTATCAAATCATCTGTCAACAAACACCACCACCAAAGCAAACAGAGTTCATAGAATTGGTGCTTAGTTCAAGTTCATTAAAATTCAGCGGGGGACAATTATATGCAACGAATCATACATCCAAGTTCCAACAACAATAGCAACTTTCATCATATCTCTAGCAAAGTTCCTCATCATAACCATGCATTATTTTGAGTGAAAGCACAAGCACATAGACGGTGATGATACAAGCCAGCTCCCCTAGATAGAGTAATGACATTTGGTCACCCTAAGGTAGCTATTAGGGATATGTCATTGTCCATTCTAAAGTCTAAGTGGCAAATTACAAACAACCTCTCGCATGAACAAAACGAGAAGGGTACCACACCATAAAAGAAAGCAAAACCCAAGTTGATAGCAAAGGCAAGAGCAGCGAATGAGAAGAGGATAGGATTAGAGAAGAGAAGGAGCAAAGAGATGTTACCGCCTTTTAGTGAATTGAAGTTCGGAGCATGCCTCCCCCATGCTTAAGATGTTGCTGAATTGCATGAGGAAAGCTTGATAGCACGGGCAACAGCGGCGTGCCGATCGGCACACAATGGTGCCGGTCGGCACAGGGGTGGTGCCGGTCGGCACACTCCACCTCGGCATCGTTTTTAGATTTTCAACTCGATCATTGCCTCGTAGCTGCTGTCCCATTGCTCCCTCTTGTTCATGCGGCTGTTTCTCCTCAATTCCTTCAACTCCCTTCTTGTGAGATCGATTCTTTCATTCCTGCAAAACAATTGAAGCACACATACCACCCCCGAGGTGATGGTCGGGAGTAGAGGAATACCTACCAGCTAACAACAACTTCAAAGTCCCACTTGTGTCAATTTGATTCTAGTAGAGAAAAGAAAACAAAATTCTAATGGGTGTACGTGTGTGCACAAGTGTGGATGCATGAAGTTAAAAACACAATGCTAGCAAGCAAGCAAGACCATAATGTTATTCCACTCATTATTTAGCCTTGAAACAATACTATCAAAGTGAAGAAAAGGTTTTATGATATTAGCAACGAAAGTTAGAGGCGTGGAAGCAACACAAGAGCAATGTTTACACCTAGCTCTAAGCACCATGCTTACAACTAGATTGCTAGCAATCTAAACGAAATTCTTTAACAACCAAAGTCTAAACACCATGTTTATCATGACTTAGCTGTTGCAAAACTCCGCTGGACTAGAAAGATAGCGCATTGAAAAAGAGTAGCAACCAACCAATGCAAATGATGCAAAACATAGCAAGGCATATTAACTATCCAATGTTGTTCAACAAACAAGTATAAACACCACGTTTACACCTAAATTTGCTAAAGATAGATCGATCAAAGCTAATTAAGTGCTCATTGGAGAGTTCAAAGCAAGCTATTATGAGTGATGAAGCGAAAATGATGCAAAGTCAGAGGCTAGTGTGAAATAAATAAAAACATGTTAGACGGCATCGATGGAATGCTTAGAAAAGCATTTGGGCACTTGTGCCGATCGGCAATGGAGTCGTGCCGATCGGCACAAGGGGTCTTGGCTCTGGTATGTGATGAAAAATGAGTGGTGGAAGGCTTAGGTAGGATGAAATCAGATGGTTAAATGCATGCAAGCGGAAAAATTATGCAAATACAAAAACAAAGCAAGTGCTCACAAATTATGCATGCAGTGAATGATTTTTGCAAATACTCACATAATGATGGTGGTCTAAAAAGAAAAAGTTAAACTAGAACAAATTAGACACAAGTGAATCAATTGAGTTGGGTAAAGCTCACATCAAAGCAAAAACTCTAGGTTGCCCTCCTAGCAGCACTAAACAATCCACACAAAAGACTCAAAAACACGGGTTGCCTCCCGAAAAGCGCTTTAGTTATAGTCGAATAGCTAGACTTCTTACATACCTGATTGTCGCGAAGCCATGGTTCTTGGTGTAAGATCCCAATGATGTCCATGCAGCTTGTACTATGCAAACTTCGTCGTGGTTGACTCATAGCCCGTCTTTATTGTGTTGCATATTGCTCAATGTGTGTAGATGATATAATGCTCTTGAATTTTCAATCTTGTTTAACTTCTGATCATTTGCTCACGGGAGAATCGCTCAAACTATTTTCATTGTTGTCGTCTTCGTCTCCTTCCTTAATCTTGTTATCGATAATCTGCAGCTCCTGTCCCTTCTGAATTTTGCATTACCAACAGAATGAAACTGGTTCTAAAACCTGTACCATAATGTAGGTAGCAAAAATATCTTTCCAACGAGTGCTCATACACCTCAAACGGATTCCGTATGAAGGACTTATGAATTTTTTATTCCAAGGCTGCGTGCTGTTTTGAAAATCTGACAGCCCGAGCAGCGTCCAATGATTAGCTCATAAATCCTTGTAGAAACATCCAAATCGAGCACCGTTTGATGCATTGGAAAGAAGACTTGAAGCTCTATCCAGATATAAAAGTTTCATATATTGATCAGCTCGGAGAACTTACAGAATTACCAATGATTTCAGCTTCTTGCTTCGTCTTCTGGAGAATCTTGATGACTTCATCTTTTCAAGCATCGGGGCATGTGTCGGCTTGTCCTATGACTTGTGAATCTTGATCAATGTTGCACCGGCAAAGTATGATGATGTAGAGTCGATGCAACTTCTCAAAACTTGCCCATTGATCCACCAAGTTGACGGGAGAAAAATTCCGAAGAAATCTGCCATGTCCTGTTCCAGCCGACGACTTATTTGTGCTTTTCTGCTGCGACCAGGAGGAATTAGAGAATGAAACCTATGCCATTGCGTCGGGCATCAAATTATCTTTCCAATGAGTACTCGTGCGTCCTCATCGGACTCCGTATGAGGGAGATATGGCCGTTTTTCTGAAGGTATGTCAGGCTGTCTCGCGATGAATCCGAATTGAATTCAAACCTTCCAAATATTCAAACTCCGTGTTTGGAACGACTTGAATCCGTGTCAATCATCAAAAGAAAGTCTTCTAAATGTTGGAAACCCAGAGATCACGTGGATATTGGACTTTAATTCCATATTTGACTCAAACTTCCAATCGTTTGCATCTCTCGCGAAATATCCAAACAGCCTGCGCAGCATCTCGTATTTTGGCCATAAATCCTTGTAGGAAGCTCCAAATAATGCGAGACTTGAACCGTTGGAAACTAGACTTGATGCTCTTTCAGAATGTCAAATTTGTAGGCCTTGCAATCGTTTGTACTGACGTGCACACCTCCGGAAAGTCAGCAAACAGAATAACAACTCATGATCAAGAATTTATCCACCATGCCTTCAATGTTATCAATTGAAATCCTCGATCTTCATGGTAAATAGCCCTCAATCTTCTCTCCCATTACCTATTGCTGTAAACAAGCCAAATCTTCGCAGAGCATTAGTTAAAAAAAAATTATTGACACACAAGAGCGTACCTCCTCTCGAGCAGTGTGGTGCCGATTGGCATGGGCGTTGCACCGATTGGCACTAGTGAGTCTTTCATGGAGAGGGGCTCCATAGCAGATGATGGGCCACTAACAAAGTTAGCACCTACTGCTATGGAGGTTGTGTGCCTAGCCTTGTACCTGTTTTCAATGGACACACAAACAAAGAAAAACAGGGCATATGCAATAAAAAGATATAGGATTAGTTCGATAAACTAGATAGATCGCCCTAGGTTCGAGTTGCCGATCCCCGGCAACGGCGCCAGAAAAAGCCTTGTTGGTCGTTTGTACGCACCCATTTATATACCGCAAGTGGACGGTGTACATTGTAGCTTTTTCCCTCAGAGTATTCCAAGGTTTATATCGAATCCACAGGGATCAGCAAGAGAACCGTAAGGTCTTCTACGTCGTCTAACAAATCAATCCTAGCATGAAGCACTTATTGCATATACGAGAGCATGAAAAAGGTGAAAGTCGGGGGATGTGCCGGTCGGCACAACAGGTGTGCCGATCGGCACAAGAGCCAAATTGTCCGAAAATTGCTCGAATGGCCTAAGGAACAGATTAGATCATGGGGTAAGTTAGCCAAGTCTGCTAGTTGAGATCGTAACCAAGAAGCGTAATCAAATAGCATCATAAACGGGATTACTCAATTATTGATAACCGAAGATCGGTAGGTCGAAGCCCCTTTCCGGAATGCCCTGTCACGACCAATTCGCCGTAGTCGCTGACCTCTTCCCACTCTACACATCACCTCAAGGATCATCGCGTATGCATTAGCGGCTGTTGAGGTACGGAGGCAACGTGCAAATATGGCGCATTACAAGATCCCAATGCTACCTTAACCACGATGGAGATAGTGAGAGAACGAATCTTGTCACTTCTTTATGCCACCACAATCAAGATAACATCTAATACTTAGTCGTCACTAAGCGTAGGAACAAGCACATGTAAAGACCATAAAATCCAGGCAATCAATAATCAAAACCATTCATCCACATATTCAACCATACTTCAATGATACATAGTGCAAGATACATCACCACCTAGTAGGCCTACCTTGATGGATCACCTCTTTAGCACCAATGGTTCTTGATCAACAACTAGAGAACATGAAGAACGGGGCAAAGCCCCGGTGGCTCTAAACTTACTAGCTGTGTTGTCCCTCTGGCGGCCGATCCCTCACCCTAGGGCGTCCCATGGGTTATATATACAGTGGGGAGGCATTTGGAGGCGAAAGAAACCAATTCTAGGTCGGTGCCGGTCGGCACCAAAGTCGTGCCGATCGGCACGAGTCGTTTCCAATTCGGACTTGATTTTCCTTTTCGCAGCTCCGCCTTCCACGAATCATATCTTCCTCGTCCGGAGTCCAAATGAGGCAAACTCAGACTCTATCTCGTAGCCCTCGAAAAGATCTACAACTTTGGTATTCAACTCAGCTTCTGATTCGGCCGTTTAGATCCCCAAATATGCGATGCCAAAATATCTGTCTCCTCTGCGCAGGTTTCCTTGCGGGGCCCATATCTCCTAGCTCCAGAATCCAAACGGGACAATCCATATGTGTTCCGGAAAGCTCTCGACGATATCTACAACTTTCCTTTACATTGGATTCCCATTAGAGCACGTCTTGAACTCGAAATCCGCGTGACAATACAGTGCTGTTTCTGGACTGCGCGAATTGATCTTTCCTTCCGGATAAACCTTCTAGAAATCCTTAGGCATTGGGCCACGACCTTGGGCTTGCATGTTGGGTTCCATGGACGTCCAGAGGTGTCTTGTAGGTGCCATGGGCTAGTGGGAAGCCCTCCTTGCATGGCGAGTCGGGCTTCATTTCGATACTTCTCATATAAGAGCCATTTTGTCGTCTTTTCACCTGTTTCTGCAATACAGCACTAAAACGACACTACATGTGGAATTCATCAAGGTTAGAGGTAAAACACATGATTATGATGAGAATATGGAGGAATATGGCACGATATTGGTGGTTTTGAGCATATAAAAGAGGTACTTAGAAACCACCAACAGCCGTTTAGGTTCCTGTCGACATACTGGCAAGTGTATCCTTTGAAGTACTTTTCCTGGTTTCTGGCCTGGTCCAGGTATTTTGCTAGTAGCTAATCTCTGGCCTTGTAAGTTTTGTCTATGTGCCCGGCAATTACTTGAGAGTCGGTTTTGATGATGCATGTCTTGATGCCAAGGGCTCTGAGTTTCCTTAGGGCGAGAAGTAAACCCTCATATTCAGCGATATTATTGGTGCACTTGTCTATTTCTGGGTTGAACTGCAGCCTCACTGCGTATTTGAGCTTAATGCCAGAGGGAGAAGTTAAAATGGCGGTGGCTCCTGCACCCAGGTGACACCATGCCCCGTCACAATGTATTTACCATGGTGTTTCAAAAACAGGCCCTTCTGTATATGTCGAGGGCTCTGTCCAATCTGCAATGAAGTCCGCGAGGACTTGAGAATTTGCGGCACTTCTGGCTTCGAAGTCGACGACGTGCCCTGATAATTCCGAAGCCCATTTGGTGATTCTGCTAGATGCTTCACGGTTTCTGAACATGTCGTTGAGCGGTTGGTTTGTTAGCACCCTGATAGTATGAGCCTCGAAATAATGCCTTAGCTTTCTTGATGCCATCAAGACGGCATATGCTATCTTTTCCAACTCTGAATAAAATCTTTTGGAGCCGGACAGTGCTTCGGACACATAATATACTGGTACTTGGATTTTGACAGGCTTCCCCTTCTTTTCCATATGTTGTTCTTGCACAAGAGCGGCACATACAGCCGAGTGCGATGCTGATACATACATGAGGAGAGTCTCGTTTTGCTTTGGGCTTGCGAAAGTTGTCATCTCCTTGAGGTAATTTTTGAGCTCTACAAAGGCTTTGCTTTGCTCAATGCCCCATTGAAAATTGGCGGCGTTTCTGAGGACTTTGAAGAAAGGAAGGCTTCTTTCGGCTGACCTTGAAATGAACCTGTTGAGTGCTGCGATTCTGCCAGTGAGCTTCTGCACGTCTTTTAAGCATCTTGGCTCTCGCATATTGATGATTGCATTTATCTTGTCCGGGTTGGCTTCGATACCCTTGACTGAAACCAAACATCCCAGCACTTTTCCTTTTTGAATGCCGAAGACACATTTCTCAGGGTTGAGTTTCAGATTGGCCTTTTCTTAAATTGGAGAAGGTTTGGCGAGGTCAGCGATGTGATCCTTTTTTTTTTTTTGTGCTCTTTACAACTATGTCGTCGACATAGGCTGACAAATTTTTTCCCAACTGGTCCTCGAAAGCAACAGCTGTCATTCTGCAGAAAGTAGGTCCAGCATTTTTCAGACCCTCTGGCATTCGGATAAAACAGTATGTTCCAAAAGGTGTGATGAAACTGGTTTTTTCTTCATCCTCTTTGAACATGAATATTTGATGGTAGCCAAAGAAGCAATCTAACAGAGACAGGAGTTCAGAGCAGGCAGCTGCGTCGACAATCTTGTCAATTCTGGGCAGTGGGAAATCGTCCTTGGGGCATGCTTTGTTGAGATCTGTGAAATCAATACACATACGCCATTTCCCGTTCTTCCTGACTGGAACAGTATTGGCGAGCCAAGTTGGATATTTGACCTCTCGGATAACATTTGCGTCGAGCAATCTTTGCACTTCGGCCTTTACTGCTTCAACTCTGTCATCCGACATTTTGCGGACCTTCTGTTTTTTCGGCCTTACTGACTTGTCAAATCTCAATCTGTGTTCTATTAAATCCCTGCTCACGCCTTTAAGATCACTCGCAGACCAAGCGAAAACATCCTTGTTTTTGCGGAGGAACTGAATGAAGGATTTCTCAACATCCTTCGCCATTCCTCTGGCTATTATTACTTCTTGCCCCAAAATGTGCTTGTCCAATAGAACTCTTTTTGTTTCTTCGTTGGGTTGGATTGCCTGGTCTTCTTTGTCCATTTCTTTTTCTTGCTGAATGACTTCTTTGCCAGGTTTCCTTGGTGCCGGGTAGAGGACATGAACGTTGGGATGTGCGTGCAGGTAATGCACATTTTTTTGTCCGGGAGCAACTGCCCTCTCGATATTTCTAGCTTCCTGCTGGTCACCGAAAACTGTGATCACTTCTTTATGTGCGGGCATTTTCATACACAAATAGGCACTTGTAATACTGCTTCAAAGGTATTGAGGACGCCGCGGCCGAAGATTGCATTGTAAGGGTAAGGCATGTCTACCACATCAAAAGTAATATGTTCTGTTCCTGCATTTTCCAGAGTGCCGAAAGATACTGGAAGACTTATTTATCTGATTGCACGGACTTCTCTCCCGCAGAAACCGTATAAGGGATATTCTGACGGTTGAAGCAAAGACGGGTCTAAGTTCAGTTGAGTAAAAGTTTTCTTGAAAAGAATGTCGGCTGAACTTCCGTTGTTGACTAAAACTTTGGTAATCGACCACCCATAGGTGTTGGCTTGGATAACCATTGCGTCTGTGTGGGGATAACATCGGAGGTTCAAATCGGCTTCGGTGAATGTAATGGGAATGTGCGACCATCGAGATTTAATGACGGGGCCATTACAAACGGCATTGACCGCTCGAAAATATTGCCGTCTTTGTTTCTTGTTTTCAAACTCGGAGGATGACCCGCCGGTGATTGGCAGTATCACTCCGTATGATGGTAGTCTTTGGGAGGTGGAATTGTTTTGGTTTGTTGTTTTTGGGAAGGGTGGTGGTGGTGGGAGTGGTGGTTCTTTGGAGGCAGTTATTCTGGGTTGTTGCATTTGTGGGGTATATGAGCTTGCCTGAGGGGGCGCCATGTGCTGAATATGCGGAGGCGGTGGGGGCGAAGGTGAATGGTAGTGGTTTTGGAAATGGTGATTGGGCGAATAGGAGTTTGGGAAGTACTGGAAAGGGTATGGTACGCCATAAGGCGAGGTGTGCCAAGTATTGGCGGTGGAGGTATGATTCACTGTCCTTTGCGTATCGCTTCGTTGCTCTTTGGCTTTCATTCTTTCTATCGCACCTTTGGTTTCTGGACAATCTTTAGAGCTGTGCCTTGTCTAACCCATGAAATATGCAGTATGGTTTTTTCTCATTTCGTGAATTATGCGAATTGCCGCGGCCTCTTCCTCTGGAACGACCATTTCTTCCTCCTCTATGGTGGTAACTATCTTGAGGGTCTGAGCTGTCTCCCTTTTCTTCTTGCATGTCGATGTGATTGACAAGATTGTTATTCTGATTCTGGTTGTTGTTCTGCCTTCTAGATGAGTTCCACTCTTGCTGCCTCAGATTTGTATGATTTTTTTTGCTTGTCTTTGGGCGCTTTGCTGCTCCAGCCTTCTTCTATGATCATTGTCGGCCTTGCAAAATTGATCTGCCGTTGAGAAGAGCTCTTCTAGAGATGAGGGTCGATTCATTGAGAAATGAGTGGCACATGGACCTGCCCTTAGACCACCAATTGCTGCATCAATAACAATTTGATCAGGAATATCATCTGCTCGAGCTTTTAGCTTGACAAATCTCTGGAAATAATCTTGTAGTGGCTCTTTCTCTTGCTGAGTGCATACTCTGATTCATTCGCTGATATGGAGGTTCTGTGGAAACCTTGAAAATTGGTGGTCAAGTTATCCCTCAAATTTTCCCATGAGTATATTGATCCAGGTCTCAATCTGGAATACCATTCAAGTGCCTGATGTTCAATGGCAGTGACAAAGGTCTTTGCCAATACGGAATCATCTCCACCAGCTGATGCAACTGCAGCTTCGAAAGACATGAGGAATTGTCTTGGATCCATAGACCTGTTGTATTTCGACACTGAAATGGGCTTATAAGTTGCCGGCCATGGAGTTAACTGAAGGCCTTCGGACAGAGGAGAACTCTTGTCGACTTTGCTGATAAATGGCATTGTTTGGCGGTAAGGGTTCACGGCTCTGTGGTGCCCCTCGCCATTTGTGTCCATTTCAAGGTCCGGAAACCTTTGGTGGCGCTCTCTCCTGGTCTCGCTGTTTTGGCCGCATGCACTTGCTATTTCGTCCAGTTCTCTTTCTAGATCGGCAATACTGGCTTTTGCTTGCTCTATCTGCTGCTTGATCCTCTCTCTTTTTCTTTTGCTTTTTCATCGGACATCATCTTGTCTTTGGTATGCTTCCGTCTTCTGTTGAGCTTTTGAAGACTGAGGAGCTCTTGCTTTTGCTTCTTAATGTCCTCTTCTTCAGGGTCACTTTCGACGGTATATGGGTCGATGTGAGGGGGTTGCTCGGCCTTTCTTTTGCTTGCTTTGATTTGCCTCTGCTTTTCCGCTTCTTCTTCAGCGAGAGGGAAGGTCTTGAAGTTCATGGCGGACGCATCTTGTATGTCTTGTTGAAAGCCGACGGCTTGACTGGCTCCCGCCCTTTCAAGCACGCGGTTTGATTCGTCGGCCATCTACTTGAGCCTGATGGCCTCCCACCGAATTTCTTCTTCCGAAAAAGCTGGGTTGGGAGGGAGGATTTCGTCCTCTAATTGCGACGAGATCGGTTTGCTTGTGGTATTTGGTATTGTGGCTCCTCTCTTTCTATGTGGCATCGCGGGTGGTTTTGTCAAGCAGCACAAACGGTGGGCGCTAATGTTGGGAATTTCTCATTATCGGAGGGAAATTCCCGAACACTACTCAACTATAAAGGCGAAACCAACACAAAGGTTCAAGAGACAACGGAACAACATTCCATTACAAGTGTTTTCTCTCTCCAGATTCCGTCCCGTTACATTGAGCCCGTAGGCGGGTATTTATAGGGGAGGCCAAGGGTCACACCATGTAGACCAAAATCCCCTTGGCCTGCCGACTATATACCGAGAATATGCTGTACATAAATGTCACAAGGGTACAAATGGTAATGCTACTTCTCTTCCATTTCTAATTGAACCCTAATTCGGTGACGTCACGGGTAGACACGTGGAGCCTTCGGCCTTTCGAGCCTTCGCCTTTCTTTTTCCTGGCCTGGCGATTTGGCGAATCGGTGAAGGGTCTGCGCTATCCTTCGCATTTAAACCGCCCGCCTCACTGTCCGGAGAACTTGCACACAAGTAGCGGTCATCAGGGGAAAAAGGTCGGCGGTGACAGAAAGAACCGCGGCGCCTTTTGTGGTTGCCGCCATTTCGCACCGGTGCCGAGCCCCAACAATTGTTAGCCGTAAGATTAGCTCTTAGTTGATTGAATCAGAAAGCAAAAAGATTAACTAATTTTTAGCCCACAAGCCAGCTAATGTGTGCTATTTTGGAACTAAGATTTGCCACTGATGTCCTATTTTGGGTGCCACTGAGTCGGAAAAGACTTAAGTACCCGCTCAACTCTATTATCTCGTAGCTGAGTAAAAAACATGCCCTAGCTAATTTTGGAAAACGAACTATGCTGAGTAAAAAAAAGGCCTAAATTTTAGAAAATAACAACTATATTGTGGCGTTGTACAAGAAACATACAATTTTTGCTATCAATTTCAGAAAACGACAATAAATTTGACAGGTATTAGAACACTACATCTTTTGTGTTAGATCACCCACACATTGTGAGAAAAGGTTATTTTGTGTGGCTCACTTGTGGGTCCTTTAATCATTTCTTGATAGTTGCGGTAGTGAGTGTTGTAGCTATTGATAAGCAATATGCTTTTCTTACCACAAAAATAAGATGGTTCATAATATATGAGTAAAATTGTGTTGTGGAAGCTTAGACAAACAAATAGTCATCTACTTTATAAATTTCGTCTCCGACAATAAGGATATAAAACATGGATTGTGACTGAAACAAAGAAGGTTATAGATGTTGGAGCAGAAATGGCGCCACACACAGGTCATCTGAAAAATTTAAAGCCAAGATTAGGAAAAGAGGTGGCTTTATCAGGTATTCCAATGTGAATAAAAAATTCAATGACGAATATTTGGATGGAATATTCGAGCATAGTGGTGGTTTGTATCTTTTCTCTAGTTTGTAAGTGAGGTTGTATCTTTCGGTAACTTCCAATATACGAAAGAACCTATAGCCTAGTGGTTAGCATCTAAGGTCCTGGGTTCGACTCCCTGTGAGAACAAAATTTCTAGAATTTAATAGCGTTGTGCTTTCAGCAGGAGGCGACGTGAACATCGACAGCGAGACGCTAATGGTGACTTTGTCAATCTCGAGGATCTGCCGGCTCAATCTTCGAAGATGCTCGTAGGGGTAAGGTTTGCGTATGTGCGTTCCTAAGGGTGAGTGTGCGTACGTTGCGAGTGTCTGAGTTGTATGTGTAATCGCAAAATAAAATATCCTTTCAATATTCTAACGAAACTAGACGATATATAAATATTTAAGGACCATGGATTCGCTTGAAAGGGTTTTTTTACAGGAGAAGAAAAGCTGATTCAATTTTCTTGAAATTTTGCCGTTTGGTTTTCTTTCCCAAAGCGGCAAGGCAGAGACGCCCCGGAATAGTGAAATGGAAGAAAGAGGAAATCAGTACACTCACTTTCCTGGTGCCAGACGCAAAGCGCCGCCCCCCAACCCCAAACTGAATACGCCGCCGCCCCTCACGCCGACTCCATCCGCCGCATCTCACTCCAGTCCTAGCAATCGGCTGCCGCTTCCTCCCGCCGCCGATTCCCCTCGCCACCATCCCGCCGCCGACCTTTCCCGTGCGCGCCCGATCGAGATAGATGGCCAGCGGCTCGTCCCCGCCGGCGCCGGCTCTCCCGCCGGACGACGTCATCCGGGAAATCTTGCTCCGCCTCCCGGCGCAGCCCGCCTGCCTCCTCCTCGTCTCCCTCGTCTGCAAGCACTGGCGCTGCCTCGTCCGCGACCCCGGGTTCCTCCACCGCGTCCGCGGGCGCCACCACCACAGGCCCCCTCTCCTCGGCTTCTTCGACCGGCTCGCGACCTTCGTCCCTGCCGGCGAACCGCCCGACAGGGTAGCCGCCACCCATTTCTCCCCGCTGGAAGGTGGCCGCTGGCGGGTCCTCGGGTGCCACCACGGCCGCGTCCTCCTCTGCACCAGGCTCACCGTGCCGCTGCGGCTGCAGGTCTGGGATCCCATGACCGGCGCCCGGAGATGCTTCCAGGCGCCTCAGCACCCGCGGCACGCCACCAACGTAGTGATCCGTGGGTCTTTGATTTGCGGTGCGGGCGTCCATGGCCGGTGCAGCGTCGGCGAGGAGGACTGCCGGTTGGGGCCTTTCCGTGTTGTATACTTCTTCCCTGGCCAGGAAATCAACTCCATGCTCTCCGCCGTCTACTACTCCCAGACTGCGTCGTGGGGCGATCTGGTGCCCACGACCATTCCGAAGATAGGCTCTTTTGTGGGCATGGAGCCCAGCATTCTTCTGGGGAATGCGCTGCACTGGTTGTCGTGCTGGTCTCAAGACAGGAGCATCCTTGGCTTTGATCTGGACACCAACCAGGTGTATCATGAGGATTTGCCGAGAGATTGCGGGCTTCCTTATGATTGCTACCAAATCTTCAAGGCACGCTATGGAGGACTGCTAGGTGTCGCTGCTTTGAGAGGATTGCACATCCATCTGTTTGAACTCGCCCTCAATTCTGGGGGAAGCATGACTTGGGTGGAGTACAGATCAGTTGATCTGGCCAAACTTCTTCCACAGGCAGAGCCAATTGGTTCTCCACCACCACCAGGACAGATCAGAATGGGGTTTGATGAGGATGGGAACACCATTTTTCTGAAGTTAAGCAATGGCATCTTTCAACTGCACCTTGCATCCTTGAAGCTTAACAAAGTGGTACAACAGGGCGTGTCACTCAGTTTGATGATCCCCTACAGAAGCTTTTATGTTGAAGGTGCGACTTATATTACTGTGCATACATGAACCTCATCGTGCTATGTTCTTTTTACTAAGCTGCATGATTGAGAATGGCTACTAGGGGTATATAAGATATCGTAAATCGGTAAATGCTAGCCTGTCTATTCATTGCTTTGCCAAGAAAATTGACCTATTTCATCGTTGCTAGCACGATTCTTATCTGAAGCGTGTGACTAGTCTTATTACAAGTTTACAGTACATCACACAACCTAATGTTTCTAGATTTGTCTTTCTCTAAAAGTGCAAGTCACATGGTTAATTGTCGACACAACTGATCATTTGCACCTCTTAGTTGTTGGGTCTCAAAACTGTAATGACAGCTTTAGTTTTCTTGCTACATCTCAATTGTAAAGTCAGCTTAAGTTTTAAAACTACCAGAACTTCCAGGAACGGGCAGTATCTTCCGGTATGCAAACAGTAAAAGAGGCTAGGTACTATTAAGCAGTTCTAGGTTAAATTAATGCTTACAGTAGCATTTGTAAAGCCAACAAAGAAGGAATTTTACCGCAAATACTTGAGCAAGTAGATCGATACAGATATAACATAAATGAAACAAGAAGCGCAATAACAAGAAAACCAACAAAGAAGATGTTGGGATTTGTTTTAAGAGTTCAGCCACCTTTCAAGGCCCTGTCTTTTTTTTTAGATAAAGGAAATGAATCCGGCCTTTTGCATCAAGATGCATACAGCCCATTCAAGGCCCTGTCTGGGGGAGCTTCTAGCAGCTTTTGCTTTCCTACGAAGCTTCGAAAGCCGAAAGTTCCCCCCAAAAAATAGGGTCACTTCTATAAGCGTCTAGAATCTCCAAAAGCTCCCTTGTACTAAAAGAAAAAAGCTCCTCCAGGGTCACTTTCCAAGCTTTCTCCGCATAGTGCCTCATCACCTCTCGGCACCTCCACCACCTCCCAATCCCCATCGGTCCTCTCCCTGGCGCCTCCAACCACCCTCTCCCTAACGCCTCCACCACCCACTTCCCATCAGTCCTTATCCCCTGGTTCCACCTCCCCAGACCCAAAGACCCAAAGCTGAAGTGCCAGGACCTTGAGCGCTACGCGCCCTGCGCGAGGAGTGCGAGCTTGCCATCCGCTCGCCGCGCCCCCTGCCGTCTTCGTGCGAAGGCCCCCCTCCCGCGCCTCTGCTCGTGCACGCTCTGGACCGCTACTGCGGTGTGACATTGAAGCAATGTTCCCGGGACGACGGGGTCGAGGAACGGAAACGCGGGACGAGGAACGAAACTTTATAAAATAGGGTACGAAAGGGGGTATACCTCTTAAGATCGTTCCATTGTGATCGGGGGACACGTCCCATATGATTTGGGGACGAACGGGACGGAACTGAACTGAGAAATTCTATTTTTGACCCGTCGTCATCGGTCATCAGATGGATCCATCCATTCCTCGCTACACGTGATGGGAAAAATCAGCCCAACTAAAACGTGATGTGCTAAGATATAATTGGGCCCAGCTAGCCCACAAATAAACTCTATACCCTAAAATCCTTCCTGTCTAACCTACACAGCTGCCACCGCTCGCTTGCCTGCGCATGACGGCTATGCGCTGCCACTCGGCCTGCAGCAGGGGCGCGCGCGACGGCTTGGCCTCCAGCAACGGCGCGCGCGGCAGCGGCGCTCGGCGCCGGCGTCCCCGCGGCGGTGAGTCACGTTCCTGGTTTCGTTTCGGACGGCGTCCCGTGGCGTTCCCGTTCCTCGTTTCGGGACGAAGTCTCCGGGACGAGGGACGGGGCATCGTTCCGCGTTTCCGGCTTCTAAGCCGCTACTGCGGTGTGACATTGACGGCTGCATTTGACGCCGCCGCTGCGCCCATGGCCAGTGAGAAGGAGGCCGAGGCATCCAAAGCGCCGGGTTCGACATCAACACCTCATAGGTGGATGAGTTAATCAAAAGCGAGGTTGCCAAACATGACATATTCGCTTCTCCTGGAATCGGTTCTCGGGGCAAGCAAGATTTGCTTCTCGAGAAGGAAGCTTTTGGGAAAAGCAGCAAAAGCTACCGCTCCTCCTATGAGTGCCCAAGTGAGGTTCCTATGTCTCCGTTTGGGAGCTCATGAAGAGCCAGGTCTCTCTCAACCCTAATCCTCTTCAAGCCAACACAAGTCCTCCTTCGTGGTTTCTTCTCCTTTGATTGCTTTACTTGCGATGGTGAGTCAAAGCCATCACAAACTACCCAGGGCTCAACACAAGGTTTGGGAGCTCAATGCATGACGCCACTAATCTAGGGAATGAATCCCTAAGACTAACAAACGTGATTGGGAACTTCTCATGGTGAACTCTACTTTCCTCCAAAAACAAAAAAACTGTACTTTGGTGCTCTTGGTGATGAAGCTTACTAGTACTCAATCTTGTTCTCAACTCTTACTAGTTCTTAAATCTCAAGGAAATGTGGAGAGTGGATGAACTTTTGCTTTGGGGATGTGTTTCTCACTTCAAAGGCACCAGCTACCCGACCTCAAACGGATGAGGGGATGTCTATTAACAGGCTCTAAAAACTAGCTGTTATGTCAGCCTTTAGTGGAACATCTGGTCTTGGACCAGAACATTCATCATCAGTATTAGTTGGAGTTCAGACTCAGGGTGTGCCAGAAGTTCCGGCCCTCTGGCACATGTAAACTTGGCTTCCTAGAGTGACAATGTTCGGTGCTTACCAGGACACTTGGAACTTTTGACAAATATATCTGCACGCTTTTCATTTATTCAACTTATATCAACTAGTGAGCCTTTTCATTTGACATTCATATGCCTTTTCTTTTCTTTCTTTTTGAGGGGCATAATCTGATACTTGATCTTCCAATGCGACTATTTCACCTGCTCATTACTCATTGAAACACATTAATCTTTACTCGCGTTGTCATTTATCACCAAAATCCACTACAGGCCTAGATGCACTTTCGGCATTTACAACTACATCTTCGTTATGTTGTAGACCTGGGTTCATTGCTTCAAAAGTTTTATGTCACCCTATGTGTAATATTTTGGTATTTGCTTTGTGTTTCCTTATTGGTAGTCAGCCCTTATATAATTAATTTATCTTGATATGACAGGTGGACAGGGCTGTGATAATGGTGCAAATGATGGGGCTGGACAGTAGCTGATGTAATCGATGCTGAAAACATTTCTGGTATGCTTCTTAATTTGGCATACATGTTAAATTATCACTTATTCTTTGATATGGATCTGGCACTGCTTTGATATCAATATGATAGCACAATAGTATTTTTCACAAAGATGTCGATGGATCAATACGCTGTGTGATGCATTTGACATTGTTAGCTCTGAGCTATTAGCTGCTCACTTCTGCTTTCAGGATTTTTAAAAATCAGATCTTTCAAAAAAAAAAAAAAATCAATCAGGGAGGACACCTCGCCTGACACTGTAATAAGAAGGAAAGGCCATCGAAGCCTGCTGGGCAGTGCGGCACCAGCTGCACACGCATGGGGTAGCTGGGACACCATTGTGCCGTTGCAGGGAGGTGGCCTTTCATTGGCAGTGCTTGGTGCGGTACCCAGGGGTCGAACCCTGGGCGGGAGCACTCCGGCCAGTGGCCTTTGCCACTGCGCTGTGAGCCCCTTCACTAAAAGCAGATCATTCTGAACTAATGTTTTTGCTGGACGTATAAAAAACTTGATTTCTATGATCATCAGGCAATCATGGGATCCTGTAGTGAACGCACTTAAACTTTTTATGTACCCTTTCAACAGAAGTGTAAATATCATATAATCTGAATGACTTCAGTGATCCTCAAGAATCTAGCTGATTGAAATTGCATGTGAATTTCATTCACCTTGCTGAAAAGTGTGCACCTTAAATTATCTTAACTCTATGAGCGCTTTCAATGTTCAGTTGTTCAAAGGGCTTTTGAAACTCAGGTTCATGTACCTATGGTTGAGAAATAGATCTATGTAAGTTTCATTGCTATAGAAAGCAGGCCATTTGGTATCATTAATAATAAATGGTGACTGTATTTTGTCACTATACTGAATCTGACTGTTACAAAAATGTCAATTCATGCAGATTTGAGCAAAATGTTAGTACACTGCCGTCCTGAGCAGTAATAATTCCTCCCAGATGCGGCTGATGCTGGTTGAAGCGATAAGCCGATAATCGATAGTTGGTCTGGTGGCCATTAGTGTACTGTAAACCAGAGTGAAGAAACAGGTGGGAACTGAACACATACCCATGATTATTGAACTGTGTTGTTCCAGCTGAACGATATTTACATCGATGGGAGCCACATCCTCCTTGCCTTCCATCATTGTGTTCTGATTTGTTGTTACTTATACCCAAATAGGACAACGATGATGGTCTAAATTTTGCATAAGTTTCTGGAACATGGTGATTTTGCTGATGTTTTTGAACAATTCTTTTCTTGTTTACAAACGCTATCTAAAGTGAGAGCCAAGGGATGCTTACCGCGACTGGGATGGCAATCTCAGTTGCCCTGATGCAAGTGATTCTACTGATTTTATAGCTACTGTTGTATCCAATGAGTCTAGTAATGGTCAACATTAGTTGATATGTGTGGCTTCATTTTGAGTTGGTTTGCTCTGGCTGTGGAGCATCTGCTGCTTTGTTTGTATTTGTACCTTTATTTTTTGTTGTTTCTATAACAGGGTAGGGCATTTAAAAGTGAGCAAGCATCAGGGCATTTAAAAGTGAGCAAGCATCCTGGTTTTAACTGGTTTATTAAGATTTCTTTCTTACTTGGAAGTTCATTTTACTACCTTAAGTATCTTCATTGTTCACTTAACCCTTTATACTAATTTTTAGTCTAATTTACTCCCTCGAATTATTTAGATTGGCTCAATTCACTTCCTTATGAAAATTTTCTTTTTTGTTTCTCTAGCTACGTATCATGTTTGAGGGTTAATGTTTGTGAGATTATGGGTTAAAACATACCGTATGTTAGAAAAATGTTCAAATATTTTTTTAGCTGGTATGTGTGGAATACAATTTTAATGCTGGAATGTGTGGAATACAAATTTGACATGTGTGATACAATAATTCAAGAAATTTTTTCTAGCATAGAGTATTATGTCATCTACCATCCTGCAAAATTTGAACTTCAAACATAACTCATATAGAGAGAAACAAAAAAGAAAAATTTCACTAGGGGGGATAATTGGACCATTCTAGATATTTTGGAGGAGTAAGTCGGACCAAAATTTAGTTTAGGGGTTAAGTGAACAACACAAATACTTGGGTAGTAAAATGGACTTCTTCCTTCTTAGTTTAAAATGAACTAGGAATGTTAACCTAATATCATTAATTAAAATCAGAGTAACACTCAAGTAGATAGGGTTCCGCCAATTTTTCTCATGGCTGTTTGATGCAGAATCAGCTGCTTAAAATCCAAGCCCCTACATGCATCTTCTACGACAGTCGTAAGAGAGGGATTAAATTTTTTCCACCAGACATTGGACCCCCGTTCCATTAGAACTCTCTGAAATACCCATCCTCGTTCTGCAGTACTTCCAAATTGTTTGAAATTTCTCTATTTTCTCTCAAATACCTTCAAAACAAGCCAATGCCACTCAGGTTCAAATTTTTCTGTTTAAAACTCGGCATATGGCACTACCCAATATGTGATGAATTTCAAGACTTAATTCTCACGCCTCTTTAGATTTGACTCTTAGTTCATATGGCTTTCAGAATAAAGGACTAGAGCTGCGAATCAAAACAAGGAACTCTATGTTTGCCCTTTTTCCTTCCCTGACCACTTTTCTTGACCATCTCTGCCTCTGATATGATCGATCTCTCCTCTAACCTGTGCGTCCATGTTTGCACCCCCATTTGTTAGTCGTTTCTTGCCCTATATGTGCGCTATGAACTACAAAGTATGGATATGGAACACAGGGGATTCGGTCTTACCAGAGAGGACCTTTTGTTAATGGAGGCAAAACTATTCTGGTCTCCTTGAGCAGAGAATCCATTTTGCCTTCAAGGACTAAGTTTGGAGGAGTGTTGCAGTGGCACCATTCTGCTTGGTTCATCACTGATGTCAAGGATGGACACCAAGGCCATCACCTTCGATCTCGCATTTCTTTGCAACAATATCAGTATATCACCTTCGAGCTACGGAGGTGGTCGATCTCAACTTGCGGTTATAGGAACGATTACTGTTGCAGGTGATGAGCTGGAGCTGGCGCAGACGAAGGTGGAGTGAAGTGCGAACGAGGAAATGGAGAGCGTAAGCCACCTTCCTTTGCATCGTTGAGTTTCACCTTTGACCTTGAGTTGCAGTTTTGTCGATGGGGACCAGTCAACGGTGAAGAGAAACCAGGAGAACCAAAAGTGGTCATGTATAGTGAAAGGTTTAAAGCTTCAAACAATGAGTAAAATTCCCTTTAATTTGTACCCTTTTGCTCATTTATCTAAAAATATTCTGAAAATGTAGTACTCCCTCCGTTTTTAATTATATGACGCCGTTGACTTTTTTGTTGAACTTTGACCAACAATATATATTTAAATAATTACATTTTGAATATGAAATAAATGTCATTGGATTCATTATCAAAAGTACTTTGAAGTTAACTTATACATTTAGCTATTTACACAAATATTTTGAATAAAACGAACGGTCAAACGTAACGAAAAAATCAATGACGTCATATATTAAAAAACGGATGTAGTAGTTGATTAGGGGTACAATGGTAAACAGGAAAGTGACCCTTGGTCTCCCTATGCATAATGATCCCTATGATAGTGTAAGGGGATGAAAGTTTTGTAAATAACAAGAAAGGGTCAACAAAAATTTGAGTGGTGAGTTTAGAACGCCAGACCCGATGAAGTTGAATAAAAAACAAATGTAATTGATCGGATGGCACCATGCATGATAAAAAAAAGAGAAAATTACATTATTTAATCTCATTACACTTATACTCAACAGCAAACATTGTCAAATGACTAACTATCTCTTTATAACTAGGTTTTTTTTTTCTCAAATACGTAGGAGAGCTGCGTATCTTTGTGTTATAGAGAAGAATAGATGGTCTGTACAAGGACCCCTCAAGCTAGGACCAAAGCGAGGGGACTAATCCATTACAAAGTTTTTTAACTTATGAATAAACAAACTAGAAACGACCTAAACAATGCTCAGGTTTGCCTAAGCAGCCGACCCAAGCCCAATTCCTTGAGGCCACGAGCTCCCGCAAAAGTCGAGTTGAGCTTCATGTTTCAGGTTGCTTAGCAAACTCTGAACTGACGGAGCAGTGCCCTCAAACACCCCGGAGGTCCTATTTATAACTAGGTTTTAAAATCTCCGTTCCATCCGTCCCAAAATGTAAGTGTAAGAGATCAAACTTTACCTCAAAATATAAAGGTTTTAAAATCTCCGTTCCATCCGTCCCAAAATGTAAGTGTAAGAGATCAAACTTTACCTCAAAATGTAAAGGTTTCTAAGACAAACTCTGTGCAATTGAATGGTTGGTGGGTTGAGGTAAAATAAAGGACATGATAGTCTTTTACCTCATCTGCTACATTGCCTTGAGACTAATACTAATATTTTAAGACAGTTAGTATTTTAATAATAACATTCCAAATATCTTCTCCATACAGCTCGGACCTCACACTTCACTCTACTACAGTTTTTGAAGCACAGAGTCCGGCGTGGCTCCCTTCACCAGCAAGCCTTATATTTGCTCGAGCAACCTGTTTCCCATGCTCGGGCCTGTTCGAACCTGCTCCGAACAGACTCTTCCACTTCCAGCTGCGGTGAGACCCGCCGGCTGCTCTGGCCTCCATTCCCCGCAATCTTCCGCTCAAGTCGCCGACTCGCTGTTGAGTGTTGACTGATTTTGCAGCTAATATTAAGTAGGAAGGTTCAAGTGTTCCGTACCTCTGTTCTTCGCCATCCATTTTTGTTGTGCTTCTCCAATCCTCTACGAACTTCCATTCGTTTTTTTTTTTCTCAGTTCATTTCCAATGTTGCCGCCGGAGGTTGTCTACCCTTGGTCGCCGCCGGAGCTTCCAGAAGTTTCTTGGGTGTCGTCGTTGGAGGAGGAACTCAGCAATCTCTGCGGCCAGCACCTGGGCCTCGCAGGCACCACTAATCACCGATTCCAGGTAATGACAATCGCCACGCCTGTCGATTTCATTCGTTGAGTGCTCGGAGTGGCAGATTAGTGGTAGCTGAATCTGGGTAAAAGATTGGGACTTTCTGTCGGTTCAGTGAGCTTGGGGGTTTCCTTGTGTGCAATGGTTGAATGCAACCTTTTGCCCTTCTGGGCCATCGTCCTTGTAAAATCTAGATACGATCGCTTAATGAATGGCACGCCGGTGAGATCCTCCGGCACCGGTTTGGCTGTGGCCGCCGCTCATGTGCGCCTGCGAGACAGGGTACTGGCTTTACGCGCGAGGATGCAGGGTCGCCGTGCTTGTGCGCATGGTTTCTTTGTTCTTCGTGTCTGGCAGCACTCATCATGAAATTTCTCTATGAACCTAAGATCTTGGCCGGGGCAAGTGACGGAAGCTTGCAGGTACTGATTACAACAAGAACATGCTTCTCCAAAGCAGAGGGCTTTCCTAAGCAAAAAATACTTCAGCAGAAAAAGAGCTTTTTTTTTTTTTTTTTGCAAGGAGAAAAAGAGCTTTTGAAGAGAACTAGCAGAAAAAGAGAACTAGCAGAAAAAGAGCTTGACAGCAGCATCAGCAACCAAGCAATCCTGTCACCTGTGTTCAATCCATTGTAAAATCCTTGTTTTTCTTTTCTCAATTGGGTTCACCCTGCTTTTTTTTTTTGGACGGTCACCGGAGGGGAGAGAATCCCCACCTGAATTCATTGATATAAGGGGTCGGGCCGGAGCCCGTCCATCAATGGTTACATAAGGTGTGGCAGTCCACAGTTACAACAAAGCAACACAACACAACATACACAAACACTTGGCACGAGACAAACACTGGAAGAGGAGGACATCAACACATACACCAAAGAAACAACGTACAAACCGGCCCACACCAACTCCACACCAAAAGCTTATCACCGTGTACTAGTACTTTCTCCCGTCGAGCATAAACCACTTCAAAGATCTCCATTCCAGCGCAACTGTTTTGGTATTGAGTCGAGATCTGACAGACGACAGTTGTGAAGCTCAATGTCTTAGAAACCTTCCGGGATCCAATCAACTTGCTCCGACGCCCTTCGAAGGGAGGAATCCACGAAGGAGGGAGGGCCGTCAAAAGGAGAACGAGGAGATCCAAGAGAGGGGATCATGGTCCTGCTAACCCGGCATATGATGAGGCATTGAAATCAGGGAATGGTGATGGTGGTGAAATGAAGTAGCCGACAATAGACATGAACCAGCTCAAGATTAAAGCGAAAGGTGGAGGAGACATTGCAAACCAGAGTGAAACACGAAGGAGCAGAGGCACTAGGAGCTTGCAACAAATGGGGACGTTCTTATTGCTGGGAAGGGCCATGCCGTGCAGAGGTGGGAGACCTCCCCGCGCACCGAGCGCAATGTTTTCACAGCACGACAATGGAGAGGCACTGGGAAGCTTTGCTTGGTAGGTGTCGGACAGCAACAATTGTTGTGCGAAGGCTAACACCTCCCTGCGCACCGAGCGCAATGCTTTCGCTGCACAACTTTCAAATGATTGCAAGGGACTAAAGACACAGCTGATAGAGCTATGCTGAATTATCCAAAGGTGAAGTACCTCCCGCACTCCTGGTGCGGCACTTTCGCTGGACAGTTTTCGTGCTGAAGAGCCCCTTGTAATATACTTCAACACACCATCACACACAGCCCAACAACAGCGAGTAGCAGGTCTACGACCACCATGGACGCACACCTGCCACAATTTGATGAGGAGCAGAGCCCCCGACGCTACCACTACGCCGGGATTGAATGGAGTGAAGAATAGTCTGCCAATTACCTGAGCTCGACCGGGAGGAGGAGCCACCAGAGCAAGAACCTCGTATGGATCTGAGGAGATGGCCGGCGGCCGCGCATCACGGCCACCATGCCGCGCCGTTGTTGTGCGTCATGACGTCACGATGGCAAGCATGGGTTCGCCCAGCCAGAGCTGAGCTCGCCCAGTCCCGCCACCATGCCCAGCTTGACATCCCCCAGCGCCACAGCATGCCTCCACGAGCTCGCCCAGCCTCATAGCCTTTTGCCATGAGCAGATCAGGCGCCACCGGCATTGGCGAGCCCGCTGCCCCGCCCAATCGACGAGCCCCGCCGTGAGCTCCACTCTCGGGCCCCAAATCGAGGGGAAAGTACGAGATCCGGCTTGAGGGAGCCCGAATCCGGTGAGTGGAGGTCCGGTCATGGTTGCAGGCCTTCAATGTTGCAGATCGGATCAGATGAAGAAGGGAGAGGAAGGAAGGAGGCGAAACAAAAAGAAGACCGCGAACGGAGCCGGTTGTTCGGCTCCGCCGCCGGCCGCCGCCGCCGCCGCACGTCGGCCTCGGGGCGGCGGCGGCGGCCGCCGATGCGCTGCCGGTGGGGTTGCTCGGGTGGTGTTTGGTGTCGCCCCCGAGTCGCCCCGAGCGGGACGACGCGAGGGCCAGCCGCTATCCGGAGGAGCAATTCCTCGCCCGTTGACCCTGCTGATTACCTAGAGGGCAAGGGAGCAGATGAGAATTTTGTGTGGAGACCGGAGAACCAAGCCAATTACCTATTTACATATGTGGGGTCGGACTTCTTGTTTCCTCAACTATGGCAAATTCTAATTGAAAAGTCCTTCTGCAGATGCCCATTGTTGGTTGAAGTTCATGAAAAATCCAGTCATTTCTGGTCATCCGAAGTCTGAAGCTTATTACAATTTTGATTTCTAAACCCTTCACGAATATGATCAACTGCTCCTTGTGGTATAATACCATCAAAATTTTCAACTTGTACTTGCAAAATGACAATGCAAAAGTAAGTGCTCAACAGACACTTATGTATTCTCATTGCCATTTGCAATACCAGCCAAAAATACCCTATGATTTGGCTGGAAAGGGCATTTAAATAATCCTATTTTTTTAATGAAACGCAATACAGATGCAGACACTCACAAACACGCACGAATACTCACCTGCCTCGCTGTCGACGGGGACATCGCCTCCCACTAAAAGAATAAATAACCGTAAATATGCAACACCCATGTCAAGTCTGAGACTTGAACGTGAGTAGGTTGGTTCCATTACAAAGAACCTAATCAGCGGAGCTATGCTCGCTCTGCCATTCAAATAGTCCTCTGATTTGTGGATTGGTGCTTGTCCTACAAACTTTGATTGGAGAAAGATCCCCACAGATGTACACCCGTGTAGCTAGCTCCTGCATGACTTCCATAGTCTCTAAGTATAGTCGAATTTTGCAACTGGGCAAAAGCTTCCATCGAGAAATACAGGGAGTTCAGAGAGCAAGCATGTTCCTCGGTGATATTTGCATGAATGTGTAGGAGAAAAGCTACACATTCATGAGTCCACGACAAATATATTGTCAGTATCCTGATGCATAGCTAGATTTTTTTTCTTACTGTGGCTATGTACCACTAGTACAATTAGGCCCTGCAATGGCGGGCGTTTTTGAGGCTGCGGTGGCGGGCAAAGCGCCCGCCACCGAGCTTCCGCCACTGGAAAATAAAAAGAGCTAAGACGGGCGCTCAGGCCCGCCACCGCAAGGCACATAAACAATAAAAAAAAAGACGGGCCCATGCCAGCGCCACCCATGCCGGGCCCACGCCAGCGCCGCCCATCGTCGCAGCTCACGGCGCCCGACGTTGCCGACGCCCGCGTCGCCGTCGTCGCCCGTGGCGTGGTGCCTCTGGGGCCCACGACATGTCGGAACCCTAGCCGCCGCGCCGCCACAACGCTGGGGCCCACGACATGTCGGAACCCTAGCCGCCGCGCCGCCACAATCACCGCAGATCGTGGAGGAGCTGCCCGCCGCGTCGCCGAGCTGCCCGCCGTCGTCGCGCCCGACGTGGAGGAGCAAGCCGTGCTGCCCGTCGGATCCGTAGCGCCGCCGCCGGACCGTGTCGGATCTGCGAAGAGAGAGAAGAGTGAGGGTAGGAAGGAGAGAGATTCGCGCAAGGGAGGAAGGGAAGGAGGACTAACCTGCATCGACAAGTCGCCGCGCCGGAGCAGCCCATGGCTGGATCTGCGCCGCCACGCCGCCGGATCTGCACCGCCGAGCCCCCATGCCGCCTCTCCGCCGCGTTGTCCCCCACGCCGCTGCGGCCAGATCTGCAAAGATGACAGAGTGAGAGCAGTGAGGGAGGGAAGGACCGAAGGAGAGAGGGAGGGAGAGAGGCGCGCGTGAGGGAGGATGCGCCGCCGCGCGGGCTGTCTGGTGCGCAGCCGCCCGGAGAGATCGAGAGAGAGAGAGAGAGAGAGAGAGAGAGAGAGAGAGAGAGAGAGAGAGAGAGAGGAGATGCGATCCGTGGAGGAGGAGAGGCGCGGTGGGTGGATAAGGACGGAGCCGCGGTGGGCGGATGATTTTTTTTATTATTTCTGGCGCGGTGGGTGACGATGACATCATCACGCCCATCGTTGGAACTGAGAAAACCAGTGGCGGGCAGCAATGGCATCAGCTCGTCCGCCATTGTTTGCTGTTTGAATGGCTTGTAGTGACGCACGGCAGGTGCCCGCCACTGCTATTTTAGGTGCTCTGTCACTGCAGGCTTCAATTGTACTAGTGTACATATGAGTTGTGAGTTACAAATAAACGTATCATGAGTCTGTGATTTATCTACAGCCTTGTTCCGCAATAAGAATATTTGAGCTACTGATCATAGATCTCTTCTGTATATTTCATGACAGAGGGAGGACTACCCAGAGCATGACGAGGCTCTGAAGTCTCAATTTGGTTATCCAGACCTGAAGGAATGGTTAGCAGGTACAATGTTTAGTTACTATGTTGCAGCCCCTAGATTCGACATTTATTGATGGTTTGGAACTACATTTTTACGCACCTTGCAGTTTTTTCCAGTCCATCTCCTTCGTCAGAGATGAATAATCATCAGGTATAATTTTGGTATCTTCCAAATTGATGTTAGGACAATTTTATATGTTAGGATTCAACATTCTACATGTGTCATTTTTGTGATAAAGCTTATGGATAGTTCGTTAGAGAGATGTACACGATGCCACAAAGAAGATATATGGTTTCTGTTGAATATATTTTGTTTTCCAGTACTACAACCCTCCTAAGTATTATTTTTGCGAGTGATACAAACCTGCTATATTGAAGGTGCATTTTAGAAAATTTAACACTGGGTGGAGAGTAGATAGAGTGAATGTATCTATAATATAAGCTTTGTCACTCTTAATAATGTTGCTTACGTGGAACGGGCTGTCTTGATTCGGCTTTGATGGAACTTGACATTTCAAAGTGTTGGTCAATACGTACGAATAATAAGGTACTTCAATATTAATGAAATTCTTTTTTCGCAAAAAAAATACGTACGAATAATAAGGTACTTCGGCCTCTTTTTTGTATTGTCGTGGTTCTTTCTAATCATGGTTGTTGGCTAGTGAGAGTTTGGTTTTCGGTGACACCTATCTAGATGTTGCTCGGATTTGCGTTTTTCCGTGACGAATCTGATGAAGGAGCAGACGATGGGTTTGGCGACGGGCTCAATGGCGACAAGTTCATCGTATTCACATGTGGAAGATTAGCACTCTATCCTTTTTTTGCGAAAGAGTAGGGTTTCAGTTTTTCCTCGTCAGAGATGAGGATGGAAGTAGTGGATAGTGAGATGGTCGTGTTCGTTCAGATCGGATTTCTCGTCCGTGGCATATCCATCTGGGATGATGATCCTAAATGGTGGAATTTGCGGCTCTTTCAATGTTTCTTGTCTCCCATCAATGGAGTTGGTATTGTTTTGGTTGATTGTGTAAACAGAGGATGTAATATAGTTTAATATTAATGAAATTAAGCAAAAAAAATGTTATATATATTTTTAGGTGATTTTCGAAGCTCCAACCAACCTTGAGAGGCTATAATAGAGGCATATGTATGATGTGCAGGGTACTTCACGGAGCATTGGCTTGGTAACATATTTTTGTGGGTTTTGAATAGTCAAATTTATTGTCACTTGTTACCGATTTATGATTTTTAGATGTCTTATCTAAATATGTGCTGATGCTTTGTAATAATGGCAATGCACCCAATGATGCATTGGTCTGAGAGATAACTCCATTATCTTAAATACAAGTGGATCAGATGCAACGAACTGTTTTAACAATTTGTTTCTTTCGTGGCAGTTGGAAGATAAAGCCTATTCAGTAACTGGGGATGATGCAGCATCCAAGCAAACAGATTCATACCTTGAAATCAAGGATTTCCTCGAGCGAAGCAAGCTAGGTATGAATTACGATTATCATGGACTCTTGTGGATCAAACTATGCAACTTATGATGCCATATGTTTCAGAGTCTTCGGTAAAGATGAAGGGTTCTTGGGGACGACTCGGCCCAAGAAAATGTCGCATGAGAAGCACATCTTGGAGGGTAAATTACTAACTCTGAATGTTAAATGCATTTAATAGGTTTAGTTATGAACTTCTTCCCTTTCAAAACATGTTCCTTATGAACATCTTTAAGCATGATCTAAATACAAGTGGATCAGATGCAATGAACTATTTTAACAATTTGTTTATTTCGTGACAGTTGGAAGATAAAGCCTATTCAGTAACTGGGGATGATGCAGCATCCAAGCAAACAGATTCATACCTTGAAATCAAGAATTTCATCGAGCGAAGCAAGCTAGGTATGAATTGCAATTATTATGGACTCTTGTCGATCAAACTATGCAACTTATGATGCCATATGTTTCAGAGTCTTCGGTAAAGATGCAGGGTTCTTGGGGACAACTTGGCCCAAGAAAATGTCGCATGAGAAGCACATCTTGGAGGGTAAATTACTAACTCAATGTTAAATGCATTTAATACTTTAGTTATGAACTTCTTCCCTTTCAAAACATGTTCATTATGAACATCTTTAAGCATGAAACAGGGGAACACCCCTCTCAAAAGGGCAACTTAGTGAAATATTTTTGCCAATTTGCTATCTCAGGTCCAAACTGAATGTTTGGTTAACGTTAAGCTAGAAATTTTATTGATAAATGCTTAAATCTACGGTTCCTCTACACCGATCGGTATTCTAAGTTCTTGCAATCACAACCTGCAATGCACACATACTTACAAAGGTAGCCATGATAATATAGAGCAGCATGATCAGCTCCCGGTCATAGTCATTTAGCCGAAACTCTGAAAGTGGTATAACATGGTGCTTGTTATACCATGATAGTCTATGAAGAATGCAAAACGTACGGTCACCAAAGGAGAGGTGAATAGGATCCTCTCAAAACTTTGGGGGTGGCAATTTATCATCCAATATGTCTCTATTCAGGCTAAGCTTCTTTATTATTATTATTATCATTATTATTATTATTATTATTATTATTATTATTATTATTATTATTATCTAGTGGCCAAAATAACAAATTTACAATGGTCTCAAAGCATGAGAAGCAAATCCAGTGCAAGTACGCCCATAGTTATGGTTTTAAGGATGTTCATTCATGTGCATCAGGGCTGGAAATTTAGACCTGGCTTGATAGTCTAGTGAAAGGCCAACATATTTGAATTGATAATTTTATGCAATGTGAGGATAAACTGATGAAGTATAAACAATGGTGGGAGCGTTGGGTTCACCAACCGGATGAGTGAGAGAAAACCTATTTGGATCATAGGATGTTACAAGTGGTATTAAAACATACTCTCTTATTTACATGGACAAATGCGGGGTAGCTAGGGGTGCGAACATACGGGGATCGCATGTGTGGGCCATGAAGTGGTTGATGGGAAAACCGCAATAAATTAGCTCGAGTTAACCCCTCTTCTTTTGCTAAACAATAAAGAAATAAATCATCATCAGCCCTGCAGTGGAAACAACAATCACATGCATAAGTGACACATTGATTACATGAAAAACCTCCTCAATGCAAGGAGTAAAAACCATAGGATCAACCGGTCCACTCCAACTTCTACTATTATCAACAATGGGTCAATAGAGTCTTCTCGAACCTTTAGAGGATTATAACATCGGAAACATAGTTAAGCTACAACTTGGCTTCAATATCAATTACCATAACAACTAGGAGAGCCATAGCAGCAGCTAAAAGAGAGGTACAGATTATGTCTCCTTTGTTTATTACTTCACAACTCACCTCGTTGTTTCACAGCCCATGAAACTTTGGTAGGCAAGTACTTACCTGCCTTCTCTACATTATATCCAAATTTCAGATCAATCCGACTCCATTTCACTATCCAAACAAATTATCTACCCGAATTGCTTTGTGCTGAAAATATAGTGGCTCCGAAGTGATAAAACTCCTCTCAAATATGATGCTCCACTGTACTAATGCCCAAACCACACTACAAGAAAAGCGAGTTTTAGTCACCAAGTTTTAGTGACCAAGGAAATTTTGTCTTTGTTGGTCACTAAAAGTTGATCAATAGTGACCAAGTTTAAGATTTTTTGTGGATATACGGTTTTAGTGACCAACATTATATACAATCACCATGGTTGTGTTGGTTGCTATATAGTTTTAGTGACCAACATATACAATTGTTGATCACTATATACATATAGTGACAAACTTTTAGCCACCAATTGTTAGTGACAAAAAGGCTATTGTGACCAACAATACACATATAGTGACCAAGTGCCTTGGTGACTAATAGTTATTTTTCTTGTAGTGCCAGCTAACCAAATCCAAGTATTATAAGTGCAGAATGAGCTCATCAAGTTTGATGCTGATCCAAGCATGTTTGAGCCTCTAATCACCGCCATCAAGTTTGAAACTAGAAGGACAAACGCTAAATGGACGTACAAGGAAATGTGCAAGCTGGTTGAAGGAGTGTCCAAACATGGGGTTGGGAAATGGAAGAAAGTGAAGAGAGATTATTTCGAAACATCAATAAGAGAGACAGGGCATCTGAAGGTAATAATCGAGATACGGCGACAGACGGCACATTAAGGAACAAATATATTACCAGTTACATGCTTTGCCCGCTGATTCCTGTATTCACACAGCCTCATATACTCTCAGGATAAATGGAGAGGCTTGCTTAGAGCTTGCGGGATTGAAGTTGGCTTGAAACATAAGGTTTTAGTCTCTTGCCTTCTACAACTGAAGCTAGTTGTTTGTCGGCACCGCCTATTCTGTTGTCTCACATTTGTTTGGTTCACTCCAGGTAGAAGCATATAAAGATACTCAGAGGTTCGTAGAGCAATTCAAGGATAAGATCATAGACATATATAGAAAGAATCAAATGGAAATGAAAGCATCTCGAAGGTAGCAGTTGTGCCCTCTCTTGAATTCGTTCCAGGCTCCAGGATCCGCCGGGCACTGAATCTTTTGGTTTTGACTGGCACAGCAAAGCAACCTCCAACGCACACGCGTGCAGCTGCATCACCAGACATAGTATGTAAATATATGATAATTAGATCAGTCAAAGGATATGAACCGATCAGGTATATGCAACAAAGTTGCATGCTTTTAGAAATGTAGATTGCGGTGTTAGATTGTGGCGATGTACTTTTGGTGTCCGGTGGTGCAAATCACAAGCGCTAACGACCTTTTGCCCAATTTTGCATTAAGTCGAACATAACTGGAAATTGTGGGTTGAATCTTGATTGTTGCATTATTCATTATTTGATTACTTGTTTATATGTTTTTTGCAAATTATATCGTCTCCTTGACACATGCTGATCAAGGGGCACGATAGAAGTTAAGGGTCCCTTTGGTAAGGCTTCTTCAATAGCTTCTCCAGCGGCTTCACGTGATTTCTAACCAAAAGGGTGCTCCCTCGTATGCTTTTTCTTAAAAAAAGAGAGGACGCCGTTTCTAAGAAAAAAGTGAATCAAAAGCCACGAAATGGTAGCTTCACCGTTTTTTTTCCATCACCACGCTACATATTTGTCCTAAAAATAAAGAGAAGCTATTAGAGAAGCCGTTTTGCCAAACATTTTAGGCACAACCACAAACATAGCAAGCACAACCGTTTTTTTTCAAATAAGTCACAGCCGAAGCCAGCATAGCCATAGCCCTACCAAAGAGACCTTAATCAGTAACAAAGTTACACCGTTTGCAAGTATAGTAATTTACCCCCACTTTATTAGATGTTATAACTTATAAATATATAGTTATTTTATTCAAGTATAATACAAGTGAACTAAGCATAATTCTATTCGTTAGGCTCCTTTAAATGCATACTTGGCACATTATCTCATTTTTCTAGGATGAAAAGTGCATGCTAAATGAAGATTGAGGTGCCTAACGCTAGTCTGTGTTGACGGTGTTTATCACTCAAATTTTACCGCCAATACCATTCAAAAAGCCATCAATCAAGGATAAAATGAATATTTTTATATACTAATGGCTCTCCACCAGTTTTGTTGGAGTATTTGAATGGAGGGAGCAAAATGAACAGAAATCACAGGAAACGGGGGCCAAAGCCCACCGGCCGGCCTAATCATAGGCCAGCTGACCTGGTCAAGTTCCCACTGTAACCCATCTTCTCCCCAGAGGCCTCCCACTGCTTCCCCACATGGAATTCAAGGCCCAACCCAACATAGAACAACCTTCATTCCAGAACCTGGGCTTTTGGTCATAAACTTGAAGGCAATTCAACCTCTGCCACCATCAGGAAGCAATCTGGGATGTTCAGGAGAAAGGCGGTGGTCAACCGCCACAATCAATGATCGACCGGCCTATCTTGGCGCGCCTGCCATTCCTCCTTTGGCTATAAGAGGCATCCTGTCCTAAGGGCCTATAAATATCCCTCTCCGCTACAGAAACAACTCGCACCTTCATACATTCTTGAGTTAGATACTTTGTAGTAGCGAAGCGCTGCTTGTAGTGAGTTAGCGGTAGGGAAGGAGAGCTAGTAGTCTTGGGGGATGTCGGGACTCTTCTTCTTCTTCGCCTCAAGTATGCTTCTCGCCTGGGATTAGTCCTCCTAGCCTTCCAGGCTAGGTAACATG
The DNA here is from genome assembly GCA_012490785.1 of Eragrostis nindensis. NCBI lineage: Eukaryota > Viridiplantae > Streptophyta > Magnoliopsida > Poales > Poaceae > Eragrostis > Eragrostis nindensis. The sequence continues at coordinate 562,075 of JAAXCT010000126.1, forward strand.
TAAGGAGATTATCGGTCGGGCAATAAAGTAAGGTATTCTGCTCTATTTATTTATAGGTTTCAGGTATGTATAAATATTTATTTATTTACTGCATAGGCTAGCTTATACTAGTTTGCTAGAAGTGGTGATAGGCGTAAACATGGTGTTTAGACATAGAGTTATCTTTGATTTGATCTTAGCCCCACGGAGGATGGTAGTAAGTACGTGTGACAGACGTATTGGTCTCTGTAATCCACCATGTCCGGGTTCATGTCTGTAGGGTTTTCAATAGCAGACGGTGTCCTAAAGTAGTTGAACCTAGTTCTCGGGCTGCTGCTTTGGCACGTTTGTGCTCCGAAATAAATAATAGAGAAATGACCTTACCAAGTTGCCCAGTTGCATAGCCCTTGACATTAGATTACCTGGCCAGAAGACCTTTTTATAGGGGCGGAGCTACCTTGTACCATCGGGGTCACGCGACCCCGACGACATCCTTGAAATCCCATGTAAAATTATTGTTGATCATGTGGTCGACCCCGGCGCTTAACGGTGACGACCCCAGTGGCTGTCACGGCTGGTTCGCCCCTGCCTTTTTATTCATTTGTTGCTTCCTACACTCTTGTGCCACCTTTTTCGAATAATTTATCTAGGATTAGAGTTTTAGTATACTGTTCGTTCCCTGTGGATTTGATACCTTAGGAATACATAAAAGCTACATCACTATCTATGCGCTTGCGGATTAATTTCTGTTAGGCCTTAAGACTCCCAACAGTCTGCAGTATTATGAAAACTAACTTGACTTTTCTTGATAGTTCGGTTTTTCCTATGAACTCAAATACTAGTACAATGAGAGTCTGCAGTGACGCATGGCCTCAAAGAACAGTGACGAATAAAGATCAAAGCCTAATAGCATTATACCAAAGTTATCCCACACACTTGACACAAGCTTGTTCTTAGTTTTGATCCCTCAGCCACAACATCTATCAAGATCACGATCCAAGTCATTGAAGCAACCCATCATTGAGATATAAGATATGAAATATAATATTTTTAATTTGCGCTCAATAACCACCCCTTTAATGCGGTGTCTAATCCTCTTGGATTTCCCCATGCTTGTCGCATGACTGTTTGGATATGTAGGATGCTCGTAGTGAAAACCTTGTCGATGATAGCTGTTGGTGGTTCTTATGCGTATGATTAAATTTTATTAATTCCGCAAACACACAGAACTCTATTGTAGTATTTTACCTTCGAGTATTCTAGGATTATCGTATTTATATTTCCGTAGAGAAGTAGAGCGGTAGGAAGATAAAATAATAACAAAGTATTGTACTTATTGAACAAATAACAACAACTATACTTAAGATGGAGGTAAGATACATGTTGGGATATGAGTGGCACATATCAAGCAATCCAAAATAAAGATAAAAGAGAGATCAAGTCGGGAGGACAACGAGATAGAGACATAGGTTCCTATTTGTTTTATCCTACATTTACTATCCTAGCAATCAATTCTACAATAGTATTAGCGCTAAGGTCACATACATACAAGTCAATTCATTTCGAGGCACGGCTATATATGCCAAAGGCTATAAACCGATCCTGCTAGTTCACCTTGGGAAACTAACCGCTATTGAAAACCCTGCCTGTCCAACCCGGACGTGATGGATTACAGAGACCGATGCAGCTGTCACATACACTCGCGGTTACCATCCTCCGCGGAGTTGGGTGCCAAACGTGCATAGGCCAAGCTCTAAGCGTCACGCTTACAACCTGCCTAGAGGAACTATACTATTGGTCAACAAAGCAGCCCTATCTAAGAATAGAGCACATATTTCACCAAGCGCGGACGCCATCTCTAACAGAGGCACTCTCTCGTACTGTTTAGACAACAATCACGAATCCCGCAACAAGACTTGCACGTACACTAACTTAACTAAATAAATAAACTTAAATAGAAAAGAATTACTAAATAAATAAATAAAGATAAAGCTAGATAAATAATTAAAAGGATAATAATTCTACAAGACTAAAGGTACAAGAACTATACCAGAACTCCGAGAAGACTTCCGAAACCCCGAGAGAGCTCTCACTCTACTCTACTCTACTCTAACTCCTAAAGTAACTCTACTTCTACACTAAATAAGTAATGATCATTTGGATGTGATGTGGTGCGAATTGTTCTTCGATCGGCCAGGGGTATTTATAGCCTCCTTAGGACAGGGGGAGCTTTATAGCAGAAGATGGAGTGGCGGGGCTGCCAAGTCTGACTGGCCGGCCTAGTGGGGGGGGGGGGGGGGGGGGGGGGGGGCAGCCGGCCGCCCGATGTGGCGGTTCGCCACCGTCTTTGTTGGGGACACTCCTGATCGCCTTTTGATGTCGGTCCGAAGGTCGGCTAACTCGTGGGGGCGACAAAAATTGAGTAAGGGCTAAGTTTTGGCCCAAACAGCCTACCTTCTAGAATGTCGGTGGAATCCACTAGAGTGGGCCTTGGTTTCTGAAGTTTAGGCCTGTTTACAGCCCAGTGGAAGAAGGTCGAGGCCTTTGGGCACCAGGTGGGGTCGGCCTGTGTTTCTCCCGACCTGGGCCCACTTTCCTCCAGAATATACTCTTGCATCCAAAAGTCACCAAAACTCATGGAACTACATTAGTCCTAACTAATATGCATGAAATCTTTGTGAAATGCCTTTTATTTGCCTGTATGTTGGAGGTCATTTCATGGTTTTAATGACCGTCAACAATAGCTCTGTCCAAGGTCGCGAAGCTCTCCAAAGCGTCATCGTCCAGTGCTAGCACACAGCTCTCTCATCAGTTGTAAGCTTGTGGATCCTGCCGCTTCTACATGGGTGCAGATAGAGAATCTGCCGCTATCCCCTCTCCCAGTCGGCCGGAATCGACCCCTCTTGTGGTGGATGACGAAGGTCCGCCGATCCCTATTGTGACATTCGACCCACTGATTTTAGGCTCATATAGGCTCATATGCACATGTGTGTATAAGAGGATGGGAGTGTAGTCTCACCTTACTATTCTAGTGGGAGAAAGGCAAATATATATAAGCCTAGATTATCCAACACCATCAATACTTTTTGGTTAACCCTTCAAAATTTATTATTTGACTTTTACTATTCCAACATTGAATATTATTTTATATAGCTAATATAAAGTTAAATCCTCATAAATATGTCATATTATTAAAGTATTATCTATATGTGAATCTATGAATAATATATTTGTCTTATATAACTAAGTATTTTATAGAAGTTACAAAGCAATCAACGCTGACAATTATTTCAAACCCGAGGGTTGGTGGGGCCGCTAGCTAGATTGGGATCATGTTGACGCAAAAAATCACCATGGGTCGTTGTTGGCTGTCGTTAAATCATGATTTGACCGCCACCCTACCGGTTAATAAAAGCATAACACCAAGATTTTGTGCATAGTAGATAGGAATAATGCTACTCCACAAGTTTTGGTGGATATTTGGATGCAGGAGTGAATAATGGAGGAAAGTGGGCCCAGCCAGGGAATTTCCCTGGCCGGCCGGCCCCACCCTAGGCCGGCCGGCCCCACCTGGTGGCCGCAGGCCCCGGACTTCCTCCAGTGGGCTGGAAACTAATCCACAACGCACAATTCAAGGCCAGCCCAGCAGAATTGCACCGCCATTCTAGAAGGTGGGCCATTTGGGCCTTAACTTGGCCCCCACTGCAATTCTGCCGACCCCACGAAGTAGCCGACCTTCGGACCGCCATCAGGAGACGATCTGGAGCGTTCAGGCAGAAGACGGTGGCCAACCGACACAAGGGACGGCCGGCCGGCCACCCCCCTAGGCCGGCCGGCCTACTTTGGCGCCACCGCCTCTCCAGCTTCGGCCAGGGTGCTCCCACCGCCATTACAAGCTATAAATTGGACCCCCGGCCTCAGAAGCAACTCGCACCATCACACTTCATCCAAGTGTTCATTAGTTTAGTTTAGTAGTAGCTTTGGGAGTTAGAGTAGAGTAGAGTAGAGTGAGAGCTCTCTCAGGCTTCCGGAGTCTTCTCGGAGTTCGGTATAGTTCTTTGTATCCTTACTCTTTTGAGATATTATTTTATTTAATATATAATTAGTTTATTCTTTATTTATTTCTTTTAGTAGTTTTTTTCTATTTAGTTTATTTATTCTGTTAAGTAAGTGCTCGTAGAAGTCTTGTTGTGGGATTCGTGATTGTTGGAGTACGCAAGTACGAGAGAGTGCCTTCGTCGAGATGACGTCGGGTGAAATCTGTGTTTGTTTATTCTTAGATAGGGCTGCTCCGTTGATCAAGAGTAGTTCCTCTAGGCGGGTTGTAAGCATGGCGCTTGGAACTTGGCCTATGCACGTTTGGCACCCAACCCCACAGAGGATGGTAGCCGCGAGTGTATGTGACAGCTGCACCGGTCTCTGTAATCCACCACGTCCGGGTTGGACTCAGCAGGGTCTTAATTATAGCATACGGTTCCCTAGGTTTGAACTAGCATCATCGGTTAACCTAGCACGTGTGTGCCCCGAAACGACATGACTTGTATGTGTATGAGCTTAGCTAGAGTAGATAATCTTTGTAGACTTGACTGCTAGAAAGAGTAAACAATAGATAAACATACAGGTAGCCACTCTATCTCGTTGCTCTCCCAAATGTATACTACGATTTATTTCTTTTATTACCTTGGATTTGAGGATGTGTGTGCCACCCATATATATCATGCCTATCTTACCCCCGTCTCAAGTATAGTTTGATACATTATTCTTTCTCCAAATTATCCAATGCATTGCTATTATTCAGCTCCCTTTCGCTCTACTTCCCTGCGCAAATATAAATACGATAACCCTGAAATACTCCAAGGTGAAATGCTACAATGGTGATCCGTGCGCTTGTGGAATTAATGAATTTAATTTTCGCATAAGAACCGCCAACAGTCGTAGATTTTTTTCGTGCATCGCATATGCGGCCTTTGCTCTAGTGCAAAATCATGGCTCTGTGAGGTCCGTGGCGTGCTAGTCAGTTTGATCCCACAACTATCAAGATATGCGATTATAAGAGCGACGATTGAAGGAGAGTGCAATCCGAGCAAGCTCAAAAAAAAAAACCCTAGAGGCAGCGATCGTCGGGCCCTAGTGAATGGGAAGTTTCAGAACCTTTAGTGTCACCTTAATGGCAGTGAAGAGACTCTTTGGCGGGCTCCTGGAGCTGCTCCTAACGTGACTGAGTTGAATCCCAAGCAAACGCCGATTTTGAGATGCATTTTACACACGCGGAGCACCCTGGGAGTAGTAGTGAACATGAACTAGCGTGTGCGAGTCAAAACTAATGAGGAGCTTTTGCGAAACTAGGTCCCATCGTCTCTCACACTCAATCCGCGTCTCCGGGAGATGTTTTACCAAATGTTTCTGCCGAGGAGTTGTTATCATGAGGATTCCTAAAATAGTAATTAACACACGCACTTATTGTAAGCTTTATGACCATTATGGAGCACGGAAACCCCAAAGGTATGAATATTTTGGTGATTAGATGATCCTTCGTATGTGACTAATATTTTCATGTTGGTTATTAATCATGGTCACATTAGAAGGAAGCTCCGTCCGTTGGTGGTGTATGCCAACACACCATAAACCACATGCCAAGAATGATTGGTTGCCTTAACAACTTGGGACATTAAACTTGATGGAGTTGCGGTCGAGGGAGTGGATCAAGGCTAAGGACATGCTAGATTCAAGCAATTGTTGGCTTGGTTAGATGTTAGGTTGAGTTTGTAGGAAAAACCTGACTATTAAGGGGTTCAAGTTGTTTCTCTTGGGTACTCAATAGTGTAGAGATCTTTGGATGCATGGTGAGTCACTCAGACACTTGGAGTCGGAGAAGAGAAGTGGAGGAACCAAGGTTTGTGAAGTTGGAGTCGAGCATCGAGCAGATTATCAAGATAAACTTCAGAGAAGCCATCGTATGATAAGGTGACTACAGGAGAAAGTCCAAAAAAAGAGGATTTCTGGCAGGATGAGTTGGAGTCACCATATGAAACGGTGAAGGTGTCACCGTATGGTTTCCAGGAGATGAGGAGTTCCTAGAAGATTGAGGAGATGAAGCCACTGTATAATACGGTGGGGGTCACCGTATGATGCGACGATCTTTGAAGATGAAGACCAAAGAAGGAGGTGTCTCTGGCAGGTGAGAAAGTAGGCACCGTTTGATACGGTGCTCAGGGTCACCGTATCATGCGGTGGTTACTACGGTGACTCTGTCGATAGACTGCTTTTTGGTAACGGCTAGTTTGAGGTTGGAGGCCTACATATAGTCGGTTACCTGCCCCTTAAGGGGTCTCTTTGCCATTGGAAGAGGTGAGGATACCTGGTGAGAGCCAAGAGCAAGAAGGTGAAGCACTTGAGAAGCATTTGGAGTGATCTAGTACTTGGGAGAGTAACAAGTCGCATCCATTGATCTCTAGGCTAGTGAGTGCTTGAGAGTCAAGTTGAGCTGTTACTCTTGGTCTAGGCCTCGCCATAGAGAGTGTGGAAGCCAACACAAATTTATGTATATGGTCTTAGAGCTTCCTGTGCGAAAGAAGCACCACTGGTGGAGCGTCCTTTGGCCCACATCACGTGTGGAGCCTTACCTCCGGAAGAGTATCCGGGAGTGCCCGGCGGGACGTGCCCAAGATTTCACTCAAAGGGTGAAGTGTGCTCTAAAAGGGATCGCGTAGCGAGGAGGGACGGGGTCGAGACTCCGGCGGGAGTGACCCAACGTGGAGTAGGGGAAGGCGCCATTCTTCCGAGACCAGTGGAAAATTTCATGAGCACTCCTATCCTTATCTCATTTACTTACTAGCATTTACCTTTCCGCTTTTACCTTATGTGCTCGTAGAATTGCTTGATAGGTTGCTCTTTTGTTTTCCACCAGAATTGCTTGTTAGGATGTTGCTATTTGCTAGACTTGTTAGTGTGTGCGCTTTGCTAGTTTCTTGTCATCACTAATCTAGTCTAGCTAGTTTCATTGTCTCGAGTACCATCTAGTTAGACACCGATTCACCCCCCTCCCTCTCGGTACCTCGATCCTATCACCTGTTTGATCATCTACATATATAGATTCGGTTCCCTTTCTTTATAAAGGGAAATTGCAAATATCGTATATTGTTGGCGCTTTCTACGTACCCCATTTTATATGACAAATATGGTATTTTTAATACTTTATTATGTCATTATGGCTAACAATTAACCCCATTATTATATATATTCGTAGTTTCTGTGTATTTGGAAGGATTTGCAGAGAACAGGTGAAAATAGGGAGACTACGAATAAAGAGCTACCGGAGGCCCGAGGAACGAAGAATTTGGAGGCCGTGCCGATCGGCACAGTCTCTGTGCGACCGGCACAACCAGGGTTAAGCCCAAACACGAAGCCCACTCGGAGAAGATGAAGCCCAGAAGAAATATCAGAGTCGGAGTCGGTGAAATCCAGCCCACAATCAAGAGGAACTATAAAGATAAGATCTTGGTCACGAAATAGAGGGGGGGGGGGGGGGAGCGAACAGATAGAAGTTTCGACCTAGGTTGAAGGTTGTGGCGGCGAAGACGGCGATCACCGATCATCATCACCAAAAAGGAAGATCGTGCCGACCGGCACACTGCCGTGCCGATCGGCACTTGTGCATCCACGCCAAAATCCCATGTTCTATTGTAAACATGATCATGTGTTGCAGTATGATGCGTGAGTAGATCTCATATTCTCTCCGTGGCGAGGGAGATCTGGTTATGTAACTCTCTCACTTACAATACTCTTTTGATGTGTTCAGTCTATGTGATGCGTTTATTCCGTATCTGATCAATACATGAATCATTAGTGTAACTGTCCGGACGGTTATGCTATCGATTATCACATAGTGCAAGAAACCAGTGGGGAGTGTTGGCGATTTCTAGCATACCATTTTATATGCCGACTGCGCCTTATTTAGAGCATAAATGTCATCATTATAGGCCATTAACCCTTGATATTAGCACTATATTTGTATATATGCCGTTCTGGAGAATTATTGCAGAAACAGATGAAAAGGACGACATTCTGGTCAATGTAGCTGATCTGGACCTGAAGAGAAGAGAAGTAGCAGAAAAGGCTCACTGTGCCGACTGGCACAGCCTTGTGCCGACCGGCACAGGGGACTTCAGGGCCATTGAGGTTGGCCCACCATTCAGTTGATTCTAGAAGGAAGTAATCCGAACCAATCTTGGGAGATATTCGTCACGAAGAGATAAAAGATACTCGAAGTTTTAAAAGAGCAATACAAGACTTGATCTCGAAGAAAACTGATTGGAAGGCCCACATGGAAGTTACCTAGGACTTTGGAACCGACTTAGAGAGGAAACCGAGGTGGACACGAGGTGTGCCGATCGGCACGGCCTCTGTGCCGATCGGCACGGGGACTCTTTTCCCCGAGAACCTTTTCCTTTCTGATGTACAGCCCTATATAAACTTGTAAAAGCCCTAGGTTTTGGGGATCGACCGCCAGAGGGACAACACAGCTAGTAAGTTTAGAGCCACCGGGGCTTGCCCCGTTCTTCATGTTCTCTAGTTGTTAGATCAAGAACCGCTGGTGCTAAAGAGGTGATCCATCAAGGTAGGCCTACTAGATGGTGATGCATCTTGCACTATGTATTATCAAAGTATGGTTGAATATGTGGATGAATGATTTTGATTATTGATTGCCTGGATTTTATGGTCTTTACATGCACTTGTTCCTACGCTTAGTGACGACTAAGTATTAGATGTTATCTTAAATGTGGTGGCAATAAGAGGTGAGAGGTTCAATCTCTCACTATCTCCATTGTGGTTAAGAGAATATTGGGATCTTGTAATGCGCCATAATTGCATGTCGTCTCCGTACCTCAACGCGCTGGAATATGCGAGATCCTTGAGATGATGTGTAGAGTAGGAAGAGGCTACCGACTAAGGCGAACTGGTCGTGACAGGGCACGTCCGAAAGGGGTTCCTTCCTATCGATCTTTGGTCATCAATAATTGAGTAATTCCGTTCAAGATGCTATTTAACTAAGCTTTTTGGTTACGATCTCAACTAGCAGACTTGGCTAACTTACCCCGTAATCTAATCAGGTTCCTTAGGCTGTTCAAGCAACACTCGGTCATCTCAGCCTCTGTGCCGACCGGCACACTCCCTGTGCCGATCGGCACGTTCCCCAATTCTCCCGAAACTCACGCTCAGCTCACTAGAAAGCCAGGCTAACTCTTTTACTCATGATTCTGTTTAGTTCCCATTGGTCTTTGTGGTTCGATTAAACCTTGGAATACTTTTCTGGGGGAAAAAGTGCTACAACCGTACACCGTCCACTTGCGGTATATAAATAGGTGCGTACAAACGACCAACAAGGAGCTATTAACCCTTGTCGTGACAGGATCGGGGCGAATGAAACCACATTGTCTTATAGAATACTAAACTTATCAATTGAACAATAATCCGAGTTGCATGCCAGTATCCCAAACCATAGGAGAGAATCCCTTTTATAACCTTGTTACAACCGCAGGCTCTTTCACCTCTAGTTGTTAATCATCCTTTTCACATACACCTTTGCTATATTAATTTAGTAGTTTAGATAATAGTTTAAGTCCCGCTTGTTCTCTGTGGTTCGATATTAAACCTTGGAATACTCTAAGGGAAAGTGCTACAACTGTACACCGTCCACTTGCGGTATATAAGTTAGGTGCGTACAAACGACCAACAAGCTCTTTCTGGCGCCGTTGCCGGGGAACAAGCCAGTTCTTTTACTATTTATTTATTCTACTAACCTCTGATCCTCTCTTTTCTAGTTTGTTTTTGTGTTTTCTTTCTGTGTTTTCAGGATGGGTACTCCTGAACTGACTCATACGGTTAGGGAGCATTCACTACCGTCTCCAGGATTGCTGATTCCACAAACTTCTGATGAGAAAGTCACTGCTTCGTCATACGTTCTCAACCCGACCATCATCAATATGGTCGAGAACAGCAAATTCTCTGGGACGAAGGACGAGAACCTTTACACACATCTGCAAGATCTAGAAGTTCTCTATCAGACCTTTAAGCATGAAGGAGTGCCTGAGAATTGGTACAAATGGTTGCTATTTCCCTTTTCTCTAGATGGAAGAGCCAAGGACTGGTATAAATCTGCAGCCCGTGAAGCTAAAGGAAACTGGGATAAGCTTGTGGAAAATTTCTGTTTGCATTTCTTCCCGCTTCCGAAGGTGCAGAAATTGAGTAGAGAAGTGGTTAACTTTGAGCAAATGAAAGAAGAAACCCTCACGCAAACATGGTCATGCTTCCAATTCTTATTGAAGCAAGGGCCCGATTTGGGCATCGATGATAACTTGACTGCACAGACATTCTACATGTCTCTCGAAGGAACCTCCAGGATGCATCTGGACAGCTCGGCTGGAGGAGTTTCCTCGACTTGACTGCCGCTGCAGGTATGGATCTTTTGACTAAGATATCAAAGACTGAAGCCATGCATAGACATTGGGAGGAATTTCAAGAAGATCCAATTCCCCTTGAGAGATCGACGCCAGTTATATTCTGTGGGATTCAAAACTGAAGTGGAAAACTGCACGGTGTCTGAAGTTGAATTAGCACTAAGAACAGAAGAACCAGCACAAGGTGATCTGAGAAGACCAATCTTTGAGGAGGTGCCGACCGGCACTACGCCTGTTCCGATCGGCACACGCGAGCCTACTGTGCCGACCAGAACACGTCCTGTGCCGACCAGCACGAAGCCTTCTGTTAAAAGGATTTCCAAAATTGAAGCTGCAATATTAGAAGAGCATGAAAACAGTTCCGTGGATAAATTTCCAAGACCAATAGGAGATCCAACCTTGAGCAATGCTAAACCGTTGGACAAGTTTGAACCGTTGGATTGGATTCCTATAGATTTCAGTCAAATCTACTAAATATGAGGAGAACGTATGATCCAAGGTATGCCTCTACCACTGGAGTTCAGTATAACTTCCCTAAGTACACTAGAACTTCGGAAATCCTGAATAATGTTATCATTGGTGAAGTATTGGGCAAGTTGTATAAGGATGATATGGAAATTGATCAGATGGAGGTTGAACAAGCAAAGAAGCTATTTGATAGTTGCTTCGTCCCGTCGCCATATGAAGGATTATGCGGAGTATATGCAGTTGGCCTTACAGAAGGAACGGAAATTGATCCTTACGTACCGTGCGAAATCGGGCATAGGAACTTTCCAAAAGCATTATGTGATTTTGGCTCCCGCGTCAGTTTGATGACGTACGAAGCATTCATGGATATGCCTTATGATGTAAAAGGAAGATTGCTAGGAACCGAGCTTGAGCTGATTATGACGGATGGAAGGAGAACTAAACCACTGGGAGTTATCAAGGATATGAACATTGAGGTAAAAAAGAATGCTATACCAGTGGATATTTTTGTTCTTGATAAAGGTGAAGTTGGAGTTGAAGATATTATCTAGAGAAGACCCTTCTTGAAGTTTGTACAAGCTGTTATTGATGCTGGAAAAGGCCATCTAAAATTGACTCTGGGCGGAGAGGAAGTCCTCTTTGAATTCAAAGACCCACCCGACATTAAAGAAAGTGAAGACCCACCCTCTCTTAAAGAATCCTTTTCAGAAAAAGATGAAATCAGTACAGGATATTTAGATCCGTTGAATAAACTGTTCGAAGAATCAGACAGGGAAGAAGTGGAAATCAGGACAGTGCTGACCGGCACACGATCTGCGCCGATCGGCACAGCAGCGAAAAGACTCAATTTGAGCCTTTGGGTAATCTGGATCCTGGTGCAGCACCAGAAGTAGAACTGAAGCCACTTCCTGACGGTCTAAGGTACGAATACTTAGGCAAAGATAAAACTTATCCCGTCATCGTCAACAGTGCTTTGAATAAAGAAGAGACAGAACGGTTGCTTGCTGTTCTGAGAAAACACAAGAAAGCCATCGGATATAGTATTGATGATATCAAAAGAATAAGCCCGGCTTTTTGCACACATAAGATCAATCTTGAAGAATCAGCCAAGCCAGTTGTTGAAGGCATGCGACGATTGAAGGAAGGCATGAAGGAAGTTGTAAAGAAAGAAGTGCTGAGACGTCTTAATGCAGGAATGATTTATCATGTTGCTGATAGTGTATGGGTGAGTCCAGTGCATTACGTACCAAAGAAGGGCGGACTGACAGTTGTGCCTAACGAGAATAATGATTTGATCCCTCAACGAACAGTTACAGGATGGCGAATGTGCATTGATTACAGGAAACTGAATGCCGCTACAAAGAAAGACCATTATCCATTACCATTCATTGATGAGATGCTTGAAAGGTTAGCAAAGAACTCTTATTTTTGCTACCTCGACGGTTATAGTGGTTTCTTTCAAATTCCTGTTCGACCGGAAGATCAGCATAAGACCACATTCACTTGTCCTTATGGAACTTATGCTTATCGACGAATGCCATTCGGTCTTTGCAACGCACCGGCTACATTTCAGAGATGTATGAATGCTATATTTGTTGAATTCATTGAAGATATTATGGAGATATTTATGTATGATTTCTCTGTTCATGGTACTGATTTTGACCATTGCTTGCAAATTTGGAGAAAGTACAAAAGAGGTGCGTAGAAGTTGATTTAGTTCTTAATTGGGAGAAATGTCACTTCATGGTAACCGAAGGGATTGTCTTGGGGCATGTTATTTCTAACCGAGGAATTGAAGTAGACAAAGCTAAAATATCAACAGTTGAAAGTTTGCCACCACCGACTGATCTTAAGACTCTGCTAGTTTTCTTGAACATGCAAACTTTTATCACAGATTTGTTAAGGATTATTCAAAGATTACTAACCCATTGACGGAATTGTTGCAAAAGGACGTTGAGTTTGAGATGAATGATGAAAGACTTACCGCTTTCCGCAAGTTGAAAGAAGCTTTATGCTCCGCGCCTATCATGCGACCTCCGTATTGGAATCTACCTTTTGAGATTATGTGCGATGCATGTGATTATGCAGTGGGAGCGGTTCTTGGACAGCGAAAAGAAGGTAAGGTGCATGCTATCTACTATGCTAGTAAAACTCTTAATGAAGCCCAGATTAACTATACAACAACAGAGAAAGAGATGCTAGCTGTCATATTTGCATTTGAGAAATTTAGATCCTACATCCTCAACTCTAATGTCATTGTTTATACGGATCATGCTGCTATTAGATATCTTGTCTCTAAAAAGGAGTCGAAACCTAGATTGCTTCGTTGGGTTTTGATGTTACAAGAACTTGATTTGGAGATTAGAGACAAGAAAAGATGCATTGGTGATGCTATGGCGCAAGAGCAACTATTTTGAGTTAAGGATCATCGAGAATCATGGATGCAAGATATCATAAATGGATTCACAGGGAGCTGAATGATTTTAGCAAGAATTCAAGGAAGAGGATTGTCAGTGAAATAAGGAAATTCATACGGGATGATCCTTATTTATTCCGATATTGTGAAGATGGAGCTGTTCGAAGGTGCGTACCTCGCGAGGAACGCGAAAGCATATTGGAAAAGTGCCATTCATCTGAGTATGGTGGACATTATGGACACTTTCGAACGCAAGCCAAAGTATGGGCTAGTGGATTTATATTGCCTTCGATGCATGAAGACGCGAAAAGGTATGTTGCTAGATGCCCCTAATGCCAAAAAATTGGAAATGTTAATGGTCGTAATGCTATGCCTTTAAAGTATAATCTGCAAGTTGATATATTTGATGTTTGGGGCATGGATTTCATGGGACCATTTGTTAACTCCAATGGCTATAAATATATTTTGGTTGCTGTGGACTATGTGTCAAAGTGGTAGAAGCAATGCCATGCCGAGTTAGTACAACTAATGAATCCAAGCTGATGTTGACTGAGTGCATATTTTCAAGATATGGTGTTCATAGAGTTATTATAACAGATGGTGGAACTCATTTTACTGGACATGAGTTTGCTAAAGCCTTGAAAAAGTTAGGTATTGAGCATCGAATTGGAACAGCCTATCGTCCGCAGGCTAACGGTCAAGCAGAAACCTCTTATAAGCAGTTAAAAGGAATTCTCCAGAAAATTGCTACAAGAGAAGGAAAGGATTGGTCAAACAAGTTGAATGACTCACTTTGGGCTTATGGCAGCATTCAAAACACCAATAGGTATGACACCCTATCAATTCGTCTATGGAAAGACTTGTCATTTGCCTGTGGAGTTAGAACATAAAGCATATTGGGCGATCAAAGAGATGAATTTGGATTTAGACGCTGCCGCTGTGAAAAGAAAGATTCAAATTAGTGAACTCGAGGAAATGCAAGGCCTATGAGAATGCAGCTATCTATAAAGAGAAAACAAAGAAGTGGTATGATAAGAAACTATTGAAAAAGGAATTTCATGAAAGAGATAGAGTGCTACTATTCAATTCAAGATTTCGGTTGTTCGGTAAAGGAAAACTGAAAAATGTTGGTGCTTGATATGACCACCTTTTACCTATCTTTTTACTATCATTTTAGTACGTTTATTGATCATTTGAGCCACTTGGCACCTAACTTTAACCCCATTTCGAAGTATGTTGTGTTTTGAGTGCTATGATGTAGAATCAGGAGAAAACATGACATAAAGGCTCAATTTCACGAAGCACCAACACGAAGCTTGGATTATTCACTCACTTTAGAGAGGGCACTACATTGCAACACAGTTTTGGAGTTCAAGATGATCCTGAATGAGAAAAGTTTGACTTACAAAGTTGTAGATCTCGTCGAGAGCTTTCCGGAACATATATGGATGACCCTATTTGGACTTCGGAGCTAGGAGATATGGGCCCCGCAAGATGTGCTGCGCAGACAAGTCGCTGGTGCCGACCAGCACCGACTTGTGCCGACCGGCACCAGGCCCAAAACGGCCCAAAAAGGCCCAGGAAGGCTGGTTTCGCCCCCTATAAAGAGAAGACCCTATTCTACACGCAGAGGGGTTCGGATTTTGACACTTTCGGCTGCGGAATTAGGGTTAGACAACAGAGAACTTCATCCCGAGCGAAGATCACGGCGTTCCGACGAAAAGTCGTCGCGCGCCGGTCGGCACGAATCCGCGCCGACCGGCACGACGGACTCCGGCGTCCGATTTTCCCCAAATTGTACCAGAGAGTAAGATAGGCCAAGTTAAGGTGTTTTCCATGGCGAAACCTACTCATATCATGGGGTGATTCTCTGTTCTTCCCTCGGTTGATGGGGATCTTTCACTTTGCACTGTGATGGTTAATTGATTACATTTGTTGCTCTATTTCGGTCTATTGCAATGCTTACTTATTGTTTATCTTAGTATTTTGGATGACAGTATTGCAATGGTGCTTTTGTTAGATGATTGCCTTATTAGCCGCTATCGTGACAGGATCGCAGCAAACAGCTTTTGTCTACCTTAGTAACAGCCAGTTAAAGCCTTTACTCAGTTAATTTAATCTTTGCATGCAAGTGAACCTAGACCGTGGGAAGTTCGTCTTAATTCTTGTTTAGCCGTAATCTCTCTCTTTCTTTAGTTTTTTTAATTAGTTCTTTAAACAACCTTTCGCTCAACAATTCACCTTTTGTTAGTAACAAACGTTTAGCTAAATAAGCATCCCACTTGTTCCACGGATTGATAAACCTTGGAATATTCCGAGGGAAAAGCTACAACTGACCCGTGCGCTTGCGGTCATAAAAAGTGCGCGTATCTCGCGCCAACAAAAAGCAAATGGGATGGACCGTATCTTGTGCATAAAGCTCTTCCTTCCGGAGCTGTTGTCATCATGGATATGGAAAGCAAAATAAATACACGGTGAATGGCCAACGACTAAAGGTATATCTTGAACCCGACACTTTTGAGTTAAAGTCATTTGATATATATTATGTGGATTAAGTGATTGGGTGGTCGAGCTTAACGACGTAAAACAAAAGCACTGTTGTTTTTGCTATTTTTCTGTGTGTTTTCTATTTCCTTGATTTTATTGAGTCGTGCGTGGCAAATTTGCCTCTGTGCCGACCGGCGCAACCGCGTGCCGATCGGCACAGGAGAGTCCGTGTCGTTTTCGAGTCAAATTTTTGCCCTTCCTCCAAGACATGCTTCGATGACTTCCAAATTTAAGAGACAGAGTCCGTTTGGATCAAGAGAATTCAGGATATATATGAAGGAGTCGTCTCGGATCTCAGCATCAAACACCGAACGCCGCTGGAGTTCCAACCCTAGAACAGAGAGCAATGCAAGGCGGCGGAATCGGCAGCGGAGGAGACGGTGCCGATCGGCACGGAGGTGGTGCCGACCGGCGCGGCGACGGTGCCGATCGGCGCGACGGCGGACTTTCGCCAATGAGCCCGACTCTACCGTGGGAGCGCGACAGGAACCTTACTCCCACCGATGAAGATCCAATTGTCTGGTCGCACCTGAAGCAACGATGGCTGTACAAGAGTGAAGCGGATGCGATCAATAGAGAGAAGAAGGAGATGGATGAAGCCCTCCGGAAGAAGGTCAGAGAGGTGCTAGTACGCAAAGGTAAATCCAATGTTGATGATAGCACACCAGTCTCCGATAGGTACACAATGGATAGACTTCTCGCTATGGAACGTCCTTTGACATATGATGATCTTATCGCCTTTGAATGAATACTTACTGATAGCGAGAAGGAAGAGTTCGACAGAGATTGCTTTCTGACCATCCATAAGTCTCGGCTTTACGATGGAAGGTCTTCTGATGGTCGTGCCGACCGGCACACAACAGGTGCCGATCGGCACGAGGTGCTTCCACAAGCCCTCAATGATTGGGAAAATTTCCAATAGAGAATGATACACAAGAACACCAGAGGTTTTAGATGTAAGTGTTTTTACTGTCAGAAAGACCAATCAGAGGCAGATTGAGAATTATCTAGCTGATCCTGAATGCATCTCTGCGACTTTCGTCTTTGATGATGGTTTTCCCGTTGCTAAAGGGCGCATGACAGGTACAATGCTAAAATTCAAAGGCGTATTGACAGGTACAATGCTGCAAGGAGAAGAGCGCATAATTTTGCTGATTTAGAGTCATATTTGGCAACAAGAGGCAGCCGTGCCGACCGGCACGATTCTTGTGCCGATCGGCACGACCTCAAGGTTGTGGATTTCATTGAAATAAATGCAGAATCCTCTGATGATGAGCCAGAACCAAAGAGATCAAAGGAAATAGAGGGAGTTCGGCGTTCCGCTCGTCTTTCTTCAAAGCCAAGAATGCGATATACCTCGGAATCGGTGTGCTACGTAGAAACATCTCCTGAGCATGAGCACCCATTAGCTAATCTTGTTGCAAAGGATGAAGTTGAAACAAAGAAGGATTCGGAAGAAGATTCCGAGGAGGAACCAACGGAAGAACAAGAAGAAGACGAAGGAGATGTGCTGGAACATGTTGATAATGAACCAACTAGTGCGGGAGGAGCTACAGGAAGCCTTGCAGGAGCTCAAGGAAGTGCAGGGCCGCGTTATCAAGTAAATGGTGTCTCGTGCCGACCGGCACCAATGCCGTGCCGACCGGCATAGAGAGGATTTAACAGAAATTCGCCTCTGCAAGATGAGTTTCATGATCGTCCTGCCACATGTTGCCTGGTCTGCAGAAGAAACATCGAACGTCTTCAGTATGACATGGAGAGAAGCCATAGGTATCAACGGGACATTGATAGACCGAAGAAGATTACTCCTTTCTCTTGCAGAACATTCGAAGCATCTTTAGCATGTTGAGGAGGCATGCCATTTACGATTAGGTTGGTCTAGTTGTGTTTCTTTTGCAATAGGGACATTGCAAGGTTTGAGTGTGGGGGATTCGCCCTTACACTTCTTAAGGTCGTTTGCTTCGATTTAGTATGGTTTGAGATTTAGTATGGTTTGAGTTAGTGTGTGGAAGTGTTAGACTTTAGAGAGTTTTGAGATGGTGTGCTTAGTTAAGCTTCGAGGTCAAGAATGATTGCACTGTTTTGAATAAAGTTGGTGTTAGTTGTCAAATCGATGCGTTACCCCATATTCTTGATTTTATTTTTGACGATCGTTTTGCCAATCTATTTGAGTTTATTGAATCATCGCTTGGCTTTATATACCAATTTTCTGAAAACCCCTTCTATCATCTTAGTTGAAGCATTTAGCTAAAGATTTGATTTGTGCCTATTACGCTAAGCCAAATGAGATGAGAGAAGCCTACACATAAGCCTTTTGATGAGAAAACATCTTTGTCAACTCTTTGCTCTTGATTACGACTAAGCTAGAAGGGAGAAGTTTCATTTATTCATCTCAGTTTGCTAGCCATCTGTCATCAAATTCTTTCTATCCGAAAACCGATACTTCATCGTTTCTCCCTCCTCCTTGATACAACCTACAAGCAGTGTGAAGTTCAGACAAATTTCGGTTCAAACGTGCTCTGATAGCAGTCTGCAATAAAAAAAAGGGAGAAGAAAAAGAAAAAAAATGAAGAAGGTGCCGACCGGCACTAGTTTGTGCCGATCGGCACAGAAGAAGAAAATAAAGGAAATACGCCAAAAAGAAAGAGAAAAGCGAATATCAGAGAAAGCAGACTGCAGGAAGAGTTAAAATTTTAAAAGGTCTGCATATATACTTCAAGCTTGATCCCATCTTTATTCTATTTCGTTCATTCTCGCTTATTTCCTATCCCCCTTGACCCTTGTGCTTATATTCTGTATTCTCATGATGAAAACTCCCTTTTAGAAGGCATGATTGAGCGAATTGTTGACCTAGTTGCTCTTTCGATTCAATTTGGTTATACTACTTTTCGAGACCAACAATTAAGCCTTATATTATAGAATAGGAGAGGGAAGGAGACACATTTGAGCGATTGAGTGACATCTGAAGCTTTTTGCATTTATCCTACGTGATATGAAGGGAGACAAAAAAAATATTTGCTTGAGATAAGCCTTGTGATTGATTTGGTTGACTCAAGTTTTGAGGTGAAATTGTTTTCAAAATTGAGAGAAAGTCTTGTGGAGGAATAATAATTCGATGAGATGATTGACAATAGCTAAGTTGAAGATTTGTGAAAGTTTTTGCTTCTTAGCATGATGAAAGCACGGTGATGATTTTCTTGATTTGTATTGCTCGAGGACTAGCAATGATTTGAGTGCGGGGAACTGTTGGCGCTTTCTACGTACCCATTTTATATGACAAATATGGTGTTTTTAATACTTTATTATGTCATTATTGCTAACAATTGACTCTATTATTATATATATTCGTAGTTTCTATGTATTTGGAAGGATTTGCAGAGAACAGGTGAAAATAGGGAGACTACGAATAAAGAGCTACCGGAGGCTCGAGGAACGAAGAATTTGTGCCGACCAGCACAACCAGGGTTAACCCCAAACCAGTATTTGTGCCGACCGGCACAACCAGGGTTAAGCCCAAACACGAAGCCCACTCGGAGAAGATGAAGCTCAGAAGAAATATTAGAGTCGGAGTCGGTGAGATCCAGCCCACAATCAAGAGGAACTATAAAGATAAGATCTTGGTCGCGAAACAGAGGGAGGGAGCGAACAGATAGAAGTTTTGACCTAAGTTGAAAGTTGTGGCAGCGAAGAGGGCGATCACCGATCATCATTACCAAAAAGGAAGATCGTGCCGACCGGCACGCTACCTTGCCGATCTGCACTTGTGCATCCACGCCAAAATCCCGTGTTCTATTGTAAACATGATCATGTGTTGCAGTATGATGCGTGAGTAGATCTCATATTCTCTCCGTGGCGAGGGAGATCTGGTTATGTAACTCTCTCACTTACAATACTCTTTTGAGCGTTCAGTCTATGTGATGCGTTTATTCCGTATCTGATCAATACATGAATTCATTAGTGTAACTGTCCGGACGGTTATGCTATCAATTATCACATAGTGCAAGAAACTAGTGGGGAGCTATTAACCCTTGTCGTGACAGAATCGGGCGAACGAAACCACATTGTCTTGTAGAATACTAAACTTATCAATTGAACAATAACCCGAGTTGCATGCCAGTATCCCAAACCATAGGAGAGAATCCCTTTTATAACCTTGTTACAACCGCAAGCTCTTTCACCTCTAGTCGTTAATCATCCTTTTCACATACACCTTTGCTATTATTAATTTAGTAGTTTAGATAATAGTTTAAGTCCCGCTTGTTCTCTGTGGTTCGATATTAAACCTTGAAATACTCTAAGGGAAAGTGCTACAACTGTACACCGTCCACTTGCGGTATATAAGTTAGGTGCGTACAAACGACCAACATATATCAAAGACTTTTTCTGTGAAACACACTACAGACTCAGACACTCATATACACACATACACACTCACTCTTATCAAAGTTTGGCTCGCACACGAGTGTTCATCTTTTTATGTTATGGGGTTGCATATAATAACCTTATTTACAGAGTTGAACCAGGACGGCTCGAAATGTGGAACAAGCAGAGAAAATTGGCTTTTGTCAAGTGTGATAGATACAATATGGAAACATATATACGGAGGAGAGCCGGCTAAATAACACATATATAGATTAAATGGCGTCGATTGTCCTGTAATGAGAATCAATACCCTAAACCCTGGACCACTCGTGTAACATCCCAGGCCCGAAATACGGCTCCAAACCACTCGCACGTTGAGCGATTCCACCTCACAACAACAACTCTTACGCTTTCATCCTTGCTTTGCGTAAATGGGTTAACCCGGTTGCTACTGCATTTCAGTCCCTGGCTATTTAAGTTGGTCTTGCTCTACCTAGACTTTCCATATGGGACTAAACCTCACATACTATAATAGTATTCAGCCAACTCACTAAAGCATGCTTGAGCCTCATTTTCTCTTGGGCAGGGCCAGAATTTCACAATCCTCTCCACTTAGAACTCAACGTCCTCGTCGGTCTTCTCTGTAACGTCCCGCTCCCCGAGGCGGGCCCGTATACACCTGACAGCTCTCTAGGATCTCATGACTACCCTCACAGACCAACACAAGTCTTTTCTGCACACTTTGTCCTCACTCGTACGCACCCGAGAAGAACTTTCCGGTCGGTCACCCATCCCGAAATTGCTCCAGGCCAAGCATGCTTAACCTTAAAGTTCTTTCGAGATGAGCTTCCGAAAAAGAAGTTGCAACTTGTTGGCATGAGTATTCTATCAATCCTATTAAGCATTGGGCAGGATGTCACATACTCACCTCCTTAGAAGACTGACATCCTCATCGGTCAACCCCAAGCCAGGAACGTACCCTCTTGACCACGTCCATGTGTCCAATGCCAACGTATGTGCCATGCTGTGTGACCACTATGGGCCCACTTTAGGATCTCATGACTGCCCTCACAGACCAACACAAGTCTTTTCTGCGCACTTTGTCCTCACTCATGCGCACCCGAGAAGAACTTCTCGGTCGGTCACCCATCCCGAAATTGCTCTAGGCCAAGCACGCTTAACCTCGGAGTTCTTTTGAGATGAGCTTCCAGGAAAAAAAGTTGCAACTTGTTGGTACGAGTATTCTATCAATCCTATTAAGCCTTGTGCCAGGATGTCACAACTCGACACCTATGTGTCAACATCCATTCAAGACAGCCAACAATTAGCAACATTCAACCAATATGTGAGCGATTTCGGCACTCCTCAGTATACATTTCAACACCTAAGATCAATGTGCACACCGCTAGACCACAATTGTAACCACCATCCTCACAAGATACAACACATAGAGTAATTTTTAAGTGTTATTATAGGTCTTCATCCATTTCAATTTCAACAAACGGGAGGGTTCAAACTATTTAGCTCTCATGCCAACATTAAGCACTAGCCAAGGAATGTATCATAATAGTTTGATCTTTGACATGAGAGTGAAAAGCAACGGTTTTTTTTTAGAAAAAGACCAATGATGCTCATCTCACATACACCTAGAAGAAGCACAACCAACTAGCCAATTGATCAAATCTTCCTGTCCATTGAGTAAATATACTCAATCCCCCCCCCCCCCCCCCCCTGTCCCATCGAGTAAATGTTCTCATCACTTGTGTGCCTCTTTCTGCCGCCACTCCCCAAAGTCGTCCGATGCTTCTTCCACCCCTCCCCCAGCCGACCCTTTGCTGGAGATACCGCCTCGAACCCCGCCGCCCCACACCCAACTCCCTGCCCCTTCTCCAACCTTGCACTGCTTAGTGCGCCATGGCTGGCGGCACGTCCTGTGTAGACGCAGCGGGGGTGGCGGCCATGGCTGCGGCATCACCATCATGTTCACTGTGCTGCCTATCCCCGCTCGCCATCGACCCCCAACCTCGCCCGCTGTTGACCGGCATCTCCTGCAGCCCACCTCGACGTGCGCCGCCATGGACGAGGACTTGGCGCAGCACGCCGGCGCGTCCCAGTGCAGCAGGACAGGATGATGGCGGGGAGTCATTTAGGTCCCTCTAGTTATATTGGCATCCCTTAACTTGTCAGTCTGTGTCACTTAGGTCAACTAAGCTCAAATGAACCCGATCTTCGTTCAATATCTTCATTCTGAGTGAATTCTATCGCTACCAGATAAAGGGTTGTTCTTTTGTTAATATCCTCTTAAATCTTTTAACTTTTTATATGTTCATCTCAAATTAGACTTTTAATATACTTTTAGATGTGGGTAATATTTCTCTAGTAGGTGTAAGTTACCCGGTATGATAGAGGGTCGATTTTTAGACTTTGACAAGAGTTAGGGGGCTAATATGGACTTATTTTTCTTTAAAAAGAAACAAAAGTCATGTTTCCCTGCATCATGTGTGTACGAGGAGTATAATGTGGGAGCGTACATGTGATATCTAAAATGTAACTACTGACGAAGAGTAATAAGGGCTAGTACAATATAAGAAATATTAATTATGATGGTAAATATTTACACCGCTCAAAAGTATATGTGAAAATAAAGTTTGCGATGAACATGTAAAAGCTAAGTAGATGGACCTAACACAGTCGGACAAGTTTAGGGATGTCAAAATAAGTAGTAGAACTCAAATGACATAACAGAACAAGTTTAAGGATGCTAAATTGGCATTTCCCAAATAGAGGGACCTAAGTGACATAGCTGGACAAGTTTAAGGACCGGTTGTGCACCATTATTTTTTATTCAATGTGTTGTGACCCGAAAAATTAGATATAAAAGTTTGAGTAAACTGACCTTTACTCAACCAAATTTTACTTTTGTGGGATGCTAGAATGATACACATGAAATTGATTAAAGGAAGAAAACATGCAGCCCGCGAGGCCCCCGTCCCATAGGAGAAACTGCCGGCGCCACTGTGTGGCCTGAGGCTGAGAAGGTATTTGGTTGCTAGCTACATTTTGCCACACTTTACTTTAGACAAGTTTGATCAAATAGCAAGTGTTTGGTTAGCAACAAACTTTAGTCAATATTCTTTTGGGCTCTACATTGTCATAGAGTGAAAAAGTATGGCAAGATTTCTTTAAGCATGGCAAAGTGTGGTTTCCAGTTTTCTTGCCACATTTTTCTTGGCTTACCACATTTGGTTAATACCAACCTCCATTTAGTTTCTCCATTTCGTTTTACCTGGCACTGGCTAGTTACTGTAGCAACTTTGACCGACCGTCTTTTTTTACAAATTCGTCATCGATGCCTAAAACTTTCTTATCAATAGAATTATTGCTAAACATATTTTAACAACATTGCGCACTTTGAAGTATTCATTAAAATTTTGTAGAAAAAACGGTCGGTCAAAGTTGCTACAGTAACTAGCCAGTGACAAGTAAAACGAAATGGAGGTTGGTATTAAATGTGGTATTGACTAACAACCAAACTTTATGTGAGTAACCGTAGAGGAGCAAAGAAAAAAAAAATGAAAGTAATAGCAAAAGAAAGTGAACAAACTACGGCCGGTCTTTGCAGAGCGGACGAGAGTCAAAAGAGTTCTGAAAAAGACTGCACAGCCTGCCTGCAATCCGCGGATTTTTCTAGCGCCCCGTTGAATTCAGTCCGGAGCCACGGACCGGTTACCATCTTTTCAGTTTCACCAACCAATCCACGACCATTACTCCGTCTCCGACCTCTCGCCATACTCGGCTCGAGCCGAGATGGGAGGTGCCTCGTCCACGCCTGCGCCGGTGCTCCCACCGGACGACGTCATCCTGGAGATCCTCCTTCGTGTCCCGCCGGAGCCTGTCTACCTCCTCCGCGCCTCCCTCGTCTGCAAGAAGTGGCGCCGCCTCGTCCGTGACCCCGCCTTCCTCCGCCGCTACAGGGCCCACCATCGCCACGCTGCGCCCCTGGTCGGCTTCTTCTATGGAGATGGATCCTTCGTTCCTGCCGGCGAGCAACCCGACCGCGTGGCCGCCGGACATTTCTCCCAGCTGAGCGGTGTCGGCCGCTGGCAGATCTTGGGCTCCCGCCACGGCCGCGTCCTCCTCGCCACCACGGATGGGGATGGGTGGGAACATGGTGAAGAAATGCGCGTTCAGGTGAGTTATCAGAAAGAACAGGCTGAAGAAATGGAGCTGCTTGTCTGGGACCCGATGACCGGCCGCCGGATCTACTTCCCGCCGCCGCGGCAGCTGATGTACCCCACGGCCAACTTCCAGTCCTACTTCAGGAGCAACCGACCGGAAGTGGAGGCTCCTTGCGTTCGGGCTGCCTTGATCTGCGACCACGACGGCGACGGCGGCGAGCACTGCTGCCATTCGAGACCTTTCCGCGTCGCCATCATGTTCCAAAAACATGGCTTCCTATTCGCTAGTGTCTACTCGTCGCAGACCGGCGCGTGGGGCGCTATGATGCCGGCGTATGGCGAATGGTGCATGCGACATCACTGGAAACGCAACAATGTCCTCGTGGGTAATGTGATCTACTGGCCGGAGGACCGCAGTGGCTGCATGTTTGGATATGATCTGAACACCAAGGACCGCAGCGACACCATGTTTGGATATGATCCCGACACCAGCGGTATACAGGGTGTCCGGGGTTTCCCTGATCTGATGAGACACAGATACTCATACTCTCTGGAGGATTCCGATCCGTATGCTTGCTTCCAATTGTTCAAGTCAGGTGATGGCCAAATCGGCATCGCCGTTGTGAAGGGATCCCGCCTCATTCTTTTTGCCCCTAAAGCAGGCTCAAAGGACATTCCTGCGTGGTCGGAGTACCAAGATCTTGACCTTGATGGGCTACTTGCCCCACCAATGGGTTCGTTCCAACCACCAGTGAAGAAGAGACCAGTCGGGTTCGATGAGGAGGGGAACACGATTTTTCTGGAGACTACAGAGGGTGTCGTTGCGCTGCACCTCGAATCCTTGAAGGTGAACAAGGTCATTGACGCAGGCATGTTGCGGCCATACAGGAATGTTGACTACAATACTATGATCCCCTACATGAGTTTCTTCGTCCCAGGTTCTATATTATTACCGTGTGTTCATGAACTTCGCTTTCACTATGCATGCTATGATATTCATGGTAGTAAATATGATGTCTGTCAGTGTTTCCTTGTTGCACTGAACTATTGCTTCTAGTTACCAGGAGTAGCACTATTCTCTACAGAAACTGACACTAATCCAATGTAAATGATATTTCTGCTCAATCCTGATTGCGGTTTGTTTTCTCCAAAATGTGGAGGCGCACATGTCACATGTCTAAATGATTGCTGAATGTTTATGCAACTAACTATTCCTGTTGCCATTTGAACTATTCCTTTTAACCACAACCCTGTTGCTGCATCTCAAGAATAAGGATTAACATTGTAAACCCACCCTTGTTTTGCTTTAACAATATATTTAGTGTACTATATATGTTTCTCCTATCAGTTACAAAGAATCTTACAGAGCATTTGCATCTTCTTAATTTAAGGCAGTACAGCAAAACCTGAAAAATGCAACGTTGTGAAGCTGCCAGTTCACTGCTTGAATTAATTTCAGTCTTGAACCTCGTTACACACTGATTGTATTTTTGCTTCGCGTTGCCTGATGATTATCTCTCATTTTTCAAAATGTTTCTTGACATGGCAGGTGATAGTGTTGGAGATGGTGGAGCAAATGACGGGGCTGCAGAGCAGATGATGTGATCTAAATTTCAGGTTCTTCATGGAATGCATCTTATTTTTCTCAAAATACGCTAAATGACCAGTTGTTATGTGTTCTGCATGCGTTTAGCTGTCTTCTGTATATATTCCCTGCTATCTGATCCCTGAGATCATAGTGATTCTTCTCGTTACATAATTCAGTAGCTTTTCTGTAGTTATGTTTTTGATTGTATCTTTTCTTTTCATGCTTTGGAGTAGAATGCACATTCTGGCTCAGCGTAAATGGATCTTCACCTTACTCAAAAGCATTGATTAGAGGGTGAGACGAGGATGTCTCATATAGATCGTGGACCTGTTTATTTTCTGTTTTGCCTCTATTATGGGTGGACTTCGCTATCTTAAGTAGTTTCCATTTAACTGCTTGGATTTTATGTTTATTTGTTGTTATGCGCACTTATCAAAAAACTTTCTTTGCAAAACAGACAGCTCCGATGGAGATGGTGATGCAAATGATGGAGCTCAATATCAGCTTATGGGAACTAGACATTTTTTAGAATGCTAAGCTCTGCTTGCTACATATGTGTTGAACGATGAGGCATGCTGTGTCATGCACCTAACATTGCTTTTAGTAGCTAGTGACTTTAAGAATCTAGTTTTGTAGTATTGTCGGAAAGCTGTTCAGATCGCCATGTTATGTTTTATACATTCAACATAGCAAGTGTCATTTCAACGTAGATCGCCATCTGAAACCGTAAAAAATAATAGTTGTTGAGACATTTATGTGTGCTCATTTCAGCATCTTCCATGGTTCCTTCTTCAGCTAAAGTGTTTTGTTGTATTTTGTGTTCAAGTCGATTGTTCTCACAGGAAAAAAGTGGGTGCCTTTATCTAATACCAGTTATGCATATTTTGATGTGCAAAATCTCACCTACTGTTTTTGTTGTACCTTTTTTGCCTACTGAATTATACAAATGATGAATCTGAATATCTCCAGGGTCAGCAATATATTCATTCTTCTGTTTCACAGAATGTTTGGACTTGCTCTTGTATCGGGATGGTTTCGGATATTCGGTCTTATGTTGCAACTGCGGCAGTTCTGCTTACTTGATTGCATGGTTAACACTATCGTTTTAGCAATAGTTTTAATCGTGCAATATTCTATTCACCAGAAATATTTTGAAGATGATATACGAATGTTCAGATTCCGAAGGATTCTGATTGCCATCCTTTATTTTTTGGTGTGCCACTAGCCTGGCAGAGAAATGGTAATGCAGGTACCAATTCTTTCACCATCTACTGGAGTCAAAGTGGCAAGCCTACATGCATGAAATCGAGTTCTATTTTCTGCGGTGCCCAATTCCTATTACAATTCTATTAAAGGAAAAAAAATTGCAAATGTTGACTTCTCATACCTGCGTTTAGGCTCGTGCGTCAATCTTTCAGGTTATGGGACTGAAATATTTCAAGAGTGAATCCTGGTGAAGCGCATCTTTAACAGGGATCGGGGAGTTACAGATGTTACAATCATCTTTAGGTTAAAAACTATCTGCGAATATAGAGTAACAACAGTAATTAAAGAAACGCTGCACCCAGGCCAGGAAGAAGCATACGGATGATCAGTAACCAGAGGCTGAGTGGTGGCGTGCTCCACTTTCGAGTACAGCAAAGAGTGACAGTAGCTGGTCTGTAGACCAAGGCCGACGACGATGATGGACGTGAATCAATGGCGTGACATGTCATCATTTCTTTAATTCATTGCAAATGAAAGAGCTACTTAAAGCGTCTCGAAAGAGCTACTCAAATGAAAGCAGCTGCCAATTCACTTCTTGAATTGAATTAGTCATGTCTAACCTTGTTACATCCTGATTGTATTTCTTTGTTTTGCTCGATGGTTAGCTCTCATTATCAAAATTTCTCTTGATATGATAGGCGTGGCTGTGGCGGAGACAATGGTGTAAACGGAGGAGCTAGTGGACAGTAGCAGTGATTGACATTATAGGTTCATTATACTTGGAATGCTGCTTGTTTTTTTCCCACAAAGATGATAAGCTATTATGCGTATGCATCTACTAGCCCGTGGCCAGTGCCTCCAAATTGTTCTATACCAGTATTTTCCACAAATGTGTCGATGAATCAATATGCTGTGTTATGCACCTAGGCTCTTTTATTGAATCTAATAGTGGCTTTGGTATGAATTAATTGCTAAGTCCACAGGATTGCTCCAATTAAATAATGTTTTTTGTTTGAAAATTTCCATCCATTTATCTTCTTTTATCCTAGGTGTAGGATGGAAATTCGTGCGTCATCATGCTTGGATCATTATCTAGCTAAAGGTGATCAGGCCCCTACAAGATTATATTTTGATTTAACGAAAAATTCTCTTGATTGGAGCTAGTGTCTTAAAGCTTTACTATAGTCGCATTTTGTCACAATTATGATCTTGGATCTAATTCG
This sequence comes from Eragrostis nindensis, assembly GCA_012490785.1. NCBI lineage: Eukaryota > Viridiplantae > Streptophyta > Magnoliopsida > Poales > Poaceae > Eragrostis > Eragrostis nindensis. The sequence goes on from JAAXCT010000126.1 coordinate 590,499, forward strand.
TCCCCCTATTTTCTGTAATGTGGTGTTGTCTTATTAGTCGCCTACTTGCCTGGTGCTGATGATTCATTAACCGTAGGACTGTGGTCAGAGTAGAAATAATAACTCTGACTGTTTATACTTGGGGGCTTAAATCGGCAGTCTTGGCATGTTTTCATCTCACAAGGGAAATAGCAGGGAACTCTATGTGGTGCATAGCTTCGCACCCCGTATCATATTTCCAAATTAGCATGTGTTCTCTTCTTGCATCAATGCATTGTACTACTGGTACTCTGGCTTGACATTCTGTATCTCGGTCAGTCTTTGTGTTTTAGAAGGAACATAAGATTTTTGGAGAAGTTCAGCAGGACTTGCAGTACTTTGAAACTACATTTCAATTTGAGTTAGTGGTTAAGGGAATGTATGGATCTTATATTAAGTATTTTAGTTGTATAAGTCTTAAACAACTGGTTTCTTGAAGTTTCAAGGTAAGTTGCTTGAGTTTCTAGTTGCAGAATCTTCTAACATTTAATTTTACGTTCCTAAGTTTGACTTTGAGTTCCTTATTGCAAACAAGCCAAGAAGTTCCTTGGTGTTACTTATGTTCCTTATACCACAGGAGCAGGGAGGAACCATTATTATTTTTGGCTTATAAAATCCTCTTATGCATTCCATTTGTAGGAAATATACAACTTCAGCAGTCAATACTGGTTATTTTAAAACCTCGACCTGCCGGGGGAAGACCGCCCCCAACGGCATTTAATTAAGGAGAATAACCTCTGACGCAGGTCGAGAAAACCCCGAACCCCCTCCCCGATCCTACACAGGGACTCAGCTGGCCGTTGTGAGCTCCGGCGCGAGTCTTTACCATGTGCTTTGACCCGGGGAGGACGAGGGGATTTTTTTACTCTGCACTGCAGCGCGGCATATTTCAGCCACATGGGCTACAGTGCGCGCGCGGCAGGAGCTCGCTACAGTGCCACGCGCGGGTGCCGCAGCGGGGGATCGAACCCCGGTCGACAGGAGCTCACGCTCCCGGAGCCCTCTGGCTCTGACCAGTCGGGCTGCCCCCGCGTTGGCAATACTGGTTATTTTAAAGGTATACAGGATGTGTTTTGTTCAGTTCATTATCTAGTAATTTTTTTAATTTATGAATATGGTGTGAAATGTTAATCCTTTGTCAGTTATTTTGAATCAAAGCCTTTCTACAACAAGAAAATAATAATATCGTTCTTATATTTTGTTTTCTGGTTGGTTTTGTCTAGTTTGTTCATCAAGCAGGGTGTGAATGGCACAAAAGCAGTTTATCGTCATTTACATTTGCTTATGGGTTATGAATTGCATTGACATATGCATAAGCTGCTACACAATCAGGGTTAATGGTTGCTCGATCACTTTCGCCTGAGAATGTGATAAACAAGTTTTCAGAAGGCCCACTGCTCTGAGAAATCTGGGATTGGTCATAAATTATTCCTAAAGATTTTTTTACAAGTTTAGTACTGCACGTGGTTAAGCTTTTCTCTTGATGTTGGAGCTAGTGCCAGTTCAATTTGCCGCATTAGTTTAGGCAGCTATATTCTTTTATTTATCACGTTCCCCTTGTTTGTTCGTCCTTTAGCACTGGTCGGGTTTCTTTTTCATTCCTATAGTTCGTAATATCATCATTTTCTGTTCCTATGCAATTTGTAGACAGAGCTCAAAATGTCCAGTATTTTCATAGGACAAAGCTGGTTTCTGTGGTTGGTTTTAAACTTAGGCCAATCTCAGTGGGAGTTTCAAAGAGAGTTTCATAAGCATTAAATATATGGCACATCAGCAACTTTATGAGGAAAGAGGGACTAGAGTTTCATTAGAATAGAGAGGATTTCATCCCAATAAAACCCAACTGGCTCGGTTACCAAATTTTTTATCTTGATAACACTGCAGTGAAACCATGCACTGATATTGGCCTTATGACACCAATCGTTTTTGCCCGGTCGCCGCGCCCGCAGGAACCAGCACCGGGTCCCCCGCCGGCCAAAAGTACGAGGCCGTGCCGTACGCGAGAACCAGATCGTCGTCTCCTGCAATCCCCAGGTCACCGCTGCCCGCAAGTTTTCTTTTTTTTTCGAAGGAAAGAGATATATTGATTATCCAAGGAACTTTACAGAAAAGACCCTGGAAGTCTTACAAATTACAACCTTATCCCTAACCCTAACCAAACCTGGATGGATCTCAGATCCGCCGCCGCCGCCGTACGCCGGAGACCGCCGGAGCCCTCCCTTTTCTTCCTCCAACTTCGTCGCGAGCACTCTTTGAAAGATAAGCCAGAGGAGACAGCAGCTCAACCTTCTTTGAGCCACATGAGCAAAAGCTGAACGAGCTAGGGCCGCTGGCGAGCAAAGGGGAGAGGAGGGGCATGAACCCGACGAGAAGGCCATCACCGCCGTCCGCCACCGCCGACCGAAGAGAGACACCATCACAAAGCTCCTGTACAAGAGGCCACAGATCCACCACCGACGCCGGAGCACCGCATCGATGAGACGAGGACGAACCTGAGCCACAAAATCCAGCGCCGCCGTCAACGCCGTCGCCTCGTCGACGTCGGCTGGAAAGGAAGCCACCCCCCTCGCTGGAACACGAAGAGGAGGCACCCTCGAGCAATCCGCGCCGGAGAAGAAAGGGAAACCAACAGAGCCGAAGCAGATCCACCTCGACCCCATCATCTTCTTCCACCGGCCGGCACCCGAAGGGAAAAGACCGTCGCCGAGCTGCCGGCTCCGGCCAAAACTACCCTAACCCTAATCTAACCTAACCCTAAGGAGAGAGGGAGGGTGGAAAAGGGAGGGAAAGGTGGCCGGACGGCGATTCCCCAGCTCTTCCCACTCTCCGGAGCAACGCGGCCACCGGAGAGGAGGGAGAGCCGACGGAATCGCCGCCGGAGAAGGACCTCGCCTCGGATTCGCCCTCTCGCTACTGTAGCTGGGGAGGACGGTTCGAGAGAGGAGCACCGCTGTAACCACGTGGAGGCTTTGCTTTGGTGTTGCCTCCCGGAAATCGGACCGCTGCCCGCAAGTTTAGTTTGCCCTCTACTCTTTTTAGTTTGTTCGTTTCATACAAGCAAGATTAGATAAGGGAACTTTGCAAAAGCGCTTTTATAAATCACCCCTTTCACCTCTTCTGAGCTTGCAAATCATTTCTCCCACCTCTCCTGAGCGTCTCCTTAGATTACCATCGTGTGGCTCAGATTGAAGTTTCCATAGTTTGCACAGAGAGGTTGATTTCTACCATATACGTCCCCATTAGATGATTTGTGTCTTGTTGGCATGACACACTGTCTATTTGGTCACGATTTTCTCTTTTGATCCACGTGAAAGAAAAATCTATCCAAATATGTTCTAAGGTAGAGAGACCGAACCCAAACAAATGGCTAAATAGTTAGGAATGATTATGTTTCAGGCTGATCTATCCAAATATGTTCTAAGGTAGAGAAACCGAACCCGAACAAATGGCTAAATAGTTAGGAATGATTATGTTTCAGGCTGAAAAATGTTTCTAACAAGAAATGTTTCTCGGAGACTTTGAACCGTACCTGCATTCCTGCAACCTTCTACATTGTCGTTCCAAAGCTTCTACAGCTGCTTCGCCACCGTGATATTTTGGTGATCGCAAACAAAATTATCTTGTCACATTTTGAAAAAAGAGAAATTGTAGAGTGCTGTAAAATTCGTCTGAGAATGTATATTAATTCAATTCTGAGGTCACTCAACAACGTTTCGACTGCCAAAACCCAAAATCCCCATCCTCGCGGCTTCTGCTCGCTCAAGAGTCAAGAAATCCCCACCTCTCACTGCCCTCCGCTTCTCTCGCCGCCGACATTACGCCGAACCACACGGTGCGCGCAGTAGCGCACGAGCGAGATGGCCGGCATTCCGGCGCCACCTACGGCGGAGGACCTCACCGCCGGGGAGATCTTCCTCCGCCTCGTGCCGGAGGACCTCGTCCACGAAATCTTCCTCCGCCTCCCGCCGCACCCCGCCTGCTTCCACCGTGTCTCCCTCGTCTGCAAGCACTGGCGCCGCCTCATCCGTGACCCGGGCTTCCTCCGCCGCTTCCGCGCACGCCACCGCCACACAGCTCCTGTTATTGGCTTCTTTGGTGAGGATGCGAGCTTCGTTCCCGCCGGCGAGCCGCCGGACCGCGTCACCGTCGCGCCGTTCTGCCTCCGCCGCGAGAACTGGCGGGTCCTCGGCTGCCGCCACGGTCGCGTCGTCCTCGGTAGCGCTTACCGCCGGAGCGCCGACGGCCGTAGCACTTACCGACCGCTGCAGCTGGCCGTCTGGGATCCGACTGGCCGTAGCCCCCTGAGCATGTTTCTGGGGCCCCGGCACCAGCAGATCCCAGATGGCCGCGTCCGCTTACCAATCCATGGATCCTTGATCTGCGGCTCCGGCGTCCGCGACCACGACAGCCAAGGTGAAGACTGCCGCTCGAGGCCTTACCGTGTTGTCCTCTTGTTCTACGGCTCTATCTCCATGTTCGCCGGAGTTTACTCTTCGTCAGAGGCCTCGTGGTGCGAACTAGTTTCCTCGGCCATTCCACCTGATCTTTTTGATGGCACCCAGCCTGGAATCCTGGTTGGAAATGCAATGTACTGGTTGTCGCCTAACGAGAGCAAGATCCTTGAATATGATCTTGACAACAACCAGTTGCATCTCATCGAGAGTTTACCTATAGATTCACATGGTCCATACGATTTCTACCAAATCGTGAACGCAACTGACGGGTTCCAGTGGCCTGACAGGCTCGGTGTTGCCGCCATGAGAGGATCCTACCTCCATCTGTTTGCAAGCATTATCTATTCAGAGGGCACCACGGCTTGGTTGCATTTCAGAGTTGTTGAGGTTGACACGCTTCAGCACCTTTCACCGCTGGTGAAGCCGCTACTGATATCCGATGAGGATAGGCACACCATTTTTCTAGAGACTGTAAATGGAGTCTTTGCACTTCATCTTGAATCCATGGAGGTGAAAAAGGTACTGGCATGTGATCAGGCACTTAGCACAATGATCGCCTACAGGAGTTTTTACATCGCAGGTATTACATTATCTTTCAGTGCCTACAATAATTTTAATGTTATGTTGTTCTTCAAACCTGGATGTTTGACAATGGCTACTATCATTCCTATGTGTTGATGCCTTGTCAAGAAAATGGAGTAGTAGCACTATTTACTTAAAACTGGGTGGCTAGTGTACATAACACTCTGCAGCTTTTATTAACACAAGGATGAATGATATTACAACATATCCACAATTTGATTGCAAAATCATATTTAATTTTGCATTAGTCATACTTTTTTTTCTTGGAAAACGTTAGTAATACCTCTGAAGTATAAAATATAATAGCCACAATGAACATTATCAATCATTGGTATGTTCATTTACAGCAACAATCTATAGGGCTGAAAACGGTACGGTGAAATCCCGTACCGTCCGGCTACCGGTCCCAGATTTTTCCGATCGTTTTCGTATTGCCGGGATAAAAACGGGACGGTACGGAAACGGGACGAAAAAAACGGTATACGGGAACGGAAACGGATTGGCATTTTTCCGTCCGTTTAAGCGGGATCCAGGCGGTAACATCCCGAATTTAATCCCGTTTAAGCAGAATACGGTATTCATCCACAGACTAAACCCTTGACCCGTGAAGCCCAGACCAAACACTACCTAACCTGATGCAGTTGGGGCATGGTTTAGATTGCACCTCGTGCCACCGCTGTGCACTGCCTTGCGAGCATAAGGCACGCCTAGTCCATACCAATCGTGCAACCTGCCTCGTTCTTAGAATTTTGCAAGAGAACAGCGAACCTGATGTACAATTGATTAATTAGATGTACTCGTCCTTACACTTCAGACCAGCTTGGCATCATTATTTTTCACTGTGTCATTAGCATCTGATTGATTGTTTCATCTATGTACAGATCGATTGATTGATGTCATGTTGTTCATATATATGTTGTTATGTTGGGTCGATGTTCCCGCCTTATTTCCTGTTACCGACCGATTCCGGTATATACTGTCCGAATTGGTTCGTTTCCGAACGACCGAAACTATCCCGATCGTTTCCGTTACCGGCTTTCCCGTTTTCGTTTCCGTCCGGTGATGTAAATGTGGAAGTGGAAACGGTTGAGCTGTTTTCCGACCGTTTCCGTCCGTTTTCAGCAACAATCTAGACCTTTGTCCTACAAGTAGTTTTCAGTTCATTGCTTAAATGTACTACTTTCACATTTGTAACTTTTTTATGCGCTGACCGTGTTTGTTTTTGTGTTGCTACTTCTGATTTATTGAAATCTTTTGTTATGGCAGGTGAAAGGGCCGTTGATAAGGATTGGACTCTTTTGGGTAAGCGTACCGCCGAGGGTGATCGGGTGGTAACGACTTGGGGAGTAGAAAGCGCTAAAATAAATCACAGCATGGAAAAAGGTATTCATGAAAACAAGTGAACCTTACTTGATATCAAAGCAATCTAAGCAAACATTTAGGGCTGAAGGCTTAACTTTAAGCCAACTGCTGGGATGTTATTGGGTATTCTTGATATGTTGTTTGATGCTCAGCAGCGGATTTGATTGATGCCATTTGTTTTTCTTTAATGCTTGCTTCATTTTATTGTAAATGTGTTTAATGATGTATAGGGCTAAAGATGCAGTCATGCATCTGCCATAGATTCTGCTGCCAGTGCCTTAAAATCGAATATCAGTGTGGTTCACAATGATTTCAAGTGATCAATATGCTCAGCGATGCATTTGGCATTGTTCTGCTAGTGTCGTAAAACTTTCATGAATTATTAACTATTATCTTCTATGCGTGGCTTGTTATGATTACATCTCTAATACCACATTAATTTCTCTAGTTAAATTGGTAACCTCATTATTTACCCTTTCATGCTTCAAAGAGTGCTATATGTAGCTATTCATGTGTGCATCCTTTCCTTACTCTAAACTTGTGACCTGGGAATGATATGAATACTATACAGGTGGTTAAAAGGCCCTAATATTTTCTTTCTCTATCCGTAACTACTCCCTCTGTCCCAAAAAGAATGACATTCTAGTTTTCCCTAAGTCAAACTTTTCTTAGGCTTGATATAGAGAATAATATTGACCTTTATGACAGCAAATGGGCTTAAGATGAAATTTTATTTTTATGATGAATCTTATGATACTTATTCGGTACCATAAATATTGGTACTCTTATAGAAATTTGGGCAAACTTAAAATGCTTTGACTTAGGACAAAGCTAGAATGTCATTCTTTTTTAACAGAGGTAGTATCATTTAACTGCTTTGATTTCATATTTTCCTATGTGTAATCTTGGTGTACATCACAGATTGTAGCTCCTGATGGTTAGTGCTAAATTCCAAATTTTATTCAAGATGACAGGTGGCTTAGTTGGAGCTGATAATATAAGCAGATCAAGAGGTGATTGATGGTAGTTCTGCATGAAAAATTTCTGAAAGCTACTTGCTTTTGTTGGGAAGGTGACAAACGATGAAGAATGCTCTTCTCTGTGTCCGGCATTGCTTTTAGTATCTGGTGTCTTAAAATTAAACTTTCCTGTAGTAGTATCTGTCACAAAGATGATTAATTACCAGTATGCTTCTATTTGGCATTGCTATTGCTGGTGTCTTGAATCTTCCCCAGACATTCTGTTGCTACCTTCTTGTGTGGCTTGATGCGTTACAGCAGTCTCGAGGTATTCATACCTTTCGTCTATTTCTTTTTCTAGTATGGCATAATTTACCAAATGTAGCTCGATAACTTTTCATCTTTTGATTGTTTTACTCTTTGCTCCCTAAATGGCGATCTGGGGATGTATGTTCTTACATGTATATTCACATGTTGTGCTTTCAAATATTTTAAGTGCATACTGTGTGCAAACGGTCTTGCTTTTCTTCGAAGTGATAGCTAGTAAAGGCGTGTTTGGCATGGCAGAGCAACTCCACTCTAGAGCTGCTCTACTATGGAGTTAGAGTTGTACGGGGTGGTGTTTAGCTAGAAGGTTCTCTTTAGGTCCAGAATAAATGATTTTGGAGGTCGATTGCTATTTTTGCCCTCAATGATACGCCCTCAAGTACAACCAGCGCTGGAAGCAAAAGCAGCGCGGCCGGGGCTTTCAGCTCCTTCAGATTTCAGAGGCCGTTGTAGCTTTCATCGCATGCCCGGTTTGCCTTTAACCACGATGGACTGATGGAGTAAATTGTTCAACCAAACAAGAAAAGCAACGAGCAATAATCAGCGGGAAGCGAGGGAGATCAATGGGCATGCGGAATTTCGTGGTGAACCTCTTCGTAAGGGCTTCGTAGGATTAACTTCGTATGTGTAGCAATGCCCGTTAATTAAAGCATGCCACTTAATTTGTTTGCCCGTTGATTAAAGCATGCCACTTAACTTTTTTTTTTGAGATAAATGCCACTTAACTTGTTGACAGCAGTACTCCTGTTAGGCCAGTGTCAGTGCATTCTTTCATTTCACATTTTCCAAGAGTGCCACGTCAGATTTTGAGTTTTCACATGATAAATGAATGACCTCTCTCAGCATAATTTCATCTCACAATTTCATAGACAAAGCATAACATTAAATTGATGCATTGAGATTGGTCAAAATATGTTGGGATAGAAATTTTTGCTCTCAATGAGTCTTTCATTAAGCAATCGTGCCATATATATACCTTTCATGGGGATGAAAGGGATTTGTTCTCTTTCATCTTTATTGATGTACCATGTCATCCATTTTATTAATGTGACACTTTATTTAATATTGATGAAAGGCTCATTAAGATTGGCCATATCTCCCTTTGTCCATCTATCTTCTCCCTCGTAAGTCGAAACGACTCAGAAGTCAGAACCCCATTCATTGCCTGAATACGGAGTACCAACGGAGTGAACCAGACCTCTGAGCTTCTTGACCACCAGGCGAGACCTGTGTTTCATTTACACTACTCGATCTAATCCAAATGTTGACTCATCACTCATCGTCTCCCAAATGTTTTGTGTACGGTAGTACTCCCCTGCTATTATTCTCTTTGTCCGCCTATCTTCTCTCTCGTAAGTCGAAACGGCTGAGAGTCAGAGCCCCATCCATTTATTCATGAACACAAGCCTCTGAACTTCTTGACCACCAGGCGAGACCTCCGTGTCATTGACACTACTCGATCAAATCCAACCTTTAAAGAATCCCCTAGACTGAATGGACCATAGTTCGCACAGAGCTGACACTGCCGAGTGAGATGGGCTGTGCCGCGTCGTCGCCTGCAACGGCTATTCCACCTGACGACATCATCGTTGAGGTATTCCTTCGTCTTCCTCAGCACCCCATCTGCCTCCTCCACGTCTCCCTCGTCTGCAAGCACTGGTGCCGCCTCATCCGTGAGCATAGCTTCCTCCACCGCCTTAGCGCACGCCATGGTCATGTCACGCCCCTGCTCGGCTTCTTCCACCAACAAGGCTTCGTCCCCACCGGGGACGCACCGGACCGCCTTGCTGCTGCACATTTCACGCAACTGCAAGGCAGCGGCTGGCGTGTCCTCAGCAGCCGCCATGGTCGCGTCCTTCTCCAGAACTCCTCTTCCCTGCAAAGTGAGGTGCAGCTCCTCCTCTGGGATCCATGACTGGCGGCCGCAGTTACCTGCCAATCCACCCCAAGTTCCGCCGTCAAAAGTTCTACCACCCTATTAGGCTACTCCCAATGGGAGTTTCATTTTCAATAAATGAGCTGCCACATAGGCATTTTTGATGATATAGTAACAAAATTACGAAGAGAGAGAGGGAAGGGGTTTCATCTAGATGAAACCATGTCTACACTGTTTCCAACATAATTTGTCTCTTGCATGTGTTTCTTGGAAACAGTGAAAATGAAATGATGTATTGTGTGAGCTATTTCAATCATCAAGTAATTACCTTGTTGCTTACGAGGAGGCATGGCGCTGGCACGAGCGCTTCGGCCATGTGAACATGGCGGCGCTGAGGAAGCTAGCTCGGGAGGAGCTAGTGCGGGGCTTGCCGGAGCTCGGCCAGGTGACGGAGGTGTGCGAGGCGTGCATGGCCGGCAAGCAGAGGCGCACCTCGTTCCCAGCGCAGGCTGAGTACCGGGCGAAACAACTCCTTGAGCTAGTGCACGGTGACCTGTGCGGGCAGATCACGCCTGCGACACCGAGCGGCAACAAGTACTTCTTGCTGCTCGTGGACGACAAGAGTCGGTTCATGTGGGTGGCCATGCTCCCATCCAAGGACCATGCGGCGGAGGCGATCAAGGAGATCCAAGCTCGCGCCGAGGGAGAGTCCAAGCTGAAGCTCGGCGCGCTCCTCACTGACCGCGGTGGTGAGTTCACCTCAGTCGAGTTCGCGGAGTACTGCGCGGCGGAAGGTGTTCACCGCCAACACACCGCGCCGTACAGCCCACAGCAGAACGGCGTCGTGGAACGCCGGAACGGCACGGTGGTGGCAACGGCGAGGAGCATGCTCAAGGCGAAAGGGCTGCCGGGGTGGTTCTGGGGTGAAGCAGTGACCACCGCTGTCTACATCCTCAACCGCTGCCCAACAAAGAGCGTGGACGGCATGACGCCGTTCGAGGCGTGGTACGGGAAGAAGCCGGCGGTGCACCACCTCAAGACGTTCGGCTGCATCGTGTACGTACGGAACAAGAAGCCGAACTTGAAGAAGTTGGAGGATCGTGGCCGCAAGATGATCTTCGTCGGCTACGAGCGTGGCTCCAAGGCGTACCGCGCGTACGACCCCGTCACGAAGCGCGTTTATGTGACGCGCGACGTGGTGTTCGACGAACAGGCCCAGTGGGACTGGGGCGCTGACGGCGAACACGGCGACTCCGGCGGTAGCGACGACATCTTTACGGTGGAGTACTCCGTCATGAACCAGGAAGCTCCCGCAGCCGATGGCGCGGAGGAAGCGCCTGGAGAACAGCCGCCGCATCACGACGATGCGGTGGACGACGTCGATGAGAACCTGGACGCCGATCACGACGACGACGCTCCACTCCGGTTCCGCGACATCAACGACATCATCGGGCCGGCCTCACCGCGCGGTTTTGCACCGCGTGCGTTGGTGGCCGAGGAGCTGCACATGGTGAGCTCCGACGAGCCCGCCTCTTTCGCCGAGGCAGAACGCAGCCCGAGCTGGAGGGCGGCGATGATGGAGGAGATGGCGGCGATCGATGACAACGGGACATGGTCTCTCGTCGATCTCCCTCCGGGTCGCCGTGCCATAGGCCTCAAGTGGGTCTTCAAAGTGAAGAGGGACGAGCACGGGGCGGTGGCCAAGCACAAGGCACGCCTCGTGGTGAAGGGCTACGCGCAGCGCCACGGCATCGACTACGATGAGGTGTTCGCGCCCGTGGCGCGGCTGGACTCGGTGCGCCTGCTCATCGCCCTCGCGGCGTACGAGGGATGGGAGGTGCACCATATGGACGTCAAATCGGCGTTCCTGAACGGCGACCTGCAGGAGGAGGTCTACGTCGAGCAGCCGACCGGTTTTGTGGTCGGCGGGAAGGAGCACAAGGTGCTCAAGCTGCGGAAGGCGCTGTACGGGCTACATCAAGCGCCACGCGCATAGAACGCGAAGCTGGACGAGACTCTGGTGGCACTCGGCTTCACGAGGTGCCCATCGGAGCATGCCATCTAAGTCAGGCGGAACGGCGTGGCGCAGCTGGTGGTCGGTGTGTACGTCGATGATCTTGTGATCACCGGCGCCAGCTACGACAACATCAAGCGGTTCAAGGGGGAGATGGCGGCAGCGTTCAAGATGAGCGACCTCGGCCTGCTTCACTACTACCTGGGCATTGAGGTGAAGCAGAGCGCGACGGGAATTTCGCTAAGCCAAGGGGCTTATGCGGCCAAGCTGCTGGAGAGAAGCGGCATGGCGGGGTGCAATTCAGTCCATGCGCCCATGGAACCGAGGCTAAAGCTGAGCAAGAAGAGCGAGAAGCCTCTGGTTGATGCTACTGTGTACAGAAGCATTGTCGGGAGCCATAGGTACTTGGTGAACACCCACCCCGATCTTGCCTTCTCTGTCGGCTATGTGAGTCGATTTTAGAGGAGCCGCGCGAGGATCACATGGCTGCGGTGAAGCATATCCTCCGATATGTGGCGGGGACCCAGAATTGGGGACTCTGGTATGGCAGAAAGGAGAAGAAGGAGGCACTCCTGACAGGGTTCAGTGACAGCGATTTCACTGGGGATGTCGATGCTAGGAAAAGCACGACAGGGGTGATTTTCTTCCTCGGCAGCAGCCCGATCACCTGGCAGTCGAAGAAGCAAAAGGTGGTGGCTCAATCTAGCTGCGAGGCGAAATACATAGCAGCTGCAAATGCTGCTTGTAAGGCACTCTGGCTCAGGCGCGTGCTAGCATAAATGCAGGGAGCAGCGCAGAGCGTGCTGATGTTGAGGGTGGACAACAAGTCTGCCATCGCGTTAATCAAGAATCCGGTGCTCCACGGACAGTGCAAGCACATCGAGGTGAAGTATCACCTTGTCCGGGAGTCCGCAGAACAGGGCCTGATCAAAGTGGATTTCATTCGAAGTGAAGAACAGCTCGGTGACATTCTGACAAAGTCTCTCGGCAAAGTCAAGTTCCATGAGCTGCGCTCTATGATCGGCCTGATTAATGTTGATAGCAAGCATGGCAAGGCTTAGGAGGAGATTGATAGAAATAATCCTAGCCTGCCTACAATAGTTTATTCCTTTCCTTAGGTAATTAGCTAAGTATGGTAGTGGACAGCTCGCCTGATTGATAGGCCTTAATTTACTTTCCTTGTAATCATACTTTCCTAACTTGTACTCGTCTATATAAGCAATGCAATAGACGGTGGAAAGGCTGCCTCATTCTGCAGCACCAAACAAGACCGTGCGCACTTGTGTTCTTGCGTGAGTTGTGTGTGTTGTGGTGGTGGCCGTGATCTCGTCGGCGACATGCGCGTCGTATCTCTGGCGAGGTTCCAACAAGTGGCATCAAGAGCAAGGTTACGAGCCTAGGCGATGGCTGGTGACGGGAAGACCGGCGGCAAGGGCGAGAAGGGCGAGAACTCCAACGACGGCGTCGTGATCCAGCGGGTGATTCGTGAGGTGGGAGGCGGGACTAGCTACCCCGTCCTCACCAAGACCAACTACTCCGACTGGGCGCTCCTGATGAAGGTGAAGCTCAAGGCGAGGGCGCTTTGGAACACCATCGAGAACGGAGGCGCCGATCCGCAGGAGGAGATGATGGCCCTTGACGCCTTGTGCGGCGCGGTTCCGTCGGAAATGGTGTCGACAATCGCCAAGAAGGAGACGGCGAAGGAGGCGTGGGACGCGATCGCGACCATGAGGGTCGGGGACGACCGCGTGAAGAAGGCGACGGCGCAGCAGCTGCGCCGGAAATTCGACCTCGCCACGTTCAACGATGGTGAGACCGTCGAAGACTACGGGCTCCGCCTGGAAGGAACGGCGGCGCACCTCAACATGCTCGGTGAGGAGGTGAAGGACTCCGTGATCGTCGCGAAGATGCTTCGCAGCCTGCCTCCCCGGTTCAAGCAGATCGCGATCGCCATCAAGACACTGCTGGACGTGTCGACGATGTCGGTCGCCGAACTGACAGGGCGGCTAAAGGAGGCGGAAGAGGAGTACGAGGAAGCGCCGGCGTCGCTGCAGCTTGAGGGAAACTAACTCCGTCAGCTCGTGCGCGTCCTTGGCGCCATGCGCGTCACCCGTTAATTCTAGGGCATTATTAGTTTTTTTGGCTTCATGTCGTGTCATGTTTTTAGTTTCGTATTAGTATCAGTGTCATATGAGCTCTAAAGTTATACGATGTTCCAATAAATCTAGAAAAGATTTCTTTTCGGGCGTGCCTCCGCTCGTCGCTCGTCACACAACGAAGTCCCGCCGATAAGCATCCATCGCTAGGAAATAAGAGTGCCGAAGCGGTTTCCACATGACTATGGCGCCTGGCACGAGATGACGAAGAAATAGCTAGTACTTGGGGTAATCTGTTGAAATTTTTTATGAGGTTTCCACATGTTTTCGAACTGGTGAAAAACTACAAGGTAGTTTTCAGAAAGCTGGTCAAGGGAAGAAAGCGGAAGAAATCCGACCAGGTTATTCTAAAGGATGCCATATTTAAGAAGCAATCAATTTTTTATAGGTATTTAAGCTACTGGAAACAGTTGGAAATTGGTCATGCAATCGACCTTATTCACGTTACGAAAGTTGTATTTGATAGCACCTCAGGTCTCTTATTGGAGATACTAGGTAAGACAAAGGACGGGCTCAGCGCATGCAATGACCTGAAAAAGCAAGGAATAAAGCCAGAGCTTCACCCTCCGGAAAGGCCCAATGGAAAGTTTTACCTTCCACCGGCCAGCTTTAACCTGACACTCGAGGAGAAAAAAGCAATATGCAAGTGCCTACAAGGTGTCGACTGGTTTCTCAACGAACATAAAGAATCTCGTCTCGATGCCAAGGACACCGAGGGTCGCAAGAAATCGCGTTCTTCTTTGTCTCCACCATCACCGAAAAATGATAAGGCGGCTAAGGGTGGCAAGAAATTGCGACGTAAGGAGAAAGAACTATATGATGCTGCCGGGGTCGTCAAAGGCAAGCCTCTTTCCTTAGATATCCCTAAGGAAAAATGGGCAGAAGCTAAATCTATATTTGATTTCAATGCCTGTGCAGCTTTCTATCGAAGTTTGGGCACCTTGTTCAAGGAGAAACCAAAGGTGAAGCCAGTTAAGGTCACGCGGAAGATGAAGTCCGGTGTCTCATAAGGGTCTTGGGATTTGGAACAAGATGATTTTCCCAAAATTCGTGCATGGCATGCCACTTGTTCAAGGAATTTGTTGAACAAATGTGATTGGTGAAAGGATCAAGGGCACCGAGGGGGTGGGGGGTGAATCGGTGTCTCAATAATTTCTCCCAAACGTACTTGAGATGTGAAGCAAGCAAGACTAGATATGGTGATGACAAGAAGCTAGCGATGCGCACACACAATCTAGTCTAGCAAAGAACAACATCCTAACAAGCAATTCTACTAAGCAACAAAGAGACAACCTATCAAGCAATTCTACTAGCACGAAAGTAAATGCGGAAGCGTAAATGCTAGTAAGTAAAGGAGATAGAGATAGGGATGCTCATGATGTTTTTCCCGTGGTCTCGGAAGGATGGCGCCTTCCCCTACTCCACGTTGGGTCACTCCCGTCGGAGTCTCGACCCCGTCCCTCCGCTCGACGGCGATCCCTCCTAGAGCACACTTCACCCTCCGAGTGAAGTCGCGGGCACGTCCCGCCGGGCTCTCTCCCGGGTACTCTTCCGGAGGTAAGGCTCCGCACTTGATGCGTGCCAAAGGGCGCTCCACTAGTGATGCTTCTTTCGCACGGGAAGCTCCAAGACCGTGTACAAACTTGTGTCGGCTTCCACAATCTCCTTGGACAGCTGTTGGCGGTCGTTAAACCGTGTTTTGACCGCCACCCTACCGGTAAATAAAAGCATAACACCAAGATTTTGTGCATAGTAGATAGGAATAATGCTACTCCACAAGTTTTGATGATTTTTGGATGCAGGAGTAGATAATGGAGGAAAGGGGGCCCAAGCCGGGGATAATCCTAGCCGGCCGGCCCCATCATAGGCCGGCCGGCCTACCACGGTGGCCACCAGCTACGATCTTCCTCCAGTGGGCTGTAAACAAGCCCAAACCTCATAATTTGAAGCCCACTCACGTGGATTTGTGCCGACTTACCGGTAGTGGGCCATTTGGGCCTTAACTTGGCCCTCACTGCAATTCTGCCGCCCCCACGGAGTAACCGACCTTCGGACCGACTCCAGGAGGCGATCAGGAGCGTCCACAGGCGAGACGGTGGCCAACCGCCACTGTGGATGGCCGGCCGGCCTAGTAGGGTGGCCGGCCGGCCTACCTTCGCGCCACCGACGTCCCAGCTTCGAGCATAAGTACCCCTCCCTGCTGGGGAGGCTATAAATAGAGGTGGCCGGCTCCATTTCAACTCGCACCTCCACACTTGAGAAGAGAAGATCCAAATAAGGGTCACGCTCAGCTCATGGAAGATCATTCCACTTGTGTAGTTTAGAATAGGATTAGTATTTTAGTCATGGGACTTAGACTAGAAGTGAGAGCTTCGCTCGGAGCTCCGGAGTTCTCTTCGGAGTTTGGGTAAAGTTCTCGTGTATCTTTTCTTTTATACTTTCTTTAATATCATTATTTTCTTATTTATTTATTTTCTTATTTATTTAATTTAGTTTTGCTTTTAGTTTATATTTATTTATTTAAGTAATTATTATAGAGAAATTCTTGTGTTGGATCCACGTCTGTGTATGGTAGATACGAATGTGTTGTTTGCTTGAGGACTGGCAGTAGGGACATAATTGCCTTATTGTCACGTGTCCCGCACAATTTATTTGGATTTATTGTTCATGGGTGGCTTGCTCTTTGGCCAAGAGTAAGTTACTAGGATAGTTGTAAGCAAGGTGCTTGGAATTGTTCTAGCGTGTTTTTCCCTCAACCCCACGGGATGATGTGGTAGCCGCGAGTGTAGGTGACAGCTACACCGGTCTCTGTAGTCCACCACGTTCGGGTTGAGTGTGTAGGGGCCTAGACGCGGTCCGTTGACCGGATACGTTGAACCTAGTTCTCGGGTTGCGTGTCTTGGCGGCGGCCGTGCCCCCGATGCACTTGAATGTATCTGTAATGAAAGTTTAAGTAAATAATGGTAGACTATCGTGAAACTAAATGCTAACCCCTAGGCTGACTGATACCTTCTTCTCGTTGTCCTCCCAAACTAAATGCTAACTCCTTGTTATCTATATCAATGGATGTTCTCCTGAGTGCCACACATATCAAACATCTGTCCCCCTGCTTTGGTCTAGTTTGCAAGTTATAAATAATAGATGTTTCTTTGTTAATTCATGATATTCTTAGCCCTGCTTCCCTGTGGAAAAATATAAATACGATAACCTTGGAATACTCCCGGGTGAAATGCTACAATGGTGTTCCGTGCGCTTGCGGAAATTGAATTTAATCTTTTTGCGTAAGAAACGCCAACAAGCATTTCTGGCGTCGTTGCCGGGGAAGCAATGGTTTAAGATATCTGTGATTGACATTGATTATCTGTTATGATTAATTTGCTGCTAGCCTAAGCATCCACCTGCATTTCTTTTGAGCATACCGCCATCACATCTGCATTGTTTTTCTTTTCAAACCATCTGCATGTTTAATTCCCCTCCATCCCACCCCGCTGCATTAAAAAAAAAAAACTCGAGTGCCCAAGCATAGGCCTCGGGCTTTCAAGAAAAATTTTTTTTTAAAAAAAAACCGTGCCCAATCATAGGCCAGAGATTTTGCAAGAAAGGTTGGATTTTTTATGACAGGAGAAAGGAAACATATGTGGCGGATCCAAGATATTCAGTGCAGAAATCTAAAAGCTCAGCCTTGCATTCGATTGCAAAGGCTAAGCTTGGGGAGGAACCGCCAGGTAAGCATCGTATTTATTTCTTGTTTTCCTTGTCATATACCCTCTCCTTTCGGAAAAAAATAAAATAAAAAAAATTAGTAAATAAAAAAATGCTGCCTTGAATCGTTCAATGCTTTGTCAATGCAAAGTACATTGAGTTGCTCTTTGATAAAAATATGATACATGGGTATTGGTTGAGATGTTAGTCACAAATCAATTGCCGACATCTTTTCTGTTGCTTGGGTGTGGCACTTCTGTGTCTATAGTCTTTTTAGATTATGCCCGGTGTCCATCTGAACAACAGAAAAACACTTGCCTCTCTGATGCTTTCATGACAGAAGGAGAGTATAACGTCCTCTCCTCACATAATTGATCGAATTAGACGTGGTGTCTAGGTTGATCAAATGGACCTATAGAGATATGTTCGATGTAGACAAATGGATTTATACTAACCATTGCAGGGATCCTTTTGAGAGCAAACAAGTACATCAGACAACACGGAAGGCAAATAATTCAAGAAGGAGAAACCAACCAGGCGGACCTAGTACCTTCAAATGAAGATTTAATCGCTTAGCTTTGCACATAGTTGCAAGAGCTAAGCTTGGGGAGGGACTGCCAGGTGAGTACTTCTGTATACGATATTATACACTTCTTGAATTGTGCCCTTTCCTTAAATAAAAAATAAAAAAAATAAAAAAATAAAATAATAATAATAATAATAACAAAAAATTTTAGGTTCTCGGCGAAGCCCAATAGGGGCTAGCCACCTGTATCACCCTCATTCTTTTTGCAGACACAAGAAGAATGGAGGAAGCAGACTATTCAAGCTTAAGTCTTGCAAAGACTCAAGCTTGGGGAGGAGCCTAGGTAAGTATTTCTAAACTTTCCTTGAATAAATAAACTCCCTGTTTCGAATAAATGTTAGAATCTTGGTGTTATGCTACGCATAAGGGAAATGATGATCGAGTTACAAATTAGCTTCCCATGTATCGCATAGATGCAACCTCTACTCCTGACATATGTGTTAAATTTGAGCATGATCAATCATGAGTCTTGCTTATTTCCGTGGGTTGCATTTGTTATACCAAGTCTGAGCATTGTGGATTGTGATATGGCATGATTAGGACTTGTTGCAATTTCTTAGTATGGTTTCATCTAGAGATGTTTTTCTTGAATTGCTGCAAGTACCTAAAACCCTTCTGTTTTGGCACACTTCTCTTAGTGTGAGGATTTATTTACCTACCAGAACCATATCATAATATTCGAAACAGCCCCACTCATAGCCAATTGTTTATGTATTGAGTTTTGTTAAGGTTTGATGTACTCTTGAAACTAAGCACTCCTAATTTTGGTCATAATTCCTTCGCGTGTGTTTTCGAAAATTTCTCTCCACCAAATAAAAAGGGGAATGTTTGGATAAATCAACCAAACATTTTTTCAGAGTTTGCAAAACTTTGGTCCATCCAAAAAGCTCAAGAATATTTCAAAATATTTCCGTTTGAACCATGCAAAACTTATGGCCCCTTGCACCATGGAGTAGTCAAAAAAAAATCTCTAGAAAAACTCCATGGTTGCATGACAAAAGTCAATGGCCATATGGTTCTTATCATAAACATCTTGAGCAAAATAAAGGACCAATGTTTTCAAAAACCCCTTCCACAAGTGTGAGTCCATTTTCTCCCCCTCCATCACATTATTTCTTATGACCAAAATAAATGGAGCTGCTATGTTGATTGAGACTCATTCTTTAGCTTTACAATATATGCATGACATTAGCGCATTCCTTACCAAGCTCCACATACAAAGCCTCAATTTGGTAGAAGGTAGGATGAGTGAAGCTTGTAGGAATAGACTCACATTGGCTGGTAAGAAAAGTGCCTGCCAAAACGAAGGAGAATTTTTTGCACCTTACCTTGCAGCACATAAAAACTCTGGATGCATACCTGCTAGAATTGTTTACTTGTCCAAAAGTGCCGTTCTAGTCTTCGATGCTGCATGACAAGGTGTAACGTATAAGCCCCACGATTTTTTTTTGCAACACTCATGAATATTTTGTGCTCTCGTAAACTTACCACTGTTTAGGGAGTATGTTGTTGCATCTTTATTACCCATGGAGCGCTTCTTTGTAACTCCTGATCCGCCGGTACCCTGAGCTGAGTTTGCTCGGGACGAGCAAAGTTTAAGCTTGGGGAGGTTGTTGGCGGTCGTTAAACCGTGTTTTGACCGCCACCCTACCGGTAAATAAAAGCATAACACCAAGATTTTGTGCATAGTAGATAGGAATAATGCTACTCCACAAGTTTTGGTGATTTTTGGATGCAGGAGTAGATAATGGAGGAAAGGGGGCCTAAGCTGGGGATAATCCTGGCCGGCCGGCCCCATCATAGGCCGGCCGGCCTATCACGGTGGCCACCGGCTACGATCTTCCTCCAGTGGGCTGTAAACAAGCCCAAACTTCATAATTTGAAGCCCACTCACGTGGACTTGTGCCGACTTACCGGTAGTGGGCCATTTGGGCCTTAACTTGGCCCTCACTGCAATTCTGCCGCCCCCACGGAGTAACCGACCTTCGGACCGACTCCAGGAGGCGATCAGGAGCGTCCACAGGCGAGGCGGTGGCCAACCGCCACTGTGGATGGCCGGCCGGCCTAGTAGGGTGGCCGGCCAGCCTACCTTCGCGCCACCGACGTCCCAGCTTCGAGCATAAGTACCCCTCCCTGCTGGGGAGTCTATAAATAGAGGTGGCCGGCTCCATTTCAACTCGCACCTCCACACTTGAGAAGAGAAGATCCAAATAAGGGTCACGCTCAGCTCATGGAAGATCATTCCACTTGTGTAGTTTAGAATAGGATTAGTATTTTAGTCATGGGAGTTAGAGTAGAAGTGAGAGCTTCGCTCGGAGCTCCGGAGTTCTCTTCGGAGTTTGGGTAAAGTTCTCGTGTATCTTTTCTTTTATACTTTCTTTAATATAATTATTTTCTTATTTATTTATTTTCTTATTTATTTAATTTAGTTTTCCTTTTAGTTTATATTTATTTATTTAAGTAATTATTATAGAGAAATTCTTATGTTGGATCCACGTCTGTGTATGGTAGATACGAATGAGTTGTTTGCTTGAGGACTGGCAGTAGGGACATAATTGCCTTATTGTCACGTGTCCCGCACAATTTATTTGGATTTATTGTTCATGGGTGGCTTGCTCTTTGGCCAAGAGTAAGTTACTAGGATAGTTGTAAGCAAGGTGCTTGGAATTGTTCTAGCGTGTTTTGCCCTCAACCCCACGGGATGATGTGGTAGCCGCGAGTGTAGGTGACAGCTACAACGGTCTCTGTAGTCCACCACGTTCGGGTTGAGTGTGTAGGGGCCTAGACGCGGTCCGTTGACCGGATACGTTGAACCTAGTTCTCGGGTTGCGTGTCTTGGCGGCGGCCGTGCCCCCGATGCACTTGAATGTATCTGTAATGAAAGCTTAAGTAAATAATGGTAGACTATCGTGAAACTAAATGCTAACCCCTAGGCTGACTGATACCTTCTTCACGTTGTCCTCCCAAACTAAATGCTAACTCCTTGTTATCTATATCAATGGATGTTCTCCTGAGTGCCACACATATCAAACATCTGTCCCCATGCTTTGGTCTAGTTTGCAAGTTATAAATAATAGATGTTTCTTTGTTAATTCATGATATTCTTAGCCCTGCTTCCTGTGGAAAAATATAAATACGATAACCTTGGAATACTCCCGGGTGAAATGCTACAATGGTGTTCCGTGCGCTTGCGGAAATTGAATTTAATCTTTTTGCGTAAGAAACGCCAACAACAGCTCAACACTGACGCCTAACCGGTCTACGCCTTGCCATAGACCAAGAGTAACAAACCGAAGTGACTCTCTCAAGCTCACACTAGCCTAGAGATCAAGTGGATGCAATTTCTACTCTCTCAAGCACTAGGATCACTCCAAATCCTTCATAAGTGCTTCTCTCCCTTGCTCTTGGCTTCCTCTGAGTTTCCTGCACTCCAACAATGGCCAAGAGACCCCTCAAGGGACGAGCAACCAACTATTTATAGGCTACCAACCCAAAACTAGCCGTTGCTTAAAAGTGCCCAGGAAATATAGGGACCGTACCATCCGGTCCTCACATGACCGTACGGTCCGGTCCTCATTTCCAGGCAATTCTCCATTTTCTTCTTCTCTGTCTGAACTTCTCCAATGAAGACCGTACCGTCCGGTCCCTAGGACCGTACCGTCCGATCAATAGTCCGGTCTTCATTTCTCCAGAGACCCGAGGAAACATCTTCTCTGTATAGAAATCCTCTGATGACCGTACCGTCCGGTCCCTTGAGCATACCGTCCGGTCAATGGTCCGGTCTTTATTTTCTCAGCATCCCGAGACTTCACTTCTCTGTCTGGATCTTCAATGAAGACCGTACCGTCCGGTCCCTAGGACCGTACCGTCCGATCTCTTCTGCTTAAGCTGAAAACTTTATCCACTCTTGATCCTTGCTTCCAACTTCTCCATTCTTGGTTCCTCCTCTTCTCTTCAGCCACCCTAGCCCTCAAGAGACTCACAATGCATCCATATGATCTCTAACCTAGTGTGCTCTAAGAGAACCAATTCGATCCCTCTTGATAGTCCGGTTTTTCCTATGGACTCAAGCTAACATCTACACCAAGCCAACACTTGCTTGGATCTATCATGTCCTTAGCCTTGATCCATCTTCAACCTTGACTCCATCAAGTTCTCGATCCGAATTGTCGAGGCAACCAATCACCAAGTCGTCGATAAAGATAGGGTTTGTGAGACGACGCTTCCTTGACATGACCATTTGAATATCCTACATGGAAATGTTAGTCACATCAATATGGTCACCCAATCACCAAAACATTCATACCTTTGGGGTTTCAGAACTCCAATGGTCTTGAAGCTTACAATTGGATAATGCAACGATTTCATGAGTGGTACATAAAGGCGTGTTCCAAAGGATTTAAATTCATCCCGTGTAAAGTTCCTGGGAGCAAAATTTTCAACTCCATTGATTTCGAGATGAACGTGCCTTTTGAGGATATCCCATCACATCTATCGTCTCGATCGACGTGACAATGATAATTCTTTGGTGCATGTAAGTGTTTTCAATCATTCCATTCTCTAATTACATGATTACTCAAGCTGTGTTGTGTAGGATTTGTTGCCACTATGATCAAAAGCATGTTGGGTTCTTACATCCACATCTGATAGCCCAATCACACATGACCCCTTAGATTGATGAGAAAGCGCCACTATACGCGAATATTTTTCCGAACAAGCGTGCAAGTATTCTCCAGAAAATGACCGATAACGTCAGGACGGCATGTTCGGTCTACATGTGTAAATACATGTACGAATGGCAAGGCAGACACTGCATCGTGGCCCCTTATAGTTTTGAGTAAGTTTGTCAATCACGTCATTTCTATATATTCACTGTTGCTTGCTAAGCCGACAGACTAACATGGACAATTCTTTCTGTAGTTATCATTGGATTTGTTTCTTGATATATCGCAAGATAGGAAGGGTTTGGGTATTTGACTCCATCGACTATAAAATTGACAAGCACATGATGTTCTGCAAAGTCATTGAGCGGTAAGATTTGATTTGTGTTTTTTCTCAATATTGTGGCATTCGGTTAATTATTTCCCCAATAACCCTCACGCGGCGTTGTTTATTTTTGTAACAGTGGGTACCGCCATTACGTTCATGTTGGCGGTGCTTATCACTCAAATTTTACCGCCAACACCATTCAATAAAAGCCATCAAACAAGGATAAAACGAACATTCTTTAATACTAATGGCTCTCCACAAGTTTTGTTGGAGTATTTGAATGCAGGGAGCAATATAGACCAAATTTACAGGAAACGGGGGCCAAAGCCCACCGGCCGGCGCAATCATAGGCCGGCCGGCCAACTCAGGCTCCCGCCGGAGTCCATCTTCTCTCCAGAGGCCTTTTACTGCTCCTCCACCTGGAATTCAAGGCCCAACCCAACAAGAGACAACCGACATTCTAGAACATGGGCTTTTGGGCCTAAACTTGAAGGCCACTCCATTTCTGCCGCCCCCATCGGGTAGCCGACCTCCGAACCGACATCAGGAGCGAATCTGAGACGTCCACGCAAAAGAAGGTGGCCAACCGTCATAATCAATGGCCGGCCGGCCTCCCTACTTGGCCGGCCGGCCAGACTTGGCGCGCCCGCCACTGCAGCTTCTGCTATAAGTAGCTCCTGGTCCTGGTGGCCCTATAAATACCCCCGGCTAGCTTCGGAGCAACTCGCACCTTGATTCATACTTGAGTTAGTCATTTGTTAGTAGCGAAGCGCTGCTGGTGGTGAGTGAGTGAGTGAGGGGCTAGGAGAGTGAGTAGTCTCGGAATGCCAGGACTCTACTTCTTCTGCGCCTCGGGTATGCTCCTCGCCTGGGAGTAGTCGTTCGAGTCTTCCAGGCCCGGTAACATGTAAGGAGATTATTGGTCGGGCAAAAAAGTAAGGTATTCTGCTCTATTTATTTATGAGTTTCAGGTATGCAATTAATATTTATTTATTTATCGCATTGTCTAGCTTATTGAGCTCTCGCTAGTTGTGACGATAGGTGTAAACGTGGTGTTTAGACCTAGAGTTATCCCTGATGTGCTCTTAACCCCACGGAGGATGGTAGCCGCGAGTAGGTGTGACAGGCGTACCGGTCTGTAATCCACCACGTCCGGGTTCATGTCTGTAGGGCTCTCAATAGCAGGCGGATTCCCAAAGTAGTTGAACCTAAATCTCGGCTTGCTGCTTTGGCACGTTTATGCCTCGAAATAGATAACAGAGAAAGACCTTACCAAGTTGCCTAGCTGCATAGCTGCTTGACATTAGATTACTGGCCAGAAGACCTTTTTATTTATTGCTGCGCTCCTGCTCCCCTGTGCCACCTTGATCAGATAATTTATCTAGGATAGAGTTGGTAGTACACTGTTCGTTCCCTATGGATTCGATACCCTAGGAATACTCCTTGTGGTGAAAGCTACATCGGTATCCGTACGCTTGCGGATTAATTTCTGTTAGGCCTTAGGACTGCCAACAAGCTTTCTGGCGCCGTTGCCGGGGAACAGTAAGCTGTGCTAAAAACTCGAACCTAGAGTCGTCCGTTTAAGGTTTTTATTTCTTTTCTTTTGTATTTTGTTTTGTTTTTCTTTTATTTTGTTATCATCGTACCATGGACGCATCGTCGATATTCGACGCCTCCGCTCCGAAAGGAGCACTATTGGAGCCTCCACCAGCTTCCAAACCAATCACGGCTTCAGGCTATGAGTTTCGACCAGAGCTGATTGCATTGGTAAAAGGATCTGTGTTTCATGGGGAAGATCATGAGAATCCGTACACACACATACGCCACTTCGAAAGACTCTACTCCACAGTGATGACATCAGGTGTCCCGCAGGACAGTTTTAAGTGGATATTATTTCCATTCTCCATCACTGGTGAAGCAGAACTCTGGTATGACAGGCATGTGAGTGAAGCAAATGGAGACTGGGTTACCCTGAGGAAGCTCTTTTGCCTCAAATATTTCCCTCTCTACAAAGTCATTGCTCTTCGCAAGAAGATCATTGCCTTTGAGCAGGGCGGTAATGAGTCATTAGGAGCTGTCTGGGACCGCTTCCTGACTTACACTCACCAAGGGCCAGACCTAGGAATTCCGTCTCCGATCCTCCTTCAACACTTTGCAGCAGGACTTACTCCGAATGGCCGTAACTTCTTGGATACAGCCTCAGGAGGATCCTTCCTATACAAGACAGCTGAAGAAGGGTTCGAAGTTCTTGGAAAGATCCTCAGCAACCTGGACTCCTATGAAGCATGTGCCCCTGAAAAGCCAAAAGAAGAGACACATGCATAAGTTTAGGTACCTTCGGCCAGCCCACCAGAGGAAAAGAAGGAAGCATGTGTAGTGCAACCCCAAACAGAACCTCCTCAACCGCAGCTAGCTCCAGCAGCAGCACAAGATCCATTCTACGTCTGCCCGTCGAATCCAACATTATTCCAAAACAGCCAAGTTCTCTCCGAAGGTCAGGAACAAGTTGATTCCACACTCCCTCTCCTGCCATATGAAGAGGAGGTGATTCTGTCCAGGTTTGGAGACACAAGATTCTACCCTGTGGAGAAGAATTGTCACGTCGACAAGGCTGAACTTGATGAGCCAGATTGGGACGATATAGCAGAACAAGAAGAAAGGCTACAAAAATTGTCTGCTATCTTCAGTAAGGATTGGCTCCAAGAGACTGAATGCTCAGGCGAAGTGGTCAAGCTAGATCCCGAGCCCGACAGCATTCTAGTCAAATGCAAGCAAGTGTAGCAGATGAGGCCAGCTATGACTTGAAGGCCAAGATAACATTTGTTCCATTAAACAAGCAAGAAGAGACAGCTCCAACACCCGTAGAGCTCAAGCCGCTGCCTCCAGGTCTCAAGTACAGTTTCCTCTTCCAAGACCAGGGGACGCCTGTCATCATCAGTGACAAGCTATCCGAGACAGAGGAGAAGAAACTAGTAGCCGTGCTAGAAAAGTATCGATCAGTGATAGGCTACTCACTGGCAGACCTTAAGGGAATCAGCCCAGAATTCTGCACACATCGGATCCCAATGGAACCTGACCACAAGCCTGTTCGTGAGCACCAACGACGTCTGAACAATGCCATGAGAGAAGTAGTGAAGAAAGAAATTTTGAAGCTACTCAAGGCAGGGATCATCTACCCTGTTCAAGACAGTCAATGGGTCAGCCCTGTTCAGGTAGTTCCAAAGAAGGGAGGGATGACCGTTGTGAAGAATGAAAGGAATGAGTTGATTCCTCAGCGTACAGTGACAGGGTGGAAGATGTGCATCGATTACAGGAAGCTTAACAAAGCGACCAGGAAAGACCACTACCCACTTCCCCTTCATTTACGAGATGCTCGAACGGTTGGCGAAGCACTCATTCTTCTGCTTCCTCGACGGTTATTCAGGGTACCACGAAATACCTATCCACCCTGATGACCAAGACAAGACCACCTTCACATGTCCATATGGCACATTCGCCTACCGTCGGATGTCATTCGGATTGTGCAACGCACCAGCCTCATTCCAAAGGTGCATGATGGCTATCTTCTCCGACCTGGTTGAGAAGATAATGGAAGTGATTTCTCAGTCTATGGAGAAACATTCGGGCGATGCCTCCAGAATCTCGAGAAGGTACTCCAGAAATGCAAAGAGGCGGATTTGGTTTTGAATTGGGAGAAATGTCACTTTATGGTGACAGAGGGAATTGTGTTAGGACATAAGGTCTCTGCCCGAGGGATTGAAGTCGACAAGGCCAAAGTTGAGGTTCCACCCCTGACGAACATAAAAGGGATCCGCAGCTTCTTGGGACATGCCGGTTTCTATAGAAGATTCATCAAGGACTTCTCCAAGAAGGCTCGACCTCTCACCAGTCTTTTGGCTAAGGATGCACCTTTTGTCTTCGACAGCAAGGGCATGGAGGCATTCAATGATCTGAAGCAAGCTTTGATTACAGCCCCCATTATCCAGCCACCGGATTGGTCACTCCCATTTGAAATCATGTGCGATGCAAGCGATTATGCCATAGGGGCAGTGTTGGGACAAACCTAGGATAAGAAGCATCACGCCATAGCCTATGCTAGTAAGACTCTCGCTGGACCACAACTCAACTATGCAACCACTGAGAAAGAGCTACTAGCTGTGGTCTATGCTATCGACAAGTTCAGATCGTATCTGGTTGGAGCAAAGGTGATAATATACACAGATCATGCAGCTCTCAAGTACCTTCTGACTAATAAAGACGCTAAGCCACGCCTTATCTTGGATCCTCCTCCTTCAAGAATTTGATCTGGAAATCAGAGATAGGAAAGGAGTAGAGAACACAGTGGCAGATCATCTCTCACGGCTGCAGACGGAAGACCCCGACGGGTTGCCCATCAACGACTATCTGAGAGATGACATGTTACTTAAAGTAACAAGCACCGACCCTTGGTTTGCGAATATCGTCAACTACATCGTAGCAGGATACATACCACCAGGGGAGGACAAGAAGAAGGTCATCAGGGACAGCAAATTTTACCTCTGGGACGATCCATACCTCTACAAAGTCTGCACCGATGGTCTTCTAAGAAGATGTGTACCCGCCTGCGAAGTGATGCAAATCATCGACAGATGCCACTCATCAGTCTTCGGCGGTCACCATGGAGCATTTCGTACAAATGCTAAGGTATGGCAAAGTGGCTTCTACTGGCCAACCATGTACGAAGACACGAAGGAGTATGTGAGAAGATGTTCACGCTGTCAGAAAGTGGGAGGAATCAATGCCCGTGATGCTATGCCCTTAACCAACAACCTTCAGATCGACATATTCGATGTTTGGGGTATAGACCTCATGGGACCCTTCCCTAACTCTGAAGGGTACGAGTATATACTTGTGGCAGTGGACTATGTCTCAAAGTGGGTTGAAGCTTTACCATGCCGGAACGCTGACTCCACATACTCCAAGAAAATGCTCCAAGAAGTCATCTTCCCAAGATTCGGCACACCCAGAGTACTGATAAGTGATGGAGGTTCACATTTTATTGACAAGACCTTCAAGAAAATGTTGCAATCACTCGGCATCGAGCATAGAGTAGCAACCCCCTATCACCCACAGACAAGCGGTCAAGCGGAGACATCCAACAAACAAATCAAGAACATTCTCCAGAAGACCGTCAATCAAATGGGCAAGAATTGGAAGTCGAAGCTGTATGAAGCGTATTATGGGCTTACAGAACAGCATACAAGACTCCAATAGGCATGACCCCATACCAGGTAGTATATGGGAAAACATGCCATTTGCCCGTCGAGCTCGAATTCAAGGCATACTGGACAATCAAGACAAATACAAATCGCCGAGCTCGAGGAATGAGGGAGAAGGCGTACCACAGCTCCAAGCTCTACAAGGAGAGGACGAAGAGGTGGCACGACAAGCGCATCCGGGAGAAGCACTTCACGCCAGGTGATAAGGTACTTATGTTTAACTCCCGCGTTAAATTATTTGGTCATGGTAAGCTAAAAAGTAAGTGGGATGGCCCCTACACCGTGGTAGAAACATCTAACCATGGGGCTGTCACTCTCCAAAGTGATGATGGGGAGCACTTTAAAGTAAATGGCCAGCGCTTGAAAATCTTTTTAGAACCCTCCATGCCGGAACTCGAGGAAGTAGATGTTCTCGAGTTCATCCCGACTTAAAGGTCCATCATCTACGGTCTAGCCCCGACCTTAACCGAGCCTTGTTTTTATTTGTTTTCACCTTTTATTTTCTTTAGGAATAAAAAAATAAAAAGATTTACCAAAGATAAAACCAAACAAAATTCTTTTCACATTATCGGTTTTATGACAAATTTATTTCACAATTTCTCCTTGCTCACAAAATTCTATTAAGGACGCTCTTGTGTATTTTGTTGTGAGGTTTGATATATGCATAAATCTTGACTTCTATCTTTTCATGATTTTCTCGGGAATCTTACTTTGCCTTTCAAACTGATTGTCACAAATTCTCCTGAAACACCTATTAGAGCCAAATAGAGTTAAATTTTATAACTCCTCAAAAGCTAATCTTTTTGCTGTGAGTTTGATTGAGGCTTAATTCTCCAAAGTTGCATGCACTCCTCAGAACCTCAGTCATACATCATATCCATATGCAAGCGTCCCCTCCACTTTATGGCATGAAACATTCCCTGATCAATTTCATCAAAAGAATTTCTATCTGTATGCTCATTGCCCCACAATCAAAGATGAAAAGGAGCCCTTCTTTGCCTCATGTATCATGGGAACTGCTCTAAAAAAAAAAGAAGAGAGATAGAGAGAGAAAGTTCCCCCGCAAAAAAAAAGGGGGCAGAATGGCTACTTTATTCTGGGCAAAGCATAAAGAAGATTATGCCATAAAGTGTGAGTCATCATGTCGCTACCATATGCATCGTCTTTTTCTCGACTGAGTTACAAGGATGTGTAACGCACTTTCCAGAATTCTTCTTTAATTTTACAATACCTACAAAAGATTATGCTCTCCTTACCAAACTCCAGGTATAAGCCATATCAGAAAATAAGGAAAGCATCTTTTTAAGAGAGGACAGGTTTTTCCACCACTCTGAGTGACGCAGAATTTGAGAATTTTTGTGACATGATGGGAGAAGGGAAGAGTTTGGAAACCCGAGGGATCTTTGGAATTGAGAAGGGTCTTTGATTTTTCGCTATTCAACCTTTCAATTCTCAAGACAATGAGTTTTAGCCACTTCCACATAGTGAGCCTGAAGAAATTGTTGAGATATCATTGTCTTATCACCTTGATGATGTTTTTTTCTTTGGTTTAATCTTTTTGCTCGGGACGAGCAAAGATCTAAGTCTTGGGGGGGATGTTGGCGGTGCTTATCACTCAAATTTTACCGTCAACACCATTCAATAAAAGCCATCAAACAAGGATAAAACGAATATTCTTTAATACTAATGGCTCTCCACAAGTTTTGTTGGAGTATTTGAATGCAGGGAGCAATATAGACCAAATTTACAGAAAACGGGGGCCAAAGCCCACCGGCTGGCCCAATCATAGGCCGGCCGGCCAACTCAGGCTCCCGCCGAAGTCCATCTTCTCCCCAAAGGCCTTTTGCTGCTCCTCCACGTGGAATTCAAGGCCCAACCCAACAAGAGACAACCGACATTCTAGAACATGGGCTTTTGGGCCTAAACTTGAAGGCCATTCCATTTCTGCCGCCCCTATCGAGTAGCCGACCTCCGAACCGACATCAGGAGCGAATCTGAGTCGTCCACGCAAAAGACGGTGGCCAACCGCCATAATCAATGGCCGGCCGGCCTCCCTACTTGGCCGGCCGGCCAGACTTGGCGTGCCCGCCACTCCAGCTTCTGCTATAAGTAGCTCCTGGTCCTATGTGAGGGGTTAGGAGAGCGAGTAGTCCCGGAATGCCGGGACTCTACTTCTTCGGCTCCTCGGGTATGCTCCTCGTCTGGGAATAGTCGTTCGAGGCCGGGTAACTTGTAAGGAGATTATTGGTCGGGCAATAAAGTTAGGTATTCTGCTCTATTTATTTATGGGTTTCAGGTATTCAATAAATATTTATTTATTTATCGCATAGACTAGCTTATTGAGCTCTCGCTAGTTGTGACGACAGGTGTAAACGTGGTGTTTAGACCTAGAGTTATCCCTGATTTTCTCTTAACCCCATGGAGGATGGTGGTCGCGAGTACGTGTGACAGGCATACCGGTCTCTGTAATCCACCACGTCCGGGTTCATGTCTGTAGGGCTCTCAATAGCAGGCGGATTCCCAAAGTAGTTGAACCTAATTCTCGGGTTGCTGTTTTGGCAATAGATAATAGAGAAAGGACCTTACCAAGTTGCCCAACTGCATATTTGTATAGCTCTTTGTATCCTTACTCTTTTAGAGATATTTTATTCAATATAATTAAATTTAGCTTTATCTTTATTTATTTCTTTTCGTAGTTCTTTTCTATTTAGTTTATTTATTCCGTTAAGTAAGTGCTCGTAAAAGTCTTGTTGTGATTCGTGATTGTTGTCTAAAGAGTACGAGAGAGTGCCTCCGTCGGAGATGACATCCGCGCTTGGTGAAATCTGTGCTCTATTCTTAGATAGGACTGCTCCGTTGATCAAGAGAAGTTCCTCTAGGCGGGTTGTAAGGCACCCAACCCCACGGAGGATGGTAGCCGCGAGTGTATGTGACAGATACACCGGTCTCTGTAATCCACCACGTCCGGGTTGGACAGGCAGGGTCTTAATTATAGCGTACGGTTCCCTAGGTCGAACTAGCAGCATCGGTTCACATGGCCTAGCACGTGCGTGCCCCGAAACGACATGACTTGTATGTGTATGAGCTTAGCTAGAATAGATAACCTTTGTAGAATTAACTGCTAGGAAGAGTAAATAATAGATAAACACATAGGAAGTTTTAACTCTATCTCGTTGCTCTCCCAAATGTATACTACGTTTTTATTTCTTTTATCACTTAGGATTAGATGGTGTGTGCCAACCCATTTATCATGCAAACCTGACCCCCGTCTCAAGTATAGCTGATATATTGTTTTTCTCCAAATTATGCAATGCATTGCTACTATTCAGCTTCCTTTCGCTCTACTTCCCTGCGGAAATATAAATACGATAACCCTATAATACTCCAAGGTGAAGTGCTACAATGATGATCCGTGCACTTGCGGAATTAATGAATTTAATTTACACGCATAAGAACCGCCAACATGGTGAAAGCTACATTGGTATCCGTACGCTTGCGGATTAATTTCTATTAGGCCTTAGGACTGCCAACAGTTCATAACCTACAAGGCGAGCACGATTCGAAGAGGCCGAATAAAATGGGTTGGAGGTGGAATTACTCGGTACTATCATGTCGTTTACGCTCTCATTTGTACACTTTATTCATATATCGGAAGATGAACACGATGTTTGCATGTGGGTTTTATAGTGTCAAAAACAGCCTAGCGGCTCTGTGCACTATGGCTACTACGTGATGGAATAGCTATCCATGGGTGTCCATAACAAGTTTCTACATTTGCCCAGCGAAGATCCTACGAAACATGTATGTACTCGAAAGTTATTTAGTTGCAGACAGCTATGATAATTTATTTGTTTTTGTTGACTGAATCTTAATTTGTGGTTTCGTCTTGTGTGCAGGATACGAACAAAAAAAAGGACAAATGGCCTTAGCGACGCTCAATTGTGTGCAGGATGTGTCGATTCATTATGCATCACCTTGTCGATCCCGAAGGTGCATATTTTGATCCTCTAGGTGAGTTGGCCAACCATCCAGAATTATGTGTGGACTGGGAAAGCACCTGTGAGCCACCATCACAGCTTGATTGAATAGAACTGGAAGGATGACACTGCGACTCAGAGGGACAAAGTAGTATAGTTGGCCGTATGAGAATGTTGATCCATAACTTGTATGAACACTTGTGCCATTTGGTAAATATGCATGTATGAACACTTGTATCTGGTTGCTATCGACTTTTATTGTTGGATATGTGTTTTGTGATGATCTGTGATGAATATTGAAAATGTATGTGGATTTTAAATTCTAAAACCTGGGTAAATTCAAAATTCAACATGATTTTTGAATCTGGAATGAGGTAGCAGTGGCGGGCACGGTGACATCATCACACGCCACAGCAGGTGGGAGTAGCTCTGGCAGTCGAGTGACGTCACGGACCGCCACTGGTATTGTCCTCCTCAGTGTCGGTCGCGCCGGCGTCTCCGCCACCACTCCAGTGATAGCAGTGGCAGACATGACGAAGTCACGACGTCCGCCACTGCAGTGTAGAGCAGCAGTGGCGGACGCCCTGACATAATCATGTCCGCCACCGCTATCATCGGAGCGGTGGCGGACGCGGTGACGTCGGCGACCGCCACTGCTCTTGATTAGCGGTGGCGGTCACTTCCGACCACTACCGCTGTGTTGGCCTAGCAGTGGCGGAAGCATAGTGGTGCACGCTTTGACCGCCATTGCTAGGCCAAAACGACTGGCACTGCAGGCCCTTGTTGTACTATTGCATGACCCTCGCAATTTATTTACTTGTGACTGTATGCTACGGTGGCCATATCGGTTTGAAGACGGCCGAATCTGGAGATTGACCCAAGATGAAAGTTGTGGAGAATTTCATGAGCTTTCTGTGGATAGGTAGAACGTCTTCATCGGAGTTTGGAGCTAAGTGTTATAGCCAAAACAATAGAGGCTGATACGGTGGCGAGCACCGTATGATACGGTGGGCATATCAGGTCGAAGATGGCTGATTCTGAAGATGAGCTCAACCGAAAAGTTGTGGGGAATTTTATAAGCTTTCCATGCAAATGTAGAACACCCCAATCGGAGTTCAGAGCAAGAAAGTTTGGGTAAAATACTGCAGGTTGTCTGGTGGTCACCATATGTTACGGTGACCTCACCGTCTGATACGGTGGGATAATGCGGTGACTCTAATTTCTGGGCACTTTTAGAGCAACGGCTAGTTTATGGATGGAGGCCTATAAATAGTTAGTACTTGGCCCTTTGGGGTGCCTTTGGTCATTGTTACCCGTAGGGAAACACAGTAGAAGCCAAGAAGATGCAATAGAAGCATTTGGAGCAGCTTGGAGAGAAATCTTGGTGTTTAAGAGGGAGGAGAAGCACATGAAGAATATTTGGAGAAGGAAGCTTGGTGCTTGAGAGGGTTGATAGCATCTATCCACCTCTAGGACTAGTGTGGTCATAGGAAGGCGGTATTAGTCTGTTACTCTTGGTCTATGGCAAGGCCTAGACTGGTTAGGTGTTGGTATTGAGCTGTCCAAGAGGAGTGTGGATGTAAACACAAGTTTGTACAGGGTCTTGGAGCTTCCCATGCGAATGAAGCATCACTAGTGGAGCGCCCTTTGACCCACATCACGTGTGGAGTCTTACCTTAGGATGAGTACCCGGGAGTGCGCGGCGGGACATGCCCGCGACTTCACTCAAAAAATGGTGGAGTGTTCCAAGGAGAACAGCATTGCCTTGTGTGCGGCGGGGTGGATCCGTGACTTCACTTCGGGAGTGAAGCGTGTCTTGAGAAAATCACCGACTTGAGAGTGGAGTGTGCTCTCTAGAGGGATAGCCTTGCACGGAGGGACGGAGTTGAGACTTCGGCAGGCGTGACCCAACGCGGAGTAGAGAAGGCGCCATCCTTTGAGACCACAAAAAATATCGATGAGAAATCTCTTACTCTTACTCTCTACTACTTGCACTTATTATTTTATTTATCATATGCAGTAAACATTATATTTATCATATGATTGCTTAGCAATTGTTTCGTGTGCTAGCTCTTTGTTACCTCTAGTGATATGTGCTTTGCTTGTTATTAGCTTCGTACTCTTGCTTCGCATGAACTAGTGATATTGTTGTGCTTATGTTGTATCTATCTTGTTGTCATGATCACTAGCTTGAGCTTCTCTATGTGTTTTATATGCATTCTAGATTGCTTGATTGTCTTTATCTTATACACTAGCATGTGTAGGACTTATTGAGTCTACTTGTATATTGGCATATGCTAGTTTGTTCTTATACACTCATGTATACTTTTTTCTTAGCATGTACATGTCCTAGCACATGATTAGCTTTCTTTAATCACTGTCACACAGTGCACATGTATTCTTTAGTTATGTATCTTTACTTGTGCAATTAGAAAGAGTAGCTAAAAGTGCAAAAAGTTTTAGTTCATGGTGTGCCGATTCACCCCTTCTCTCAGTCACACGGTCCTTACACAGTTTACTTTTTGCACTATTTAGGAGGACCCAGCAATGTTCAATCGTAGCCACAAAGAAAATAGGCCCAGCCACCATGCATTTTAGGCTCGAAACCAGCTGCTTCACAAGAGCCAGATTGATCACTCATCATGTGTGAAAAACAGGGTCTAATAACCGAGGAGCGAGCCCGCTCTTCTTGCACAGGACGATGCTTCAGAGGAAGATGTGCCTTCACACTTGCACAAGGGACAAAAATCAACCACAATAGCGAGCAAATGGTCACATGTTTATCGTTTAGGAGCAAATGGTCACATGAGGAAATAATATGAGTTCACATGACGCCAGCGGGCTGTGTAAGCAAAGCATATACTTTTGGATCTATCCACTGTGTGCCAATTCATTGTTTTGTAAACAAGTTGGTATCAATTGAAGTTTCAAAAGATTGAATGGTACGAGCTGAAGGTAGGAAAAAAAAAAGATTATCCGTGGCGTCGGTAGATCTAACTTGTTAGACGGTTTCAATCATGTAATGCAGGTCCTAAACAATCAGGCAACTTGGTCCTAAACAATATAATCCAGCGATTTGGGCAGTATGAAACTGTTACGCGTTGGAGTCGACATGGATCTGTCTGCAGCTACATGCATGCACCTCTAGATTGCTGCCAAGCAATTGGTGGCTGCAATTGCCCATCGAAATCAAGCGAGTAATGTTGCTGATACATTACTCGTACTTTAAAAAGGTTGGGAAAGGATTTATACACGTGAAAATTGATCTGCTAGATTGGGATGAAATTATCAGCTACGAGGTTGCACCAGTTATCACGCGCGGCACGCAACCCAGCTCAGCTACATATAATATATATAAAGCACATAGTAATAAGAAGGATCTGTCGTTCTTCGTTGAGCTGATCGAGTAGCTGAAGGAGAGCAATGGAAGCAGTCGAGCTCCTGGCGCTCATCGTGGTCCTAGTTGTTTCGCTGGCCATTTTCCGGGGGCGTAGTGGCGCTCCGCGGCAGCCGACCATCAAAGTCCGCGACCCAGCCGTCGCCAGCCACACTCTCATTGACCAGGCCGACGCCTTCTCGAACCGCCCGGCCACGCCGTTCCCCGTGCCCTTGATCACGAGCCGCCGCCGCCGCCGCTACAGCCATGGCATCATCACCGTGGCGTACGGCCCGCACTGGCGCGCGCTGCGGTCCAACCTCACCGCCGCCGCTACAGCCATGGCATCATCACCGTGGCGTACGGCCCGCACTGGCGCGCGCTGCGGTCCAACCTCACCGCCACAATCCTCCAGCCCTGGCGCCAAGGCCCCAGGCTCCGATCAGGCGGGAAGCCGTCGCGGCCCTCGTCGCCGGCCTCACCGCCGACGACGTGGTGGTACACGTCGTCCGTGACAGCGTGTACACGGCCGTGTTCGCCATGCTCACGCGCGTGTGCTTCGGCGACGGCGTCGACGAGCCGCACGTGCGTTCCATGGAGAGGATGATGCAGGAGTTCAGGGTGGCCATCGGGGAATCCAAGGCCTTCGCCCGTTCGACGCGGGCCAAGCTCGTGCACTGGAAGCAGTGGCGGCGCTTCCTTGCCTTCCGCGGCGAGCAGGCCGCGCTGTTCCTTCCCCTCATCGAAGCCGCAAGGCGGCGCCGCCGGTCCGGCTCCGCCGGCGGCGGCGGCGGCGGCGGCGTTCGCCCGTACGTCGACGCGCTCGTCGACCTCCGCGTCCCCGACGACGCCCCGGCCACCAAGCGCGCCCTCACCGACGACGAGATGGTGAGCCTCATGGTGGAGTTCCTCGGCGCCGCGGAGACCATCGTGGCCTCCATCGAGTGGACGATGACCCACCTCGTCGCCCAGCCGGACGTCCAAAAAAAGCTTCGCCACGAGATCGTCACGAGGAGCGACCATGGCTCGGTCTCCGAAGAGCGCCCCGGCCGGCTGCCGTACCTGCACGCCGTCGTGCTCGAGAGCCTCCGGCTGCACCCGCCGTTCCCGTTAGTCATGCGCGACGTCCGTGCCGAGGGCGCGACGGTCGGCGCGGCCACGGTGCCGGCCGGCGGCAATGGCTTGCGAGTGCAGTTCATGCTGGGGGACATCGCCAGGGACGCGAATATGTGGACGAATCCCCACCACTTCCGGCCGGAGCGCTTCCTCGCCGGCGGCGAAGGCGAGGGCGTTGGACTCGTGCCCGCGGGGCCCAAGGAGATCAGGATGATGCCGTTCGGCGCGGGGCAGAGGTCCTGCCCCGGCGCGGCACTGGGCGTGCTGTACATCGAGACCTTCCTCGCCGCGCTCGTGTGCGATTTCGAGTGGACGATTCCGGCGGAGTGCACCGGCGACGGTGGTGGCGTTGACATGACGGAGCTGTATGGGTTCATCACGGTGATGAAGTCGCCGCTCAGGGCGCGCATGACACCAGCACGCCCTTAAGAAACCAACTCCGTGAGCTCGTGCGCGTCCTTGGCGCCATGCGCGTCACCAGTTAATTACTTACCAGGGCCTTATTAGTTTTCTGGCTTCATCACGTGTCATGTTTTTAGTATCATATTAGTATCCGTATCTTATGAGCTCTAAAGTTACTCCCTCCGTTTTTTAATATATGACGCCGTTGACTTTTCTCGTTACGTTTGACCGTTCGTCTTATTCAAAATATTGGTGTAAATAGCTAAATGTATAGGTTAATCTTAAAGTGTTTTTGATGATGAATCCAATGATATTCATTTCACGTTCAAAAAGTAATTATTTAAATCTATATTGTTGGTCAAAGTTCAACAAAAAAGTCAACGGCGTCATATAATTAAAAACGGAGGGAGTATATGATGTTCCAATAATAAATCTAGAAATTAAAAGGCTTCTTTTCGGGCATGCCTCCGCTCGTCGCTCGGCGCACAGCGACAGCCCCCTGATGCGCATCCATTGCTAGAAAATAAGAGCACCGAAGCAGTTTCCACATGCCGCAAAGAAGCAAGACTGCGGCGCTGATGCCTGCCCCGAGATGATGAAGAATAGCTAGGACCTGGGGTAATCTGTTTAACCCAGGGTCGGTCCTGTGATTTTGGGGGCCCGAGGCGAACCTAAAATTTGAGGCCCTTACATAAATAAATTAAAATTTTACTACATATATAACTTGTTACTTGTAAAGACAAATGAAATGTTAAAAATATTCATATCAAATGATTCATACATATCGCAATGTTGCGAAGTCACTCTTAAAACGAAATGATTGATCATACATATCAAATGATTAAATCAACCGCTGTATTGGGCTTAGCTAGATGGTAGGGAAGCAACAGGCAACAAAATTACAAAGGTGGGCCTGCTTCGACTGTTGGACACGAGGTGGACACGAATCGTAGCGTTACTAGCCTGCTACAGCCCCATGTATGAAGTTTTCAATTTGCTGGACCGATCGTAAGCCAGCTTATACGTACATGCCAGGGGCGGGGCCCCTTAGACTCGGGGGCCCTGGGCGGCCGCCCTGGTTGCCCCCCGCCAGGGCCGGGCCTGGTTTAACCCTATGTAGTCTTTCAAAATTCATGTGGAGAGTCCTCCTCCCTCCGTTGACCTAGAAAAAAAAGCAGCCAGATTTGAAGGATATTTTTAGTATCAAGCTATTAGGTAGCTTTAATTGCAAACATGACAATGTCTGTATTATCCCCTCAACCTGTTCGAGGTATTGCCTTTTAGGTTACCATGACTACATACGCGCTCCTGATGTTCGACGATATGCACTTGTGATGTAGCTTCTTTGTGAAACATTGGTGCACGGCTTTGGTTCCACGATACGCACTCCACTCCTGTTTGGATTAGCATTGGTTTATCATTCAGCTCTGAATATGTGTTATCCTTTTTTTTTTTAGCCCTATCTGGTTGCCCCTCATATAAAATTTGTGTACTGTTGAGCATGCTGCTTTATCAGAGGCGGTCATGGATTCGTTGTCATTTAGCGACGGGTTCCTTCCTACTGAGTTGTGTCTACTTGCTGGATTACTGTAGTATGCGTCTCCTTCTCAGGATACTCTAAACTCTTTTCATTTGGCATCTCTTCCCCATCAGCCATATCCACTTCAATTTTCACGGCAATATTCTGTTTTTTCTTATGAGGACTTATATCATAGTCTTTGAAGTTTTCTTTGGACTCCCTCGTGGTCGCTTGCTAGTATCCGAACAGACTCCCTTTCGGTCTGTGGATTTGAGGGTTTAGGGTTTAGAGTTGTTTCGTATTTATCTCCTTCTGGATCTGACTGAGGAGTTAACCCAGCAGATGTATCACCTTCAGCTGCAACATGGCAAATAGAAAGCATTACATGGTGTGGCTTGAGGAAAAATTATATTGAAAACCAAGAAAATTAAACAGAGTGTGTTTCAATTAAAATATGTAAAAATATATAACTCGGGCGACCATTTCAGAAAAGCTATAGGGGTTTTCATATCCAACACAAATCTCTTAACCATTTCTTTAAATAGCGCCAACGCACTGCTATAGCAGACGGGACAGCGGGCAGCAGTCTAGCCCTGCCTAGGTGTTTTGGATC
Organism: Eragrostis nindensis; assembly: GCA_012490785.1. Taxonomy (NCBI): domain Eukaryota; kingdom Viridiplantae; phylum Streptophyta; class Magnoliopsida; order Poales; family Poaceae; genus Eragrostis; species Eragrostis nindensis. The sequence continues at coordinate 629,785 of JAAXCT010000126.1, forward strand.
AGGCCCTACTTTTTTGTGTTTTCCATAGTTCTTTGTTGCATTGTGTAACTCATAACCCCTCACAGCTCGGTCTGGAATGAGGGACATTATTGGTAAGGGACCATTTTTTTTTCTCTCTTAATACAAAGATATGCAGCTCTCCTGCATACTTGAGAAAAAAAGATCATGTCATGCAACAGAGAGTAAGCGTAAGAAAGGATGGAGTTGATTCATAGGGCTAAGTGTCAGAAACAGAGGAAGAGAATGAAGAAGTGTTAAGGAAATGATATAGTGCCATGTCACAGTATATGTTTATTTTTTTGGAGACCAAGTCACAGTCTATGTTGACTGCCACATAAGCAAAACACCTGGTTTTACAGTTGAGGGGGTTAACTGGACGAACCTCAACAGGTACAAAGTAGACTTATTCCTTGTTATAACTAGTTTTTCACTCCTTCCTGTATAGCATCACATTTAACATAATGGCTGATAGGTTTTTACTCGTACTGCACCTCAGGCAACATTTCACTACCAATTGATATAGAACTGCCGCATACATAAATCAACCAAAGACATGGCAAACCAATCAATAAATAATTTAACAATGATCAAACCAAATGTCGATATATCTTTATAGTACCTTATACATTCAAACCTCATTGGAATGCTTTATGGCCAATGCCAAATGTCCCACAAAGTTGACATAATAAACAGCAAAGCACTCACAAATCAGCAAATGGTATCATAAGCAGCAAAGCACTCACAGATCAGCAAAAATACACCATATGCGGAAGGCTTTCGAGATGGTTGTGGCAGGGTGGCAGCCCTGTAGTTCAAGGTATTACAGTGTGCAATTAGTTTACATCTGAAGCACAAATTAAATTATAGATCAGTTGAGCTAAAGGGGGGAAAAAAGAAGAAAAAAGCTTTATGGCAAATCTCACTACCGCATGTTTCTTCTCGGACGTTTCTCTCCTAGCTCCATTTCTAGAGGGATCCGATGCACTAATGTAGCCTGCAACCACAATATCAGGCCCATTAATTTTAATAACAATTAACTTGGTATCTGTCTCGGTCCAGTAAAGTAAGATGGTATGAGGAAATGTGATGGATAGCAAATAAATTACTACAAAAAATTGGAATGGCCATCTTTCTGCAGCAGTCATTAATAACCAGTAAAGTAATGCAAGTAAAAAACGTCTCGATAAAATTGAGACGTCCAATTTTCCTCCCAAAAAACACAGGCACAACCTAGCTGCCAGGGGTAAACAAGAGCAAAAACAAAAGGTATATGCCCAATAGTAAAAAATCAAGCACAGCAAAAACTTTTTGCCCTTATCTCTATCATTAATCATTAGTTTGCAGTCAATACTCAAGTCATGTCATGACGCTGGCTATTTATTTACGTGATACATTTGATTTCCTTGGACCCCATACAAGGCGGGGACGCTAATGCTTTCACACCAGTTACTGAAATGACGAGCAAAGATATAACTATGCCTAACACAAAAGATGATGTAATATAATCCTCTATACTTTGGTACTGAAATGAATAGATACAGCAAGTCACTTAATAAACAGTCAACCATCCCGTACCTACTTATATCAAAGAATAAATGCCCGCCCGAGCATGAAAAACAGTTCATAGTGCATTAATCACAAGAAGCACATTTTTCATACCAGCTCCTGATTCACAGTGCCATAATTTGATGAACTCAGCTGTCATCACCCCACAAAAAGAAGTTCTGGATGCAACTAGGACATGCAATCAACATCATTCCCTGTTCCTACCAATAGTAGAGCTGAAGATGTCCAATAACATGTCACGAACAGGGGACGAGTATGAATTCGTAGGAACGGAACGGCGAAGACAATACTTGAATGAGGTAGCTGGGCGTGGCCCTGGACCTCGCCGGCGCGGCGGTGCCGTGATGAACGACGCCGCACCGTCGAGGCAGGTTTGTTACAGAAGCTAAAGCCTAAACAAATTCCACCCTCAAAGCAATCTAATCTCTCGGTCCCTGTTTATAGCTTCACAGGGCCGGGTAACAAATCTCTAACGAAAGCAACTAACTTGATGATTTTATTCAACCATGCTTGACGCTTGGTTGTTCCTTGCGCGACGCTGATCCCTGCGGCGACGTCGTTGGTACTGGATACCGGTCCTGACATCTCTCCCCACCTGGACAACAAGCTCGTCCTTGAGCTTGAAGTCCGGATACAGCCGACGAAATTCATCAAGCTCCATCCACGTTGCTTCCGCCGCAGCCAACCCAGTCCACTGCACCAATAGCTCGTGTCGTCCGCGTGCCAACCGAGACGTGATCACCACCTCCGGCGTCGGACAAGCGCGCCCGTTGCGAATGGGAGGCAGTACACCCGGCGCCGTAGGCGGCTCGCCGCGGAACGGTTTCAGCAGGCCGACGTGGAAGACATCGTGTAGGCGGGCACCCGGCGGCAAGGCCAGCTTGTACGCGACGTCGCCCACGCGGTTCACCACCTGGAACGGCCCGTAGAACATGGGGCCGAGCTTGCCGCGACCGTGAACATCGAGTGACGCGATGGGTCGATGCAGTAGACGGAGCCACACCCATTGCCCTGCCTCAAACTCCAGCACTCGATGCTTCTTGTCGTAGTAGTGCTTGTGGTGCTGTTGCGCTTGTGCAAGGCGGTCACGGATCTCTACCATGAACTCATCGCGGTCGAGCAGCTGCTGGTTGACGGCCGGAAGGCGCGCCTCGCCTGGCACGTAGGCACGCACCGATGGGGGATCCCTGCCGTAGACGACACGGAACGGTGACGTGCGCAGCGACGCTTGGAACGCCGAGTTGTAGCAGAATTCCGCCCACGGCAGCCACTGCAGCCACTGTCGGGGGCGGTCACCAGTGAGGCACCTCAGGTACATAGTGATGATTTTGTTCGTTGCCTCCGATTACCCGTCCGAATGCGGGTGGAATGCCGACGTGAGGTTGAGCTGGACGTCGTTGAGGGCGAATAGCTCCTTCCAGAAGTTGCTGGTGAAGACCGAGTCCCTGTCACGCTCAATGGAGCTCGGAATGCCATGAAGACGAACGATGTCGCTGAAGAAGGCGCGCGCCACCGTCGTCGCCGTGTAGGGATGGCCCAGCGGAATAAAGTGTGCGTACTTGGAGAAGCGATCGACGACCGTGAGAATGACCGACTTGCCGTTCACGCGCGGAAGGCCCTCGATGAAGTCCATGGCCACATCCGCCCAGACCGCCGACGGTACTTGGAGTGGCTGGAGCAGGCCCGCCGGGTGCAGCTGTTCCACCTTGTTGCGCTGACAGGTCGCGCACGCGCGTACGCGCTCTGATACCAAATTGTCACGAACAAGGGACGAGTATGAATTCGTAGGAACGGAACGGCGAAGACAATACTTGAATGAGGTAGCTGGGCGTGGCCCTGGACCTCGCCGGCGCGGCGGTGCCGTGATGAACGACGCCGCACCATCGAGGCAGGTTTGTTACAGAAGCTAAAGCCTAAACAAATTCCACCCTCAAAGCAATCTAATCTCTCGGTCCCTGTTTATAGCTTCACAGGGCCGGGTAACAAATCTCTTAACGAAAGCAACTAACTTCCTGATTTTATTCAACCGTGCTTGACGCTTGGTTGTTCCTTGCGCGACGCTGATCCCTGCGGCGACGTCGTTGGTACTGGATACCGGTCCTGACATAACAACAATAGGAAAAGACAAGAAATACAGATATCCTTCAGTTGTGTAATCCATATCAATGTTTCTAAACCCTTTTCTTCATACGGCGAACTTCATGAATTTAATGAAGCGCATGTTCTAATTCCTTGAAAGAAAACATGCTTCTTAATGAGGTTGAAGATTACATACATTTTCAGTAAAAACACATGGATGTGTCTAGTTATGACAATTGACAAGGAAAATAAGTGAATCGTAGTACCATCCTTGAACGTGTGAAACAGGGAATAAGTTTGTTTGTCATCATTACCACAGTTATCAAATTTCTTCAATACTGCATCCATCCTCCAAATCAAAGGCCTGCATTAGAAAATTCAGAAAGAGATTGTTAAGACAAAGGCATGGCTCGTGCTTTTATTTGAAAGTACAAGTCACAATTGCTAGGGATACCAGTTTTACAGTTCACAATTCATTACAAACGTTTTCAGTTTTGAAAATTTAGCAACGCATAACTATCACTGTTCTATTCCAGAAAACCGACCAACTGCTTGGAGCATGTCTCTCAAGTAAAGAACATATTTTGTTGCAGAATCTTCAGCTGTTAACCATAGCAAAATAAGATTTTAACCTTGGTATGGAATATTTACCATATTCCACTTATATCCTTTGCCTAAATCACCAATCACCAAGAGCTTTGATATGCATTTAATTCCTTTGGATTAAAATGATTATGCATGCAGATTAGATTTATTGCAAATTAAGTTTTGTTGAAATGGATGACTTGAGTAAACCGTCAAACCTAGTATTTTGGTTTTGCACTAGTTTCAGTGCTTCCAATCTCACTTGCCGATGAGGCATCTGTTGTAGATTGATGTGGGACATTGGTTCATTAGAGTTAACTATCTACTAACTTAAAGACCAATTGTTCAACTTAATGTAAAACATCCATGTACCCTGAGATGAAAAGACAAAGGAACGATCTGAAACTCAATAGCCTGACATGATTTTTGCAATGCGTAATTGCACACTAATTATACAGAAGGAATGATCAGTTGACATAATTAGCTCATCGCAGCACAAGAAACTGCAATGCATAATTGCACACTATTTATGCAAAAGGAATGATCAGTTGACATAATTAGCTCATTGCAGCACAAGAAACTGCAATGCATAATTGCACACTATTTATACAAAGGATTGATCATTTGACATAATTAGCTCATTGCAGCACAAGAAACTGCAATGCATAGTTGCACACTATTTATATAAAAGGAATGACCAGTTGACATAATTAGCTCATTGCAGCACAAGCAATTATTTTTTGCATTGCTGCTTCCACATGTTTAACCTGACTTGGGACGAGTCGGTTAAGAGGGACCTGAATGAGTGGAATATCTCCAAGGAATTAGCTTTGGATAGGAGCACTAGGAGACTCACAATCAACGTGCCTGAACCGTGATCATTTTTTACCCCTAACTCTACTTTTTGCCCTGTGTCTTTTTGTATTTCTCTTCTCCTTGTTTCTTGTGGGTTTCATCTCTAGCCTACCCCAACATGGTTGGGACAAAAGGCTAAGTTGTTGTTGTTGTTGCTGCTGCTGCTGTTTCCACATGTTATCCATTAATGACTTTCGGCAAAGCAATATTACACTGCAATTTCAATAGAAGTTCTTTTGTTGACAGAAAACTGTGGCATTTGGATCAACAAGTCAATAAAATAACAATAAATTAACTGCACTATGCACAAACTTGATATTATTCTACATATTCACTCATAACTCGTAAGTCATAAAAATTCTCAGTGCACAATGTAATGGAGAACCCCATACAAAGTCAATTTCTTAGGTTGGAGGTCATTGTCCTGAACTCAACAAAGCAGAAGACACGTGGGAATCTTTTTTGAAGTCCGTCTAATTGTTCATAAGAGATTACGCAAAAAATGGCCATCTACGTCTCATTCCTATCACCAGCAAGAAGGAATGTTGTGAAATTACTGCGTTCAAGATGGCTGCAAATTTCATAGTCAATTTCAAGCTGACTGCCAAATTATTTCTATCATTATGAGATTGTGATTTGTACTAATCATCCATTACTGTCAATTTCAATCCATAATCATGAGTTCAGCTCAATTAGTTCAACTATTATCAGATTGGGGTAGAAAATAACAAGATGCAGTTTGTTAGAAGAAACTTATACTTTCAATGAAATAATAAGGGATAGTTGTTGATTGTATTACCTTCGGGAACATAAAAGCTAGCATAAGGGTAAACTGTCTTTATGAGAACAGAGTTAGTGAGCATCTTGAACTGCTTGGTCTCCGGCCAAACCATGAAGATTCCAACCATAGTTCTCAGAAATACCACATTGCCATCCTCACCAATCCCACTAATCCAAACTGGAATCGAACCCACTCGAGGCTGCGTCAATGGCAGAGCAAGGAGTTTGCAGAGGTCAACTTCTCGGCGCAGCACCCATTTCAGAGCGCCTTCGCTGTCAGCCTCCCGCGCCCACATGTGCAGACTGAAATTCTTCACAGCAGTGAGGCCAAGCCCACCGCCCTCGGACCTCACAACACGAATGTTCCTCTTGTAGATGGAAAATGTCTCTGAGGGCAGCTCAACAAGAGCTAATCTGTGGTTGCCCAGTTGGAACTCAAGTATGCTGCTGTCATCGAGAAGCCAGTACAGGGCATCCTCTACCAGGGCACCGGGCTCCTCCGTGAGCCCACATTGTGAAGACGGCATCCCGATTGAGAACAGCTCACCCCAGGAGCCGGTTCCCGAAGAGTACACGCAGGCAAAGGCGCGGCCTTGTCTGGCGCACACGACGACCACGCTGAAAGGGCTGGAGTGGCAGTCGGCGGTGGCGGCGGAAGGGCAGAGCACCGCAGCGTTCAGGTCGAACGAGCCAGCTCGCACCCGGTAGGGGATCGCGATCTCGCGGCGCTCCGCGGTCATGGGGTCCCACATGAGCAGATCGGCCCAGTCGCGCCCGCGGAGGAGGGCGCGGCCGTGGCGGCACTCGACAAACCACCACATGCCGTCGTCGCCGTCCCTGCGGAGCGCACCCGCCGCGTGGACGATGCGGCCGGGCGAGCCCTGGGCGCAGACGAAGCGGGGAGAGCACGGGGAGTTGTGGAAGATGCCCAGCACGGGAGGTGTTCGATGGAATGCGCGAAAGTGGCGGAGAAATCCCGGGTCTCGGATGAGGCGGCGCCAGCGCTTGCAGACGCAGGAGGCGCGGGAGAGAGAGATGGGATGCGGCGGGACGCGGAGGAGGATCTCGGCGAGGATGTTCTCGTCTTCCAGCGGAGGCGCCGGCGAGGTCGGATGGGAGCCGTGTGTCATCGTCGCGTCGCCACCCTTCCGTTATTCCGAGTTGTTGTGGGTTTTCCTTTCAGTTCGAGCGCGACCACGGTGTGGACGGCTCCACCTCGAACATTCTCCGACTCTTTCTTTGGGAAAAGAATCAATTAAAAAATGTTTACGTGTCATTTTTTCCAGAACATGCTCTTAAACCATACAACTTCAGTAGAAAAATCAATGCGTGCATTTTTCATATAAAGCCACCGGACAATGATGCATTGCAAAAATCCACTTACTACCTCCAGTGACGGGGCGTAGATAATTTCTATAGTGCATTACGTGTCCTACTCGTCAGCTACGCCAATCTGGCAGCTATCTGCCTATAGCTAAAATAGAAGTTAATTAATAATGTACCTTGCATGGTGACGAAAATGAACATCTCTTTGTCCATTTTATCCTTTTATAACATGAGCTCACTACAGGATTTTAATGTTCTGAATTACTGTAGAAGCTTTCCCCTCTACTGCTTGCTAAAGTCGTCGCTCTCTCATCTCAAAAAAAAAAAAAAAAAAAAAAAAAAAAAAATCGTCGCTCTCTCTACCTTCCGTTTCAGACGCGGCCTCGGGGTGATTTTCTTTTTTTAAAAATGAAAAGAATGTCAAGTAGAGCAATGAGTGCAACACAGCCCATATTTTCTGTTCCGTCTGCGGCCTTTATTTCTTAGGAGGCGGGCCTCTCGAACCAGTATCATGTGGACCGTGGATTTATCTAGAACAGGCTGGCCCATTAAGTGAGAGCTGAAATCAACTCGTACACTTGTCTATCACGCACTCAGTAAAACACACCATTCTTACTTTATTTATTATTATTATTATACACAGTACAACTCACATGCTCATATAACTCATGCATACTCACTCTTATGAACACACGTACGCAAAACATATTCCTATGAGCATCGTAAAAAACTGAGCCGGCAAATCTTTGAGATTGATGAAGTCATCACACCATTCTTACTTGTTCAAAGAGACTCAATAACATTTTATTCAAAAGTTTGTAAACAAAAGATTTACTCATAGCTTATTAGAAACATCACCCAGTAATGCAGAATAAGGCGGCACTTGCCCAGCATTTTGCAGCTCTGGGAGAGATTTCCCTCTATGTTGTAAGGATAAAATTTGTGAGTGGACTGCCAACCGATACCAGCAGAGATAACGAGCCAAGCACCCGAGCAGTTGTGTCGGGGAAGAACTCCGTCCCTTTGAGCTCCGCCACCGTGCCATCCCTCTTGACATCGACAGGGTAGCTGAGCAGGTGGCCATGGAGGTCGGACACTTGGTCGCTGGTGTAGCGCTGCCAGAACTCGCTGGCCATCTTGTTCACCATCCGGACGCACTTGAGGCTCCCGGGGTCCTTGAACTCGTCCTTGAGCTCGGCGAGGTGCTCGAACCACAGCGACATCCGGAAGCCGTGGACCTGTCCTCTGGCAAGCTGGCCGTTGGCGTTGAGATGGGATGGCTGGTACGCGCCCATGGCGATCTCTGTGTCCCGACCTCCGTCCATGGACCGCTGGTTGATGTTGGCCGATCCGATGATGATGTACTCGTCGTCCACTGAAAGAAATTAAGAGAACATGACTACTCAGTGAAAGTAGCACTTGTGTGAATGAATTCAGTTTGACATGTTGCTCTAACTTAGTTATATATGCTGGAAATTTGAGGCCTAATTAAGGCATACCTATCATGAGCTTGGAGTGAACGTAGATCATGGAGCGCCGCGCCTTCTGGGACCGATCGTAGTCGCTGTCACGCGGCGGGTGACCCTTAGGCTCGTACTCACGAGGGACGTCCAGCTTCACCTCCCTGTTGCCCAAGCAGAAGAAGGAGAGGTAATCCTTTGGGTCGGCGTCGACGCCCTTGGCCTTAAGCGCGGCGGCGATGTCACCGTACATCATCTCCATCGTCTTCCTCTGCCAGTGCAGCATGGCCTGCACGTTCCAGTCCGACGGGTTCCCTTCCGGCCACATGGGGACAACAACATAGACGGTGAAGGGCTCGCCAGCTTCGATCTTGCTCACGATCTTGAGGGAGAGCTCCCTGGGGATCAGGTGCAGCGCGTTGATGTCCTTGGGCGTGGCATCGTCCGGCTTCCACGCGAAGGAGCTGCCGAGGAAGTACTGGTTCTCGATGTAGATGAACCTCTTGGCGCGGCGGATCGCGTTGATGTAGGCGTCCTGGATGCTCCTCTCGATGATGTGGTCCTTACCACTGACGAGCCCTGAATCGGCCGCCTCTGCCGGGGTCTTGGCGAAGCCGTCGCAGGCGCTGCTGTCGGCGGACCGGAACACCTGCACGTTCCACGCCTCCTGGTCGCCGGCGGGCACCACCGGCGACGACTGCGGCTCGATCACGTCCTCCATGCCTCTGAGGTCGAGGAGCACGTCCTTCTGGGCCATCCACGGCCACAGCACGTTGTGGACGAGGTCCTCCTTGCCGCCCTGCTTCCGCCACCGCTGCTCGAAGTTGTGGAGCACGTCCCAGGCGGCGGGGCCCTCGATCCTGCAGTGGATGTCGTGCCACGGCTCCCTCGGCCCGCCGGAGCCGATGGCGGCGCCGGGGATGTTCCCCTGGTAGAAGTCGTTGCTGTGCGCCGTGTTGAGCGTCCGGAACAGGGAGTGGTCCTGCGTGTCGTAGCGGCCGTTGGTCAGGTCGAGGCCCCCGACGAAGCTGACGATGCGGCGGCGGCCGCTGCTGCCGTCCTTGGCGTCGACGATGACGGACTTCTGGTGGTGGCTGAAGGCGAAGGTCTGGAGGCCCTCCTTGAAGCTGTCGGCGTCGTCGGGGACGCGGGGGCACGGGGTGCAGTGGACCCCGCTGCCCCTGAAGTACCTGAACGTGTTGGAATCGTTCGTGCCCAGCCGGCTCGGGATGAGGTTCAGCGCCGAGGTGGGGTCGTCCCAGACCAGCATGAGCACGCGCACGCCCTCTTTGGCCTTGCGCTTCAGGAGCTCGCCGAGGGTGACGCCGCCGCCGGGGTGGTGCCGGTCGCCGTCCCGGGCCAGCGTGATCTCGTGGAACACCGACCAGCCGGTCACGTACACCACGTGCTTCGCGTCGCTGATGGCGTCGTACACGTCCTCCCAGCACCGCCCCGGCTCGTACGGCCGGCCGCCGGCGAGCTGGATGGGCGGCCTGAACGCGTCCGTCGCGTGCGCGTCCTGGTACAGGGTGACCCGGCACCCCTGCCGCTGCTTGAAGAAGGTCTTGGGCACGCCGGGGTACTGCGCGCCGCCGACGCCGCCGCCCCACTGGGGGTCGTCGGCGACGGCGGTGAAGCGGACCTGCACGTGGATCTTGGGCCCGTTCGGGAGCGGCTTCCGCCCCTCGCCGAGGATGTCCAGCCACCGGTCGACGACCTCGCCTTTCGTCTTGAGGAGGTCCTGGACGGGGATGTAGGCGCGGCCGAGGAGCGCGGCGTCGATGGGGAGCCGGGCCTTCACGGAGAAGACCACGTCGGTGGTGGAGTGGGCGCAGTAGATGCGGAAGGACTCGTTCCACCGCGGGTTCGCCGGGTTATCGTCCACGACGCGGGTCCGGCCCACGCGAGCCCGGCTCAGGTCCACCGTCGCGTACAGCTGCGGCAGGCCCGTGGGGCGGCCCTCCACGTGTGGTATCAGACCATCAAGAAACTGCACTCAAGTCACAATCAGAGAGAACACTGGTCAGCACGTGTTCAACTGTTGTTCATATGGATGGATTTAATACATCATTGGAATGTTTGCAAAATGTATTAGTTTTGCAATTTCTTACTGCCATTGTCCTATGATCAAAACCTTGGTCAATGTTGCAAATATATGTTGGAGACTATGTTAATGTCTAATTAAAACCTTTGAGGGAGTACATAGATATATATTCACGAAAATTAAGTTCTAGGATTCTAGCCAATAAGGAGGCATTGTCCTACTCGTGGCAGGGCTTTATGGAGCTGACCTTGATCACTTGGATGTTGAACTTGGCCTCGAAGATGGTGGCGTCGAGGGTGCCGTGCAGCAGCATGTCCGCCATTGCTCCTCCTCCTGAGCTCGCTCACGCAGCAGCTCTCAGCTTTCTGAGGCAAATCAAGAGGAAGCTGAGTAGATCAGATCGACCAGAGAGAAATGTGAGGTGTGTGCTCGGTAGCAGAGACAGCCTGCCACTTTATAGTGTCATACACACGACGATGCTTCAGAGGAAGATGCCTTCACACTTGCACAAGGGACGAAAATCAACCACTGTAGCGAGCAAATGGTCACATGTTTTTCGGTTAGGGAGCTAATGGTCACATGAGGAAATAATGTGAGTTCACATGGCGCCAGTGGGCTGTGTACGCAAAGCAGATACTTTTGGATCTAATCCACTGTGTGCCAATTCATTATTTTGTAATCAAGTTGGTATCAATTGAAGTTTAAAATTTGAAAAGATTGAATGGTCCGAGCTGAAGGGAGACAAAAAAAAAAAGATTATCCGTGGCGTCGGTAGATCTAACAACTTGTTACACGGTTTCAATCATGTAATGCATGGTCCTAAACAATCAGGCAACCTTTTTTTTTCCGATGGAAACAATCAGGCAACTTGGTCCTAAACAATATAGTACAATCCAGCGATTTGGGCAGTATGAAACTGTTACGCGTTCGCGTTGAAATGGATCTGTCTGCAGGTGCATGCACCTCTAGATTGCTGCCAAGCAATTGATGGCAAGTTGCCTATCGAAATCAAGCCACATGTTGCTGACAACATTACTCGTACTTTAAAAAGGTTGGATAAGGATTTATACACGTGAAAATTGATCTGCTAGATGGGATCAAATTATCAGCTCAGAGGTTGCACCTGAGGCCGGCACTCAAAAGGATCTCAATATCAGATGTTCAAATAAAAAAAAAGGATATCCGTAGTGGATCTAGTTTGATTGCACTAATTCGAAACAAGATCTTGGTTCAGAAGATTTGAAATTGAACTAACACGGTTTTGGAGAGAAATGTGCGAGCAGATTGTAAATCAAATGAAACCTATGCCATATTTTCATTGTTAACATACGCATATACGGTTCAGCAAGATCCTATCATGTACCTTATTAAACCATTTATGATATATCATCCGTATATAGTATTGTGTATTTGTATAAAATTTATGTTTCAAAACTAACCCTAATCCTTGCCTTTCATTAGCAACCAGTTTCATTTAAGCACAATATTATAAAGTATGTATTTCAAAACTTACTCCAAGTACTAAGAAATAAGTTACCTATACCTTAGAGTTTCAACTTTTCAGAAGGTTAGTTCCCTGCCGGCCTATCAGAAAGTTCAATGTGATGAAGGGCGCTGATAGTAGAACTTATCATCGCTGGTTCAAGGTTTCTTTAATGAACTGGCAATATGTCGGTTTATGTTAGCATTATACATGTTTTTATATGGCACTGGCAATTTATATGAGCACTGGCAAGGGATCAAGGTTTCTGTGCTTGTGATGCTCCGAAGGTTCAACTCCAAGTTCCAACTGGGTCTAGCTACTCTAGTTCATTTCATTTGTAGTACTAGATTTATTAGCGCCCAAAAAAAACCATGCATCAAATGAAGTACTATATATATTAATTGAAAAAAATCATCTCTTGAATGTATTTTCTTTCAAAATGCCAAATGTCCCACAGAAACAACATAATAAACAGCAAAGCACTCACAGATCAGCAAACATGCACCATATGCGGAAGGCTTTGGAGATGGTTCTGGCAGGGTGGCAGCCCCATAGTTCAAGGTATTACACTGTGTGCAATTAGTTTACGTCTGAAGCACAAATTAAATTATAGATCAGTTGCGCTAAGGGGGGAAAAAAGAAGGAAAAATGCTTCAAGGCAAATCTCACTACCATAAACCTTTTGATGCACAGTTCACTTAAAATGCAGCATGTTTCTTCTCGGACGCTTCTATCCTAGTTCCATTTGTAGAGGGATCCGATGCACTAATGTAGCCTGCAACCACAATATCAGGTCCATTCAATTTCATAACAATTAATTTGATATCTCTCTCGGTCCAGTAAAGTAAGATGGTATGAAGAAATGTGATGGATAGCAAATAAAATACTACAAAAAATTGGAATGACCATCTTTCTGCAGCAGCCATTAATAACCAGTAAAGTAGTGCAAGTAAAAAACGTCTCGATAAAATTGAGACTTGCAATTTTCCTCTCAAAAAACACAGGCACAACCTAGCTGCCAGGCGTAAACAAGAGCAAAAACAAAAGGTATATGCCCAATAGTAAAAAATCAAGCACAACAAAAACTTTTGCATGTCTTATGCCCTTATCTCTATCGTTAATCATTAGTTTGCAGTTAAGACTCAAGTCATGTCATGACACTGGCTATTTGTTTACGTGATACATTTGATTTCCTTGGACCCCATACAACGCGGGGACGCTAATGCTTTCACACCTGTTACTGAAATGACGAGCAAAGATGTAACTATGCCTAACACAAAAGATGATGTAATATAATCCTCTATACTTTGGTACTGAAATGAATAGATACACAGCAAGTTAGATTTCACTTAATAAACAGTCAACCATCCCGCCTACTTATATCTAAGAAGAAATGCCTGCAGAGCATGAAAAACAGTTCTTAGTGCATTAATCACAAGCACATATTTCATACCAGCTCCTGATTAACAGTGCCCTAAATTTGATGAACAAGGACATGCAATCGACATCATTTCCTGTTCCTACTAATCCCATAGTAGAACTAGAGATGCCCGATAACAACAATAGGAAAAGACAAGCAAATATCCTCAGATGTGTATTCCATATCTGTGTTACTACTTTTCTTCATAGGGCGAACTTCACGAAATTTAATGAAGGGCATTTCTAATTCCTTGAAAGAAAATATGCTTCTTAGTGAGGTTGAAGATGACATACATTTTCAGCAAAACATATGGATGTGTCAAGTAATGACAATTGACAAAGAAAAGAAGTGAATCATAGTATCATCCTTGAACTTGTGAAACAGGGAATAAGTTTGTCACCATTACCGCAGTTATCAAATTTCTTCAACACTGCATCCATCCTCCAAATCAAAGACCTGCATTAGAGAATTCAGAATGAGATTGTTGAGACAAAGGCATCTCTTGTGCTTTTATTTGAAAGTACAAGTCACAATTGCTACGGATACCAGTCTTACAGTACACAATTTATTACAAACGTTCTCACAAAAAGTTAATTTACCTAAAAAAAGTTAGCCAGTTTTGAAAATATAGCAACGCATAATTATCACTGTTCTATTCCAGAAAACCCACCAACTGCATGGAACATGTCTCTCAAGTAAAGAAGCAGATTTTGTTGCAGAATCTTCAGCTTTTAACAATAGTAAAATAAGATTTTAACCTTGCTATGGAATATTTACCATATTCCACTTGTATCCTTTGCCAAAATCAAAAATCACCAAGAGCTTTGATATACATTTAATTCCTTTTGAATTAAAATGATTATGCATGCAGATTATATTTATTACAAATTAAGTGTTGCCGAAATGGATCACTTGAGTAAAACGTTGAACCTAGCATTTTGGTTTTGCTCTAGTTTCAGTGCTTCCAATCTCACTTTCAGATGAGGCATTAGAGTTAACTACTCCCTCCATTCTTAAATTGATGTCGCCATTGACTTTTTGAGTTACGTTTGACCATTCGTCTTATTCAAAAATTTTCAAAAATGATCATATATTTTGTTATGATTTATCACTAAAGGAAATTCAAGCATAACTTATAAGTTTGCAAATTTGAACTAAAATTTTGAATACTGCAAAAGAACACTGCAAACTTTTTTTTTTTTTTTTTTTTTTTTTGCATTGCTGCTTCCACATGTTGCCCGTCAATGGCTTTCGGCAAAGCAATTATACTGCAACTTCAATGGCAGTTCTATTGTTGATAGACAACATGTGGCATTTGGATCAACACGCTAATCAAATACCAATAAATTAACTGCAAGTGTAATATGCACGAACTTGATATTATTCTACACCTTTACCGATAAAATGCGTAGGTCATAGAAATACTCAGTGAACAATGGAAACGAGACCCCATACAAAGTCAATGTCTTAGATTGGAGGTCATTGTCCTGAACTCAATAAAGCAGAAGGCATATAAGAAGCGTTTTTGAAGTCCCTCTAATTGTTCATAAGAGATTACGAAAGAAATGGCAATCAACGTATTATTCCTATCACCAGCAAGAAGGGATGTTGTAAAATCACTTCGCTCAAAATGGCTGCAAATTTCATAGTCAATTTCAAGTTGACTCCAAAATTATTTCTATCGCTATGTTTGTGATTTGTACTAATCACCATTATAGTCAATTCCCAATCCACCATGAGTTCAGCTCAATTAGTAAAACTATTCTCAGATTCAGA
This sequence comes from Eragrostis nindensis, assembly GCA_012490785.1. Taxonomy (NCBI): domain Eukaryota; kingdom Viridiplantae; phylum Streptophyta; class Magnoliopsida; order Poales; family Poaceae; genus Eragrostis; species Eragrostis nindensis. Next base: position 645,159 of record JAAXCT010000126.1, read on the forward strand.
AAATAATAACAAACTGCAGTTTGTTAAAAGAAACTTATATTTTAAATGAAATAATAAGGGATAGTTGTTGATTGTATTACCTTCGGTAACATAAAAGCTAGCATAAGGGTAAACTGTCTTTATGAGAACAGAGTTAAAGTGAGCATCTTGAATTGGTTGATCTCAGGCCAAACCATGAAGATTCCAATCATAGTTCTCAGAAATACCGCATTGCCATCCTCACCAATCCCACTTATCCAAACTGGAATCGAATCCATTCGAGGCTGCGTCAATGGCATCGCAAGGAGTTTGTCGAGGTCAATTTCTCTGCGCAGCACCCATTTCACAGTGCCCTTGCTGTCAGCCTCCTGCGCCCACATGTGCAGACTGAAATTCTTCACAGCAGTGAGGCCAAGCCCGCTGCCCAACAAGAACTAATCTGAGGTTGCCCAGTTGGATCTCAAGTACGCTGCTGGCATCAAGAAGCCAATACAGGGCATCCTCTACCAGGGCGCCAGGCTTCTCTGTGAATCCACATTGTGAAGACGGCATCCCAATTGAGAGCACGGGTAGTTGTGGAAGAGGCCCAGCACGGGAGGTGTTCGATGGAATGCTCAAAAGCGGCGGAGAAATCCCGGGTCGCGGATGAGGAGGCGCCAGCGCTTGCATACGCAGGAGGCGCGGGAGAGGGAGATGGGATGCGGCGGGAAACGGAGGAGGATCTCGGCATGAATGTGGAGAGGCCGCGGCGGTGGCGGGCGGAGACGGCGGTGGAGAGGCACGAAAGGCGCCGGAGCGGCATCTTGGTGCCGGCGTTGTGCTGCGAAATTGGGATTTCCAGTGGTAGCGTTTCGTTTGCTAGACCCGGTGCGTATAGACGGGGTGCACGACGCTCTGCATACTGCTAGCGTCAGAAGCTATGCAAATAATTCGTGGAATCGCTCCATGGGTCTTCCGTAGACGATTCTCTGCTTCGAGACTTCGAGTCATAGAGAGTTTTCACGGTCTACTGAAGTTGGTCTAGGAACAGGAATGTCAGAGATTGCTGGAAGTTTTCATTATGAAGGCGGAGTTTTCATGTTTGAAGCAATTTATTTAGCGAAAAGGCAGCGCTTCTTTATTGGTTGTTTTCTTTTGCGAAAGTTTTCATTTGGCTGTGTCGGCATAGTTTTTTTTTTTTTTGAAGGAAAACGCCCACGAGAGGCTGGAAGCTTCTCCCATTACTGAAACAGGTACATAGGTAAGTTCACAGAAAGACCCTTACAAGAGATATAACTTATACATAGGTCCCTGTGAAAGCTTCAGAGGACACAAAAAAAAAATTAAAATTACAAAGCAGTCCTCATGGAAAGTTGCTAGCAATAGAGGAGACGAAGCCAACGCCGTTGCATCAGCAACAACCCAGAAGCAAAGATGGGCAGTATCGATGAAGTCCACAGTGAAGCTTCTAGAGATGCCTCCGTTCACTGATGGGACTGGTGAAGACAGTGGAGATCCGTCAAGTCACCGCACAGTGAACGGGAAGAAGCCTCATGGTGCTGGGTGATTGACTCGCCGGTGGTCCACCCGACGGTCGCTCAGAGCCAGCAGAGGAGGTAGAAGGCAGTCGAGCCGTAGATGTAGAATAGGCTTCACCAGGCCAAATTGAAGAGAGCGTCCACAGATTAGAGAGGGGATCAGCAAAAAGCGATTGACCCAATCCGCGACTGTGAAAGCTCAGCATCAACCGAAAAAAGTCCACTATAGAACGTCTTCAGCACTCTCCACACCTCAGAGAAAAAGAAGAAGGGGGAGAAATACACACACGCCAGGGAGGAACCCGACGACGGAAGAGAAGGCCATCACGGCAACACCCACTAGGGAAGATAAGGAGCATGAACCGGACTGCACCAGAGACAAATCGCACATCGATACCAATGGCGATGAACAGCACCGAGAGGAAAGCTCTGATTATTCGAAAGAAAAACAAAAGACAACTACCTACAACTATACAGGGGAGGGTCCCTCACCCAGCCAGCACTGGCAGCTAACCGGAGATGGAGGGGAGGGGCCGGATCTGGCCGGCCAGAGGGAGCTATGGGCGGATGCTACAGTAGGGGAACGGAAGGGTCGAGAGGGGAAGTAACTGGTCTGATGTGTCGGCATAGTTAGAGCAGTCGAGTCCAACATAGTTGCGTGTAGATGTAGGGGACGTAGTTAAACACGTCGCCTCCTCCTCGTTGCGCCGAATAATGACACAATGGCAGCACCTCCTTCAATGTCGTGCCCCGGTGTGCAGGGTTAGGTTTTCATGGAGAGAGAGGTGATGGGCACATACGATTCTGGACTAAGCAATTACTTGCACCCACGACCCGAGCTCAACTTATAGTATAAATTAAACTAATATAGGCTTCCACGTTGCCATACATAGATCAGTATCCATCTAGCTCGTGTATGGATCCAAATTAAAATGTTTATGATCGCCTCTTGCGCCATCAGCAAGATATATATATTGCTACACAATGCATCCATGACAAGTTTTCCTATGTATTTATTCCTACACATGCACACCCTCTTATCAGGTTCTAACTAATGCATAGATTCATTGGACGAAACTTTCGAAGACATCACTGCTTACAATACATGAACATCAACGGTCCATTTTGACAATGCTTAATCAGTTCCTGTATGCTTAATTACGGGATAGTAGATCAATCGAGAGCAAGGGAAAAAGAAACTCAGGTTTTAGAAGAAAACGTTTGCGTATGGATACATAGCGTTGAACTCTTGATCCTTGCTTGTCAGCGGCCCGGTATATCTTCTTAATCTGCGGCGTGGACTCGAGCCGGAGCATGAAGATATCGTCCGCCCTTCTCAGGAACACCACGGTGCCTTCCTCGTCGGAGCCGACAACCTGAGCGCAAGGCCTGGACTCGCCATCGTCATGCCGGTCGGGAGCAAGCACCGACGACAGCGACCGCACCTCGCCGAAGTGAGACCCGCGCCGCCACGTCGACGGCAGCAACGGCTTCGGGAGCAGCGCGTCGAGTGGGACGGTCCTGGGCAGCATCCAGCCCGCGCCGCCGTGGTCGCCGTTCGTCTCCAGCGCCCACAGGTGGAGCCGCGACTCCATGACGGCGGCGAACCCGAGCGCGCCGTCGGGCGTCCTCGTGAGCCGCACGTTCCCGCCGTAGACTTTGGGGACCTTGAGCGGGAAGACGGACATGGCCGCCGCCCGCTCGCCGCCGGGGTCCGTGTCGAGCCGGAGGAGGCGGTCGTCCTTGAGCAGCCAGTACACGGCGTCGCCGACGACGGCGCCGGGCTTGTCCCAGTCGTGGACGGGCTGGGGGACGTAGGTGAACTGGGGGCGCCGGGGGGACACGGTGGCGGCGGCTTGGTCGGACCACGCGCCCGTGGCCGACGAGTACACCACGCCGACGGCGACGCCATTCCTACGAACGCTACTGCGATGCGGAAGCAGGTCCTCTTTGTCAACGAGAAGCGCGGCGGCGAAGTCGTAGCGACAGTTGTGCGCGAGCGGTACGGCCACGCAGCGCTCGTCGCCGGACACGGGGTCCCAGACGATGAGGCGGCCGCGGCCGTCGTGCAGGACGGCGCGGCCGCGGAAGCAGACGAGGACGGTCCAGCCCGGAAGCGGGCAGAAGCGCGAGACGGGGACGTGGTCCGGCGGGTCGCCGGAGTCAATGAAGCGGCAGCCGTAGTCCGGAGCGGCGGGGACGTTGCAGAAGACGCCGAGTACGGGCGCGCCGCCGCGGTGGCGCGTGCGGTACCGGCGGAGGAAGTGCGGGTCCGTGACGATGTCGAGCCAACGTTTGCAGACGACGGAGGCGTGCGGGAGGCTCGACGGCTGCAGCGGGAGGCGGAGCAGGATCTCACGAGGATGCCATTATGCCGAGGTGTACGCGAGCGAGTACGTTGCAGTGTTGAAGATAGTTCAACTTGTACCTATCAAGTCCTCATCAGTCATCAGGATTGGCAGGACTTGACCCGATGGTCCTTGAGGTGTTGGAACCCAATACGGTGAGATCGATTCCAAATCGAAGCATGAACGCACGTATTGGATTCAGGAGGTCTGCTGTCATGTTGAGATCGATCCCACAAACCCATTCGAAATAAGAAAAATGACAAAATCGTTCATCATCAACCGTGGCTGTTGCCGGATTCTGCTCTTCATGCTCATTTGGCCCTGGCCTACATCGGTGCATCCAGTGTATGGCTTGGCCTAGCCTCCTTATCCAGTTGTTCCTCGATAGTGTGACCATGCTAGCCGTGAAGTGGCTTTCGCTGGCGCCATTGGAGAAGAGTGACAAGAGGGAGTACAACTCGGCCACATCATCACATGGGAGCCGAAGCAGCAGCTCACCAAGTGCAATGGAGAGGGAGGCGTTGAGATGATTTGAGTGAAGGTGCTTGTAATAGGCTAGAAAATGGGCAGTGTCCCGAGACAGAAAAAGTTCGAACTGGTCTGTAACGCTTAAACTCTGGTCTTTTGCTAATGCAATTGGGACCGGGGCTTCTTGCCCTTGAACTCTAAAAAAAAAAAGAATGACAAGAGGACAGGGGTTTACATCGACGGCCACCACCTTCTGACACCATGGTGGTCGTATCGTATCCTCTTCCAGCAACGCATATGGGTACGAGGGTTGGCATCACCAACACGCAAAGTATCACCAAGAATGGGGTTGGGCAGCCAATGCACTACTCCCTCCGTCCCTAAATATAGGGCTTTCTAGCATTCAAACACGGAAATAGTATAGGAGTCAAAAGACCACCATACCGTTCAATTTTACCTCAACACATCCCTCCACCAACCCTCTCACCAACCACAAAGTTTGTCCTATTCTCAAAACGCCCTACATTTAGGGAAAAACTCAAACCTCTAAAATGCCCTATATAAAGGGACAGAGGTAGTACAAGATATTCACCCTTTCCTGACAGTGCTTATTACAGTGGCCGAAAGTTGGGTTGAACTAAGTTGGACGATAATTATCAAGTATAATTGCATACGTTTGCCAACAGTTTTGTGCCAATCACCTACAAGCTCATTCACGACAAAATCAACACCCACTGTAATAAAAAATGTTTATTTGAATACTCTAAAACTGTAGGTAACTTGCCAGAGAACTATCGTGGAAACTTCAATGAGTAAAGTGCATCAGCGGTCCTCAAACTTGTCATAAGGTGTTATCTAGGTCCTCGAACTCTCAAAACGCATATTTGGGTCCCTAAACTTGTTAAATTGTGTCATCTAGGTCCAAAATATCGAAAATACTCATTCAAAATGTTTTTCATACTCATTCTCTCCCTAAATTATTGTTGGTATTACAATTCATACTAAAGAAAAATAATTACCTGTATGCCTGCTAATGGACAACTATTTGAAAATGATATTTCATACTCTCTCTCTCCTCTCAAATTATTATTTCTATTACAATTCATACCACAGGACATAATTAGATTGCATAATGCAGTAATTATAGATAAACAAATGACAAATCATAGTTATATGGAGCCACGTTAGAAATAAGAAGGGTAGTTTCGGAATGTTGGACCTAGATGACACACATTAGCAAGTTGACGGACCTGAATATGCATTTGAGAGTTCGAGGACCTAGATTAAAGTTGAATATGCCCTCTCAACTTTAATCTTGTATTTTATGGGAGACAATTGACAATGTGAAGGCATTCCTTGGCGCCAATGGGAATGTGGGAACACGGCTTTATGATGGACCTGGCAAAAGGGAAGCCAATGTGCGAAAGGACCCTATAAAGACACTAGCTGTAGAGAGGGCTCCTTCATTGAGATACAGCCACACAGAGGACCCATGCAAACTTTCAAGGAAAAAGTGCCACTACACGATCCAAAAGATTTGCATGAATAACAGAGAGAATGACACCAAAAATTCAAAATATAAACATAAAGTTGATGATGTTTCATTTATTTCAAGAGTTTGTAATGCTAATCTATAGATTATAGCTACTCTTCATTTTCTCCACCACTTCCATCATTTCTAACTCGTCGACTAGACAACCACCTACATGTAAATAACATATGAGATTTTGCAAGATAAATAAAGTCAAAAGATTCATGAAGAGGAATCGCTTGGTGAATATAGATACATGGTGGACGATTAAGATGACCATTGTTTTCTCATCCTTCGCATTACTACCTAAAATGTTCTTTTGCCGGTAACCATTAGTGTTTTTTTTTTCCGCGGGAAGTGACCATCAATGTTTATATATGAATCAGAAAAAGAACAATAAAACTATTAGTTACTATATGTACTCCTAAGTCATTAATGAATAGGGCATGGCATATAGACTTTTCCGAACAACATCAATCATGAATTGAATCATGGCTAAGGTATATTTTCTCGCGTTGTTAAAATTTTGTAAAATGCTTCAGAAGATGATCCAGAATAATGTAGTTGTTATACGATGTTGGGAAAATTGTATGATAGCTAGATATCATATCAGCCCATATGTAACCATTGTTAGGAATAGGAAAATTTTAATAACCATACATACAATATTTGAGAATGACATGTGATAAAAATAAGTGTACAATATTCTTTGTTAAAAGATATTTGCATGCCACTCCTACATTGATTGGTCAATAGTCAACACAACTGATTTTTAAAGAATAAAGAATTTCAAAGACATTGATCATCAAGACTTTGGGATCTATCAACCATGAAAAAGGAATTTCAAAAAGATCGATTGAAGTTACAGGCATACTAGGATTAATACTACTACTTTAAGTATTCAGCTATTCAATTTATTTGAACATAGTAGAAATTAATTACCTTTGAGAGAAGAGGCTGGTGTAGGGATACACAGCATAGAACGGGCCATGCGTCTCATCAATGCCGTGCAGCTTTGTTAGCAACCCAAGCACAGATGCAATATCACGTTCAACTGATAATTGATTCACCATACAATTGAGAGAAATAGAGTATGGGAAAGGTAGCAAGCAAGGGGATCGAAACTTAGATCAGAGATACATCTCGGGATAGCTAGTGAAGAATCCAGAGGCGAGGAGGAGAAGCAGCAGCGGGGAGGAGGAAGAACATGAGCAGCGCTCTGTTTCTGATAATTGTTCATCGATGTCCTTTGCTATCTGATGCTTCTCCTTCTTGTACTCCACATGCAGGCAACCACCATGAGTCCGGCTACGGCCCACGGCCACAATCCGAGCGATGGCCCATTCCAGTAAGTATGGGTTCCTAACATTCTCCCCTCCTTAAAATTCGACTTGCCCTCAAGTCGATGCAAAGTATCTAATCCACCAGGATCCCACGGTATCTGCAGGTCTCTAGTGTTATGCCATGAGATGTCGCCTTTAGTCTTCTCAGTTCTTTTGTGAAACAATTCCATGCAGCCATGCTGAGTGAAAATATTGCATGCTTGCTGACTGAACTGGAAAGAAGCATGGCAGCCAATTGCAGCTAGCATCACTGTGCTTGTTGATTGCAATATTCTTGATTTGCTTGTATTATCTATCCTTAGCACATGACCAGCATAACACCCAATTGTATGGGAATCACAAAGTGCCTTTCTCTTACGGTGGTTGTCTGCTTGCAATTTATTTTCAAGCATCTCATGCCACAACTTCTCTTCTCTGAACAGTATGATACTTCCCACAGACTCTGGTGATGTCATCTTAGGTTGGACAGAAATGATAATACTGCACTTAAGATCTTGCACTGAATATCCTGAACTGTGCAATTTGTGTACTCGTTTTTGACCCCCAGGCAGCTGAATATGGTACATATCTCTCCAAGATCCTTGAGATAAATTTAGTATACATCCACTGAATATTACCTGACCAAAGGATGGCGATCCCAACTCAAAGCTAGTAACTCTGCCCCACCAGAAATTCACTGAACACTCAATCCAGAAAAACCTGCAATTGCCATCAGCAATAAGAGCAGTCCAACATAGCAGTGCTAGGATCACTTGTTCATGCTCTCTGACAGATTGCAGTCCTGGATACATATCATGCAGATGTAGTTCAACATGCCAACAAAGCAGAGCCCATTCTGGTATATATTTCATGCACTTGCCCTCAATATACAATGTGAGAAAGCCACCTTGGTGTTGAGATTTGAGAATGAGCACACCAAGAAACTGCCAAGAATTGAAGTGAGACCAAGGTATCGACCTCATTCTAACACTATCTCTTGGAACTTCCATAAGAATAAGTGATGGCCCCTGAAATAATTCCTTGGACAGAACCACCCTGTGTTCAAGTGAGCATGAAACACAAAGGAAGATCACCACCCTGTCTCGGCTCCTTCCAATGTACATTTGATCATCTTCTGAATTTAATCCAGCACCCATATGCAGTACAGTAATGCCAACACGCACTGACGTCACTAATATGCATTCCAGAAATTTCAGAAGTGCAGCAGCCAGTACACACCTGATTTTCTGTCGCTGTTGAAGTGGCCATGGTGGTTTCCAAACCCAACCGACATCCCAAGTTATAGAGCAACCATTACTGATGGCGAAAGATGGCCACGGCAATGGACGAATCTCAACACTGTCATGCAAAATCTCAAACAACATGGGAGGCGGCCATGGTTGCCAATCAACATACTTCACTGGCGGCATCCAAGGAATTACCCAATTGTAAAGCATGTTCCCTGATTTTAAGAACTTCAGAGCAGTACTTACAGTACTTGCAGATACCTTGACATATATGGCGTTGTCGAGGCAAACCGTCGAACACTTGTCAGGCGGTGGTGTGCCGAGCTCGATACCGACTGATAATTTTGGTGAAGATACTTCTGAGGCTTCCATTGATATTGGGACATCCTCGAACAGGCCTGCAATGAGCATGAATGCGGAAGCAGTGTGTTCGGGACCATTGTCGACGTAGAGGTCCGTGGCGTTCGAGGCAGCGACAGGCTGGACAGGGGCGTTGGTGTCGACGCGAGTCACTGCAGCCAGGGCGGCCTTTGCGACGTGATCCTCAGTGATGGCATACACCATAGCGAGACCAAGGTCGGAGATGACGTCCTCAGCGACGGTGCACACCGGAACAGGCACCACGGTGTCAACAGCAAGATTTGGGAATTTTGTTGAGAAAGTGGAGGGCGCGCCAATGGTGGCGTCACTGGACAACACATCCATGACAGCGAGGACCGGCTCCTCATCGAAGACAGGTTCCTTGTCGAAGTTGAAGTCGTTGCGCTCGATCTCGATGTCTGGGGACACAACAACAGCATAGGATGTGCTGGGGACGAAATCCTTGACGATGCTGGTAGGCATGGCAGAAGCACAGAGCACAGTTGGCACGGAGCTTGTAATGGTGCTGCGATCGCTCATGTCTGGGGTGGCTTCAAACTCCTGAGAAATTCCCCACTTTATGTCCAATTGACAGCATCCATCATAGATGTTCCGGCCATGCAAGGATCCAAAAGCTTCAGCAGCTTCTAGTTTTGACTGAAATGTAACCTGAGCTTCCACACGTTCCAACATCTCACACAGATAGACTTCCACAGCTCCATATGGATCAAACACTTGGTGAAGCACCTTCTCAGTAATGGAACACCAAACATAACGAATAGTAACCTCGAGAACATGGCTGGGTTCTCTCCATTCCTCAAAATTGTTTGTGGGCATTTCATCGAACATCCTACGGGCATCACCACTGCAGTCACCTCCCTTGCTATAGCTCTGCCTCAGATCAGATCCACTCCTCATGGGCGACTCCCACGCCATCTCCAAAAGAAAAATTCCAAGGATTCGAACTGCTCTGAATACCAATTGTTAGCAACCCAAGCACAGATGCAATATCACGTTCAACTGATAATTGATTCACCATACAATTGAGAGAAATAGAGTATGGGAAAGGTAGCAAGCAAGGGGATCGAAACTTAGAACAGAGATACATCTCAGGATAGCTAGTGAAGAATCCAGAGGCGAGGAGAAGCAGCAGCGGGGAGGAGGAAGAACATGAGCAGCGCTCTGTTTCTGATAATTGTTCATCGATGTCCTTCGCTATCTGATTCTTCTCCTTCTTGTACTCCACACGCAGGCAACCACCATGAGTCCGGCTACGGCCCACGGCCACAATCCGAGCGATGGCCCATTCCAGTAAGTATGGGTTCCTAACAAGCTTCTTGATCATCTGCGTGGACTCGGACTCGAGCTCCAGCTGGAGCATGAACACGCCGTGCACCGTCCACAGGAACAACAAGGCGCCGTCGTCGTGGACGCCGACGATCCGAACACAGTGCCGCCGCTCGCCGTCCGTCTCCACAGGGCCGGCTGGCACAAGATCCTCGTCGAGTGGCACGGTCTTGCGCAGCTTCCATGATGACGACGCGTCGCCGTCGCCGTCGCCGCCTTTGGTCTCATCAAGCTCCAAGAGGTGCAGGGCCGAGCCGCAGCCGCTCACGGCGGCGAGGCCGATCTTGCCGTCGCGCGTACTCCTGAGCTGCACGTTGCCTTCGTACGAGCTCGGCACCTTCGCCGGGAGGACGGACAGGCCGCCGCCGTTCTTCAGCTTGAGCGAGAGGACGCGGTTGTCGTTGAGCATCCAGTACACGGCGTCGCCGACGGCAGCGCCGGGCTTCTCCGACGGTATGGACGTCCAGGCAACGGCGGTGGCCTGGTCGCCCCACGCGGCCGTCTCCGACGAGTAGACGGCGCCGACCGCGGTGCCTTACGCGACGGACGCGACGGCGATCCTGAAGCGGAAGCAGCCGCGCCCGTCGCCGTCATCGTCGACGATCAGCACCACGTTGAGGCCGCCGTGGTTGTTACCGTGGCGCAGCGGCGGGAGCGTCACGTCGCGCCGGTCCTCGGTCACGGGGTCCCAGACGAGCAGCCGGCCGGCGCCGTCGTGGAGGACAGCGCGGCCCCGGTGGCAGCCGTGGACGAGCCACCGGCCGCCGCCGAGGACGAGCCACCTGTCGCAGCAGAGGTCACTCGGGGAGAAGCACTCAGCGGAGGCGCGGTAAGGCGGGTCGCCGGCGCCGATGAACCGCCCTCCGGCGCGGGGGTTGTTGTGGAAGAAGCCCAGCAAGGGCGCGCCATCACCGCCGTGGCGCGCGCGGTACCGGCGGAGGTAGCAGGGGTCCGCGACGACGGCGCGCCAGAGCTTGCAGACGACGGAGGCGCGCAGGAGGAAGGATGGCTGCGGCGGGACGCGGAGGAGGATCTCATGGAGGACGTCGTCCGGCGGGAACGCAGTCGGCGAGGAGCCGTCCCGCGTCGTCGTCATGGTCGCGGCGTGCGTGCCGTGCGTACGTACCTGCGTCGAGATGCAAGATAAGCCCGGATGCAAAATTGATGGGAGTTCTGTGACAACACGAAGACAAATTTACGTAGTAACCTGGGATTCAAACGTGTTGGAATCGAACACGAATGAACAGAAGTCACTTCTGTATTTATGTCATTCCTACGGATAAAAACGAAGTCCCTGTTTGAAGTACTTATATTTTTATTTAGCGAAATTGTCTGAGACACACTGAGAATCTAAGTCTTCGTCTACAACACAGTAGTGAAGTCGAATTTGTCTGCAACACAAATACGATTCTGAGAACAATCATCTGTGACAGACTATGATCATTTAACAAGAGTAAAGTGCACCAGCAATCCTTAAAGTTGTCTTAGTGTGTCATCTAGGTCCCTAAACTCTCAAAAAGGGTATTCAGATTCCTAAACTTGTTATAATGTGTCAGCTAGGTCTAAAGTTCCGAAAATGCACCTATAGATGCCGATGTGGCTGATAGTGGGGCATGATTTGTCGTACTTTTCTTTTCCTCAAATCTGTATAATCATCACAATTCGTGCTAGAGAACATTGTTTGACGTCATCATTACTTGATCTCAGATAAATTTGTTGTAAATCTGTGTCATACAAAGAGCCACATCATCAACATAAGGGTATTTTTGGTATTTTGAACCTAAACGACACGCTTTAGCAAGTTTAGGGGACATTTATACCAATTTTGAGAGTTCACTCAGTTCAGGGACCTAGATGACACCTCAAGACAAGTTTAAGGACTGCCGGTGTATTTCACTCTAAGATAATTATTTTCAAAAGAAAATTATCTTAATTCATAAAAAATACTTTAAAATTTAAAATTTGGCACTAATGTAGTACTCCATTGTTACATTATCTGACCCGGTGGCGACGGCGAGTTCGAGCAGGACTGGTCCCTCATATGGAGTGCCGCGGCCACCGAACGTCGTCAAGATACTGGCCGCGTTCACCAGCGACCGCTTCTTCTTCATCGATCGTCACGGAGTTCGCCGGCCCGATGAACCTGTGGCGGTTCATGCAGCTGCGGCGCGACGAGGGACGGCCGTTCGGCGTGGCGCGCGCGCACGGCGGCAGCGTCACATCGCGCCTGAGAACGTGGTCGTCCTCGAGCAGCAGAGGAGGAGGAAGAAGACGACGAAGATGAAGAAGAAGGTGCCGGCGTACAAGCACACGATCTGCGGTTTCAACGCGTCAGAGCTGCCGGGAGAGACGGGTCAGAATAACGGCGCGGCGGCGCTGGCGTCGGCGAGCCCCTACCGCGCGCCGTAGCTCTTCCTCGGCTCCCCGGCCTACGACGGGCGGATAGACACGTGGGCGCTCGGCTGCATCATGGCCGACCTCCTCGCCGGAACCCTCGGCCAAATAAGATGCTGCACACCGTCGGCAACCAGGACATCGTTGAGTGGTCGGGGTTCGATGGGGCCGCGACGCCGGAGCTGGCGTCCGAGCTGCGGCAGAAGGGCAGCCACACGGCCAGCCTGCGGGAGGCTTTCCCGGAGGAGATGCTGTCGCAGGCCGGATTCGATGTGCTCTGCCGGAGCACCGGCTCACAGCGGCGGCCGCGCTCTAGATGCTCAGTGGCTTCGCTGCATGTTTTGCCTCTTCATAGGGTTTGTTTTAATGGCTTCTCTTTTACTACTCCACTAGACTAGAATGTGTTAACTTGATATTGACATCATTGTATACTGGGCTCTAGACAAATATTTGTTGTTTCTTTTTTTCTTCTTCTTTATCTCGTTTGACTGATCATCACTCTCAAACATTGCTCTGCAAGTAAATGTCCAAGCACGTCGCATGGCCTCCGACAAAATGTCAGAAATTCCAACATCAAATCGTGGGCAAAATTGGCATGACGCACTCATGAGTCATGACCTTAACTTTCATGTGGTACGTACGTAGAGCCTTTCTCCTCTCTACTTACAGTTTGTGACATTGGAGGTCACGTGATTGATATTTCTCAAAATTTGTCCACACTGATACACCTCAAAAGATTTTGACCCAAATTTAGTACCAGTCCAAATTAATTTGTGGCAATGAGGAGCCGAAGGGCGTCTCCAGCCTGACACGTGGCTCCGTTTAGGGCTGCTCGAGGTTTATTAGACTTTTGTTAGACTTGCCTACATTTTGCAATGAGGAGCTGAAGGGCTGCTCCAACTTACGAAGAACTCAATTTCAGAAGGCTGCTCAGAAGTTGACTTCCTTTGAAAGACACCAAGGACCAATTCCAGTGAAGTTGTATTTACTTTTAAATATATAAAAAAGAAGAATTACAAAAGAAGATGTAAAAGGTGCATTCCAAACATGCCCCAGTTTCTATTCAGCCAATCTACTCCCTCCGGTTTTAATTATATGACGCCGTTGACTTTTTTGTTGAACTTTGACCAACAATATAGATTTAAATAATTACTTTTTGAATGTGAAATGAATATCATTGCATTCATCATCAAAAGCATTTTAAAGTTAACTTATACATTTAGCTATTTACAGAAATATTTATAGATAAGACGAATGGTCAAAGTAACGAAAAAAGACAACGGCGTCATATAATAAAAAACGGAGAGAGTATATATCTTATATAGATGCAACCCACTAACTATCACTAATTGCTATAAAGATGCTCTCACATTAAGCCACATCATCAATATTATTTTGACCGTACGATCTGTTTGTTCATCAGACACCAACCATCAGATCCTTCCTTTGATCTGAACAACACTACTGTACATTCCTCCCCTCCACCACCCACACCTCCTCTTTCTAACAGTTACTAATGTTGCCTTCTCACCTCCATTAACTGATAAGCAATTATCCTAAAAGTGGCCATGGCCTCTCCCAGTTCCAGCTCCACATCACGTATCCACTCTCTCTCTCTCTCTCTCTCTCTCTTTCGGACTTGTGATTTCTGCCGATTACCATTCCTGTGTGCAACAGTGCAAGCCATGTTCTATTTTAATCTTTGGTGAGACACTTCAGTAACCAGGCTATTATATTGCATGATTATCATTACCTTTAGTTAAGTTTACATACTGTAGCGTTCTACTGTACCATCTTCTTCCCCAATTCGTTTCCCTTGCTCAATCCTCCATTTCAGATTAGAAATTTCCAATCTAATCCTGTCTAAGTGCTGAGGGCTCTGCCATTCATTAGTTTTGCCTCATCTGGGCTTCACTTTTATCTTCTTCTCTCAAATCTGAGTAAGGCAAAATGTGAACTTTAAGGCACTTCCCGTGAAGGCATCGAGCCCCTGGTGCTTGCTCTTGATGAGACTCTCTGAAGACACTCGTTCCACCGTCACTCTTTGCAATTGATTCCGTCATCTCTGCAGGTTACCTCTTTCTCTCTGCCAAATCTCTCCTTTAATTTTTCTTGCTGGTTCAGTTTGTTACCTGTTTTCCTATATGGCCGTAGGCGAGATGCCTTTTTATCTTTCCCCTTCCTCTCCCCAATCTCAACTCTCTGAAATACCTATCTCAAATCATTCCAAATCAAACTTCTCTTCTCCTCTTAATCTCCTCTCATGGAACTGTCGAGGGATTGGTCGTTCCCTTTATAGTTCCAAAATGAATCACCTAAGAAGACTCAACAGTGCTACTAATGCTAAGGTAATTTTTATTTCAGAAGTCAAATCTAATAAATACAAGTCTGAAAATCTCACTCAAGCTTTTCCAGTGTACGGTAGTTTTATAGTTCCTTCTGAAGGTTTGTCTGGAGGGCTCTGGCTCTTATGGACAGCAGATGTCGATGTAGATGTGGTTAAGAGTAGTTCTAATTACATTTTAGCTAATGTCTCTAGCAATACTTTTAATTTCTCTTTTAGGCTGATATGCATGTATGGTGATCCTTATCACTTAAAAACTGTAGCTATTTGGTCTGAAGTGACTGCTTTTGCTAATATAAATAACAGCCCGCTCTTTTGTATGGGAGACCTTAATGAGATTATGGATGTTAATGAAAAGTTTAGTTCTACTCTTCCTAATCAGAATCGTACCTCTTCTTTCGTCTCTATTATAAATAATTGTGGGCTCATTGACTTGGGTTACAATGGTCCAGCTTACACTTGGACTAACAGAAGGTTTGCTTCTAAACCTACTTTTCAAAGGCTAGACAGATGTCTTGCAAATACTGCATGGTGTACTAGATTTCCTAATACTAATGTTTATCATCTCCCTTTGATTTATGGGGACCACGCTCCCATCCTTGCAATCCCTTGTGTTGTGGCTTCTCGCAGGAAAAAATGTTTCAAATTTGAAAACTGGTGGTTATATGAAAAAGAATTTCAAGAGGTGAGCAAGCGAGCTTGGTGCAGGTATGCCAATTTACCTTTTCACAAGAGGACCAAGCAAGCAGGTTTTCATTTACAAAGTTGGTCAAGGAAAAACAAAGCTTCTCTTAATAAGCAGCTAAATAAGATAGAAGGTGAGATTGCCAATCTTCAAGCTCTGGCCCCGAATTCTTATAATCATTCTCTTGAAGACAGGCTCATAAGCATGGATGCTTCTATCCAAAATAAAATTTCTGAGTATTACAGACAGCGCTGCAAGAAAAGATGGACACTCAGGGAGATCGGAACACTTCCTTCTTTCATAGTAGTGTCATTAGAAGAAGAAGGAAGAATAGAATTAGCTCCATAAAGGATTCTGATGGTGCTATTGTCTCCTCAAATGAACAGATAGCTGATTGTTTCATTAAATACTTTTCAGAGTTATTTGCTACAAGCTTGCAGGATGGAGAAGAATTTCAAAATGTTCCAATGGCAGAAACAATAAGAGATGACAATCTCACTAGTGCCCCATCCAAAGAAGTAATCCTGAACATCTTGAAGTCTATGAGAGGAAATGCGGCACCAGGACCAGATGGGTTAATGTTACATTCTATAGAGCTGCATGGAACTGGATTGGAGATGATGTGCACAAGTTGGTTCAATCATTCTTCTCGACTAAGCACATGCCTCGAGGTATTAAAAAGACCAACATTGTACTTATTCCCAAAAAGGTAAGTTGCCCCTGTGGATTACAGACCCATTAGTCTTTGTAATGTTATTTACAAGATAATTGCTAAATCTCTTGCTTTAAAAATGCAACCTTATATGCCTACTTGGATTGATTCTTCTCAGTATGCTTTTGTTAAGGGCCGTAGGATAACAGATAACATTATTATCGCCCATGAACTTATTCACTCTTTTAATTTGAAGAAATGGAATAATTATGCGTTCATGCTTAAGCTTGATCTTGCTAAAGCCTTCGATAGGCTGGAATGGAGTTTCGTTAAATTTGCCATGCGTAGACTGGGTTTTAGTGAGTATTTTATTGAGCTAGTTGCAGCATGTTTTGAATGGCCAACTTTCTCGGTGATCATAAATGGCCAATCATATGGAAGTTTTCAAAGTTCCCGAGGGATTCGACAAGGTTGTCCTCTATCTCCTTACCTTTTTATTATAGCTATAAATGAGTTGACATGCAGGTTGCAGGATGCGATTTCGATGGGATCAATCTCAGGAGTTCGACTAACCCCTCAAGCTCCATCTGTCCACTCGCTTTTGTTTGCAGATGATGTTATCATATGTGGTCAGGCTACAATGCAGGAAGCTCAAGCAATTAAAGACATCTTGATCTCTTTTTGTGATGATTCTGGCCAGAATCTCAACTGGAGCAAGTCTTCAATTTTCTTTAGTGCAAATACTCCTAGGATGATACAGGAAAATATTAAAAACCTCTTTCAAGTTTCCTTCATGGATCACAACTCTTCTCACCTTGGCCATCCCCTCTTCACCGTGCACATTCCAAAATCTAAAGTATACGCCTTCCTGAAGAATAAATTTAAGTCCAAGTTTAGCGACTGGAAGGCTGATAATATCTCTCACTCTAGTCGTACTACTCTCATTAAATCTGTTTTCTCCTCCATTCCTATCTATTATATGTCCCATGTCCTCTTTCCCAAAACTTTTACTGATGAGTTAACTCACATCATCAGACATTTCTGGTGGAAAGGCAACAATCCTGATAATAGTAGAAAACCTCTTTGCCTTTCAGCTTGGGAAAAATTTTGTATTCCAAAATGTCTTGGAGGGTTGGGCTTCAGAGACCTTACCACTGTTAATGAAGCTTTAATCACAGGTTTAGCCTGGAGGCTACTTGAAGATCCAAATTCGTTATGGGCAAGAATCCTAAAATGTAAGCATTTTCCAAACACTTCTGTTTGGAGAGCATCCATCCAAGGTTCAAAATCTTGGACTTGGGACTCGATTTTAAAGGTAAGAAAGCACATGATTTGTGCAGTTCACTGGCAGCTTTTTAATGGTGACGTTTCAATTTGGAATGAGCCATGGTGTCCTATGTGGAAGGACATTCATAATTTCATAACTGAAGAAGCCATGCATTCTAATCTTCCAAACAAAGTTTCTGAATTATGGCTTACTCATCCTAAGAGATGGAATGTTCCTCTAATATGTTTTTTGTTCGGTCCAACTCTTGCTAATCATATCATGCAGATCCCTTTATCTCAAACTGATGGCCCAGATATATTGGTATGGAAACCGAACAAATCAGGAAGATGGACTGCTCAGAGTGCCTACAAATTTATACATCAGGAGGCTATCCAAAAGACTGTGAGAAAGGTAAATTTATCTTCTGAGGCAAAAGCAGTCATTGATCTCATATGGAAAAATAAAAAAATCTTGCCTACAGTTCAAATGTTCATTTGGAGGCTTATGACACGAAATATAGCTTGTGCTCAGAGACTGAATAGAAGGATCAAGAAAATAGCTCCTACTTACGCAGGTGCAACATGATTGAAAATGATGAGCATCTTTTCTTTCATTGTACCTTCTCTAGAGCAACTTGGTTTGCATCCCCTTTGGGCATAAAAACAGATAACCTTCAAGGTTCTTGTGCTCAAATCCTCAACTTTATTTTCAGTCATTTAAATTCTCCAGAAGATGTTGACCTTGCTTGTTATATCCTTTGGCATATTTGGAAAGCAAGGAATGATCTTCGTTTTCAAAATAAACTTTGCTCGGTTTACTCTGTGATTTTTCAGGCAAAAGCAGCCCAAAAGGCTCAGTATGATGCCTATAATATTGGTCAATTTGTGCAGGATGAGCCAGGCTACAATCCTTTTCCCTCTTTGCATCTAGATGATACTCCTATTGAGGGGTCTTGCTATTGTTACACAGATGCCTCTTATTCCCAAAGTCAGGCTGGTCTTGGCATTTATATTACAAATGCAAGTGACCAGACTTCCTGTTCTTTACAAATTGAAGCTAAATCTTCACAGGTTGACTCACCTGTGCATGCTGAGGCACTTAGCCTCTACCTTGGAATGTTCTTTGTTTCTGTTTTGCAGGTAGAGGACTGTATTTTTCTTGCAGACTGCTTATCACTTGTCAACAGCATCAACAATCCTCAGAAAGATGTTCTTGACTGGCGAATAAGACAAGTGTTGGAGGACATGCGAAGCTTAAAGTATCAAATTCATGGCTCAGTTCATCACATTCCTAGAGATTTAAATAATATAGCAGATACTTTGGCTAGGAATGCTCAGTACAGAGATAATGACAGCCTTATTTTTCAATGTACTAATGTTAAACATATTGGTGGCTGTCCATTTCGAGATAAAATTTGTACTTGGCCCAGTTGGGTAAAACTGTGTAAGATATCTTGTGTGTGAATGAAAGCCCATTTTTGGGCGTTTTCCCTTCAAAAAAAAAACTCTGACAAATGTTATGGCACGCCACCAGTTCTCAATTCTATGGTTTCAAAATGTATACATTCGAATGTTGTTGCGGCTAATTATGGAATTGCAAATATTTTTTTTTTATTTTCAGAATACCATGCTTCCATAGCCCTCCACTTAAACAACATGTATGAAAGGAGTATGCCAGATCTAATTAGCATAATCCATTCCATGCATACGCCAAGAATTCAAGCTATTGTAGCCTACTAAAAAATGATGTCTTTCTCATGTAAAGAAATAAAGTGGATCTCCCCTAGCTATTTTGTACTTCATGAATTGTAATAGGTTTCATGATGTCAATATATGAGTCTTAATTTATACTAAATGTATATGTCTTCTACGATAATTTTTCCTCCATTCATCATCGAAAGTTCCTCAAGTTCCCGCAGCAATGCGCGAGGCTTTCACCTAGTTTTTGGTGTGGACCCAACCAACAGAGCTCGAACTGCAACTAGGCATACACATCATGAGAAAATCAGGCTAAAACAAACATATTCTCAGTTATAATCATAAACCAGGTCACAGCTCCATAGGTAAATTCGTTGATGAATTACACATTTTGACCAAGTCCAGCAATTCAACATGATGCATTATATAGGTGAATATAAGAATGACAAGGGGTAATGTTGACTAAACAAAGAAAAGAGGGGAATGATTTTGGAACTGGAAAAAGTATATGTAGCTGGCACAAACTTGGACCTGTGACTTTTGTCAAAAAAAAAAAAAAAAACAGATATCCCTTTGAAGATCTGGTTTGAACAGAAAATTCAATTATTGGGAAACGATGAACTGAAGACACTAGGATCTATATACAGAAACTTCTCCAGCATGGTTGTACAAAGCAAACCTCATCTAGACCCCCTTCGCCTGTCACCTACCTACGTATGATATATACAAACCCAATCACAAATGAAATAGCATACGTCCAAAATTCAGAATAACAAAAGGGCAGGGTCTAGGAATGAACTGAATGAACCTGCAACCCACATATATATATATATACTTCGACCAAGCAATTTCCTACTCGATCTGTTGTTATGAACGAGAAGGTAAGACTCAGAAGGCGCATAGACGAGCGATGGCACTAATACATTTCAAGCCGTTCCTCCTTTTGATATTTCCCACAACTGGTATTCTTTAGTTCACTTCCATGAGAACTGCCACCCAGAACAGACCAATTTTAAGAGAAGAGTAGTTGCTGACTGCACTTCCTAATCAGAGAGTTTCAGGACAGGATCCGCCAAGGCTATCATGCCTATTCAAACATCTCGTCCGCCAAGGCTATCATGCCTATTCAAACATCTCATCCACCAAGGTTATCTGCAAGACAGTATAGGCACCTTAGAGCAATGAAGGAAACATATCCTAGAAACATAATTTGTACACATAAAAGGAAGTCCTCACAAACAAATTGCTATAGTTAATACACCTGGAAGTCACCAAGCCTATTTTGATTAAGTTTATCGTAAGTTGTAACTATGGATTAGAATAAAAACTGGGCAACAGAAAATCCATCGACGAGCTATATTGACAATATGTGTGCGCTGCAGTGGATGCCACTGAATCTTCACTCAGCATACGTACCTGGTCACAAACTGGGCAAGTATCACTTCGCTCCATCCATTCAAGTATGCAGCACAGATGGAAATGATGTTCACATTTTGTTACAGAACGGGGATTTTCTTCATCATATTCTGGTGAAGAATAAAAGTATCACATGAGCATTCTTGTCCAACTCAATAATCATATTACATATATATAATCAACCAAAGTTACAGGAAATTCTATGGACTCCCTTTCTTGCTTGGGAAGTATTTCAGATTGTTTGACTAGTAAACTGCTCAAGGCCATCTCCATAAAAAATAATCCATGTACATGAACAAAGGACACATGCATGTTGCATCTAGTGCAGAAAAAAAAGTACTACAGTTAAAAGCAATAACATGATTTTTAAAATAGTATTATTGAAGTATATTGACGTTTTCACATCCATCCGAATGCATCAACATAAATGTGACATGAAAATTACGAACAGCTAGCTGTATTGCCTAGAAAATGGGTTGGTCTATCCCTAACAGCTTCCCTACCAACCTAAATAATTAACATGAAAAACAGCATATCTGAATTAAGAGCAGGAAAATATGACCATTCAGTTTCACACACTACAGCATGCAACAAATATTCACTTAGCATCCTACCAACGTAAATAATTATTTTTTACAGTGATCAAGAGAAATAAAACCTTCAAGACAGATTGGGCAAACATCCTCCTCGTCAGGCTTTTCTTGCGGTACACCTTTCTTACATGACTCATCCGCCTTCAAGGACTCTTGATCATCTTTGGACTCCTGTTGGTCATTGATTTGGCTCTTTACATCTGATTTCTCCAAAACTGCTCAAAATGTTAAAGGCTGAGTTAGACCAATAAGCAGATAATCATTGCTCATATAGCAGCTAGAAAATAATTTACCAGGGTTTTCTGGAACTGCCAAGACAACATCATAAGGCAAAGGCGCAGGTGGTGCTCGATAAGTGTCAGGGGTGGATGTATCCAGATTTGTGTCTACTGCAACGATTCCCGATGCCGGAGATGATCCATCAAAAGCTGAAGACAATGGCTCATGCTCCTCAAGATTTTGTTGACGCTGAAAAACACGTGAAACATCGATGAATAACTTCAAGAAGCAAAGCAATTAATACTGTGAAAGGCAAGAAAGTACATGAAACTATAAGCAGATTCACTTATGAATCAATGTGACTTCTCGGTAAATATTGCAGTTATTGAATAAACAATATTAAATAAAACAACATAAACATATAATAATTACACAGTTTGCAGTGGCAAATCATTAAGGAATCTTAATAGTGGAAAATACATAGCATGAGACAAAATTATGAACACCGTTGCATGGAAACTACAAAGCAAATAAAACAATAAACCCTAAAAATCAACTATTATCAGCGTATGCAACTGACACCACAGGAAGTCTAGTACATTCATTAACAGAAAACAACAACAGCTGAGCTGTATTAAATTTATGGTCACATAAAATTTGATAGGCATTCCTAAAACATATGAGAAACATCTAGCAGACTGTAGTTCCGGGAAGGAATTAAAAGCTTCATTTTCATTTTAACCATTTAACCGCGCAGTACAACAGTTTAGATGACTACATTACTGCATTGAAAAAAAAAAGCATTTCATATACAACAGTTTAGATAGTGTACATAGATATCGACTGGTGCTCTAACTGCTTCAGATCTCGATGAACAGCAACAACAGCCACCCATTTCGTACCAATTAAAAGTTTATTCCAGAACGTCCTCCAAATGCTATTTGAAATTAAAAGTCCATATCTTATACCCCTGTAAAGAAAACTATATAACTATATTCATGGAAGAAAGAGAGAAATCATGCAAGAAAAAAGTAGCAACTAGTGTATGAATACAGTATCAGATAAAAAACAACCAGAACACCACATTAAGATTGTGCATAGGGCTTAACAAAGAGCACCTATAGACCTTAATACTTCCAGATCATTCTTAATAAATTGTTCTAGACTTCAAGTGCATTTGAATGCTGTTTTTTCTGGTATATTAATTTGCCAACCATTAGTCAATGTCACATTTCCCTTACAAGAAGAAGTGGAAAATGGGCCGGGAACAAGATAGTCCATCTTGTGTTACAGGGGCGGGAATCGCAAATGTATGTATTCGGGACTGTCTTAGATAAAAGAACCATTAGGGGACTGAATGGTAGTGCATCATCACGAGCCAAAGAATCATGTGCTGAGCGAACCCAGACAGCTAAAGCACACAGGTAAGTAAAAAAAATCATAGTCTACAGGGACCATCATATTTTGGGTTGTACTACGTTTCTACCGTGAAAAGCTGTCTGACCTGACTTTGGTACAGTGGAGCATATATGTACACAACAGGTCTTCTAAAGTCCTGTAATACGAACAAAAAAGGTGATCACTGAACTTACACATGTATTCATGTACGATATTTAAATATATACGGCCACCTATGCCGGAGTTTTATAGTATGTATTTTCTAATTAGGTGCAATTTAAAGAGTTAGGACCTCAGAAAGTCATAGAATATCAACATTTTAATTAGAAGAAAGTACCTATGAATACAGCCTGTTTGTGCAAAGGTTTAATACAACAGGAAGAAAGATGCTAACATCAGTTCAGTATCAATGTAGTGAGATACTCAGTTCCTAAGTTTCATTTCTCCACTAAGGATTGGATTTTCTTTCTCGTTACATGGTAGCAAAAATATATAAAAGTTGGTGCTGCAGGACATTCCAAATTTGAGAAACCTTAACACTTCATTTGCATCCATCCACATCAAGTTCGGCACAAATAGTACATGATTAAAATTCATCTCATGCAAAATTGCTGATTGATATACTTTGAGCTAATTCAGAGAAATTACTACAAATTTTCAGCGAAGAATGTGCAAGGAAGTACAGATCGGTATGGGCGTAGGAGCACTACCACCCTTCATACAACTTGATGCTAGCTCAATGAACCTCTTTTTTTTTTGCGAGGATCCTCATTTGTCTTTACATACTACCCCTGGGTATGAGGGCAACAAACAGGGGCTAATTTACTAATTCGCCTCAATCAGTGGCAAGGAAACCATATCAGTGTATCGCAGCGAAATCAACTGTAATTGAACATGTAACGAAAACCAGCACGAAACATTACCAATCAGAATCTCTGCAGGAAAATCGACTGTAACCAACATCTAGCACATTCCGGCAACAGGGTCCTACTCGACTATCTCTAATCAGAGTTCCGAAGCGTAGGCAGGCCAAGTAAAATTCAAGCCGGACGAAATGGACCCAGTAACAAGGAGGGAATCTGAGCAAAGCAACTGAACCACGCAAGAAGCTTCACAGGGGCGGAATTGACATGGGGATTGGAGGGGTTTTCAGTTGAACCCCCAAAATCTCTGCAAAACAAGCTGCACCCGTACCTCAGTCAGGTGCCGAGAAGCTCTATGACCTCAACTACACGATCTTGCTTTGCACGCTGCGCGGAAGAACAAGAACCTAAAATTGCACCGAACCATGGACGGATTGGGCAGCACAGGACACTCCGCGCATCTGGAAGCACACAAACCCCCCAGTCAACTAACTAGGAGAAGCAGAGGAAGATGAGTTTGATTTCGACAGGGAACAAGAACCACCGCTTAAGAACAGAAAAGGAATCCATCTGTGGGGAAGCGAGCTGGGGCTACTTACCAGCACAAGAAACCAATCCGATCTCCTCTCCACCGGACGGAGGGAGGAGCGGCGGAAGCAGACCGCGGAGCGTCGCCGGAGGATCCGGCAAAGAGAAGCAGGGGCCGCCGGCGCTGCGCTCTGCTGGGCGGCGAAGAGTTGGGCGAGGGTTGAACGCCCCGGTGGAGGAGAGTGAGTGGACTCCGATTCTGTGGAAGGAAAATTCCAACAGAACCTCGGCTATTTTATTTTACCCATTTTGTTTGTTATAAATTATTACGTTGTGACGTTTCAGATACTCGTGCTGATCCTTGCCCTTTTTTATCTAAAAAAGCTGCTAATAAATACTCCTATGTGTGCACCTTGAATTTATAAAAATACTAATACTGTCCTGTTTGAAAATTAGAAAATCACTAGTATGAGGTACAACTTAGGCATTCAGATTATAAAAAAACCAGATTTTAAAAATTATAGCGAATAAAACGAGTTAGATTATGGACCAGATTATGAAATCTAGATTATGGGTTTTAAATTTTTTCATAATCTGGCATAATCTAGGATCCAAATACCCTCACCCAAATTTATTTTAGAAACCAGATTATGAAAACTACAACCAGAATCCAGCTTCTCAAAAGTTAATAAGTCCGAACACCTCCTTTAAGTTTTCAATTTTTGTTAAGTAACCCAAACTATCTACTCCCAATCTTTCTGTTCGCTATCTATCTCTAGGGCGTCATCTCCTGTTTTTACAAATATCTTTATCCCTTGTGCAACGAGAAACAATTTTTTTTAAAAAAAAAGCTGCAACTAATATTATGATTTACAAGTTCATAACAGAACTTATCTTCGGTACTCCTCGTTTTAGGCAGACCAAACATAGATGAAAAAAAAAAGAGAGGTGTAAAAAAGAGACACATCGGAAGAGAAAAAGATGGAAAGAATGCTACTTTAGGAAGTGATGATGATATGTAATGCGACAAATTTTGAACTCTAGAATGATATAATGTGAAACTAAGAGTAGGGGTGAGTGTGCGTGCGTTGTGAGTGTCTGAATTGTACTGTGTAATTAAAAAAGAAACAAAGAGAGAGTAGCTACTTCATTTAATTGCTTCATCAATTCAAAAGATAACGTGGTCTAGCTTTTATTTAATCTCTTGCAAAATTCAATTTTTAGTCACTATTTTCTATAACCATACTTTGTACAAATAGTTAGGTTCATTGTTGTGGAACAAACCTCACCCGGTTACACGAATGTTCCATTGGCTACTTAATTTTCAATGGTTGACAGCAAGATGTATGTGATGACTGGTCAGATTTTAAAATCAACGGATCGAGTGGTTTGTTCTCACAAACGTAGTGTGTAGGTGCTTGTATTCAAGAGATGATACGAGTCATTCACTATCATGAGCACGGATTTAATTATACCAAAGTTTATCTTATTGGGTCAGCTGACCCCACTGAATACATGTATCTCTCGTCTTTGATGGATTTACAAATTTACCGTGTATTTTCTCCTTTTTAAATTGTTGTTCTAGTTGACTTTGTTCAGTATGATTTTTTTATCACTAAAGATATTTAAAACATAGTAATTTATAATTTTATATATGTGAACTGATATTTTGAATAAGACGAACGGTCAAATGTAAGGAAAAAGTCAACAGCGACAACAATTTAAAAACAGATGGAGTATTTTGTTTTAGCTAGCAATATGCATTTTTTTTTTATGAAACCAATCTAGTTTATGTTGTATACAGTTCCTAACTTCCATCGGAAGAGATGGCGCGACTCCTTTGCCGTTGACGAAAGTCATTAGACGAGGTGTCCACCTTCTAGCTAGACACGGATGAGTCATAAGCTGAGGTGTCCACCTACCTGCTTGACGTGGGTTAGGTCAAAAGGAAGCACAGCATCGTAATAGTCGGTCTAGAAGATTGTCATGGTATTCGGATTTGCGATGCATGCTATATGCCCGAAATTGACATTTCATTTGATAAGTCGCAGATAGCTCTCTCCCTACAAACCATACATTTCATTTGAGAGCACATCTGTAGCTATAACTTCCCTTTAAAAATAGAAAAAATAAAAAAGCTACAGAATCCAATATGATAGGTGGTGGATGAAAAAAACAACAATCTTGTTTAAGGGTTAGCATCGTGAACTACTGAACTGCACTATATAGATACCAAAATACAGTATATTTCAGTAGCTTCTAAATTTCGCCTGCGAAGTTCACACATAGCCATAAACTACAAACTCAACACAAAAACCACTCACATTCAAATCATCTAAAAATTTTGCTCCAAGATGAATGAATCATCAAGTGCTCCATACTCCAACAACACCCAGTACATGAGCCCCAAAGCCAAAAGTTTTACTCCAACAAGACCCTAATCCCTACGGGGCACCCAACCCAAATTCTCCCCTTCGCCCCCAACCCCGCGGGTGACCAGCGCAGCCCGCATATGCGGGGCCCACCTCCCCCACACATCTCTCCTCGCTCCCACGCACTGCCGATCCTTCCCGCGCCCTCTTCCTCACTCGCCGAGGCAGGGCCCGTGTGGCGTGAAGGTGGGGGCGGGGAGCGTGGTGAAGGGGGCGACAGCGTCGCTGCCCGGTGCGGGGACAAGGAGGGCGATGCGGCAAAGGAGGGGAGGGGGCTGGCGCTGCTGCCAAAGGGCCAGAGCGAGAGGAGATCGAGAGGTGCAGGAGGAAAGATCGAGAGAGAGCGAACCCATGGGAACGGTGTGGGGATAAAGGGAGAAAGAAAAAAGAAAAGGATGAGAGACCAACATGCGGGTCCCACTCATCATAGAAAAAGGGGGCTGAATTTTAAAGGCTATTGCTGGAGTGAAGGGTAAAAAAGGCGGCCTCAAAACGTTAGAATAGCCCCTAGGGGCTTCAGTTTAGGGACCCTTGACGGAGTTGCTCTTACTAATGTAATTCCATCTGTTTTTTTTGTCTGGGAAAACCCACCGAGCAAGTCTCAAAGTATTAGCTTTGGGCAGGGCAATAGACATGAAAAAAGACAGTCCAGCACTGCAGAACTTATGTTTATGAACAAATATTGGCACAAAATAGAAATCTCTTCCAGCGCAAAAGTAAGAGATGATGGACCACCAACAATTGACATTTATCGTGTGCTTCTGATTTTTCAGGGAAGTGGATGTTTAGGACTTCATTTGCCAGGATATATATTTAACAGATTATCTTGGTTTTGTCCACCGTGGATGTCAGAGTAACTAATAACAAATCAGGTTTTTTCAGGGAAGTGGATGTTTAGGACTTCATTTGCCAGGATATATATTTTGTAAAAATTGCAACGGATCTCATTTAACAGATTATCTTGGTTTTGTCCACCGTGGATGTCAGAGTAACTAATAACAAATCAGTTTTTTTCCACAGTGGATGTCGGAGTTACCAGTAATGATTCAGGTTCTGTCCATTTTGAATGTCAGTTACTAGTAGTGATTGAGCTTACACAAACCTATTTAGCTAATTGGTCCATCTTGTAAAGACAGCCAGATGAAAGCTTAATCATATCCTCTCTTTTTTCTGCAAAGTAAGCTTAATCATATCTTAGAGCACCGCAGTGGCAATATGGGCACGTCTGCTTTCAATAAACTGCTGTCGGAAGATATCGAATTCTCCATCCTTGATAGCCTCCCGTATAGAACGGAAAAAGCGAATGTAATGGTGGGTATTATGTCTGCAGAAATAGAATATGTATATCATTCGCTCAAATAGATCGCCTTACTAAAATCAGTAATCGAAAATCTGACTTATCTTACATCTCCAGTAGGATCTGAGCCAGCATCTCATGGACATTGAGCAAATGATTCAGGTAAGCCCGAGTGTGGTTCTGACACGTGAAACAGCTACATCTATCAACAAGCGGTGACGTGTCTTTCCTGTAAGGATAAGAAAAACACAAAAAATTGACTTGCATAGCAAAGAATCAAGATCTCCGATAATTTAGATGTAAATATTCTTCAACTTGGAGAGTATCTCTAATATGGAAATTCTAACTGGGATGAACCCCTATCTTTTGCATTATCATCAGTAGTCAACATATTCAATATACAGATCTATGAATTCTTCAATATCTGTAATGAAATGACATCTAACCGAGACAAACCTCCACCTTTTAGCTAATCACAGTTCATCTTGTCACAGCCCAATTTCCCAGCACAGCTCAATTTGACACCCAACTTTCTCAACCGACAATTTATCGCATTCAAAGCTAAAATGATCAAGAAGATATGCAATCTCTATTCCTTTTTTTATTCAAAATGAGAAGAGCCAGCAAACATGGTGGCCAAGTGGTGGAGATTCAATAAAATTTTCTCCGGGCATCTACAGAGTAGAGAACAATTAGTAGAAACTCCGTAACTGATTCTTCCATCAAACACTCTAGAGGCATAAGGCATTTGTGTATACTCCGACGCAATAACACTTAAAACAATGCAGCAAAGTTAATACGCATAACATACAACTGAGATTTAATGGTAAATTTACAAATCATTAAAGTGCGCATGCATACAACCATATTCCCAAGTCTTCAAAAATATATTGCATTAGATTTGGAACGGATATGTTATTTCATGATCAAAGAACCTACCGATATATTGTTGCACGCAGGTTAATCTTTGTTGAATCTCCACTGCTATCTTTGAATACACCATTCTGCATCTCTCTTTCAATTGTGTCGACAGGGAATACCAGCGCAAAACCACCCATAGTAAGTTGGTAAATGTAACTGCATTTCCAAACCGTGGGGAAAAAAAAAACAATTAGTTCAGCATGCTGATGAAATGCTAGAGGATAAAGATGAATGTCCATACGTGGAGTCGAAGAGGTCAACACCAGCAGCTACACCCTCCAGGACCTCCTCTAGAAGGCATAAAAATACAGAAACTGCTTGTCACACTTACAACTGGTACAATAGTTTAATAACGCAAAGAAGACACAGGACAAAGGTTAGTCGATCTATTTATAAACCACCATTATTTACTCATCATCCAGTACTACACAAAAAAATCACATAGGCTAATATTTGGATAAATTTGTAGAGTGGCGTAATGGTTTAATCCTTTCCAGCTGTACTCTTAACCAGGATTACCCAGACCCAATGTTATCACAGTGAGACATAAACATAAAACTTCATGGATCAGATGCAGCATTAAAGTTGAAACTTCCCGTCATGTGGAAGCTACATACTCGCTCCGTTTCAAATTACTGGTCGTTCTGGCTATGTACAGATGCATAGCATCTTCTATGCACCTAGACAAGCACTTGTCCAGATACATAGAAAATGCTATGAATCTGGACACCCAGAAACATAGCCAGAACGACAGATAATTTGAAATGGAGGGAGTAACAAAATTCAAAGATACTGAACAAATATGTGACAGCTACCTGGAAGACCAAGCCTAGAGACAACACGAGGTTTATCTGATGGCAAACAATCCTGAAAGGAAAGAAAACAAATGATTGGAGTTGCATCAAATAAAAAAGAAGAATGGTACTTCTCGCTCTTTTTTCTTTTGCTGATTTATTTAACGGGGAATACTTCTCAACAAATCAAAATACTATATCTAAATCATGAAATC
The DNA here is from genome assembly GCA_012490785.1 of Eragrostis nindensis. NCBI lineage: Eukaryota > Viridiplantae > Streptophyta > Magnoliopsida > Poales > Poaceae > Eragrostis > Eragrostis nindensis. Next base: position 674,993 of record JAAXCT010000126.1, read on the forward strand.
AAAGTCTAGGGAGGCTGTATAGTAATCGCAGACCAGATAAGTTCTCCCTTCAAGCCATCATGGCTCTGTAATGGCAATGCAGAATATAACCCTTCAACGATATAAAAATCGCTACTTCAGACATCAATGTCCATAACACAGCTCGAGTGTGATTCTTTGTCATGCAACATCAACAAGCATGTGATGCAACAATTCATAGATAAAGGATAAGTTTCTCACCGTCACTGCATTGAGTAAACTACAACGTTCTTCAGTACTCTCTCCAAGGCCAAATCCTCCAATCCAAAAGCCTATGTGGCAACAACAGGGCCAGTATGAGAACATATCATGCTTTTTTTTTTCAAAGTAGCAAAAACATCCATTAGGGTAGGCGTCGAGGGCCGTGGGAAGCGGGTGATTAAAAATGTGGGTCGAAGTGGATAGTTTTCTTTGGGACCCTAGTTCAAAACACAGAACGTGGCCAAACAAATATGGGTCAATGAGACGTAAAAGTCTATAATGTGCCATATAAAGATTAAAAGAAAAAAAAAGTTGAAGATAACATGGCCTGGTATCTTCTGGGCCATCCACCCATCTAATTTATGTGCCTCCGACAGCTAACACACGCAGCCACCGTCTCTTTTTCCTCTTATCTTTCTTTCTCTTTTCCAGTAGAATGAAGCACCGCTAGCTACAAATCGATCGCCACCAGCCAGAATCTACCAGCAGCAACAAAAAAAAATTGGCTGTCCATGCCCACTTCTTCTCTCCAGTACTATCAACTTCACTGAGATAGACTATATAGTGCTGGGCCTTTGGCTGCCACCAGTGCCGCCGCACAGTCCCATCCGTTGTGGTGTCAAGTCGTCCTGTTATATGCTGGTGGAGCGACCTCCTCCATTTCTCCCTCCTCGCATCCTGTTCCTCAATTCCATGCTGTCTCTGTGGTCTGTGGCAACAGGACAGTGATCCAGACAACAGGGGACAACAACCATGCTTCATTTCGACCCGTGAACTGGGACAACATTCCAGGTCATGGAAAATGACATCGACCACAAACCCAGTGACTATGCTTACTACAGATGGTAAATAGGAAGTATAACTATTGAGAGTTAAACAATATTAAATGAGATAAAAATAAGTAACCTGTCACATTGCGCTTTGACACTTCAGTGGCACATAGCCTTCGTTGCTCTATGCTGGATCCACCCACAACTACACCTAATGTATTTGTTCCAGAAGCCTGAAACATCAAAATTTGCACCAAAAGTTTCAATAATATAAGACAACTACCTCCGGCGATATAGAGAACAATTTATTAATTAAAAAAATCCATACAATGTGCAGAGATGGAGGACAGGGCACGGAAATGGATTGATAAAATACAAAGGTGGCATTCGGCACAACAAAAGGTTCGTAAGTTATTTTTCTACTCACTTGAGAAGCATGCACACAAGATATCAAACAATCCGCGAAGTGTCACTTAGGCCCATTAACTTGATAAAAAAAATTCTAATGCCACTTAGAAGATACAGTAAGGTCAGGAAGATAACAATTCAAGAGGAATTAGCTTAACATCCTACCGTATCCAAAGCAAGACACGCGTCAAGCCACCGCAATGTTCTGTCAACAGAAATTTTATTCCGTTTCTCAGTTGACCAAGCTGGAATCTCATCTGCCAAGCTTGCCCACAAATTAGGCTTCATGCACGAAATCAATTCCATATAGTCTGTAGGTTTGACCTGAAACATAAAACACAACTGAATTGAGATATGCACCCAAATTATGCATCCTTGAAAGGTAAACCATGTAAAGTTTAGAGTTATTACCAGTCTACGACCTGATGGTGTTTCAAAGGAGGCACCAAATTTGTTGGTGGCATCACTTGATGGTAAACTCTCAATAGAATCACCTGCTGCAGCTACAAGGATGTGGTTGGGCAGACCCACCATGCGATGCAAACCACCAATATTTGATATTGTTTTCGATGGAGGACCCTCCGTACTACAAAAAGAAAGCATGTGTGCTCAAATTCATAATCATTTGGTCAAACACTTGGATGTAAGGGACCATCCTGCCCCGGCCAAACCGCAATATTTCCTTGACATCATCATGCCGAAAGGAACTCATGACCAGAGCGGTAAAGAACTAGAGGAGGACGAAAACTTGACTTACAAGTGGGTTGGGCAGACATGCAGGAGCAGGGAGTCTGGGAGGGGCAGCGAGGCAAGGAGGTCGCAGGACACGAACGCTGGCAGCCCCTTGCGCGTGGACAGAAGCAGCGCCGGCGTCTCAATGCAGCTGCCACCTACATGGAGCGCGCCCGCCCGCGCCTTGCCCCCGCCGCCGCACACTTTTGTCACCGCAAACCTCATGGCTCTTCCTTCCCCTCCCTTCAGGAACAGGAGGCCTCTTCACTTCACCGCGCCCTGGTGCCTTGCCTGCCCTCTGGTTCGCGAAAGAGAAGCGCACACTCACCGGCAATCCGACGAACACCTGGCGTGCGCTCCTGTTCAAAGAAGATGAAGCATATGGCACGTGCGGCCACAGGCGACCTCGGAAGCGCGAGAAGGTCTTTGGTGCTCAGGGAGCCTCGCCGTGACGGCGCCAGCAGCGGAAGTGGCAGCGAGGCAAGAGGCGGCGCCGGCGGCCGGCGCAAGAGTTCGTAGTCCGCGGGAGGATAGAGTGGGCTGGGTGCCTGGGCAGCACTTGAGGCCTCCAGTTGGGAATTATTTGTAGGCCTACAATTTAGCCCAAGGAGTAATCTGTGGGCTGTCTAAAGACGACACTTCCTATAAAATGATTTTTCTGTTTTGAAATGTTGACTCTTTGATTTGAGCTCAAATTTTATTGTTATTGGACCGATTTATAAGTACGCCTTGTGTCTAGGCAGGCTCCTTCATATGTAGCACGCGCTACTGAGAGCTCCCGGTCGTGCGCTTTAAAATTGGTGCTGCTGTGGAATGGACGGTGTGGAGGGTGGGGTGAGCTGCGGGCTACTGAACCATGAGTTGTGTTTCCCCACATGTCGGCTCGAGGCGGGTGCGGGTGGGATATGAGCTGAATTTAAACTTCAAACTATTTTTTCTCGCATATAGTAAGACCGTTTTTGGTTCCATTTAACCATCGTGTTCCTTATAATTACCGCAACAATAGAGATCTCACATGGATATATTGTTCATATTTTTGAATTTTAAAACATTCAACTTTTGAAATGTATCATTACAACATTTTTCTTGTACTATTTTAACATTTACAAATATGTTGAAATAGTATATTCAAAATATTGAATTACTTATTTTAATTGTTGAATTAGATATTTAAAATATTAAATCTTGCCATTCACAATGTTTGATCCCATGTGGATACATTTTTCTTTGTTTTGGAATTTTCAAATTTCAACCTTTTAAATGTATTATTTTTACTTTTTTTCTACTACTTCAACATTTCTCTTCTACTACTTCAACCTTTTAAACAAAAAATGTTGAAATTGTATATTAAAATTTTTGAAATAGTTATTACTAAATGTTGGATCAAGTCATATATATATAATTCTTGAACCGATTTTGTACTTTTAGATATTTTTCATGTATGATAAGAAAATATTGAATTAGTTTTTAATTTTTTTGAATTTTATTTTAATAACTAGTGAATCATGTTTTTAAAATGTTGAGTACTTATAAATAATAAAATAAATTAATAAATCACAATTCTGTTGCTAATGAAAAAAGGAAAAAAAAACTGACTTCAGCCACTACCGCAGTCCACACCTTGTTGGCCTTGATGGGCCGCGCTACTCCTAAGCTAGGAGTAACGTGGGCTATGTATAGGCCTCTCTAAAGATCTGCGGAGAGTAATTTGTAGACATGTTTATCTTTTTCTTCTTGAAAAATATAGACATGTTTATAAAGGTGTGTTTCAACCGGTCCGTGAGAGAAGAGGGAGCCAAGTATGGTTCGTTTTGTACACTGACATCGAACCGTAGAGAGAATTTTTTTTTTTGCAATTACATACAACTCATACACTCACAGCACACTCACCTTTACGCACGCACATACGCAAACTCTATCTATATAAGTATCTTCGATGAGCGAAGGCAACAAAAAGCAGTTTCATGTAGCTTTGGCTTTGCTTTCGTGCGATCATGAAGAGATAAACAGATGGACGGGGCTCTTTTCTTCCTTTTTATATTTGGTTGTGAGCTCTGCTAAAACGATTGTCACATTAGAGCAACTGAACCATCGCAAGCATGTGCAACGAAGGGTCAAACTCAGCTCCCAAACTTTGCTCTCGTGCTTAGCACGCTGCACCTATTATATGGTAACCTGAAAAAATGGACGGAAAAACGCTCAACTATTTTCGTATCATGTTCCGAATACCTCATCCTGAATTCTGTCCCATTTTCTTAATTTACGGGACAAAACAGAAATGATGGGAAAAAATAAAAAACGGCGTCAGTTGTTACGGACAATGACCCTAGCAGGGCTAATGAGCTTCCGACACGTGTCTTTCAAAGTCAATTAACGAAGAACATCCATCTAAGCACACGACTCGTATTCACGCCCTATTCGTGCCGATTATGTCGAATGCACGAGTAAACCAGAAGCTTATATAAGCCTCTTTTCTATGTAGCTTGGAGGCGACGATGGGCTCGCAGTGGCGGAGCTGGACGAGAAAGTCGGGGGGGGGGGGGGCGATCGGCGTCCTCGGCGTTGCCCGCCGCGCTAACCCGTCGCCGTTGAGCTCTATCGTCGAATTAATCTGTCGTTGTCAAGCTCTCCCGCTACAATACTGGTCCAACTACCATCTCCCGCTGCTCACGAGACAGCGCCCCGCCGCCTGTACCTCAGCCATCTCCCCTGCTTTACTCGAACCCCTTTTCTATGTCCGGCGACCGTGAAAGCTCCTAGCCCTAACAATCCTTAACCCTAACCTCGCCGTAGAACCATGTATAGACACAATTAAGAATTACATTCAATTTTAAGCAAACGGAAACAATAATTGGGGATAAAACTAACCTCGCGTCAATTCCATGAAGTTGCTCTCTGAATCTCGCGTCCCAGCAGCCACGGGCAGGAATGCGTGCAGCTGGAGATTGGAGCTCTCGCTCTTCGCATCGCGGCTGCCCGCCAGTTTGATCCTACAGGCAAGCAAAAGGTACGTACGGACAAACACCCAATAGAATTTCTCTTCCTGGTTCGATGCTTTGGTGCGATTAATTTCTGATTCCACTTCTGGTTGCTCCTTACACACGGGATTTATATATCTGCGACCAGGCTAGGGAAGCTAATTTCAATATCGCAGCACATAAATTTCTCAAGATAATTGCAGTATTCTTATGTGGATCTGTGTGATTGGGAATCGGAATGGGGTAGCACTTTAGTGATTTAATTTTTATTTTCTCGAATACGCAGGAGAGCTGCGCATCTTTGTATTGAAAAGGAAACTTTAGTGATTTAAACATCAACACATTCGTACCTCTATCTAGCTATCATACAATTATTCATTAAAGTAGTTATGTACATTTATAAAGAGTTTTTCTTTTCGATGCTTGCGTAGTTTCAACTTCTTGATATGCCTGCAAGGCTGCAATATTTGGAAATGAAATAATCTTTTCTTACTTTGCTTCATTTATAATACAGCTAGAAATGGTATGATTTAGGAAGATGCTCCTATGTGATAAATAAATAATAAAAGACCAACGGGTAAATAATCTATCACGAGTTTTACTATGTACAATACTGTATAACTTAGCTGATCTTTCCATGTTGACAGATCGTGAACTCTCACTCAATATTTACTATTATTAACGAGGACAGATGGAAGAAGAATTATCTCTTCCAGAAAACAAGCTTAGAGAATTCATCCAACACAACAATAAGGAAAAGTGGAGATGCGACAACAACCATAACATTAAGTATTTCACAGAAGAAGAGATCAGAGCTATAACAAACAACTACAGCACCAAGATTGGAAGTGGTGCTTTTGGAGAAGTCTATAGAGGAGATCTCAGCGATGGCCGTCCTGTGGCGGTGAAAAGAAATATCCGTGCGAATACAAAGGAGGACTTTGCTAAAGAGGTAATCACTCATAGTCAAATCAACCATAAGAATGTAGTCAGGCTCCTGGGGTGTTGTATAGAGGAAAATGCTCAAATGATGGTATTTGAGCATGTGCCTAAAGGTAACCTTAGCGATCACCTCCATCGGGCTGATGCTATAATCTCACTGGAAACAAGATTAAGCATTGCTATAGAATGTGCAGAGGCTTTATGGTGTATGCATTCCATGTATAGACCTGTTCTTCATGGTGACATCAAGCCCTCCAATATTCTGTTGGACGACAACTTACATGCAAAAGTATCAGATTTCGGATTAGCAAGGCTTCTCTCTGCAGGAGGCAACTCTGACTGGACTATAAATGTGATAGGGAGTATTGGTTACATGGATCCAACATTTATTAAGGAGGGGTGTCTTAGCCCAAAGGTTGATGTTTATAGCTTTGGAGTTGTTCTGGTGGAACTAGTTACCAAGACGAAGCCAACAGACCACAGAAAGAACGTTGTTGAAAGATTTGCTCGATTCTCTGCAAAAAAGACGTTAAGAGAGTTGTTCGATCCAGACATTACAAATGCAGGCAGCATGAAAGTTCTTGAAGGTATTGGAAAAATAGCAAAAGAGTGCCTGCAAGAGAAGGTTGATAGACGTCCTGAAATGAAAGTTGTGGCTGCACGGCTCTGGGGACCGGCGTGACAACACCAGAGTGGCAGTGAAGCGACTGCGAAGAACCGATAAAGAGGGTACCAATAAAAAAACTCGACCTGCCGGGGGAAGAAGCCCCCCCGACGGCATTGCATTAAGGAGAAGAGCCCCTCACGCAGGCCGAGAAAATCCACCGAACCCCCTCCCCAACCATACACAGGGACTCAGCTGGCCGTTGTGAGCTGCGGCGCGAGTCTTAACCATGTGCTTTGGCCTGGGGAGGACGAGGGGATTTTTTTCTCCACTGTGCACAGCAACAGGCGCAGCAACAGTGCCCAGCACTGTGCGCAGCACTGTGCGCGCTACAGTGCTCGGTGGGAATCATGGGTCGAGCGGCGCTCGAACCCACGACCGGCCGCTCCCCACCCGGGAGACTTGCCGCACGAGCTGGCGCTCGTTCCCATAAAGAGGGTACCAATGAACTGACCATCCTTTCTGAAAGGCAACATAGCAACATTGTTAAGCGTTGCGTCCTCCAATTATGGTGACGGAGTATGTGCCCAATGGCAGCCTTTCGGAGTACCTGTTGGTGGTCCCCCCAAAAGAAAACGAGTACGACCTGTTGCGGGCTTGGGAATCAATGGCAGAAAAGCATGACGTCCGGCAGCCTCTGGATCTGAACATGCAATACCAGATCGCACTAGGAGTCGCAAAAGCCATGGCGTACCTGCATGAGGGGCGCCAAGAGTGGGTGCTGCACGGCGACATTAAGCCGGAGAACATCCTCCTAGATGGTGATTTCCGCCCCAAGGTTTGCAACTTTGGGGTGTCCAAGATGACGAGCATGCACAACAAGACCGTGTTAGACGTCCGTGAGAACCTGAAACGGAGGCTAGACGATTACTACAGCGATTCTTTTGCGATCACCAACAGGTACCTGGCACCCGAGTGGTGGTTCACCGACAGCGAGCCCATCACCGCCAAGGCCGACGTCTACAGCTTCGGCATGGTGTTGCTGGAGGTGCTGTCTGGTCGCCGCAAGCTCATGTCCTCGCCCGGGGACGGCATGTTCCTGTTCAAGGAGGAAGCGGAGTTCCAAGTGCAGAGCTACATCGACGACATCCTCGACCCTAGTGCAATGACCGCTCACTACAGTAACGAAACCAACCTCGCCATTGTTAAGCGCATGATCAAGACGGCCTTGCAGTGCCTCCAGAACAGCGCGGAGGCACGGCCTTCCATGGGAAACGTCACCAAGATGCTCGAGGGGTCAGTCGTGGTCACTAAACCAGCAACACCAACCTTCGGGGAATGAGAAGTATGGAAGCATAAAATATTTCGCACAAGCTACAGGATCGTACTAGCATAAAGTCGATTGAACCGATTTAGAACCTTGTCTGTTATATATGTGAGTTTTGCATAACTCGTCGGGTGTTTGAAGGTAAATCCCGGACGGTAACGAATGTAGCGCTACTGGCCAAGGAAGAAATCGACTTGTACCTGATGGCTTGGGATAAAAAAGAAGCACAGGAACTGATCCGGTCTGAAGAAAGTGAGGCAGGTTGATAGCTGAGAAAAATAGCAATTGAGTCTTTTTTTGGTTTTCAACCACAGTTTTCTCCTTTTCTTCTTTTGTATGTTTCTAGGTGCTTCAAGCATCTTTGTAGGGCCAGTGTGTTGGCCTGGTTTTTTCTGTATTTTGTTTCTCTCATGGCCACGCTTAGCCTCTGCTAACACTGGCACTTGTAAAAGACTATGTTTTCTTCTCTCCTACTAAATGCATGGGCAGAGCACCTGCCATTTTCTTTTCAAAAAAGAGTTTTGCATAACTCGTCACCGAACTATACTGCATCATTCACTACAACAAATTATTCTCTCCATTGTTTCTTCCCAACTTTTATTGCTCTCTTGGTGATCACAGAACTAAGTTTCATTTGTGTGCGTGCTCCTTTCATTCTTGTGCTTCAGCTGCCATGCACCAGAAACAACTCTAGTTTTGGCCATGCCTTGAGATCTAGCATACATCCATTTACAGAAGAAGCTAGGTGCTTTACCCAAGATAAGCGATCCCACGGTGCGAATTTCACATAGGGAATCTTTCCAAGACAACTGTGACCGGAGGGACTGTTTCACAGCAAATGCTGCAGTACGTCGATGTCTATTAGTAGCCAATTTTGCCATCACTATGTCGCAACATATGTATTTAAGTTGCCTATACGAAGGAAGCAGAGAGATGCACTGGCAATAGGCTACCCACTAGAACGTCCCTGGTCAATTTGAATATTTTCCATAAGTCATCCTTACAGGAACGACAACCAAGGGTCATAGCCTCCTGTTTCATCTCGTATTGAAGCGCTCATGGAGTCTCATGGTCCAGACATCTCAAAGCTCCCAGGTGCACCGATTCCAAAATTTTATGTTTTCGTGATAATACTATCACTGCAGTACTGTCAAAACGAAAACCATTCTAGGAACTAACATTTCAAAGTTTACTGTGTGCTGTAATGCAGCCCGGTTTAAGCGATAACTAATCAACACCACTGACAAATGGCAACAACCGCATAAGAAAGTCAATCGTCAAGCCATTAAGATCTACTCACCAAATCAAGGATAAAGATGCCACAAAAGAGATACAAAACCAGCTACTATTACTTGATCAATAAAGTTTTGAGCACCTGCTTTGATGGCCATTATATCTACCAGTCAATACTTATTACATGACCAGAGGAACTCATCAGATACCATACACTACTCTTCAGCCCCAACTTCTTCATTTGTCACAACAGCACCTATCAGCAGACAAAATCAAGTTTAGATTTAATCATAAGCTAACAGTAAAGAAGAATTAAATAGAGAAAATGTTAATGATAAAAGGGCATGGATGATAAATTCTAATCGTCTACTACAAAAATTAGACATAGATATGGTTAGTGAAAAACTACATTTCACATCAACATGGTACCTAGATTTTCCTTTCTAACAATATAAAGATGACCTGTATAATCTCGATTGCCTGATACAAGGAAACAAAAATAAGCATTTAAACCCGCGCTAAAACCGGTACATTATATCCACTGACATGTAAGAACTTGGACATGAACAGGCTTTTCTGTTTTCTTGAGAAAATAAAGCAAAAACAAAACAGTTATGCACAACAAACTATAACCTGAAATCTCAGCATCAAACAAGACAATATATAAAGGAAGAAACTGAGAGTACTAAACACTGGAGCAGCAACAGCAATATCACCTTACTAAACCAAACATTTTCCTTAACATAAGGTTTCAGAGACCAATGACATCAAACTGACAAGAACAAACAATATTAAAGGCAGAATGTCACAAGCACCACTGATGAAAGGACCATAAAATTTGTAGGCAGTAAATTCCATGAGCCACTTCGATATTTATAACTAGTGCAAATATTTGATACCCAGTGAATAGCTTCCATTGTTTGCTAAATCAGACCTTCATCTCAACCATAAGTAATAAGTAACAAACTAGCACGAGAAGATGGCACATCACAGAATAGAATCACGAAAGTATAATTAACTAGGCAATAAACTAAACAAATTTATGTTTCTTTCCTGGTATACAATGAAAGCGATTATGTTTTCCAACATTGCAACATAACATTAAACAGTAACATTTTTAATTACTTGATTGGTCATATGGATCCAATATTGATGAATAAAAAACTGCACCCTCATGAACTCCATTTTGGTAATACATAGCAACATGTCCAAATCAATCCTTTTAGGAGAAAGTCATACTTTGAAGACTGTCAATGTGTCAAATTATTTACATTTAGTACCAGTGACAGTATTAACTGTAGAATTCAATGAATAAATGGGCGAAGGAAACGTCAATCACATTTCCACCTAACTATCCATGTAAAACAAATTCCATTTCCGAATAGTGACGAAATATTTTGTTCTAGTGCATCTAACCAGTCGAAGGGCTCAGAATATGAAAATATTTCTAATATAAAATCCAATAACATAAAAAATGGTGCATGCACAAGTAAACAGAGAAATAGAACACAAAGTGAAGGTAAATCTAAGCACCTGCATTAAAAAATCCTTTGTAAGGATAAACAGTGGCAAATAGATCAGCCTCAAACACCTTTTTGAACTGCATTGACTTGAGCTGGACAGCAAAGACCCCAGTTATTGTCCAGATAAAAAACAAATCATCATCCTCAACAAGACCCAATATCCTGACCGGAGGCCTTCCCCTTGAACGATTATCCATAGAAGGCACAGATGGTACTCCCAATGGAAGGAATTTATTCAATTCAATGACCTTGCACAGCACCCATCCTGCAACACCCTCAGCATCGGTCTCCCATGCCCATAGGCGTAGGTTAAACATAGTCAAGGCAGCAAGACCTAGCCCACCATCCTCTGTTTTCATTATGTGCACATTCCTCCTGTACACATCTTGTGTTTCTGGTGGACACTCAATACGATACAAGTTACGTGTGTCCACCTCAAATGCAAGTATATACTTTGACTTAAGCGGCCAATACAAGATGTTCCGGATGAGGATACTAGGCCTGCAATCAACATCGGATGGCATTGATGTGCATGCCATCATCTCCCATCTGCCCTCTTCTGAAGAGTACCTAGTGACGTATGCATAGCGCACACTGGTGAACACCCATACTATGACGAATGGACAAGACCGGCAGCAGCCACTATCAGCGTGACCAGCTGCACAAAGCAAAGCTGCATTGCTTTCGGGCACACATCCATAATTAAAACGAGGATCTGCATCAGGAGGGGATGGTATGAAGTGCTTATTTCCATTCATAGGGTTCCATACTAGGAGTTCCTTCCAACATGAGCCAATGAGGAGGACACGACCGTTGCGGCAGCCAAGGACATGCCACTGGAGGTCAGGTAGGGAGAAAGCTACGTCTGGAACACGGTTAGGAGGATCCCCAATGGGGAGAAAGCGGGGAATGCTTGTGGAGTTTGTATAGACACCGAGTACAGGTATTCCATTGAGTGCCAGAAAGCGGTGCAGGAACTGATGGTCCATGATAAGGGAGTGCCAATGCTTGCAGACAAGGGAAGCATGGAGGATGCAGGTGGGCAGACACGGGAGACGGAGAAAGATGTCGATGAGCACATCATTTGGCAGCATGGATGATTTGGCGGGGAATGAAGGGCCTGTGTGCCTTATTTAACTAGATATAAGCGAAAGCCTAAAATGCAGGATAGAAGTTTCTCTGACGCAGACAAGATATACAAAGGTGAAACATCTGCCGCTAGATGCACCATGTGGACCCATAAGGGCTCATCTTATTGTCCTGTCCTTAGATCAATCCGATCACTTTAGCAGGAGTAGGCAGTATACTAACCCACATTACTTTGCTCCAGAAATACGTAAACACACTTCAATCTCTGCCGGATAAAACGTCCCTGATGAGAAAAGCCAGCCTGTAATGGATAAATCCGCATTATTACCGAGAATTTAAAGACAAGGATATGGTGCTTCAATAAAAATAACAGATATGAGGCCAAAATCGTTATTCATCTGTAACATACAAATATACCTTATCAGTTCAGATAGTTATTATATATCCCATTTTTCATGCTCATTTTCGTTCACCCTATGAATCACAACTAATAAGTTGCATGTGCCGGTCTAGACACAGATCAAAAATTGCTTAACACCAAATAAATTCACTACAGGAAGATCAAAGGAAGATGCCTGTTTTACTTGTGCCTCTTTTTCTTTCTGGTTAAAATTCAAAGTAACACAGGTAGGAAAGTGAAATATGGCACGCGATGAGATTAGATTATACGTGCAGACTCGACAAGGTCAAGGAGCACACAGATTCAGTTCGGTGGAAACCCCAACATTTGTTGCTTATTTCTGTAAGATCTATTGCTACCCACCAGTATCCCCACCACAAAGCAAGCAAATCTGCAAAGAGCTACATTGATTGGACAAAAACAATTCAGATTTAACACAGCTTGTAGCAAAGAATAGATGTTTCAAGAAAAAAAAAGGAGCAATCCATCCAATCAACAAAGTTGGGATTAGCTTACCAGTGACATGATAGAAGAAACCAATTCTCAAGTCTGAACGGGTCTCTAATTTAACAAGGGCGGATACAAGAGAAGAGGACTCCTGGACTTTGCCTCCGTACATAGCTGCGCTGGAGATAGTTGGAAGAAGTCGTCGTGGGGAAGAAGTGAAGTGAGGTGACCAAAGAAGCAGGGAGAAGTGCCGTCGCCACCACCAGGGGAGGGCAAAAGGGATACGAGATTAGGATAGACTAGGGCTCAATTAAAGACCTGTTTCTTAGGACAGCTTTTTTCTGGGGAGCTTTTGCAAGAAGCAAGATTCTTATGAAAAGCAGCTTTCTGGAGAAGCTGGCCATTTGGCAACCCTGATCATTTTGTCGGAGACTGTCTATCCTGAACATACAATGACTGATATCCTCCTGTACCTTTAATGACTTGTTTGGTTACTGAATAATGCAATTGTCTTCATCAGTTTTTGTCGGAGATTGTCTATCCTGAACATTTTATCGCAGACTGTCTATCCTGAATAACTTTTGGGATTGAATTTTTGTGTGTCCACTAATAACACATGTATAGCTGGGTATATCATGTTTTGTACCCCGTTCAGCGACCATTAGATTGTTTAACAGGCAGTCATGTTAACAGGTACTATTATCTGCAACAGTTTGCAGTCGTTGTGCATTAAGAACAAAAAAAAAATTAAGAACCGAGTTATTTGGCCTAAAGAAAACTGTTTCCTGTTAATTGTGAGAGAACTGAGTTGATGCCTAAAACAAGAATACAAAGCTGAATTAGCAAAGCCTGACATGTATGTGCAGCAGCTAGATTACATGGAACTTATATGGCCAATTTGACAATTTATAATTGACATACTACTTGCTGAGTGGATAAAACTTGGCAAAAAGAAAAGTACTAACTGATGCGTTGTCACAGGCGCAAATTTGACATCACCAGCCAGTGTTAATGTTTAGAAATAAAATTCGTTCACACACATTTCTGTAGTCTATCATAGATCCACAAAAAATATAAGTGTCCTGTTTCGATTTACAATTTCACAGCTATCAATTTCGCATCAGAGAAGAGGGGAGATGGAGATAAATCTTGCCTTTGCTTGCCGGTGTGTAGCAGGTCGGAAACGTCGTCCGGCGTGCGACGCCCAGGTACGGTTGAAGAGCCGTTCGGCTGGCTCGCAGTGGTGAGGCACCCTCCGGGGTCGGGCGTCGCCGTACAACGGGAAACGGAGCAGCCAACGAGTAGCCTGGGCGCAGGAGATGAGCAGCGAGGGGATGAAGTGAGGGCGTCGTGGGTGGCCGGGAGACTCGACGGAGGCGCCGCCGTGCCGCCGTTCCAAGGGAGCCGCCGCCACTAGGGTCGAAACCCTAATCGCTTCTCACTTCTTCCTTTTCTCTCGTGCGCCTGGGAACGAATGGAGTGAGCCAGTGAGGTGAGGGTGAGGCCGAGCGGGGGAGTGTTGACTCGATGGCATATGCGGCTTTCCCACCACCACCAACCCCAACACCCCCCCCCCCCCCCCCCCCCCCCCCCCCCCATCTACTATTTCTTTATAAGTGCAACCAACTAAGAGTCCTTAACTCCTAATTCTCTCAATTCTGGTGCAGCCACATCATCCCATAATTTTCCACCATCAGATCATTGTATTTGAGTCACATCTATCCGTCCAGTCATCCTCACACGATACCGCCGTTCTCTCTCTTTGTTTGAACCATCTTAGCCAGCTTTACTCCCCAATTAACACCAGTCACGTTTCTTTTACTCATTACATTTTGTCTGCATTTTATGAATCAGTAACGGCTGCCATTTTGCTTTTATTTTCCATCAGTAACCCCCACCATATGTCGACAGTTGCTAAAGATGCGGTCCTTTAAATTTCTTTTTTACTGGCATTGAATAAAAAACCTGAAGAGGCAAACGTTTCATGAGGAGATGCCACCATTTCCTCCCCTTCCTCTTCCTCTTCCTCCTTAACTACAACGCTGCACCAGGTGTTCTCTCTCTATATATCCTCTTCCATGGAGCCAGCAGTTCATCCGTCTTCCTCACGTGGCTGCAAGGTGGAAACCACAAACAATGATACGATTCTTATTCATGTGAGCGCCTCCAGCTTGGTGATGAGCCACCGACGATTTACATCTCCAGCAATCTTGAGGTCACCTTCAACAAATACAAGCGCAACTGGTGGATTAGTGACCACAACAACAATGCAGTTGTTGCCCGTGCCTAGGATTAGAAGATATAAGATTAATATAGATGGACCTTTTCTTTGTTTGCACTTCCTTATCTTTGTTTCTTTTTCTTCCTGTGTTATATTAAGTTTGCAGCCGGATTCATCAACTGTCATGATGCTTCATTTGTTTAGTACTTTAGTCCTTCTCATCAGATCAGCTGTTATTTGAGGTCATTAATAGTGCTTGAAAGCTCTTACATTCTGTAAGGTTCGTCCTGCATGGTGACAGTGCCAACTACAATATGTTTAGCATTCAGTTGATTGTGACATGGTTGTGGTATAGCTTACTTATCACTAATGACGACTGGATATTGATAAGTAAAGATAATGCATGTGACAATCTCACATCTGCAGGGAGAAAAGTTCTGTGTATGAGATTATTGATAGGACTACGTTCAGCAAATCGGTTACTGAAAACTTTGAGGTCAAAATTTAAGTATTATTCAAATAACACCCATATATTGTAATTTATCTATACACTAATATAAATAATGATATTTAAACCTTCATTTTATAGAGTGACTATTTTTTTAAAGCTTTATGAATGATTTATCGTCTCTTTTCCAACACTGCAATCAGTCTACTCCAAGTCCCGCAGCAACGCGCGGGGCATTCCACTAGTTTTTTTTATAGGTTCCCCCACTTTTTCTTGTGCAACCATATGCGGTTAATTTGGTGAGTCTCCAATTTGCTCCAGCTGGGCATTTCCGAGACTAACAAAAAAGATGTAAAAAAGAAACTAAGAAAGACAATCATTTTGTGCGAAAGAGATGGGTACTTAGGAAGGGAACACTTCTAGTTTTTCAACATTTATTCCTTTTCAAAATTGTTTATTTCCAGATTTTTCTAAATTTGATATGTTTGGATCTTTCTTTCTTGATTCAACATTTGTTAAAAGGCTACAATTTTACTTTAGTTTTTCTAAATTGATAATTCAATATTACTTAAGAAGTGCAAATTCTCATTATATATCTTTTATACAACTTTATTTTAAAAAGATAAAGAGTAAAGTGCATCCTATGTCCTTAAACTATTTTGGGATTCTCATTCAGGTCTATAAACTTTTAAAATAAAGATTTAGATCCCTAAACTAACTATTTTAGAGTTCTCACTTAGGTCTATAAACTCTCAAAACAAATATTTAGGTCTCTAATTTTGTTTAATGCTTACGCAACCATATCCAAAATACGACTTGCACCTAAATCATGATGGCATAGCGTGCCAACTTAGTGATTGCGCAGGTTTGATGGCCATTTCGACCTTATTTTGATTACCAGTATCGGCCAGAACGGTCGGTATGTGCCATTCTAGCTAGTGGCATGAGTGGTACAGTAGAGTCTGCATCACCATTCCGATTGTTTTATTTGAAGATACAAACCAAGACAAATGAGCCACCAACGAATCCATGATAACGTCTGGAGTTGTAGCTCCACGACGTTTGGTGGTTTCGATGTCTGGAATCAGTGAAGAAGCCTTGGCGGTGGTGGTGGGCTGGTGGTGCACTGTGGTGGCCGGATGCGGCCATCGAGCACTAGCATAAAATGTTGGTTATGAGAGTTTATGGATCCAGATGAGAATTTAAAAGTAATTTAGGGATCTAAATTTTTTGTTTGAGAGTTTATCAACCTAAATGAGAACTTTTAAATAGTTTAGGGACTTAAATCTATGAACTCAGATGAGAATCTCAAAATAGTTTAAGAATTTGGAATGAACTTTAATATTAGACGGGAAAGGGCTGGAGCCTATGCCATTTCTCCTCTCTCTCTTTTTGTGGAACATTTCTCCTCATCTGCCGAGCCGTGAGGGCCCTAGCGTCGGGCGTGATTCATCCGGCCCTGGCCCAAACTGGAGATGTTGAAGCCACGCACACACACCCCACTTCCATGGATCCTATACGTAGGGCGGGCTATGTTTAACTTTTGATAGGTCAGTGTTTGAGATCCGTGCGAAACTAGATGAACGCGTGAGATTCAATCTGGTAAAGATGGGAGGAACTAGAAACTGACACGTGTCGTCTTCCTATTGGGGCGGGTGGGAAGGAGGAGAAAAAGAACCGGTTTTCAAATTTCAAACGCATTTTTCTCCCAAACCGTAAGTTCGTTTTCGAATCCGTTTAAAGCATGATGTTGTTTAGAATTAATGCTACAAAATGAGATCCAATATGAATATTTTTGAAATTTTTTGAAATTTGAATTTTTCGTCAACATTTTGAATGTACCATGTCAACATTTTGTTTTCACTGTGTCAATATTTTTTATGTGCTATGTTAACATTTTTGGCAAAAATATTGACTCTGTTGTTAGAAAATATTGACATAGGCTTAAAAAATGTTGAAACTGTTGACGGTTAATCGATAAACTAAGTTGCTTTAAGTGGTTAATCGGTAAACTAAGTTGCTTTAAGTAGACTAAATTTGATGGGGTATTGAGCTGATCTATATCTTAGAATTTTGTATGACGAACTATGCATTGGAGGTCGCCCCACTTCACCTTCTCGACGACTACCGGAGCAGCACGATCACTCGCTCACGGGCACGGCGCGCTCGTCTCCGGCTGCGAGAAGCCACCGCCCCGCATTGCTCCGCCGCCGCCGCCATGGTGCTCGCGGTACGTGCGCTTCCCCCTCCCTTACTCGCTCCTCCTGCTACCAACCCGCGCACGCGCACAGAGATTCTGATCAAGTTCTGACGCTTCCGGTGGCGGAATCCAACCGCGCAGCACGGCAGGCGACGATGGTCTGCCTGGACAGTTCGGAGTGGGCGCGGAACGGGGACTACCCGCCGTCGCGGCTCGACGCCTAGGCCGTCGGGCCGACGTCCTCGGCTACATATGCGGCACCATGACGCAGGTGTCCTTCGCTTCGTCACCGGGTGGTGGTTGCTCTGTTTTTTTGGCTAGGGTTTTGGCGGCGCGGGGTTTGACTGGGTTTCGGGTGTGATCGATGGATGAGAGCAGGTTAACCGGGAGAACACGGTGGGGGTGATGGCGATGGCGGGCAAGGGCGCGCGCGTGCTTGTCACACCCACCACCGACATCGGCAGGATCCTCACCTGTATTCACAGTACGCACGCAGCCTCCTCTGCTCGCCATCCTGATTTTTTTCACTACAATATTAAATATTATTATCTGCTAGTGCTTTTGGTCAATTTCAAGCCCCACCAAGTAACTCTCTCTAGTGCCAGTCTAGAGGTGCAATTTTGTTTGCTTTGTAGGCCAATGCTGCCTATCAGCTTTAGTTTATGCTTCGGAAATGTCTTATGGATTTGGAACATGGCTAATTGCAATGCTGCCTGTACAATTTACCGTGGTGCCAATGCATCCTTGTAGTTCCTGCTGTTTTGTGGGGTATCTAAATCCAATCTAATTATTTAGCGCCATAAACACCCTGCATTAAGTAAGGGGATTTGCTGCTTCCACATATGTTCAGAATGGGCACAAGTGCATTCTCACTTGCCACCTGTCAGATTGTTGGCTGGTGCTGCAAATGCTGATTCTGATGGAGGCATGGAGCAAAAAATGGGATGGTGATCAACGTTCATTCACTATAAAATGTGTCATGTGTAATACAGCCTTTTAGCTATCATCATGTGTCGCATCTTGTGCTCTGTTCCTAACAAATAGTTCAAAATGCTAATTATGGAAAAATACTGCTTCCACTGTCCACCGTGTAAAAGGACTGGAGTATTATTGGTAATTTTTTTTTCGGGGGTGCAGGGCTGGAAATTGGAGGTGAGGCAAACCTCACTGCCGCTCTCCAGATTGCTCAATTGGCACTCAAGCATCGGCACAACAAGAAGCAGCAGCAGAAAATAATTGTTTTTGTTAGCAGGTATGGCAGGAGGTTGCATCAAGCATCAGTTATGCTGTTCCTGACCATAATATACATTTTATCTCCAAATGTTTCCCAGCCCTGTGAATTGTGAGAAGGGTATGCTAGAGGCAATTGGGAAGAAGCTGAAGAAGAACAACGTTTCTATTGATGTTGTTGACTTTGGTGAATCTGACGATGTAAAGACTGAGAAACTAGAGGCTCTTGTTGCTGCAGTGAATAGTGGCGCCAACAGTCACATAGTTCATGTTCCTCCAGGAGAAACTACCCTTTCTAATGTTTTCCTCAGGTAAACATCTACTATGTTATCAGTCTCTAACCCCTTTACTAACTGAATTATATAATAAAATTAGTAAGGTCATTCCCTTCTGTTCGATGAACAGCATTTTATCCCTAATAATAGTTCTATTTGTCTAGTTCACGAATCTTAACCAGAGATGGAGGAGAAAATGGATCTGCTGCTGCAGCCAGTGAAGAGTCTGGTTTTGAATTTGGTGTGGATCCGAATGTGGATCCAGAACTGGCAATGGCACTTTGGATTTCTATGGAAGAAGAGCGGGCAAGGCAAGAAGCTGCTGCTAAGAAAGATGCAGAAGACTCCTCCAATGCCGACAGCAAAGGTCAATCTCCTATCTCAACTAGTGACAAGGCTGACGCAGAACCTGCTCCAGATCCAACTACTGGGAAAAAGAGAAAGCAGCTGACGGTATGTTTAATTTGATTCAGCTAATGGTACATGTATCTTTCTTCTTGCATATCCAACAACTCCTAAATCTGTCTGCTGAGGGACTCTGTCAGTTAGAAGTTTTTTCTCCTTATCCAGTATGTTTGAATGTACGTGCACCATGCATCTTTTATTATTTTCCCTTTTGATAAATATCTCTTTTCTGTTATTTGTGGATGTTCCAATGCTCGTTAGATCCATCATGGAAACTCGTACTGTTTAAAAGCTTCATATTAATTTCTCTAACATTTCTTCGGATATGAATGCAAGTTGTTCAAACTATTTTACAGTATTGTTAGTATAGTTCACAATCGAAATCATAAAGGGATATCCTTCTAATAAGAATAAACAATGAACTTCATTAAACTTCTGTTCTTCCCTATTTATCTTTTCTGAAAACATGTTATCTTTGTTTGATTATGTCTTTGAATTTTACACCATCTCCTCATTTGCTTTTTACAGTTTTACATTTGAAAGGAATTGTTTGAGAATATTCTTGAATACCTTAAGATGGAGTTATTTTTTCACATTATCGTTTCAAGCTTCGAGATTTATTTTACCATTATGGTAGTGAAGTAATAATTGCGACTCTACTACAAATGGTGCATGTTGCTTTTATGCGGTTGTGTTTACAAGTGTCAAGCATCTGATCTAAATGTTCATGTCTAAAATCTGATCTAAATATGTGGAATTTTTTCACTCATGGCATGATAACTCTTCTGGGATGCCCATGCTTTCTATTTCTGTTCCGTTTGAGCTGAACAGATTTGAAATCGTGCATCTCTTTCCAGCATTGAATGATTCAACATTTTTTCTTATTAGTCATAATACAATTTAATAGTGTTGTGTAATTCAGGATGACGTGGTTGACCTATTACAACATGCTCCTAGTATGTTAATGGAAAATGGAAACTCTGAAGGGTCTCGCTCTGCTGATTCTGAAATGGTAGACAGTGCTGGACATGATCCAGAGCTGGCATTAGGTCAGTTTTTCGATTGCTACATACTCCCTCCGTTCTTAAATTATTGTCTCCGTTGACTTTTTCAGTTATGTTTGACTTAATGGAGTCATATTTTGTTACTACCTTTCTTTTCTCTGTGTGTTTGATGAAAGGTAGCTAGTTTAAATTTGTTTCAAATAGTATTATTTCTTCAATACATAGGTTGGGCCTCTCACCCAAATTCAACAGTATTGGGACATTGGCAATAATTTGACAATTTAAATTCGATTATTAATTGTCATGATTTGATCACATGATGCCTGCCTAATTTCTTTTTTCTGTCTTGAAAATGGTTCATAATTTACAAGCAGCCTTCTGTTATCTCCTAGGGAGAGGTAAGGAGGCTTCTTTGTATTCTTTCCCCTTTTCTCTCTATAATATATACGTGAAAAAAAACTAAAAAATACTTCCTATGTTGCGAATACTCGGCAGTTTAGGAAATCTTATGTGGGTAGACTTTGACCAGCATGTTCTCACCAAATATCTCAAAGTTTTGTTAATGATTAGTTCTGAAGATCTGAGGGGATATTAGTCAATTTTAGTAATTGGTGGTCTCATCTCTGAATCTCTGATATGTTATTCCCTTAAAACATGTTGTGCAGCTCTTCAGATGTCTCTTCAGAATGGAAAAGCAGGAAGTCACTCTGACAGTATCGAAGTGTTCGACTATCAATCCTTTTCGACATCGGTCCTTAGTTTGGTGAGGGCTGACTTGATATTCTTTCAGTATCCTTGATGATTACTCTAGTTAGCTGTGCCAATCATATTGGTCTACTGAAAAGCACTTACCATATTCATTTTTGCAGCTTCCTGGTGTTGACCCTAATGATGCGTCTGTCAATGATTTTCTGACATTATTGCATAGTCTCAGGGAGGTATGCTTTTTCACAAGCTCTGCTCTGCTGGTTTCACCTTAATGTGGTTCATGTCAAATTTTGTTGTACCTCTTTGTCTACAGATTTCTAGTCTGAAAATTGATTTTGTGCACCCCTCATATTTTTCCTACACTCTTAGACTACCTAGTTTGTCTATAAGAACGATGTCCTCAAGTCCTATGCATCCTGCTGTTTGCTCCCTGGGGGTGGAAATCGGAGACTCTAAGGGTACCTCCAACCACCTCCAGTTAAAAAACTACTGAATTATATTGAAACGTTAGTTCGTTTGATTGAACTAAATATAGCTCCCCATGAATCTAGCTCCATGCATCTTACTGTTCTTGCCCTTAAGTTTTGCTTTTGTTTTTTTTATGATGCTTGTTTTTCTTGGACGATCATATGTTTCTGCATTGCTCTACTCATTAGATTACTTCCTTCTCTCAAGATATTTTTCTTTTGATCGATCACAACCAACATACTATGTAAATGTTTTCAACATTTTGGTGGCGTGATGAATCCATTGCTTTGGTTTCTGTAGTCGGAGAAGAAAGACAAGAAGGAAAACAAGCCTGAGTATTACAAGAATCAATAATTAGTCTGCTATCTGGAGGCTCCATCGTAAGAGTTCAATACACTTCATCTTGCCCATTCAACTCGGCAATGCAAATTTATTTACCCTAGTTTCTTATAATGCAGGTAAGTATGTGTCTATTGATTGCCAGAATTTTTCTTTTGCCCGGCTTTAACCATAAAATCTGAAATTGCTCAAAGGCAAGGACGATCTGACTGTCTGTTGAGACTGTGACTAATTCAGAAGGACGAGACAGATGGAGACATCTGTTGGAACTGAAGTTACATTATTGTTCTCCTTGCATGTATTTTGTAGATTTTCATATTATACTAATTGAGAAGGCAGCCTCAGAGAAATGTTTCCTAGAATATTAAATTGTCATGCTAGACGAAACACTAGGGCTAACCACTGGAGAAAGGGTAATTGTTCTTTACAGGAAATACTCACAACGTGTGGGTTGACAAAATGCAGTAAAGTGATTTTCTTTGCAAAAATCTGATACCAGTCGTAGTAGTTCTCTCATTTGTCATGCTCTTCTGTTTCCTCATCCTCAAAACAAATTGTTAGCATTGCCCACGTGTGAAGGTAAACGTTATTATATCGTTAATATCAGATTAATAGGGATAAATAACAAGACTCGCATTCCTTCTCTTCCACAAGGATATCGGTATACAGCAAATAGAAGGAACAGAGACCGCAGAAACCAAAATTTGAAACCAATGGCTAGAGAACTCATAATGCAATTCACTAGTCATCCGAACTAAAATGGGAACAAAATTTTCTAGCTACAGTAAACATCAGAGTGCATCATCATCATCACATCAGGAGTGTTTTAACAATGGACTTGACGTCCAGCTTCTTGAGGTCGGTGTAGGACTGTCCGCAGCCGACGAACATGACGGGAGCTCCAGACGTGTACACCATGGAAAGCGCGGCGCCAACCTTGTCGTCGACGGTGTCGAACTTGGTGAGCACGATGCCATTGATGGGTCTCGCGGTGGACATGTCGGCCAACCTCTGGTTGAACTTGGTGAGCTGGTCCACGGCGTCGTTGCCGACGAGCGCTTCCCCGACGAACAGGACCAGGTCGGGGGAGTTGAGGTTGATGAGCTTGGCGAGCGCCCGCATGAGCGGCTCGTTGTCCTGCATCCGCCCCGCGGTGTCGACGAGCACCACGTCGGAGCCGGTTCGGCGGGCCTCCCGCACGGCCTCCCTGGCGACGGTGGCCGGGTCCCGCTCGTACCCTTTCTCGAAGAGGGGTATATCCAGGCGGCAAGCGTGGGTGCGCAGCTGCTCGACGGCGCCGGAGCGGAAGGTGTCGCAGGCGGCGAGCGTGACGCCGAGGCCGTGCCCGCGCAGCCAGTAGGCCACCTTGGCGAGGCTGGTGGACTTGCCGACGCCGTTGACGCCGACGAAGACGACGACGTACGGCTGGCCGCGCCCCTTGGCGGCGTGGACCTCGCGCAGGACGTCGACGGAGCGGCGCGGCGTGAGGACGCGGAGGAGCGCCTCCTCCATCGCGGCGCGGGCCGTGGCGGAGACGGTGGTGAAGGAGGCGAGCCGCTTGCCAGCGAGGCTCGCGGCCACCGAGGCGGAGAGCGTCTCCGCGATCTCCGCCGCCACGTTCTTGGCCATCAGCCGGTCTTTCAGGGCGGTCAGCGCCGGTTGCAGGTCGGACTTTTGGACGACGTTGTTGTTGCTGCCGACGATGGTGTTGATGATCGAGGAGAACCATCCACCGGTGTTTTGAGGGCCGGCGCTGTCCTCCGCGTCGTCGTCGGCCTTGTCCATCTTGCTTTCCCCCTGGTGGACATGCTCCGTGGCTTGATCGCCGTCTTTCTTGTTGGCCGAGTAATCCAGCTTAATGTCGGAAGGCTCGCAGTTCCAAATCCTTCGTATGTCGAAACGCGACTTCTTGGGCGGCGGCGGCACAGGTTTGATCTTCTTGTCCTTATTCCTCCTATTGCGCCGGTCGGGTCGCAATTCTTGCAACCCTTTTATGTCGAACGCCGCAACATTGCTGCCGATGGTGCCTCCATTGTCGTCGACGTTGTCTTTAACGACAACAGAACCTGCTGGGGACGGCTGAGGAGGATCATCCTTCCCTTTGTGGCTTCCATCTGCCGAGCTAGAGTCACCATCGTCGTCAGACTCAGCCTTCGCAGAGCCGCCGCCGTTGTTATTACCATTGTTACCGTCACCTGGAAGAGCAGGCTCCTGCGTGCCGGTGGCGGCACCGCCGGCGTTGTCCAGCTGTTTCCGATTCTTGATCGCCTCGGCGCGCGCTTCGGCCTCGAGGTGGAGCTGCCGGAACACGTCGTCGAACTCCGGGTAGGAGGCGCGCCTGGTGGGGCCGTACACCCTCGCGAACTCCTTCCGGACGGCGGCCAGGAGATCGTCGACGTACAGGACGCGGAGCACCCGGTGGTACACGGCGGCGAAGACGAGGCCCAGGGGGTTGTGGAACGTCCACCTGACCGCGTACGCGCCGTGGGTGAAGCCGCCGTTGCTGGCGGCCGCGGGGTGGTCCTCGAGGAGGCAGCAGCGGATGAGGGCGTCGACGACGTGGGACGCGCCACCGCCGCCGCTGCCGTGCGCCGCCTGGCACAGCGACCACAGGACGAGGCCGCCGCGCGTGAAGATGAGCAGGTCCTCCAACATCTTCGTCGTCTGATTTCTTCGGATGTCCTGGCGTTCTGGGTGTCTCGACGACCTCCTGGCGCGTTCGTGCTTCGGTGTTTATAAAGAAAGCTGGTTGATCGGCTGCCGTAATCCGGGTCGGTTCGGTGTCTTCCGTTCCGCGTGCGACGCGGCTGCCTGCCGAGTCCTGATCGATTCCGTTTCGTTTTCACCGTCGCGTCGGCAACGTTTTCAGAGTCGTACTCGTAAGAGCATCTCCAACCGATTCTTCATATTTCAATCTCTATACCCATGGATAGAGGATCCTCCATCCAGTTTTCACACTCTATTTTTCAGCCTACTCCAACCGATCCTCCAAAACAACATCTCTATATTCATTCACCATTTTTTTACTAATATTATGTAACTAACATTCCAAGTTCGTCATGACCTGTGAATCAACTTCAAGAAGATCAAATGAAGCACCTTTGACAACATCACGATAGAAGTAATAGTTATTACAAAACAGAGTACAAATTAAACAAGTAGGTGCACACAGACATTACAAAAGAGAGCATGAGGTGAACAAGTCAGTGCATAAACGTTTTGTCAAGTAGGTGCACACACACATTTCAAAAGACAGCAAGAGGTGCACACACACATAGACGTCCTCAACTTGTTTTTTTCCCACCAAAGCCTTTATGAAGCACTTCCTCCTGAGATTTCTTCCAGTATTCTTGTTGGAATAGCAAGAACGACTGCCGAGATCTAAAAATTTCGCCTCTGATAGCTCTCTATCTCTCACGAATCCGGGCAAATCAAGGGAACTACGGCCTCAAATCGCCTCAAATCCACGGGAGCCAAGTAGGAAGAGGAAGGAGATGAAATTTCACCTGGGGAAAGATGGCGCGCCGACGTCCGAATCCAGGCGGTGGTTGCGGTAGCGATTTTTTTTTTTTTTTTTTTGGAGTTGCGATAGCGATTGAGTTTCCAGGTCTCTACTTCTAGAGGACGGAGGGAGGTGGATGCCGATTGCAACAGTGTTCCAGATTCGGATAGAGTACCGGTTGGAGGGGGATTTTTACCCATATTCTCTAAAATGAAAGATAGAGGAGAGGAAAGAGGGCCAGTTGGAGATGCTCTAAGGCTGCCCGCACTGGGTTCCTCTATCGCTTACTTCAGGAAGCAGATAGAGGAAAATGAGCCGCACCGGTGTCCTCTACGCTTCCCGCTAAACAAGCGGAACGTCTCGCCTCCGCTATTCCTAGCGAATGTAGAGGAGGTCCGGTAAAGCAAGCGCTGTGGGCCCACGTCGCCTCCCGTCGCTGCCTTCAACCGCTTTGCGCGCGTGGAGGGAGGCGTGCCCGCCGGAGCCTCGCCGTCGCCCCGCCGCCGCGAAGATTGGAAGCAAAAATCGACTGGAAGCAAAAACAACAAATCGCTCCGCCGCGCGCGAAGATTGGAAGCAAAAATCGATTGGAAGCAAAAACAACAAATCGAACAACAAATCGCTCCGCCGCGTGCGAAGATTGGAAGCAAAAATCGATTGGAAGCAAAAACAACAAATCGCCCCGCCGCGCGCGAAGAGAGGAGGGAGCTCCGAGGCCCTTCTGCCGTCGC
Organism: Eragrostis nindensis; assembly: GCA_012490785.1. Lineage (NCBI taxonomy): Eukaryota > Viridiplantae > Streptophyta > Magnoliopsida > Poales > Poaceae > Eragrostis > Eragrostis nindensis. The sequence continues at coordinate 701,196 of JAAXCT010000126.1, forward strand.
CGGGAGCACCTCAGCCAGCTCCGCCGTGGGCCACCTTCCTGCTCCCCTGCGCGAGGCCCGACACCACCGGCAGCGAATTCGCGCCTGGCGGCCCTCGAGCGCTCGAGCTCCCCGACGCTCACGCTCGAGCTTCGTGACCCCAAGGCGGCGGCGGAGAAGGAGGAGGACGGGAGGGGACCGCCGCCGGGGAGCTCCGCTTCGAGGACTCGGTGGAGATCGAGGAGCTCCGCATCTCCCGCGCCGTCCCGGGCTTCTGCGCGCTCGCGCTCCCCAACTGCTGCGCGTGCGGGGGAGACCGGCGGCGGCGGCGCGCGTGGGAGGCGGAGGAGGGGCGCGACGTCCCGCGCGGGGGAGGAGAGGCCGGCGGCGGCGTCGCGGGGGAGGAGGAGGGCGGCGGCGCACGTGGGAGGAGAGAGGAGAGTTAAAAAAGAATGGGTGACTGACGCGTGGGTCCCACTGGAGATAGTTGATATAGAGGAAGAATATAGAGGAACGATGGGTGCGGGAGAAATTGATATAGAGGAAAGAATCTTGATGACCAGAACAGAATATTCTTTTTAGAGAAAGGAAATAGAAGAATACCAGTGCGGAGAGCCTAACCCTGCATCACTCTGGATAAAGTCTTTTTCTCTTGCGAATGAAAAAAAAGTCGCCAAGGGCCCACGTGTCAGTTCCGTTCCATCTATTCCGTCTCCTGCTGCACACGACACCCACCCATCCCCTTCCCAAAATTCAGCGAGGCTCCCTCGAGAGCATCGCTGCGGCGGCCGGGGCCGCCGGGCGAGACGACATGAAAGGATGGGTGGGAGATGTCGGAGCTAGCTGAGGTGGCTAGTGGAGATGCGCGCGCGACATTGAAGCGCATGGCCGGGATCGCCACGGGTAACTTCCAGCCGACGAGCCTCCATGGGCAGACTGGCGGCGTGATACCAACAGGTAGGAGATTTTCTTCCGATTCCGCTTGCGAATGCCAGTGCCAGTCAACTAACTCTAGCAATACAAACTCTGCCTCATGCCCCTTTTTGTTTCCTACAAAGATGTTCCTTTTATTTTTCTTTCTAATCTTTGTTGGGACGACCTCCGAGATTTATAGTTCTTTCTTTAAATATTTTCGAACCTGGCAATTGACATCTATACTTGTCCTAACCTTTCAATGTACGGTCTTTAGTCCCTTTAGTCCCCTGTTAGTTTCGGTTGAAACCAAATTGGGAGTTTGTGCTTTTGTTCTCTGCAGTAGCAGACAATTATAGGAGTGCAAAGCAACTGCAACTATATGTAGGATGTTGTTAACCAACAACACATTATAATGGTCAACTATCGTCTCACATGACATTACAGTAGCAAATTCACACCAAACATGACAAAGGTCTAGTTGACTGATGTACTAAGGAATCACTGGCGGCCTAGCTAGGTGCCCTGTTCTTAGCGTGTTACTTCAGCGGTGAGGAAAAGTCCTCGTGCCAATGTGGTGCAGTGGGTTCATCACGGCCACACTGTTTCTGCTTGATTAATGAGAAGAAACCAAATAAGAAAAAACTTTGTTGAAATGCCAGACATCCTGCCACTGCCAGAGGTTCGTGGACCCTTGTTGCAGTATTATTGGAAGCATGATTGACACAATTGATATATATCTTGTTAATTTTCAGTAATGGTAAGTTGGTTGTCCTGGATGTTCGAATATTAATAGAATAGGCTGAGTTCTTGCCCTTTGCGGTTCAAAAGATGTGCAGCTTTGGTGGTTCAGTGATTTCAATGATGCCTTCGAGCATCTTGACGACGTTGCCCATGGAAGGTCGCATCTCAGTGAGGTCCTGGATGCCCATATGGCTGTCTTCACCATGCGCTCAACAATGGCCATGCTTTTGGGGTCAATGTAGGCTTCCATGGGGATGACACACTCGTCTAGAATGTCTTGCATCCGGTGCTCCACGTATAGCTTATGGTACACCCAGTTGGGTAAATATTCTGATTCTTTCATTTCGCTTACGTCTGTGCCTTTTCTCGAATACATTGCATCAAGAATGATCATTCCTCTTTGCTAGGCTGGCAAGAGATGATCTTGAGCAGTGTCATGCCGTAGCTATAGACATCATATTTGTCAGTGATAGACTCACCCTCTGCGGACCACTCTGGTGCAATGTATCCCGCCGTTCCTCGGAGACAATTAAATGTCCTCTTCTCCTACTTGCTCATCATCTTGGACAGCTCAAAGCCGGTCAGCTTTGGGCAAAAGTGGTCGTCGAGTAGGACTCTCCATGGATTGATATCGCAATGTAGCACCCACTCATGATGATGGTCTTCATGCAGGTACTCTATCGCTCGCGCCAACCCCAGTGCAATCTGGTAGCGTGTATTGAGGCGCAACTGATCCGTCTTTGTGTGTTCATCGTCATATTCATCAAAGAACAGATATTTCTGGAGGGAGCCGTTGGGCGCATACTCATACTAAAATTGGAATATCCATCTCCATGCAGCAACCAACAACTTGATGATGTTCCTGTGGTATGTTTTAAATTGGACGATCAATTCAGTGACAGTAGGCTCCTTAAATTCTTCCGTTATCTGCTTTGTTCTCCTTACTGCTACTCTGGTATTGTCAGCAAGAGCTCCCAAGTATACCTCACCATATAATTCTTCATAAAGAAGGGTTGAGAAGTTCTTTGTGATATCATTTAGCTCCTTCTGTGTGAAAGTGATTATGCTGTTGATGTTGTGTAGTGTCATCCCTTGGATCTTCATGAACCTGGGTGTCTTTGTCTTTTCGTTTGTTTGTTCTAGGGTTTTCCTGAGTTCTCGGAGCCATCCAGCAACGTCGCTCATTTCAGGGTGGTCATCAAACTTCCCTTTTAGGCACTGTTTCGCTATTTTCCCAATACCTTCAAGAACCTTCATGCTGTGTGCGCTTGTAGTGTGTGGATCAAACAACTGTCTTACCGCTTTGTCTTTCACAGAAAATAGAGCAAATATTTCAACAATTTTCTTTCCTTGTCCGTTGGTTTTACTTTAGTGATTAATTCCACTAGAACCACCCCAAAGTTATAAACATTACTCTTTGTGTTGAGAGATCCATCCTTATAAAACGCTGGATCCATGTAGCCTATACTCCTTCACATTTATAGTGCTTCCACTTTTGTTGCTTGAGACAAGCCTTGAAATTCCAAAATCTGATATTTTTGCGTGCATCTTGTCATCCAGCGGAATGTTGGAGGGTTGATATCACCATGAAGAACAGGATTGTACATGGAATGCATACAAACTAGTGCTTCTGCACATTGTATAGCAATGTTCAGTCTTGTGTCCAAAGAGATTAGATTATCACCACAATACAGATGGTCACTAAGACTTTCATTAGTGACATGCTCAAACACCAGCATTTGAGCATTCTTCTCTATACAACACCCGATGAGTCTAACCACATTCTTATGGTTTATTTGGCTATGAACGGTTACTTCTTTTGCAAACTCCTCTTCTGAATCTGCACGGATATATCTCTTCACCGCAACTGAATGGCCATCCTCGAAAACACCTCTGTAAACTTCTCCAAATGCACCACTTCCGAGCCTAGAGTTGTAGTTGCTGGTTATACTTTTGATCTCATACTCTGTGAAATACTTGATATTATGATTGTTGTTGCATCTCCACTTTCCCTTTTCAGAGCGTTGGATGAAATCTCTAAGCTTGTTTTCAGGGAGATATGGTTTATCTCCCATTTCGTGTTTGTTGAGGTCTCCTAAGACGTTGATGACCTGTCAACATGGGAAACCAATCTTATTTGAAGCACAGAAACATGCCATACACGGATTTGAAATCTTATCCTAATAATAACATAACTGTGGTGAGTAAATAGAACTTTAAAAATTAACTATGATGCTGTGAGTATTTCAATAGAACAAATCAGATTCTGCGTGGTTTCTTTTGCTCACTCAAACATTTGTCGGTTGAGACAACAATGTAATCCATTTGGGATCTTTTGGTCGTAAAGAATCAGCTTTGCTTCTCATATTCGTATGGACATAATGGGCACAATTATTTCTTTCTCCAAGTCCTAGTATTTTTTTTGGCTCATAAATGGTGTGGCATATGAAGAATATCAAACTTCTAAGGTAGTGAAATTAGTCCTCTATTGCTCTGATCCAATGCGGACGTGTGAATTTGCTAGTGTTGACACTGACATGGCAGGTACTACGTTACAGATTCACATTTGAGACTGGTGATTCCATGTGCTAATACAGAAAGACAACATGCCCAAGACGATCACCAATTCTCCATGACAGATCTGTACTCGATGCAATGATGATACAATCATGAGAGAAACTGAAAACAAAAAGCAACATAATCAGGTTTCAGGCGGTCAATCCAGATGGAAGGATGGCAAGACGAGGACAAGGAAACATTCAACTCGTAAGAATGGCAGCTTCGATCGGTATATGTGTATGCAATGTACCTGTTTCCTGTAGGATCAAACAGGCGATGCTTTGTCGATCAGCATGCAAGTCTGCAGGTTTTAGCTCTGCAGGACTACCCCCGGGCGACAGACCGGAGAGAAGAAGAATGGCGTTGGCACAGACCTGGTATGTTCATTTCACAAGCAAGGAACCATACGACGACCAGTATTAGTTGACATGCTAGCTGCAAAAAGATTGGATCAATAACCAAGCACCAATATATCCATATAACTATTAAGGCAACAGCTGTGTTGCCTCTAATGAATATAATTAGAGAACTAGTAGGCAATAAAATTGTATCGTTGACAGAGTGTTGCAACATGCCAGTCGCTGCAGACTGGGATTATCATTCTCGAAACAGAAAGGAAATCGGTTGTCTCTAGTTCTCCCTCAGCTACGTTTGACTTTTGGCCGTGTGTATTAAAAAAAATTAAAACCATACCTAATTTATGGGCCGGCCCATGAGCTATTAGTGGGCTGATTTACAGCTTCTTATCCATAGATCAAGCTCCCTGTTTTTGTACCGGCGCGCAGAATGCGTGACGCCGCGGGACGGCAGTGTGTGGACGGCCGCGGTGATCGGTGATCGTCGGAGGCGACACACAGCCGGTGTCACGACGTGACGTACCACCCGCAACGCCCATCCGTTTTGACCACTTAGCGTCTTGTGTCGTCGCACGGGCGACGGATCCAGGCGTATAGATTAATTAACAGAAAAAGAAAAGGGAAGATGCCTGGTACTACGATATTGTATCTTGTATCATTTGCACAAAAAAAAAAAAAGAAGAAGAAGATTTTGTCTCTTGTATGCGTCACTTTAAGATGGTTTGCCGCGTGGCGAATTGTGCAGCAGCTCGGATGGTATGGATGCCTTCATGGGTCTGGTGCAAAAGACAGACCAAAACATGCCGAGTAATCAGTTTGGTCTCCGGCAGGCTACATACGGATAAAAGATTTTTGTTTCGGCAGGCAGGCCGGCCGGCTCACATGCCACTAAACAACGAATCGATCCGGCGTGCACGAAAACGGAGTAGTGCGTGCATTCCGTCGAAGCGCTAGCATATGTAGCCTTGTAAATAAATCCAAGAAAGAGAAAAAGGTAGCTACGATACAGGTCATCGTTCCAAAATTATCCAATTTGGCAGCAAGAGAGTTGCTCACTATATGCTACGCAAGTGGTGGCTTTGAATTTTTCCTAGGACGACCAGCACATTTTTGCTCCTTAATTTGCACCATAAGAAACTAGTATGGAGAGTTTATGCAACACTCGAAGTAGTATTGAAAAGGCAAGAACTTTTGGCAATTTTGTCTGTGCAATTGTGATGTGTTGAACACATTTTCGCTCCTTTCCACGAGAAGAAACCATATACTAGTACTATGGAGAGAGTTCATGTGACACTCGAAGTATAGTATCGAAAAGGCAGGAACTTTTGGCGGCCTTGTGTGTGCAGAGTCGATTTGTGTCAGACGATGGCACGCGTTAATTTGTACTTACATGACTACATAATTAATAGAGATGATAGCTAGAATCGACAACAAACCGATAACTTTATTTATTCCCAGTCTTTCCTTGCTTTATTTGGTTGGACAAAGCGTGCAGAGATAAATTTTTCCGGAGATCACGCTTGTATCACCCCTTGGTCTCATTTGCCTACTACTACTTGTAATAAATAATACACGCCTCTCCTCATTTGTTTTTGACGGAGCTCTCCACTCCACGGTGGGCGCGACGCCACGCGAGAAAAACAAACGCCAGCCCGGCCCCAACGGCGCGTCCGCATTATAGGCTGGTCTGGTGCCACTCCAGCCTCCACTGACCGCTCCACCCTCTCTCTCGGAGAAACCCATGGCCTCGATGCCGCCGATGCTGGCGTTGGTGCTGGTGCTCGCGGCCTCGACGGCGGCGGTCGGGGATGCGTCGGCGGCCGTGTCGTTCGCGGCGATGTCGGCGTCCAACGGCAGCGCGGGGACGGTGGTCGCCGGGAAGCTGCTGAACGTGCACCTGGTGCCGCACTCGCACGACGACGTCGGGTGGCTCAAGACCGTCGACCAGTACTACGTCGGCTCCAACAACACCATCCAGGTGCGTGATTGACCAGGCCATGGCGCCATGCTATGCTTTCCTCCTCCTCCTCGACTCGATCGCCTCGGCTCAGTCTTTGCATGTCGCAGGGCGCGTGCGTGATGAACACGCTGGACTCGGTGGTGGACGCGCTCGCCGCAGACCCCGCGCGAAAGTTCGTCGTCGTCGAGCAGGTACACACCCACTCATCATCCCCACCCGTTATGATCTGCTCGTGTTCTATCTCCAAAATGCCATGACAAACAATTCCTCTGTTTCCTCTGTTCCTCCGCTATTGAATTGAATTGGTCTAGTTTGAAGGAGTCACCATCTCAGACTGCGTCGAGCTTTCCGCTCAAGAATATATATTTCTAGAACGTTATTATACTAAGAAGTTGTGCTTGTGCGCTGCAGACCGCGTGCCGTGTCGATTGTGCCAGATAATTTACAACAGGGAAATTAAAGGGATATGGGGTGTGGTACCGTGTCACTATCACTCGCTTCTTGCCCTCAACTCTCGGTCCCAGGACCCATCCAGCCAAGTCGTGGGCTGCTGTCATCTCCTCGTGCTACTACACTACAAGAGGATACGGATGGGGATATGGCCATGCACGCTCCTTCTCCAATCTGTAAATTGGATTGCTGGTCCATCAGCTGTCCCACCGGGGGACTAGCTGGTCTCGTGTCGGCAGCGTTTTGCACGATATTGGTCAACACATCATGTTTGTTATGGACGAAGCTGGCGTTTGAGTTGTACAATAACTTTGTGTAATTAGACGCATCACCCAGAAAATAGTCTGGATTTGGACAGTTTTAGACTGACACCGGTGCAAATGCCACGATTCCTAAGTCACCAGGTCTGAGTTTGATTTGATTTTCAAAGAAAGGCTAGGGATCATGTACACAAGAGGAGAATAGTTTTTCAAGTCCTGTTAATATTTACCGGAGGAGAATGAGTTACCAAGCAAGGAGTACGCAAACTGTAGTGACTTGTAAACCTAATTAATGGACCAAAAGCAAATTGCTCTAGGATCTGCACGGGAAATTCAGGCCTTAAAATTTACCTGATAAGTTTAGGTTCAAAAGGATATTTCCGCTATATGTTACTTTCAGTTGATGCTAATCATAGTCACTTTGAGGACTGAGTTTTCAACTGCTTTCAGGCTTTCTTCCAAAGGTGGTGGGCAGAGAAAAGCCCAAAAGTCCAGGCCACAGTCCGAAAGCTAGTGGATTCTGGTCAGCTCGAATTCATGTATGGAATGTGATTTCCGTAATACCAGGGATCTTTCCTCAGTTTTACATTTGTCTTGATCATATTTTGATTCAGAAATGGTGGGTGGTGCATGCATGATGAAGCTGCAGTCCATTATATTGACATGATTGATCAGACTACACTTGGTCACCGGATGATCAAGAAACAGTTCAACAAGATTCCAAGGGCTGGTTGGCAGATCGATCCTTTTGGTCACTCTGCAGTTCAGGCTTATCTGCTTGGAGCAGAGGTAATATTTGTGATGATCATGTTCCTGAAAGTATTTTTTTTTTTTGCGAACTATGTTCCTGAAAGTATTAAAGTAGCACAACAAACTTCTATAATTATACTGAATAAAAGATACAACTCTCATTAAGCATTGTAACGGCAGTAAAGTTAATTTGCTGATTGTTATGTTAATATGCTTCATGTATCATAGAGCTTAAATGAATTTCAGATTATTGTTTTCTGCTAGTTTTTTTTCTTCACAAAAATCCACATGTTACTATCTGAAGCTTTTTCAATTAACATTTGTTTTACTTTATTGAAATTGTAGCTTGGTTTTGACTCGATGCATTTTGCAAGAATTGATTACCAAGATAGGGCAAAGCGCAAAGATGATAAAGGTCTAGAGGTCATATGGCGTGGCTCAAGAACCTTCGGTTCGTCCTCACAGGTTCTTATTGTTCTTTTCTACAAATAGTTTTTGTACATTCTATTCATTGCCTTGAAAGAAGGTCTGTATGATTAGCGTTTTGCCTTCTTTCTATTCATTTCTGTTTGTCTTTCTCAAGGACCCTTTAACTGTATGATTGAATTGTAGATCTTCACAAATGCATTTCCGGTCCATTATAGTCCTCCAGATGGCTTTGGCTTTGAAGTGTTGGATGAAAATATTATACCTGTTCAGGTACATGTATAAACACAAGCAGTTCAAGTGATGTCTGATTCTCCACAAAACCTTGCATATAACTTGACTGTACAATCATGTACAGGATGACCTTTCGCTGTTTGACTATAATGTTGAAGAGCGTGTTAATGATTTTGTTGCTGCAGCCATAGCACAGGTGAACATCCAATTCGCAAGAGCTCTTGGTTTACTATGGCCATTCGACATTATGTTGTTTTACTGAATCTGGATCTCATTATTGATGTTTTCCTATTCAGGCGAATGTTACGCGTACAAACCACATAATGTGGACCATGGGAGATGATTTTAACTACCAATATGCTGAATCCTGGTTCAGGAATATGGACAAACTTATCCATCATGTGAACAAGGTATTGCTCTGACGAGAGATAACTGAACCTTTCAAGTCAGCGTATAAATTTTCATATTCCATACTCAATTCTGTCATTCCGTAAATCGTTTTTAGTTCAGGAAAAGATAAGTGACCTGTTCCTTGCCTGAGTGCCTGTATCATATATACGAGCCGTGCCTATCTTGTTTGGTCCTGCAGATAACAGACAGTGGCTATCGATTCTCAATTTTTTGTAAAGTAAACCTAAAATTAATTAATGTGAGTTTCTATGCAGTTTTTTATTTGAGGAATTATGCAGTTTTACATGACATAGAGAACTAGAAACATGAAGCTCTGAAGATAAGTAAATAATATCATGTATGCTGCAGGATGGCCGAGTGCACGCCTTGTACTCTACGCCGTCTATCTACACAGATGCAAAACATGCGTCAAACGAATCTTGGCCAGTCAAAAATGACGACTACTTCCCGTAAGTTTCAAAACTTATTCAAATTACACGAGGATTCATTCCTTAGGACCTTACTATATTGCAAATTGCAGCTATGCTGATGCAGCAAATGCATATTGGACTGGGTATTTTACAAGCCGCCCAACTTTCAAACGATATGTTCGAATGCTCAGCGGATATTACCTGGTACGATATTTGTGCGCGAAAGTTCAACGACTGCATGAATCATGGGATGCTACAATAATTCAATATCTCACATAGAAATTTTCGGACATTGGATATGCTGACAGGCTGCGCGTCAACTAGAATTTTTGGTGGGTAAAAGCTCCTTAGGATTGTTCACCTCCAGCTTGGAAGATGCGATGGGAATTGCCCAGCATCATGATGCAGTCTCAGGTACAGCGAAACAGCACACGACTGATGACTACTCGAAACGCCTTGCTCTTGGTGCTTCTAAGGTTCACCACTTCTCTTGGCAAATTGTTTCGTATCAGAGTATTTTGGTTTTATTACTTCCAATAAGTAATAGTGAATTGACAACATTTATCATTTAGGTTGAGAAAGGCGTCAACACTGCTCTGACCTGTCTGACAAGTTCCAATGGAACATGTATGTCCTCAGTGGTGAAATTTAGTCAGGTTAGAAACTGTGCACTTTGTTTTCTTTTTGTTGTGGGTTTTTGAATTTATCACATTTCCTTTGTCCGCATGTTTTCTTCCATATTCTGCTATATTAGTAATTGACTAATTTTTAGGACAGAATTTTTAGGATTTTACTCTATTCTTGTTTGATCCTCTATTCAAGTTTCTCATGTACAGAGCAGACAAACTGACTCTTTTCTCAAATCAATTTTAGTGCCAACTTCTCAATATAAGCTACTGTCCTGCAACTGAGGAAGCAGTTTCAGCTACAAAGAGTTTAGTAAGTACAATATGTTATTTCATAACGTATACCAATTAGATTGTAGATCCTAACACTATCTTCTGCAGGTTGTAGTTGCTTACAATCCTCTTGGGTGGGAACGTAGTGACTTCATAAGGATCCCAGTGAGTGTCAGCTGGAAACTTCGTTTAATATCTTATAATGCTTTGTGAAACTACGTTATGGATCAAGGGTCAACAAGTTCATATCCTTACTTGTTCAGATAATTCTATCACTCTTATTACTTTCAGGTGAACGATGAAAACCTAGTTGTAAAAAGCTCTGATGGAACTATTGTTGATTCACAACTAGTGGAGGTTGATAATGTTACGGGCAACTTAAGGAAGTTTTACGTGAAAGCATACCTTGGAATCACAACAGGGAACCCCCCTAGGTACTGGCTAGTATTTCAAGCTTCTGTACCACCAATGGGATGGAATTCTTACTTCATTTCAAGACCAACTGGGTCAGGTGAATCACATCAGCTTATATTCAGATTAAACTCAGGCATAGATGGTCCATTAGAAAACAAATTACAAGAAAAATTCACATAAGAGAATGAAACAACACTGGTGGAGGTACCGAAGTTGATGGCAGGGTAACAGAAGCAAACTATAAATAATGCAATACTTTGATTCCTAATTTAAGTAACACGCAACTTTACTCACTGTGTTTTCTTAATTTCTTAATGTGATTTGGAAATGGTGGCGTTTGATATGTTTATTCCGGGCATAATTAGTTGACGTTTAGGCAACATGATTGACCTGCACTCAATTATATTTAGCTGAGTGAACCTGGTCGGAGGAGTATGTTTCAGAGTTGGCTTCATTGTAAAATTACAGAAGCGGTTTTTGGGTTCTTATCACCAACTTTAACTTTAGTCTCTGAGAACAAAAAAAAAAAAAAAAAGAGTTAGGGTGCCTGCAAGTAAACTATAAATTTGTGATGATATTCTCAGATAGATCAGTGATCAGTCGAAAAAAGTGATTTGTGTGCAGCTTTTATTTGTTTTTGGATGAAATGACATAAGTTCTCCTACAATCTGTCCAGGAAACAAGAGATCGGGGTATGCGTCAACCCTGGTTTCTCCCAGTAGCGACACAATTGAAGTTGGGCCAGGGCCTCTAAAGATGTCTTTTTCATCAACATCTGGACAGCTCAAGAGGATATTCAATTCTGTCTCAGGGGTGAGTCCTAACAACATTACTAGTTAATATATATATTTACAGAGTAAATTAGTTGAACGTTAAAAAATTAATTAATACTTGCCCAAATGTGCATACAGTGTTAATTTTCCAAGTCAGTATTCCACCTCTTACTTGCTTACTAGTCTATTTATCTTGCTATGGAACATTAACTCAATTGTTTGTTTCAGGTGGATTTGCCGATTCAACAAAGCTTTCTATATTATAGATCAAGCACTGATTCACAGGTTCTACCCTGGAACTAGACTTTACATAACTGAAGCAATCTGGTCATATATTTGATTGTTCTAATGTATATATATTTAATTGTAGGCTTCTGGGGCATATATTTTTAGACCAGATGGCAATACACCGACTACTGTTTCAAGATCGGTAATGCTTATGTACTCCCTCCGTCCCAGTTTACTTGGCATCCTAGCCTCATCTAATTTTTCCAAAATAATTGGCATTCTCACTTCCCGATGCACCTTTCTCTCTTCCCAATACACCTCTATCTCTATATCTTCTCCTCGTTTTCTGCGCACCTACCTTTACCAACTTTCCTTAATCTCCGTGCAGAGAGCTAAAACGTCAATTATTTTGGGACGGAGGGAGTATCTTTTCTATTTCCCTTTTTCTTTTGAATTCTGATATCCCTCCTGTGACATTCTAGTAGATCTTGCAAGTGTAAAGTTCTTATTGATAGCAGGTCAATTCTGTTGGTGTTTCGTTGTATTTTCCCACAAGTATCTACTTTATGCCACAAACAAGAGTTTTGATTGTGTAGTACTATTGTTTTTATGCTGTCAGCAGCACAAGATTAGAAAGGTTATGAAAGGCATAGTGTACGTATTTCCCGATAGTTAATTTGTCCATTCCTCAAAAAAGAGATAAAAGTGTGGCATCTGTGCTAGATACATCTATAACTACACGAGAACATATATGGTGTTACGGCACCTTCAGGTGTTACCGTGTTACCGATCACTGTAGCACCTTAAAAATGCAACGAAAAATTGCAACAAAAATATGAATGGATAGCTCATGCAACGATCTACAATTCATATTTTTGTTTGAGGTGCAACCGAAGCTCGTACAAGAAGATACAAAAAGAGAAATCAGACGTTGAATAGTAACGGGTTGCGGGTTCGTGATGAACAGTTGCACGATTTTTGTTTGAGGTGCAACGAAAAATTGTATTCACAGTCTGATTTCTCTTTTTTGTATCTTTTGCACGAGCTTCGGTTGCACCTCAAACAAAAATATGAATTGTAGATCGTTACATGAGCTATCCATTCATATTTTTGTTGCAATTTTTCGTTGCATATTTGAGGCGTTATTGAAGTTGGTAACACGGTAACACCTAACCCGCTTGTAACACCAGATATGTTCTCACAACTACACTCCCTCCATTATCTTTGTTTGTTCTATCAACTTTTTATGACTGGGGAGATCTACTTTGTCCATCTGTAGCTTTATACGACAAAAAAAATCATAATAGTGGTATAGTAAATATACTTTGCAGGAAAAAATTGTAATACAATTTTTTTACGTATCCAATATTTATAATTTAAATATATTTATGGTCATATTTTAGATAGTTTGATCACATTTTCTAAAATTTAGAATACATACATCTCATGTTGCACACTTATCAACAAAGAGATTATTTCAATATAGTGTGATTAATTGATTGTTCAATGGTTTTTTGAGCACATGATTTTACAGTATTCTTGAATACCTCTAGGAAAGATAGTTTGATCACAAGTTTCTAAAATTTCAAATACAAACAGATAAATCTCACGTTGCACACTTGTTCAACAAAGTGGTTATCTCAATATAGTGTGATTAATATGATTTTACAATGTTTTTTTGAGAACACTATTTTAAAATATTATTGGCTATGTCTAGAAAAGATAGCAATAAAGTAATTATCGCATCAATCTATTATTTACTACAATATTTATCAATCATTTACACATTTAATTTTCTATATCAGTTGATTGATACATTTTTAATTCTTCCAGGTTCCTTTGAAAGTAATCCATGGACCTCTAGTTGATGAAGTGCACCAGCAGTTCAGCTCCTGGATTTATCAGGTAAGACCCAACTTTTTTCCTTCAGTTTATTACGCTCCTTAAAGTGTTGTGCAATTCAGAAATTAGATTGGACGTGTAGCTGCCTTATCCCCTAGCTTCAGAAACCAACCCTGGATTAGTAATTGCTTGATACAAGACTTGTGTGATATCTTTTGTGTTGCAGTTACACCACTGCTTCTTTATCACAGGATTAGTGATATTGGGAGTAATGATCCTCCTGGCATCTTTTCTTGGCCAGTTAATTATTAATCTGTCAGGCAGCTTATACATTCTACCTTCATGAAGAACAGGAAAAAGTATTTGAGTAGGGATCAACATTTTGTTTTTGTAGGTTACACGACTCTACAAGAACAAGGAGCATGCTGAAGTTGAATATACAGTAAGTAACAACCTTGAGATTTGAAAAGGATATTCCTATAACAATTACTTCAACAAATATGATCATGGATATAACGAGCCCCCCACTCCACACTCTAACATAATGTTGTACGGTGATAGTGTATATTGGAACGTAAACAATTCAATATTTGATTAACATCTTTGATCCTCTCATGTGAAAGGTTGGACCAATCCCTGTCGACGATAATGTCGGGAAGGAGGTTGTCACACGCTTAACCGCAAATATGGTCACCAACAGTACATTTTACACAGATTCTAATGGAAGGGATTTCCTCAAAAGGGTATGGTTGTAATTTGTGCTTTGGTTATATATATGGTACAATTACTTGTTTCGACACCACATATTAGTGGCATGCATATGTTATTAAATTGATCATTGCCAAATTATTCTGAATTTGCAGGTCAGAAATTACAGGGAGGATTGGGATCTTCAACTGACACAACCTGTTGCAGGAAACTATTATCCGGTACTCATGATATTCATATTATCAGAATTAAATTACATATTTTAGATTATCTTTTTTGTGAACGCATTTTTTATATTATTTAAGATCTCTAATTACATGGTTTCCTCTATATGAAGTACTTTTCCATGGGTAGTAATATGGGTGTACTGTAGTTGAAAAAAATACCTTGTAGCACCTCCTCTGCTTTTCAAACTGTCTCTTGGTAGAAAGACAAATAGTTTCTAGCTATCAGGGTCATATCTTTTTGGAACTAAATTGCCAATCCAGTAGCCTAGTGGATTTCTAACACGTTGACTTTTTAGGTCAATCTAGGAGTTTATGTAGCAGATGGAAAATATGAGCTATCTGTACTTGTTGATCGTGCCGTTGGAGCATCAAGTATTCAGGACGGTCAGCTAGAGATTATGCTCCACAGGTATTAGCTGAAGTTCCCTGCATGCTAGTTCCGGAATCCTGGTCCTCTGAAAAAAAAAAGAGGTTCCAGGATCATACTATTGAAATTTTATTTGGATTTTTCACCTATAGAAAATAGTTCTGGTTGTTTTCAGTATCTAAATCGGATCTGGTAATCCAAAGCAAAAAGGCTGGCTTAAGCATACTGATTTCTGAATGACTTAAAAGAATTGTCCATCATTTTGTAAGAGAAAATCAACATATTAATCCTGAAGCTCTTCCTTGAATCGTACCTGTGTGCTGTAAAAAACTCCTGTTAAATGGTATCAAGTGTCACTTAGTGTGTGCAAGCTATTGAAATCAATACAAAAAATTGCAGATCAACTTTTGCTTGCTTAAACTCTCTAAATTATGCTGTCTCTATTGTTAGGCGCATACTTCAAGATGATGGCAGAGGTGTTGGAGAGCCACTAGATGAAGTTGTTTGTGTGGATCAAGATTGTGAGGGGCTCACGGTATAAATTCAGTTATAATATTGAGTCTGTCTGTATTCTCCAGCAATGTCATTGTGTCCATTTGGTACATCTATTATAAATTCTGACTAAACACAATGTACAGGCCAGGGGTACCTACTATGTCAATGTCGACAAGCTAGGGCATGGAGCACACTGGCGACGAACCCTTGGTCAGCAAGTACATTCACCCTTTCTTCTTGCCTTTACTCACGAGGTATTTTTTCCACACTCTCAAAGCATCTGTTTGGCATTTTCGTGTTGTGTCGCTGTTAACTGTTGCTGTTTTCACACAGGATGAGGCAACTTGGAAGTCCTACAATGTTGCCAAAGCAAGCATGATGGATGCGAATTATAGTCTTCCTGATAATGTTGCAGTCGTCACTCTGCAGGTATTCTATTACTCCCTTCTCCAACGCTACGCAAAGTATCATTGCAGCGATATACGTTCATTAACAGAGAACGGGTTAACATTTCAGAATCTGGATGATGGCACCACTCTACTACGTCTGGCCCATCTGTTTGAGGTATGGTCATACATTCTCCTTCTCTATTTGATTCTCCTTGATAATGAAAATAGAAATATATAACTATTCATCTTTACCGGACATACAGACTGCTGAGGACCCCCGATACTCCGTTATGGCAAAAGTCGAATTGAGAAAGGTGTTTGGGAGAAGAACTGTAAGTACATTATTTAACTAGCGCCAATTATATTCCTATTTACCTTTCTTACTGTATATGAGACCTAGCTCTAAACTTTAATTCTGTTCCAATGTGTAGATCAAGCAACTGACCGAGATGAGCCTCTCTGCAAATCAAAAGAAGTCCGAGATGAAGAAGCTTAACTGGAGGGTTGTTGGGGACACTAAAAGTGGTCCAACCCCAATGAAAGGTGGTCCGGTTGATAGTCAAGCGCTTATTGTGGAGCTGGGACCCATGGAGATACGCACGTTCTTGCTGGAATTCTGAACTGCAATGTCCTGTTCATAAATAGGGACGATAATACAAAGGGGAATTGGTATATTTTCAATAAGAACGAAATTAGAAAGACAACCTAATCCCGTTCATGTAAGATTCAGACCTGGGTGAAGGAAGTGCATTTTCACACTAACTGAGCTAATTCCTGTTATGTTGTTGGTTTCCGTCATTGTACCTGAAACTGTAGAATCTTATCTCTGCCCGTAATGATCTGATAGATGAAATAGAGGGCATCGGTAAATGTACTAAACTTTTCTTACAAAAATGATACAAATGGAACTCTCATCTGTACTTCATGCAAATCTTATGTGATCATCAAGAGCTGCAGGACACAGTGATTTGTAATCATGTAAAGTAAAATCATGCTAGGAATGATCTGGAATTAGCCCGCTGCAAAATAAGTTTTCCACCCTGAAGCTTTTGTTGCGTTGGTCCTTCTCTCTGTGTTTGATTGGTGAATGATCGTTGTATTGATGTTTCCTTTTTAATGAAACATGTCCTAAGGCACGGGGAAAAAAATGCTAACCTGCTGCTCTACATTTTCTGTTTCGAGTATACTTCTACGACACACACTTTCACCTAATTATGGCCCTACTATTGCATAATCGTTGTTGAATTTAGCTATTTGCAGCAAGTCTTGCCATTTGTGTCAACAACAACCACATGTAGGTGATGACCTGAATCAGCGCTGAGCTGATAAATCTCATCCGACGCAACTACCTTGTCGCCAGACCTCTAGCTTGTGGACAATAGAGGAGAAAACAGGTGCAAAATGACCGTTCTAGACAAAGGGGTGCGCCAATATCCAAATTGAAACGAAACGTGGATCTTCCCTGATTGAAGAGATTATATACTTGAGCGGTGATTGTTTATGCGCAAATGCAACCTTATAAATTAAGAGTATCTAGCTTCCCCAATGCAAATACTCTCCTGGCCGATCGTAATCGTGTATCGATGCAACTGCTGTTCAGAGAGTCACCTTGGTGACTAGCTGACTGCATTGTATGCGAGTGGTGAGACACCCTATCCAGTTCACCAAAGTGACGGCGACGACCGGCACTGTTAATAAGTCCATGCGATTTCCTGTCTCAACGTAGATGAAAAGAGTTATAAATGCCTTGCTCGCTCTCGCCGGAGCCTTCGTTGTGGCGGTGGGTGGCGAAGTCGTCGGAGCTCCTCCTCCAGCAGCAACGCCAAAGGTGCCGTCCCTTTTCGCGTTCGGCGACTCGGTGGTGGACACGGGCAACAACAACTACATCCCCACCTTCACCAGGTCCAACTTCGAACCCTACGGCAGGGACTTCCCCGGCCAAGAGCCCACCGGCAGGTTCTCCGATGGTAGGATCAGCATGGACTTCTTAGGTAACTGCAAAAAACTGCTTTTAACTGCATGTCTCCTCACATATATCATGTAAAAGCCATGCTTGCAGCGTCTGTTCGTTAACAAAAGAGATGTTTGCAGCTTCTGCACTTGGGCTGAAGGAGATTCTGCCGCCGTACCTCGACAAGAACCTCACCCTGCAGGACCTCAAGACCGGTGTCAGCTTCGCGTCGGCGGGCAGCGGCTACGACAATGCCACCTGCACCATGTCGGTGAGAAGATCCCATTCATCTCTATTGTAAAACATTCTCTAAAAAGAATGAGTTTGGTACATAGTGACGTGTCACGTACGGATATGTATGCAGTTGGCGATGACGATAGAGCAGCAGCTGCATCTGTTTGTGGAATACAAAGCGAAGGTGGGGAGCATCCCGGACAGGGCCCTGTACCTCGTCTGCTGGGGCAGCAACGACATCCTCCAGTACTTCACCTTCTCCGACGGAATGACCGACGCCGATTATGCCAACTTCATGGCCCAAAGGGCTTCCACCTTCATCCAGGTTCTTGTCACACTAATTCTACTTCTACAAGGGAATGAGTTGGTGGGAAAAATATTCACCCGCTTAGTGTTATCAACTTTAGATTTTTTTTTCATCTCGTTTACAAAATGCTGTGTATGAGAACGGCCTGACGTACGAGTGTATTAATTTGTGCTTTGCCTCTATGCACATCATGTACGCAGACACTGATCGACTTGGGCGCACGGCAGATTGCCATGACCGGGGTGCCGCCGGTGGGGTGTGTGCCGGCGCAGCGGCTGATCGCGGGAGGGCTCCGGCGACAGTGCGCCACCGACCGCAACCAGCTGGCGCAGCTGTACAACCGGAAGCTGAGCCAGGAGGTCGCCTGGCTCGCCGGCAGGTTCCGCGAGGTCAACCTCGTCTACATCGACCTCTACGCCATCCTCGACGACATTATTCAGCGCTACTTGCAACTCGGTAAGCTACAAACCTACTATCAGACTACTTTGCTTCCCTGTCATGATGAGTTCATTTATTTCTTGGATTGCTTGACAAAGGGTTCAAGAACAACAACGATGCCTGCTGCGGGCTCATCGGCCTGGAATCGGGCGTGCTATGCAACTTTGCGAGCCCAGTGTGCGAGGACCCGGCACAGTACGTCTTCTGGGATGCCTACCACCCGACCCAGAGGGCCTACAAGATCATGATCGACGAGCTCATCGCCAGATACATCAGATTCCTGCGCTAGGAAGGCTGCCTCTACCAATTTAGGCTTGCAATCTTGCGGTTTGTTTGCCATCTTTCAGCACTTGTGGTTGAGCTCCATGGAGAATTTGGAGATGACTACTTTCCAAGGAAATTTAGAAGTAAAATGCCACCTTTTCTGCCAAGGGCTGTACATGACAACATGTAATTAACATCCATCCCTGTTGGCACGTTGATTTTCTTGGATATCCCTGCTAGCAAGATTCTGTTGATCACTGTTGTACGTGGAATGTTGTTTTTCTTTGAATTTATCTGAATTAAGAAATTTCTACAAACCATTCATGCGTATAAGACAGGCTGCATTATATTGGTTATTATCTTGTTTTATCTCCAAAATTTATGATAGAATGATCTTAATCAGCGATTTGTTTCATACTATCTGTCCAAGGAATCATTATGCAAACCTTTTATGGGAATGCGGTTCATGATAGATGACTGAGCAAAAAAAAAAAAAAGGTCCACACTGATTTATAACAAACAGAAACTAAATTATGTTAGCAATTTCTTAATTCTTCCTTTTGTAGGATCTTTTTTATATTGCTTTTTATAGTCTAGTATGAATTTATATTTCTTTTTGGATTAATTACATAGTACATATATATCTTTTAAAATTGCATCTTTCATATGCATGCAGCGAGTAATTGTTTTATCTCAATAGTGGGTAATTAGAAGCATGTAAATTGTTATCTTTAGTTATCTTTCTCATATGGGAATGATGGGTATAAGAATAACATGTAGTATTTGGATTATTTTCTTTCTTGATAGTGTTGGGTAATTATTAATGTGTATATGAGTATTTTTTCCTTTAATTTGCAGTGGTAGATATATAGATTCCTTTCCCTCTGTTAGTGTTGTAATTTCTATGTCTTTGCAACCTCATAATTGCTTCAACAGTAAGATATCACAAGTAATGTACTGTCTCCGTCCAGAAATATAGTGTACATCTAGTTTTGTCCTACGTCAAACTTTTTGAACTTTGACCAATAATATCTAAAATCCGTAAACATTGACAACATGAAAATGGTTTTACTAGATTCATCGTGAAATGAACTTTTATAATATATAACTATCTTACTTTGAAATAATATATATTTTTAGATATTGTTGGTCAAAGTTTAAAAATTTGACTTAGGACAAAACTAGATGTACACTATATTTCTGAACAGAGGGAGTAGTTTTATTTTTTTTTTTCTGATGACAAGATCAGACAACTTATCCTATATATGGCACGTGCAACAAATTAAAAAGATTAGCTATCCCTATGGAGATAAAGCTATTGGATAGGGGAGAATACATGTTCTTTTATGCTCTTCTGGAGACCACTAGCTTGCTTAAGATCATTACATTTGAAAATTAATTATTAAATATTCCCACATTTTGCATTTGAAGTTTATAATACCTACAACGTTTCAGGGTATCCCGCCATGTTGGCATGAGCAAGGCCGAAAATAGAAACCATAAGGTGCACTTTACTAAAAGGGCTCCGTCTCAAAAAAAAAAAAAGGGGCTCCCTTACTAAAAAAAGGATGCATGCATGCTGAAGGCTTAACACGAATGCACGCGCAAATGTAAGCCTACCACAGAAACTACATGCACAAACGAGTGCGCAGTCGGGGGCCTGCTGTTTCGCATCGTTGCACAAATGTAAGCCTCTCCCACATAGCAAAGGATCCGGCCGGGTCTCCAGATCAATCCTCGCATGAGCTTAACTGCCGTTTGGAAACAGTCACTTGGCCAGTGAGTGACGATCACCTCTATATCAGTCACACCACACTCCGGATCAGCATTGTCCGCTACCACTCACTGCTACACCACTCATCACTCGCCCAACATGGCGAGTAGTGCTTCCCGGCCGGAGTTTCTGATCGCTGCGTTGCTCGTTCTCGCCGGAGCCATTATTGCCGCGGCAGCAGCCACGGGAGCCGGTGTCGCTGGAGCTGCCCCCACTCTCCGTGTCCCTCGTCTTGGGGCTCCTCCTGTTCCTACCCCTCGGTTAGGAAAACCCTCTCCTGCTCCTGCTCCTCGTCTCACCCCACGGTTAGGGAACCCGGCACCTACTCCTGCACCGCGTCTGCCACCACGGCTAGGGAAGCCCTTTCCTACTCCACCACTTATTCCTCCTAAGGTGCGGGCTCCAGCTCCGGCTCCTCGCCGACCTCCACAGCTGGGGAAGCCCATTCCTGTTCCACCTATTATCGATCCTCCTCGGATCCGGGCACCGGCTCCTTCTCCTCGCTCGCCTCCACAGTTAGGGAAGCCCCTTCCCGCTCCACCTCTTGTTCCGCCTCGGGTGCGAGCTCCGGCTCCTGCTCCTCGTCCACCTCCACAGTTGGGGAAGCCCCTTCCCACACCACCTCTTGTTCCTCCTTGGACCCAGGCTCCAGCTCCTGCTCCTCGTCCACCTCCACAGCTGGGTAAGCCCCTTCCCACTCCACCTCTTGTTCCACCTCGTGTCCGGGCTCCAGCTCCAGCTCCTCGTCTTCCTCCGCGGTTGGGCAATCCGGCTCCAACTCCTGCACCTCGTCCTCCGCCGCGCTTGGGGGATCCCCTTCCTACTCCTGCACCACAGGTCGGTGCACCCCCACCTCTTCCTCCTCCGGTGGTGGCGCCGGGTGGGCCTAAGGTCCCAGCACTGTTCGCGTTCGGGGACTCGATCGTGGACACGGGCAACAACAACCACCTCCTGACCGTGGTGAGGGCCAACTTCCCTCCCTACGGCAAAGACCTCCCCGACCACAGGCCCACCGGCAGGTTCTGCGACGGGAAGATCACTGTCGACTTCCTAGGTACTCCACTATTTGACCAACAAAGTGCATGCATGGGTTCGATCGATCTCACATTTGCATGAGTACACATTTAATTTATTAACTCCTTGCATTGCAAATCTGCATGCAGCGTCTGCGCTTGGACTGAAGGAGTTCCTCCCGCCGTACCTGCATCACAACCTCACCATGGAGGACCTCAAGACCGGCGTCAGCTTCGCGTCGTCGGGCAGCGGCTACAACAACAACACCTGCCTCACAGCGGTGAGCACACCGGCCACCGATATGTACTGTGTATATACATCAGTGGTCGTTTCACGGGCGGGCCGGGCCGGGCCGGGCCTGCCTCGAAAATTAAAGAGGGTTCACGATCGACGTGATTTAATTAAATTGTTGCCACTTTATTACTAATTATGATTTTGCTGCTTTATATATATGATGATATGATAAAAAAAATGTTGCAGTCGGCCCTGACGATGGAGAAGCAGCTGCAGCTGTTCAGGGAGTACAAGGCGAAGGTGGGGGCCGTCCCCGACAGGGCCCTCTTCCTCGTCGTCGCCGGCAGCAACGACATCGTGCAGCACTTCACCTGGGCCGACGGCCTCACGGAGCCCGAGTACGCCGACATCATGGCCCAACGGGCGATCACCTTCGCCGAGTCTCTGATCGCGGAGGGCGCGCGGCAGATCGCGGTGGGCGGCGCGCCGCCGGTGGGCTGCGTCCCGTCGCAGCGGCGCATCGCCGGCGGGCTGCGGACGCAGTGCGCCACGGACCGCAACCAGCTGGCGCTCATGTTCAACCGCAAGCTGAGCGTGGAGCTGAGCCGCCTCGCCGGCCGGAACCGCGGCGTCAACATCTTCTTCGTGGACATGTACTCCATCCTCGCCGACCTGGTGCAGCGCTACGAGGCGCTTGGCTTCACCAACGGCAAGGACGCCTGCTGCGGATTCATCGGCCTCGCCGCGGGCCCGCTCTGCAACATCGCCAGCCGACTGTGCCCGGACCCCGCCAAGTACGTCTTCTGGGACAGCTACCACCCCAGCGAGAGGGCAAACAAGCTCATGATCGACGACTTCATGACCAGATACACGAGATACATCCACTAAACTATAGCATGCGTGGTCTGTTAATTATTCTGTGATTCTTCTACCTCTGATTTTTGTCCTTGTGTAGCAAGATATATGGCAGATAAGTACGATCGATCGTCATGATGCATGAGTGGTCCTAGAAAGTTAGGAACTATAAGGCTAGATTTTTTTTCCTTTGTTTGAGTTACAGAGCGCGCCGAAAGATAATTTCTTTGTACCCTTTATGAATTTCTTTTGATGAATTGATAAGACTTCGTCTCAAGTTCTTCGAGAGTCATGATCTGATAAGCCTCTCTAGGTAGTACAACAGGAGAAAAGTACTCCTCATCATAAACGTGAAAGATTAGCAAGAACATTCAATTGTCAACAATAAGAAATGCCTTTTACCTACCTTGGTCTCCATGTAGGCACAACAAAAACCATCTGTTCAGGATTTCATGCCAATTGCACAACAAGTTGAAAGAAGATTGGTTTGTTGCTCCCAGTTCCTAACCATGGCAGGCAAAATCGAAATGGCAAACTCAGTTCTAACATCAGTGGCTACCGATGTAATGTGCTCAATGAAGATGCCTATTGCAATTGTGGACCTACTAGATGCTTATAGAAGACATCTAACATGGAGGGGATCGGATATCAATGGAAAGAAACCACCATTAGCAGAATGGGCAATGGTCACTATGCCTATGGACCAGGGAGGATTTGGAGTTAAGAAATGAAGAACTCAGAATCATGCTCTTCTCATGAAAAAAAACTTCATATAAATTCTTCAATCGACAAGATCTGCCATGGGTACAACTACTATCATGATGGGAAATTGCCTGGAGAACAAAAGAAGGTCTCTTTTTAGTGGAGGGATCGATATTGTTAAACTCCTGGACTTGTACAAAGGATTAGCAACACCAACAGTGATGGATGGATAATAATTGAAGTCGTGAGAAACACTTTGTAAAATTGTTTTTCTGATAAGTTTGTTTATGTTCAAAAGGAATGATAATAGTTGAAGCGAGAAGGAAAATTAGGATTTTTTTTGTTTTTGTTTTAGTAATGCTAGAGCTAGGTAGTGAGATTCTTATGTTCTCACAAGGAAAATTCATAACCAACTCTTTTACCAAAGGTTACAAGAAGCAAAATTTGACTTGGTGTCAACTCTATTTATAATGTGGTACTTCAAAGGTTATTGTATATACTAGAATTTGTATAAAGGAGAATTACTAGTGACATAAATTATAATTAGGACCAATAATGCATCCATTTGGCTCTTTTTTTATTTTTGTTAGAATTTTATCATAACATTCATGAGTTTTTGAGCTATTACTGTAACGATATGTTGTTTGTGTTCCCAGTACAAATAAGAGGGCTGGCAGCCGCCAAACAAAGCTCGCATGTGCTTTTCTGCGTTGTCGGGCTCGCAACCATGGGCCGCATTAGTTTCACGGCTAGTGTGGTAGTAGTTCGAGCTACCGCAACTTGTCCCACTTTCATCGTCACTCCCTGGTAACCATCAATTCAAATAAAATGTTTTTATATATGGCATATAACATTTGTATATGATAATTTTATGTTCTTTTAGCGGTAGCGAATTGTATCAACCTAATATTTAGCTAATCTTTAATAGTAGTTACACAGATAATCAATGTATAATAACTAAATAAATCAAAAAGGTTTACATAATATAAGAATCAACCCTTTTGTAACAAACCACAGATTGTGACATATTACTAGTATTTCTTTTATTTCCAAATGGTTGCAATATTTTTATTTTAATTGTTGGAAAGGTAGTTGGAGCAATAGCTTAGCATTTTCTCACGTACTAGTGCCAAGTAATCCATGCAATCTATTACACATTTACGTTTTTTGTACAAATTAAACTACAATATTTCTGTTGGGATGAAGTTATTACAATTAATGATTGAAAAAATATGAATAATCCCCATTATTGATGAAAGTGATGGTGGTATCATTTGTGATGATGTTGCACATCCTTGTCAACACATGACACCCCCTATATATGGTGGAAATTTGATATATAAATTCTTTATTGAGTCTGTTTATTTGCCTGATACTCCAAAAAAGGAACTTTGCAAGCAGTGCAAACTATCCAACACTAAAATTTCTTTTTACACTATTATCTATTCAGCTACTGACCCTCAAGATACTATGATAAAATCTCAATGTAGTTAGGTTTATAAAAGATAGCTGTTACATTCTTGACATGTGGCATTAAGGCAACCTATTATGTCATCAAAATGAAATGCCTAAAATATATCCTAATATTGCTGAAAGAAACAAATTTGAACAGGGTTCCAAAAAAGTACAATAGGAATGGGGATTATCTAAAACGAACACTCCCTCCGTCCCTAAAAGAATGTCGCTTTTGACTTTTAGATCACTTTAGACCATTCGTCTTATGAAAAAATTTTAGATAAATAGTATTTATTTTTTTATAACTTTTTTATCATTGTAGATACTTTAATCACGATGTATTTGTTTTGATATTTGCGTTAAAAATTTGAATAAGATAAGCGGTCAAACATAGCGTCAAAGAGTCAAAAGCGACACTTTCTTGAGGACGGAGGGGGTACAACGCATTCCAGATTATATGAAATAAAAAGTAAATATGTTGCAATGAAAAAGCTTCTCTGGGCCATTTCCATCATAACATTAGTGTGTTGTGGCGAGGCTGGCCGTAAAAGTTGAGGCTAAGCCACCGCAGGTCGCCTCTATCTGCTTCCACACTGCGCAGGACCACGATAGTGCTGACGAATTAACAATACTGGATGGATGGAATACTTGGAGCAAGGCTAATATCTGCGCCTGCAGCCGGCTAAATCTACTATTTCTTTATAAGTGCAACCAACTAAAAGGCATTAACTTCTATTTCTCTTGATTCTCAGCAAGCCACGTCACCTTGAAATAGCAGTCGTCAGATCATCATTTTTCACTTAAATCTGGCCGTCCATTAATCTTTGTTCAGGTGTCGCTTCTACGGCGACCTGCACTGCTCAATAGTACCCGTCAAATTTTACTGCTTGCAATTTATCTGGCTGTCTATAACTGCCCACCCTCCTCTACTCCATTTATTACCTCAAATCCTTTTCGACTCCTTCCGTAAGAGTGTAACCGATGTGCACTAAACTGCCTGCTCTTCAATCTGTATTACTCCTATTTAACAGGTGCACTAACGCCTGTACTTGAAGAGCCTCCAACATGCCATTTCTCCTTCAAATACTCGTGTTCCGTCATGGAGCAACCAGTTGTTGGGAGCCAAGTCACTCTAGCCAGCTCCATCTCAATGAAGCAGCCTCCACTATCCATCATAATTTTCCTTCCCAGTACTGGATTATCATGTGCCGTCCGATTGGGGGTAGAGATTCCTTTTGTTGGTATGGAATCTTGATATGCTTGGGTGGCTTTCTTTTTAACGCCATCTTCTTTCTCAGGAAGCAGCAAGCAATTGCATCCAGATTAATCCTTACCTCTCCGTCAACATGTGTGTTATTGGCTTGATTTCTATGAGGTCAAAAGTTAACATGATTTTCTTACGACACACTTGATCATCCACTAGGTAATTAATCCACACCAATTTTCCCTTCTCTGCGTTTTTTACATTTTTGTTATCTATTCCAGGTTTTTTTTTCTAAAGATTGCAGGATCTGGCAGCAAGCGATATCCTGCAACCTGTTGTTTCTGTTGGCAATATTGAGCAGATCGGCAGTTTCTATTGGCATTTAGTCATGTTATTAAATAGCACCCTGCATCCTGTTGTTTATGTTAGCAATATTGAGCAGAGTGGCAGTTTGTATTCGCATTTAACCCTGTTATTGTTCGCAAAGAAAAAACCTGCTATCAAATTGTCACCTTATAAGTGTTGATTTGTAAACCTGTCTTAATTATTACTTCTCCTTTTCAACAAGCTTGGTCAAGCAGGAGCACAACCATATATCAAAATGATCTTGCCTTTGGTGTCCAGAAAGATTTCTTTGCAACGTTTATATCTGGAACCATTTAACCGTCAGTGGCAGGCATCAGAAGAAACTAAATAGAAGTGTGGTCTCTGATAAACCGTGTAACCTTTGTTCATGCCATCAGGCAACGTGATAAACAGTAACCTTTGCTGTAATCTTGATCTATATACGATACTCAGTTTTTATTTTCTGTTGGAGTACTAAAAACAAGATGAGCCTGGCTTGGCTATCTTGGCATAATGGTTCATCTTTCTTTGAGAATAGAATGTGAACACACAAGGAGATGGAATCATATTCCCTAGAGTATTTAACGATCTGACTTATAGTTTGGACATTCTCCACTATAATTTGTGATTCATGCATATTTTCTTTGTATTTATTGGTCTTTCCAGTATGCCATGGATCTTATTATGATCACTAGATTCCATTGTTTTCCCAACTGCATGAAACAATGTCCTTTATAGTTCCCGCAGCAACGCGCAGGGTATTACCTAGTTATACTAATCTCCATGTATGGGAGCCAAGCCCTTCTCTGGACGTTTTGGACGACGTGGCTGCCTCTGGAATCGACACGTCTTTTTTTTTTGTACGGTCTCACGTTATATCGCATGGGTGGGCGTCCTCTCGATTGTACTGGGCTCACGGCCCATCCTCGCATCTCTGCCTCTCTTTTGACGGACCGCGGGCATGGTTTCTCTGTCTCCTCCTTGCTCGCCTCGCCAGCTCCTCTCCTCCCTCGCGACTCGCCGCCGCCACCGTCTGCTCCTTCTCTTTCTCCTCAGCCTGAGCCTCGTGCCGCACCTCGCCTGCTCTTCCTCCCTCGCAGGCATCACCGCCGCCGCCCGCTCCTCCTCTCTCTCCCCAGCACGAGCGTCCCCTGAGCCCAAACAACGCGACGATGCGGTGGGAGGGGGCCTCGGTGGGTTCAGGGTTTGCCACGGCGGCGACCTCGACGCCGTTGAAGGGAGCCGCGGGCGTGCCACGAGTTCCGATGGAAGAGGGAGCGGCTTGACAGAGCCGCGGACTCGCGGTGGTGGTAGTTCCTCCCTCCCAGTACAACTCGCCGTGGCTCCCTTCTGTCCGTTGTGCCCTGCTAGACGCGGAAATCCAAAGGCGCCATGGATGTGACCTGCAGTGGCGGCATTGCCATGGAGAGGATCTGGGCCCGGCCATGGTGGCAACATGATGCGGCCGGGCCATGGATGGGAGGTTTCGGTCGGGACATGAACGAAAGGACGGATCCGGGTGCACGCACGCATGGACGGCAGCCATCTCCGACTCCATCGGGTTCTTCTTCAGTTCCCTCAACTCCAATGGTGACCAGATTGTCAAGGACGTCCACATGGTGTTCGCCGAAATGCCGGCAAGGTAGATTTCTCCCCGTTTTCAGTTTCGTTGATGATTGGGAGCTCAATGTACTGCTGAATCCATTCTTGGGACCAGGATTGTGTATCTCCCTTTTAACCTTGAGGGACCAGCACCATGTTCTATCGAACGTGTATGTATCTCGCTCAGATACTGCCGGAGCCCCGGATAAAGCTTGAGGATGAAGATTTTGTGGCTGGAAGAATATATGGCAAAGGGTGCAGATACTCTGCTCCCACTGATTGAAATAGGTGACTGTTGCTCCATGATTTACAGCTCTATGGTTTTTATTAGGGGATTCTGTTGCATAGATGAAGTGTTGTTATAAAAGAAAATGGTTGTGTCAGTTTCGCTTATGTCTTCACTATATAGTAGTACTGAAGTATTCAGACACTGGTCGATCTGCAAGATAGAAGCAATGTCAACTTATTAAAAATGTAAATGCAGTTTAGAAATGTAACCTTTTGTTGAATTGGTTGACTTCTCCTTTAAGTTGGAAAGTATTATTGTTGACTACCGAATGAACTGCATTTATGTCACAGTAAGTCTCATGATGCAAGTGTTGTAATATTTCAAACCTCATATTTCCATCACACTTATTCAGATAATGCATCACACTTATTTATAGAATGCATGTTGTGCTTACTCTATCTACACACTGCCATTATAGTTAGATCGAAAGAAGTTTGCACTGAACAATGTTGTAACGAGATGGTCAAAACTGTGCTCTTAGAAAATGGTTGTGTCAGTTTCACTTATGTCTTCACTATATAGTAGTACTGAAGTATTCAGACATTGGTCGATCCTGCAAGATAGAAGCAATGTCAACTTATTAAAAATGTAAATGCAGTTTAGAAATGTAACCTTTTGTTGAATTGGTTGACTTCTCCTTTAAGTTGGAAAGTATTATTGTTGACTACCGAATGAACTGCATTTATGTCACAGTAAGTCTCATGATGCAAGTATTGTAATATTTCAAACCTCATATTTCCATCACACTTATTTATAGAATGCATGTTGTGCTTACTCTATCTACACACTGCCAAAAGAAATTTGCACTGAACAATGTTGTAACGAGATGGTCAAAACTGTGCTCTGATCACAGCAAACGTGAATAATTACCATTGAAACATTATATTATTAATATGAAGAATTAGAAAGCATCAATGTTATTGTACTAATTGGTGTCCTTATCAATATATTTATGCAATCATATATCTATATTTACTCTTTGTGGAATGCATGTTAAAGGGCACTTTTACTCGTTTGCTGAAGTCTTTTTCCTTCCCCTTACAATTTTCATTCAGTGGTCGTCATTGCAGATCGGATATGAAAGATTATTGTTTTTTTTTCCCTGAACTTTTCCCTCACTCAGTGGTAGAAATGATTTTGTGTTTCCTCCATGCCTCCGTTTGATTGGCCTCATCAGAAAGTGGAGAGGGAAGGTTACTTGCTTTGATGTAGATTTCTAACTGCCACCAACTTGATCATTCAAGTCATATAATCAACTAGGTAAAGAGTTAAGAATGCACCATGGTTCAATAGTATCTCAGTCTTACAGTTGCATAGTGCCATCCAAGATGCCTGGTCACTTGAAGCTATGATATTCTTAGCTCATGGAAAATTTCAGATGTTTTTTATCCTTTAAGATGGTTAGGTATTCAAGTGAATTCTGGCATTCCAGCCAGCTGTAGAAGTAGATGATAATTGCTAAATCATGTTGCACTTTTTATGGCGTGAAGAACTGACAAACATCACAGCACGAGACTGTCATCACAAGTTCTTCTGGCTCTGTTTGGCTGCTCGCTCTCGCTCTACCAGACCATTCAGTGGTCTCGCCCTGAAGGGACTATCACTGTGGACCAAGGACTGCTCAGGATGTGAAAAATCAGATGCCTAAAATGCCTAACTGAAATGTCCAGTATTTAATTACGAAAATAATATAATAGGTCTTCCACTTTATTGGTCTGAAACAGAATTAGCATACCTTTCTGTGCCCCATTGGGACAACCTGATCAATTACATAATTGCTTAATTGGAAGGCAATTAAGCAGCAACTGCAGAGATGTATGGGTGCGGCAGAGCGCGCCATCATTCCTAGTAAAATGACAGCGGGGAGAGCCTGCGTGCGATAGCAGCTGCCTCCCACTGAAATTTACTAGGATTGATGGCGCGCTCCGCCGCGCCTGGAGGTTGATGTTTTCTTTTTCTTTTTGTCGTGGCTGGGGCATGTATTTTTAAGATTGTTTCATGGTCTTTGGGAGCCACAGGTGCTGAGCTGTGTTCCTTGGCTGTATTCGAGTTGATGTTGGGCCGGATGGGCTGGTGCTCCTGCAAATTGTTCGATGAGAAAAGTCTAATTTGCCTCCCTTAACTATTGGGGGTACCACATTTTTCACCTCTAACTATAAAACCGGATATCTGATACCATGAACTCATCACCCGGGTGCAATTTACCTCCCTAGGCGGTCTTGAGAGTGGTTTTGTCCTACGTGACACAGTGGGCCCCACATGTCAGGTGTCACGTCATTTTTTTCTTTTTCTTTTTCTCTTCCTCTCTTCTTCTTCTCGCCCATGCCCACCCGCGTCGCCCCTGCCTACCCGCGCCGCCGGCCCTGCCCATCCGCGCCGCTACAACCACCCGCTGCCCTACTGCCCTTCCCAGCCGTGCGCCGCCGCTATGCCCTACTGCCCTGCCCATCCGTGCGTCGTCCCTGCCCACTCATGCCACACAGACCACTCATGCCCAACCCAACTGCGTCGTGTGGCAAAGCATGGCGATGGCGAGCAGGGCGCGATGCTGCGGTGCGCACGGCGCGGCCGGGGTTGGCGTCGTGAGGCCGTGGGGGGCGGCGACGCAGTGCCGCGGGGCGCGGTGGCATGGCGGGTGGCGTAGCGAGGCTGTGCGGGGCCGCGGCCGGGGGTGGCGGTGGCAGGGCGGGTGGCGGAGCGAGGCTGTGCGGGGCCGCGGCCGAGGGTGGCGGCGGGAGGCGCGGGGCGCGGAGGCACGAGGCGTAGTCAGGTGGTGGCGGGTGGGGGCTTGAGGCCGTGGGGCGTGACGGCACGGCGGGCGGCGGCGTAGGGCCACGGGGTGCGACTGACATCTCGACGGATGTGGCGGAGATGCATTGGCTGCGGCGAGGTGCGGCGGAAACGGGCAGAGGCTTGACATGGCTAGAGCTGGGGGCGGGAGGGAGGGGCGGCGGAGGGACGGAAGGGAGGGGCGGCGACGCCGGCGGGAGGGAGGCGGACGCTGGAGGGGTGTTGGCGATTTCTAGTATACCATTTTATATGCCAACTGCGCCTTATTTAGAGCACAAATGTCATCATTATAGGCCATTAACCCTTGATAATAGCACCATATTTGTATATATGTCGTTCTGGAGATTTATTGCAGAAAGAGATGAAAAGGACGACATTCTGGACATTGTAGCTGATCTGGACCTGAAGAGAAGAAAAGCAGCAGAAAAGGCTTACTGTGCCGACCGGCACAGACTTGTGCCGACCGGCACAAGGGACTTCAGGGCGATTGAGGCTGGCCCACCATTTGGTTGATTCTAGAAGGAAGTAATCCGAACCAATCTTTGGAGATAATCGTCACAAAAGATAAAAGATACCTGAAGATTTGGAACAGCAATGCAAGACTTGATCTCGAAGAAACCTGATTTGGAAGGTGTAAGATCAATGAACCTAGAGCATGGTTCATAGGTTTTGGTGATTGATGTCAACATGGTCAATGGGACTAACAAGGTTTGCTAGTTTGCAAGATGTTTAGTCTCATGGATGTAGTGACACACTATTGGAGTGCCAACACCTAAATAGTTGCAAGGAAGATGGTAAAGAGGAGAAGTGAACATGAGGACTACTCTACGAGGTGACTACTACACACAAGAGGTAAGAGACAAGGTGAGTATGTCATGTGTTCCTCTATGCATCTTATACCTTGCCATACTCTTGATCATCATGTTGGTCTTGCCGTATATCATATGCCATGATGATCTTGTCTATTACGTGATGTTGTTCTTGTCTCATATCTTATGCACATTATATGATGCTTCGATCGGGTTGTCCTTTGTGACAACTAGATCATTGTGACTAACATCTTTGGATGTAGGAAAGGTGTTCATGCATATTCTTTAGGTCACAATGAAGAAGCTTCGTCGTTGAAGGAGTGCGCCAACCTATTCTCTATATCCTGGTGATTGGTTTCCTCGACGATGGATGACGACAAGGATCAAGGACTTGATGGAGGTCGCGGTTGAGGAGATGGATCAAGGCTAAGGACATGCTAGATCCAAGCAAGTGTTGGCTTGGTGTAGATGTAGGCTTGAGTCCATAGGAACAACCGGACTATCAAGGGGGATCGAGTCGTTTCTCTTAGGTCACACTAGTGGTAGAGGTATGTGGATGCTCAAAGAGTCTCTCAGGCACTAGGGTGACAGCAGAGGAGAAGAAGAGCCAAGTGGACGAAGTTTGGAAGCAAGAATCGAAGAAATGATCAAGTTCAGCTTCAGCAGAGAAGACCGGACGGTACGGTCAAGGAGACCGTACGGTACGGTCTCTAATGAAGATCCAGACAGAGAAGACAAGGTTCTGGAAGCTGAGAAAATAGAGACCGGACTATAGACCAGACGGTACGGTCAAAGAGACCGTACGGTACGGTCCCTATTGGAAGAAGCAACAGAGAAGACGAAGTTTCTGTTGGAAATGAGGAAAGGAGACCGGACGGTACGGTCCTAGAGACCGTACAATACGGTTAGAATGGAGACCGGACAGTCCGGTGGTCTTTTAGCCATGAAGATGTCAGAATCTGGAGATCGACCCAAAAGGAAAGTTGTAGAGAATTTCAAGAGCTTTCCATCGGTATATGGTGCACCTCCATCGGAGTTCGGAGCTAGGAGTTATGATCGAAATACGACAGACTGTCTGGAGGAGACCGTATGGTACGATCATGAGCACCGTATGGTACGGTCACCATTTCGACTTGAAGATGGCCGAATCTGGAGATCAGCCCAAAAGGAAAGTTGTGGGGAATTTCAAGAGCTTTCCATTGATATGTGGTACACCTCCATCGGAGTTCGGAGCAAGGAGTTATCACCAAAATACTGCAAGCTGTCCACTGATGACCGTATTGTACGGTCAATTGTACGGTCCTCACTGTGACTGGACACTTTCGGGGCAACGGCTAGTTTTTGAGTGGAGGGCTATAAATAGCCGGTTGCTTGGCTCTTTGGGGTGCCTTTGGCCATTGTTATCAGTGGGAAACATAGAGGAAGCCAAGAGGAAGAAAGAGAGGCACTTGGGGAAGATTTGGAGAGGAATCTTGGTGCTTGAAGATTGAGAAGAAGAAGAAGCTTAGTGCTTGAGAGGGTTGAGAGCATCCATCCACCTCTAGGACTAGTGTGGTCATAGGGAGGCGGTCTTGGTTTGTTACCCTTGGTCTATGGCAAGGCCTAGACCGGTTAGGCGTCGGTGTTGAGCTGTCCAAAGAGAGTGTGGAAGCCAACACAAGTTTGTACACGGTCTTGGAGCTTCCCGTGCGAAAGAAGCATCACTAGTGGAGCGCCCTTTGGCACGCATCAAGTGCGGAGCCTTACCTTCTGAGGAGTAACCGGGAGAAGCCCGGCGGGACGTGCCCACGATTTCACTCAAAAGCGGTGGATGGTCCCAAGGAGGAGAGCATTGCCGGTGTGCGGCGAGGTGAAGCCCGTGACTTCACTCGAGGAGTGAAGCGTGCTCTTAGGGGACATCACCGGCTTAACGGGTGGAGTGTGCTCTAGAGGGGATCGCCATCGAGCGGAGGGACGGGGTCGAGACTCCGACGGGAGTGACCCAACGTGGAGTAGGGGAAGGCGCCATCCTTCCGAGATCACGGGAAAAATCGATGAGCAATCTCTTACTCTTACTCTCTACTACTTGCACTTACTATCTTGTTTATCCTATATGCATATAGTAGATCTTGTGCTTATCATATGATTGCTTGATGATTGTTTCCGTGTGCTAGCTCTATGTTATCTCTAGTGATATGCGCTTTCCTTATGTGTACTTACTTGCTCAAGCTCATACACTTGCTTGATATCATCTAGTGATCTCGTTATGCTTTATGTTGTATCTATCTCGTTGTCATGATCACTAGCTTGAGCTTCCCCATGTGTTACTTGTTGCATGCTAGTTTATGTTCTATCTTATCTTATACACTAGCATGCATAGGACTTGCTTGAGCTTCCATTTGTGTTACCCTTATGCTTGCTAGAATGCTTGAGTGCCTTTACCTTATACACTAGCTTGTGTAGGACTTGTTGAGCTTATCTTGTATCATATGCTAGGTTGTTCTTATATGCTCATGTATGCCTTGCTCCTAGCATGTACAAATCCTAGCACATGGTTATCCTTGCTTGATCACTATCACATAGTGCACATGTACTCTCTAGTTATGTATCCTTTACTTCCGCAATTAGAAAGAATAGCTAGAAGTGCAAAAAGTTTTAGTTCATGGTGTGCCCGATTCACCCCCCCTCTCGGTCACACGATCCTTACAGAAGGCCCACATGGAAGCTACCTAGGACTTTGGAACCGGCTTAGAGAGGAGACCGAGATGGACACGAGGTGTGCCGATCGGCACGGCCTCTGTGCCGATCGACACAAGGACTCCCTTCCCGAAATCATTTTCCTTTCCGAAGCACAGCCCTATATAAAGCTGTGAAAGCGCTAGGGTTTCGGGATCCGCCGCCAGAGGGACAACACAGCTAGTAAGTTTAGAGCCACCGGGGCTTGCCCCGTTATTCATGTTCTCTAGTTGTTAGATCAAGAACCGCTGGTGCTAAGAGGTGATTCATCAAGGTAGGCCTACTAGATGATGATGTATCTTGTACTATGTATTATCAAAGTATGGTTGAATATGTGGATGAATAGTTTTGATTATTGCTTGTCTGGATTTTATGGTCTTTACATGCACTTGTTCCTACGCTAGGTGAGCTTTAATCTCTCACTATCTCCATTGTGGTTAGGATAATATCGGGACCTTGTAATGCGCCATAATTGCATATTGTCTCTGTACCTCAACGCGCTGGAATATGCGAGATCCTTGAGATGATGTGTAGAGTGGGAAGCGGCTACCGACTAAGGTGAACGGGTCGTGACAGGGCTCATCGGAAAGGGGTTTCTTCCTGCCGATCTTCGGTTATCAATAATCAAGTAAATCCGTTTATGATGCTATTTGATTAGGCTTTTTGGTTACGATCTCAACTAGCAGACTTTAGCTAACTTACCCCGTGATTTAATCAGGTTCCTTAGGCTGTTCACGGACGACTCAGCCTCTGTGCCGACCGGCACACCAGCTGTGCCGATCGGCACATTCCCCAACTTTCCCAAAACTCGCGCTCACGCTCACTAGAAAGCCTGGCTAACTCTTTTACTGACAATTCTGCTTAATTCCCATTGGTCTCTGTGGTTCGATTAAACCTTGGAATACTCTTCTGAGGGAAAAAGCTACAACTGTACACCGTCCACTTACGGTATATAAGTTAGGTGCGTACAAACGACCAACAAGGGGCGGTGGCGTGGGCGGGCGGGAGGGAGGGCGGCGGCGCGGGCAGGCACGGGCGGCGGCGCGGGCGGGCACGGCATGTGGGAGAGAGGAAGAGAGAAAAAAAGAAGAGAGGAAGAGGGACAAAAAGAAAAAGAAAAAAATAGTGACGTGACACCTGACATGTGGAACTCACGATGCCACGTAGGACAAAACCGCTTTTAAAACCGCTCGAGGAGTCGATTTGCACCCACCTATACAATTGAGGGATGTGGATATCGGGTTTTATAATTGAGGGTGAAAATTGTGCTATTCTCAATAGTTGAGGGAGGCAAATTAGACTTTTGTCTTGTTATACGGCCGGATGAGCTGGTGCTCCATCTCGCCGAGGATACGGTGTGACCAAAAGAAGCTACCTGGAGACTCCCCGTCCATAGATCCTGTTGTTCTTATCCATATTTGCTTCCCCGTGTGTCCAGTCTGTTCTCTCTTGCTCCCACATAAGCTGCCAGCACCCATGGAGCTTGCACGACGGATTTCTTGCTCTGTACCGGCCAAGGCGACACTCCTCGTTCCCTCTCAGGTGCGCTCTTTTGTCGAGCCCCTCTATGACGGCGCCTCTCCTCTAGCGAGGGGAAGGGCGGCCCTCATCTGTGGAGGACTGAAATTCGGATTGGGTTGCTAGATTAGTTTCGAAAACAGCAAATCAGATGAAAACTGTTGTACAGATTTCTTTGCTCTCATTTTCTTTCAAGGATTATATTCCTTTATCTGTATTTTGGACATTTTGGGCTCGAAAGTTGTGGTATGTGTTTCTTATTCGTGATCCTGTTCGATAATGGGAGTTGCATTATCCTCTTCCTCCTTGCCTGATCTCTGTAATGTTCCAAAGAACGAATCCAACCAGTCTCTGTCTAATTAATCAATTTGCATGGGTGATAGTTGATGCATGTTTGAGCGTTATTTGTTTCTAAGCTGAAACCGACACTTTCCTTTTCACCACAACATTGGGAGGTAGGCTGCTCTGGCTCGAGAGGGACTCCCTATGCGTAGATCGTCCGACGATTAGCCATCGATAGAACGGCCCATGGCCCGCACAAACTCGGCCCACGACGGCGGCCTTCTTCTTCTTCTTCCTCGCGCCGCCGCCGCGCCGTCGTCGTCGCGCTCGCCCCCGCCGCCGCCTCCGCCTCCCGCCCGGCTCCGGCGGCGTCCCCGCCGCCTCCGCCGCCGCCCTCGACCGCCGCCGCGCTAACCCGGCGGGAAGGGACGCCCCCGCCCTTACCCCGCCCACCACCGGCGGCCACCACCGCGGCCGGCGGCGTCCCCGCCGCCTCGCCGCCCCGCCCGCATCGTGCCACCCTCCGCCAGTACGGCCTGCCGGCCGCACTTCTATGCCCGAGGGGGGAGGAGGAAACCTTGGGGGTACAAACCCTGCGCATGAAGGGATTCTCCGGCGAGCCGCCCCGCCCCCCGCCCTCCTCCATCGTCTCCGGCGGCTCCCGCCGCTGGATCCGCGGCCGCCGCCCTCCGCCATGCTAACCCGGCGAAGCCGGGCTCGTTGCTGTGGCCGTCGCCATCGGGGAGAACGGAGGAGGAAGAAAGGAGGATGACCGTTGAATGACTGTGTTGCACGAATCGTATAGCGTCCGAGAGAAACGATCCCTTCGGGCGACCTACGTATAGGATTCACGGGCTCGAGAGGCCATCAAATCCAAGCCCAGGCACCATCAAATTAGCGGCTCCTCTCCGAACAATGAGAGGCCACCAAATTCGGGCCCAGGCACCGTCGAATTAGTGATGCGCGTGGGTTGAGAGGCCCGGGACACATGCAGGCCAGGTCAGGCCAGGTCACGCGTATTCGATCATCCACTCTAGCCGGTGCTTCACGAGCCGCCCGCTCCACGCTTTGTCACCTTTTCACTTTCTGCCGCGATGATTTTTCTGGTGTGGAGACCTATTACGTCTGCTGACTGTGCCCCTATAATTAATATACTTGCTCTCAAGCATACAGCACAAGTCACAGTACGTGCCAGCTCAAGCGCCTTGCATCCTGGTACACAACCAGGGCCTGACGCAGCTGGTTGCTTGGGTATTCCCAAGATCCGTTCGCACAAAAATAATCTACGTTGCTGATCGTTCGCACACGAATACACTGCAACGTAAAGCAATCAACGCCAGCCCACCAAGCCTTGCGGCCATGGCCCAACGAAGGCGAGGTCTTGGTCGCGAAGACTCGTCGCGGAGTGCGCCGACGCCCTTCCAGAAACAACCCTGCAGCCGCCGCGCCCGCCATAAACAACGCCCGAGTGCGGGTGAGAGCATAGGCACGTACGAGATGCTCTCCAAGATCGATTCGGTGCATCACGAGAAACGCGATGCCGGCGCCGACGACAAGGCGCTACTGCGGGAGGCCGCGACGCTCGTCGCGTGCGGCGGGGCTCCGCAAGGTAGCGCGCGACCTGGAGACGGGCCGCCTGCACCTGGTCATGGACTTCAACGGCCGGGCCTGGAAGACGTCCTCAGCCGGCACCGCCGGCGCGGCCCGCCGTTCTTGGAGTATGAGACGCGTGCTTTCATGGCACAGTTGCTGACCGGGGTCGAGAGGATGCATGCGGACGGAATCGTGCACCGCCACCTCCTAAAGCGTGGGAACATCGTTGTCGAAAAAGGCGACAGCCGTCGTAGGATCTGCTACCTCGGCCTCGCCATGTCATTCACCGCATCGGCGCGGGGAACACCGGAACAAGCAGTTCCATGGCAGGCTCAGGTACATGGCGCCGGAAAAGTGCTTCTGCGAGGAAATGTGGCGTGCCATTGGACCTGTGGTCGTTGGGGTGTGTCATGGCGATGCTCGCCACCGGAGACCGCTTTTCAAAGAATAAAGACCAAGCCGGCTTGGGAATACCCAAGTTTCAGATGCTGCGTCCGTCACTGTACACAACTATGTCACCTCCATCGGTTACTGTTAGTACTCCTCCAAATTGTGCAATTAATTAGTTGGGATAATCTTAGCATAGACGAGCCTAGCTAGGACGGCGGTGGCTGGCTGGAGTGCCGATGTTTCAGGGCCGGCGCTGCCGGTGTTTCAAGGCCATATGTGCGCGTAATGCCATTGGCCATGAGTTGCGTGAGCGCGCTGATCACCATTGGGGTCGGAGTCGTTACTAGCTGGAGCCCAACGTCGACCGGCATATGTGTGGACGTAGTGTCTGGACGGTGCCCGCAAGCTTGGATCGCATTGGCGAAGCAATACCGGCCAGGGTCAGGCTGCATATTTGGTACCTATACTGCCGGTGCCGCCGATTCTACCAAAAAGTAAGCCCTCCAAGCAAAGCTTTAACGACTTTCAAAGCCTCTTGTTGGTATTAAGCAATTCGAAGCCTAGAGTGGCTTATTTACTAGAACAAAGGATCGAACAGTATAGAGAAAGAATCTTCCTCTGGAGTTTCTATATATTGATGCGGTTTTGCTGAGTCGCAAATTGAACCTGCACAGTTGCTTTCAGCACCGGTTTAGACTTGTTGTCAGTTGTTACTAGCATTTGTTCATGAGCATTGAGCTAGCTGAGCTCTGAAGATTCTAGAGTTCAAGTTACGTATACACTTGAAAAATGTCTAACTGGACTACATTTAAACCAATAAAGAATCAGTTGAGAGAAATATATTTTTAACCTGCTAGATTTTATCCTACCTGTGTATCCACCGTTGATAAAAAATTAGCCTATCTAAACCACTCTTGATCCTGCCGTACCAAATTCCTTGCCGTGGGGCCATTACAAAATGTAATAGTCGGCGTCATTCTTAAGTCAAAAAACCTGACATCGCGTTGCTTTTTTCCACCGATGGATTTTTCTACCCGCTCGCCACAGCAGCCCCCGATTTCACGCCCTGGTTTCCTTCCTCGCAGTGATTTCTTTCCATTCCTCCTCCTCTCATGTCCCTCAGATCAATACGCAGTTGCTCGCCGCCACCACGCTCGTGTCCCCCTATGCGCTTGCCAGATCCCTTCGCCGCCGCCGTCGACGCCGAGGATGGGAGCGCCGTCCGCGTGACCGCGTCTACGGCTCCGACGGCTGCGCCGTCGCCTGGCGCCTCCGCGTCTTGCTCCTCTACAAGACCGCCGCGCCTGTGCACTTCACGCCCTCTGAGGCGGCCCCGACCGCCCTGTGCTCCGGCTCTCCGCCGTCGACCCAGAGGTCTTGGGCCCCACCAACAAGCTGCTGCGAATGGTGTACGCGCGGTTCCATGGCAAGCCGCAGGTCAGCGGCGGCACAGGAGGTCGCTGAGCTGGTGTGACTGCCGAGCAGCACCTCGAGGGCTTGGTGGCGGAGATGGTGAAGAAGGGGAAGAAGCTGGGGATGGGGTGGAGCTATGTGGAGGTGTCAGCAACTCTGCCGTGCCGGAGCTGCAACAGGAGATGACCAAGGCCGGTGGGCCGGAAGCTGTCAAGCCCAAGAGAAGCGCACGTGAGAAGAAACCAAACAAGTTCGTTACCGGGCCGGACTGGGTGTGATGGGCCGTTGTAATCAGACGATGACCGGTTTCCACAAGTAGCGCGTGTGTGGGAAAGAGAGCGTGAAACCTATACGTAGCCCGCCCGATGAAAACGATTCAATAGAACAGCTTTAAGATTCGTGCTACCTACGCATCCGACGGTCGCGCGTCTTTCTTCCTCCTCCTACCTGGCCGCCGCCGACGAGCCCGGCGCAGCCGGGTTAGCGCGGCGGAGGGTGGCGGCCGCGGATCCGGCGGCGAGAGCCGCCGGAGACGATGGAGGAGGGCGGGGCGGGGGCGTCTCGCCGAAGAATCCCTTAGTGTGTGGGATTTGTACCTCTAAAATCTCCTCCTCCTCCCTCTGGACATAGAAGGCGGCGGCAGGCCAGACCGGCGGTGGGCGGCGGGATGCGGGCGGGGCGGCGAGGCGGCGGGGCCGCCGCCGGCCGCGGTGGTGGCTGCCGGCGGTGGGAGGGGTAAGGGTGGGGGCATCACTTCTCGCCGGGTTAGCGCGGCGGCGGTCGAGGGGGCGGTGGCGGAGGCGGCGGGGACGCCGCCGGAGCCGGGCGGGAGGCGAAGGCGGTGGGAGCGAGCACGACGACGGCGGTCGAGGGCGGCGGCGCGGCGGCGGCTCGGTGAAGAAGAGGATGGCGCGGGCCGTGGGGGGAGGCCGAGCAGGCCATGTGCCTGACCTATTGTTCGGATCTCATCAGATGCCCTGCGCATAGGGTGTCCCGAAAGAGAGGGAGTCAATTATTGTGTAAACCTGTAACAACTCTTCTTCCTCCTCACGCAATACAGCTGCTCTCTGCTCCCCAATCCTCTTCTCCGATCCAATTCTCCATTGCTTGCTTGCACAGACCTCCCTCCTCTGTAGGTCGCTAACAGGAGGGCGCCTAGATGAGGAGGCTCGGCAAGTGGTACGGGACGCCATGGAAGTGATGCCCTCTGAAGCACGCTCTTTGCCGGACCTTGTTGTTGGCCCCTGTTTCGCGACCGTCGCGGTGGAAACGAGGTAGCTTATTCTTAACCGATTCCATCTCACCCGATTCCAAGCAGCGTAGTACTGGTCCAAATTTTGAGATTCATCTGTTGCAGTAGCGAAACTTGTTTGCGCTGTATAAATTTTGATTTGCTGGTTCCACTTGAAACATGGATGGGGCCCTGTATAGCCCCTGATTTTTCCCATACACGATTATGCTACTGTCCTTGGGTTTGGGTCGTGATTTGATTAGTGGTTTGGTTGGTAGATCTGGTACTTTTAACACATGGATTATGTTTGGTTGGTAAACCTGCATTTGAAGCAATAATTATCAGTGAGGATCGTTTCCAGGCGTCAATCATTACTAATTAGAGTTGAGGAACAGGGGAGAAGAAAGGAAATATGGTGAGCAAATTAGATCCTTGTCCTGGATGTGAACCAGAAAATAAGAAATGTGAGCAGATTACAGAGGCATCTTAGCAGGCTTATCAAACTAATTAGTTTCCCATTATCTCAATTAAGATTGTAAGAAAGAGAGCATTGTCAATCTATACTCTACCTTTTGGATTAAGAGTGTTGGAAAGAGGATTGTTCTTTAATCTCATACGATAGTCATAGTTATTCCTGAGATATTAACAGTCACCACTTCTGAATTGTAGCTTCCCACCTTTTGTGAATAGTTCTATGCTTCGGATTCTTGCATATGCTATTTTGCACTTCTGAATCTTGTAGCCGGCTACACAGACAGTCCTCAAGGTCGCAATGTGTTTGCTGCATGTTTGTGTCTACAGTTTAGTTGCTTTGATGTTTGAATAAAAATATTAACCATGCTGGTTTCATAGTACTACCACGTCCTGCATCTGCATTTGATTATTTCCATGTATAAGTGATTCCATCTACTGGGAAAAGAAAAAAATATTTGACTATACAGGTCGTAGATGTGCAAGATTGTTTCTCCTATATGTGCATGTCAGTTGGCAACCTATTATTTTTTCCCTATTATTTTTTCCCTGATTTGTATCATGTTTTTGTTTCAGATGAAGATCGTTGATCCATTAATCAAATAACTTTGAAGAAATATCGAACAAGAATTTTGGATTTGTTATCTTGCTGAGCTCAGTTGGCCTTCTACAGCATGCTTGAATCGACCGTCCTCAAGAGGTTAGCTAATTTTGCTTTCTAAGTTATATCTGGCTTTATTGG
Organism: Eragrostis nindensis; assembly: GCA_012490785.1. NCBI lineage: Eukaryota > Viridiplantae > Streptophyta > Magnoliopsida > Poales > Poaceae > Eragrostis > Eragrostis nindensis. Next base: position 743,611 of record JAAXCT010000126.1, read on the forward strand.
TCTTGTTGAGTACTCTTTATTTTTTTCATTTTCTAAGTGGCAGTGCAAGAAGCCAACATTTCTAGCATATGTCATCAAGCAATAAAAGAAATAGTTTATTAGCCAGTGTTCCTATCAATAGAAAAAACTTTCATTTAGTAATAAACAGTGATCAGCATTTCCTCCTTTTTAGGATAGGGCAATTTTGTTGAGTGAAACTTTTGATATCATGAACACAATAGGGTATCCAACCACCTTATCTTCATTAACTTTTATGATCTAATTGTTAAACTGCCATCAAATATTTACAATTCAGTATTCTTTTCTTCACCATTTTGTCAATTCTGGAGTTCAATTTGTTTTCTGGAATTTTTGAAGTCCCAACAAAACACTCAGAAGCCAGGAGCATTGAACAAGCTAGGTGTTGATTTTGTTTTGCTAATATTCTGATGACCGGGGCCGCCAAGCCTCAAGGACTTATAAATTTTTCCGAAGGGGAATCCTAAATTAAATGAAAAATGTCTCCAATATAACTGTAACTATGAAGATAGTAAACAATTTCTTGGGTCATATTGGAGAAATTGTTTACTATCTTCATAGTTTCAGATATATGGGAGACATCGTTTCATACTAGATTGATGATCTGTATGGGCAAGTGTATTATGTACGCTCGATGCTAGCTACGGCCATGGGCGGGGACGCTTCGTTTGAGGGTCGTCTTAGTGGTGTCAAGGGTACTGGTTTCGTATAAGACTCTTGTTCAAATCACGGTGAGAAATCCGTATTCTGCATCTATAAATTCCAAGCATGCATATGATTCCTGGTTCTTTCTCTACAATTTTAGAGTTCCATCGATTTCCTTCCGGCCAAGTTGTAATACCCTACTGCAGTCTAGCGTATGATTCCTGGTTCTCTCTAAAACTGCGCCCCATGGTACCCTGCGTGCGTTCTTTGTGTTTTCCAAGGTAGTGCGATTGTCGTCTGCAACATGAATCTTCTATAACATGTAGGAGTACCTCTGAATTGAATCTTCTATAACATGTAGCTTTCTACTGGATTGCGTCAGGCTACGGTACATGTAGTTTACAAACACCAGTGATATGCTCTTTAGAATGTATTTGTATGGTTTTATGGACAAACTACATGTCATTAGAAAATTTCACCTTATTTTTTATTTTTCATGGCATGTTTTCGATGCAATCATACAACAGATAAAGGATTGGATTACCTCATCTCAGCATTTGCTTCCGCATAGAGACAGATGGAACTGCATGTGTTCTAAAAGGTATCAGATCTGTGACAGGTAACAGATGCCTCTTCATTGCAAAAATGCTTAGTTATTTGATCATTCAGATTATTAAGGCATTTCTGCTTTTGCTCCCTGTGCCTCCTTTTCTTTTTTGTTTTGAAGAACTACCATGTTTTCTGAGACTGGATCCGCAGATAAAAAGATAAAAATCCACTACTTAGTGGCTTGAGGGTGTACACTTCTAAAAGATTCAGGGTCATCAATTCTTACCCTTCGTATAACCCTGTGATAACTTGCAATTTGTTATTGAGATCACGTGCCCACGGAAAGGAGTGGGCACAAGGATTCAGCAAGTATTTCTAATCTGTCTGATTAGTGCCTCTCAGGCTTCTTACAGGTTAATACCAGTCATGTCACTAATTTGTGTTTGTCTCACAGAAAAAAAAAGGTAATTTGTGTTTTTCTTTATGAAAGAAAAACTGAATACTGAGTCATGTCTGTTCTGTCTGCTCCACAGAAAAGATGAAAAGCAGTATAGACAGGAAAGAAATTGAAAAACAAAGCAACCTTGAGGCTTGGGATGGGCACAACCTGAAACTGACTTTTAGAAGGACAGTAGGGGTTAGGCTCATGAATATGTGGATGGAGCTGGTACAGATTGTTAGTAGTATATCCCTTACAGAGGATACGGATACTATAATCTGGCAAATCCTCTGGGAAATATTCAGTGCAGTCTCTGTATGCAGTGATAAATTTCAGAGGAGTGCAACCTATTTACACTCCAGTAATGTGGAAAATTATAGTTCCTTCAAGAATTCATATCATTCTGTGGCTGTTAGCTAACAATAAAACTTTGACCAGAACTAATCTGGCTAAGAGGAGGGAAGTTGATGATCTAAATTGCCTTTTTTGTTTAGAACAGGAGACTGTGTCACACTTGTTTTTTGACTGCTGTGTGGAAAAACATATCTGGACAGTGATTTCGAGCATATTGAATATTAATCTGGTTGATTTTGAATCAATTGCTAAGCTCTGGATTTGTGATAAGAAACATAAAGTTTTGAATGCAATTACTGCTGCAGTTTTATGGTCAATCTGGAAGCTAAGAAACGGTGTTTGTTTTCAGGGAGAAGGATGGAAAAGTGCCGGCGAGCTGTTGCAAAGAGTCGTTGGGGCGATAAGGCGGTGGAAACTGCTGCACAAGGAAGAGGATCAAAGGAGACTGGAGGAGATCGCAAACGCCTCGAGTCGAGTGCAAGAGCGCCACCGATGCTGACCTGGAGATCATTACACCAGGAGGAGACGTCAAGGGATCATACAGAAGCTGGTGTGCGAGTTGAGGGTAACACAATATTGCGTAGAGTGGGAGATGATGCGTGAGCATTACAATCTCACAAATTACATGTGCTTAACTATGGAGTTGTTTTTCTGTCATGTTAATTTACAAAGTGTTCCATTTTTTTCTCTTTTAGACACGTGCGTGGGCGCGTGCATTGGTACTATAGGAAATAATCATCTAATTAGTTTACATAAATCATGACTCCTGAGGGGTCCATAACTCAGGCTTTTGATTTAAGTATTAGGACTGTAGCAATAAAGAAGACCGTGTACGTCGTACAGTGAAAAAACAATAGTAGATATAGGATCATATTAAGCAAGACACATACGTGCATTAGTACTAGCATATTCTAAATTGTATGGACCGGAGGTATTGGACTCATTTAATAATTGCAAAAATGAAAATAAATATTGGACTCGATCTGGAATGGAGACTCATTCAGAATTGCTGTCATATTAACGCCAAGTGTGGTTGGTACAACTTTAGGCGGGCCATACATGATTCTTTCATCTGAAGTTGCTCATAGTTCTAATGATCCTGCCAAATGATGCAATTTTTAGACTACATGGAGCACGTGCATTAGTACTAGATCGAGTATTAGATCTTTGGTTGGTGAACATATTTTGAAAGTTAAATTACTCATGGCTCGTGTCGTTGAAATTAGGGGGCAGGAATGTTGGATATGCGAACCGAGCTTAGCTCGGTTGGTCACGCACTTGCCGTGTGCGTTGCCCACCCGGTTCGAGCGCTGGTGCCTCACCCGGGTGTCGCACCCTCCGGGAGCAGGCCTGAGCCTTACGGCTCCTCGTGTCTGCTCCCGAGCCCATGGCTGCAGGTGGGCCCCTGCGCTGGCCCATCCTCTGAAAAAAAAAAAGGAATGTTGGATATGAACTTCCGTCTATGATGATTTGTGCATAAACTTAGTTCGTCGGTTTGATGCATCGTTATTGCTAGAGCTACTGCTGGCATCAAGCTGCAGGAGATGAAACATCTGCCATGGGGTGAGGTGGAGAGAAGGGTTAGTTTCCTCACGTGATTTCAACGAATTCACTTTGGTTATAATTCAAGCAATTACAAGTGATGTTTTATATTCCTTCTGTCCAGTTTACTTGGCATTCTGGGTATGTTTTTTGTGTCCAGACTCCATATTTATAGAATTTTCAATGGACTTAGACATGCGGTTTGTTCAGGCTCAAAGAATGTTCAATGAACCTTATATAAAGTCAGTATGACAAGTAATTTGAGATAGAGGGAGTATTTCAATACTGATTCTGGTGTGTAAATATCATTTTGAGTCTTTTAAACACGTACATGGCGTACGTGCATTGGTACTATTATAATATATTGCAACTTTGATATTATTTTGAAATATATGATACAAAGAGAATGTAATTAAGTACATTGTGATACTCACGATCCTGCCAAATGATGCCATTATTTAGACACGTGCGTGGCGCACGTGAATTGGTACTAGTACAATTGGGTATTCAAGAAGAGAAACAATATTGTATTGGAGGACAACAGCCGTTGGCCATTCGTTGAAAGACACGAGGAAAACCTAGAAGAAAACAATTTATTAATTTGAAGAGATGCAAGCTGACAATAACTCAGTTGGTTAAAGCCTTCCGGTGTGAGGCCATCCACCAGGGTTCAAATCCTGGTATGCACTAGTTTATGGAATAAAAAAATCCACTCGCTGTGTCCCATTTACTCGGTCAGATCCGACCTGTGGTGGGCGGGCCCTCATGTATGGGATAGGCTCAAAGCATGAGGTAAGACTGACTCCAACAATGAATACCCAAAATGAAGACCCAAACAATGAAATAGGTGTCCCTAGGCTTTAAGTTACAGTACCCAAAAACATGAATCTCCAAAAGAATATCTTTTTTGGTCTCGCGCGCTTGCTACCCCCCGCCCCGCCCGTCTCCACTGCCACCGGCCTGCCCCGCCCCCATCTCCTCTACCGCCGGCCCCTCCCCGCCGCCGCGGCGCTGCACTGCTGCTCCTGGGCCGGCGACCTCCTGCTCTCCCATCTCCTCATCGTCCGTCGCGCCATGATCTGCTCCGGAGACCTCGACGGGCGCCGCCGCAGCTGCCGCCGTCTCGCGCTCGCCTCCCGAGCATCTCCCGCACGGGTGGGGGCGGCGCCGGCAAAGGGTAGCAAGGAGGAGAAGGCGGCGGCGGAGGGCAGCAAGGAGGAGAAGGTGGCGGGCGAGCATCTCCAGCGCGGGCGGCGGCGGCCTTCCCCTCGACGGCGGCAGCGCGCGCGAAGAGGAGGCGGCCGCGGGCGCGCGGCGGGCCGGGTGCCCGGGAGGAGAGACGCGCGTGCGGCGCTCGCTCGTTTGGTGCTGCGTCTCTATTGCTCGGTCGCCACCTCCAGCAACCCCACAATGGGTATCCTATATAGGTAACCTGGAGACGATTTTTTCCATTTTTTGACTCATTTTGAGTATGGGGTGCCCAATAGGGCACCTGTTGGAGTCAGTCTAAGGCCCGAACTATAGGGGGCGGCTCCAGGATGGGACCAGGGTTCGTGGATTTTCTCGACTGGGGCTCCGGTTAAGTTCCCTATACGACAAAACCGTGGGGGCGGTCTTTCCCCCACCGGCCGAGGTTTTTTTTAATTCGAAGAGATAACCGATCGACAAATCCCGACAAACTTTTAATACTGAAAAGGTACATAGAAAATGAATTGAATCATCAGCCACTCAAAACTGTAAACATTTGGTAATTGTGAGCTTTATCTTAGTGAGTCAGCCTTATGCGACGTTTCAGACAGCATGTTTGACCTAGAAGTACTTTTTACTTAGCTGTATGAAAATAAAACTAACCAGTCTTTTTGGTTTAGTGAAACCTAAAATTTAAAAGATTGACTAACAATAAAAAAAATATAAACGTCGACAACGTATTATGTCTCAAATTGCATCGTGAAAATCTTATATTTATGGACAGAGCAATGTGTAACCATGATTGAAGCACGGAGCCCAAGCATGTATAAATACTGCGGTTATATATGAACTGAATGTACAATAAGACTAAACATGACCAAGATAATGCTCTGATCCTTACATTGAACACTATTGCACGACTTCGTTCCGACCCACTCATTGGCCAGGACACAAGCTAGAGTGGGTAGCTAGCGTATTGTTCACTACCTCTTATTCCAAATATAAGCATTTCTGGATTTGCTCAAATTCAAACTTCAACTTTGCCAGTCTCAATTATAATGTTTGATCATGTGCAAGTAATGTTATTAGACCCGTCATGAGACATACTATCATAATAATCCGTCCCTTATAAATTGAAGGGTTTGAAATTTGTACCAAATATAAAGGATTCTACACATAAGACAAACTTTAGAGGTTGATGTGGAATAGTGGGTGGGTGGATGAGATAAAGTAAACAGAAGGGTATAATAATCTTTTACCACAAACTATTTTTTGTCTCGAGATGCTAGGATCCCTTATATAAAGGGACGAAGAGAGTATGCAACTACTTATATTGTTAATAATGTATTTTATTAACAATTTCTAGTCAAACTAAAAATATTTATCCCTAGACAAACTCAAAAATGCTTATATTTTGGAACTGATGGTCTACTTAAATTAGTAGCACATCTACCGTCATTCTATTAGCTAGCTCAGCTAACATACGACGTCTGCAAGCTCGTCTATAAGACTGACTCCAACAAGAGTGTGCAAATGGCGTTTGCATCTCCAAACTAGCATGTGCATCACCAAATCCTTCTCCAACAGAGGAGGCAAAAGAAGAGGCAGTTTGCGTTTTAAAGAGAGAGGAGATCTAAAGTACATACCCTCTCTCCTCTCATGCATTTCAGTTCGGCATCGCGACCCTCCTCTCTCTCTCCAGCACATTCGCCTCTGTCGAGCCTGCCCGCGCCTTCGCCGCCCGCCGAAGCGCGGCCGCCGCTCGCCCCGCTCCCGCCGCCGCGCCGCGCCCCGCCTCGCCTCGCTCCAGCCGCTGCGCGCGGCCGCCGCTCGCCCCGCTCCCGCCCCGCTCGCGCCGACGCTCGCCCTCCTCCCTCTGACTGTGAATGATGAGTGGATCGAGGCGCGCTGGCGAGGAAGGGCGCGTCGGCAAGGCTGTTGCTCGTCTGAGGAAGGGCGCGCAGCTGGACGCGGTGGCGCCAGGCGCACTGGGCTCCTGCGACGCTGTCGTCTTCCTGGCGCCGCCGCGGTCGCAGGTGGACAAGATGAGGGCCGCCGCCGCCCTGCTGAAGCCCAAGCATGTGTCCTGTTCAACCCGGCGCGAGGCGGGGAGGCAAGGCCGCCGACGCGGCGCATGGAGGAGGCAGCGACGCGAGGCGGGGAGGCGAGGCCGCCGGAGCGGCGCGTGAGGCGGGGCGTGGCGGGCTAGCGGGGCCGCCGGCCAAGCGCGCGGGAGGCGGCGGCGCGGCGCGGGCTCGCCGGGCCGCCGGCGCGGCGCGGGGAGGCGTCAGCTCGGCATGTTGATGAGTGGCGGAGTGGATGCATTGCGAGTTCCATTTCAGGTGCTGTTGGAGATGTCGTCGAGGGAAAGAAAGGCAAAACACTATGTATGTTAGGCAAAAGGGTTGCCTCTCAAAAATGCGCGTCTTTGTTGGAGTCAGTCTAAGGGCAGTCTCAATGCACCATTTTATTGCACTCTTTCCAAGACTAGCTTTAGAAAAGGGAGCCAGCTTACTTTTATGTGGATGAAAGGCTTCTCACAAAATATGAAAGTTTTCCTTCTCTCTCATCATAATTAACTTGCTAAGTAAAAGATACATATATGGCATAAAATTTAATGTAAATAAAAAGATGCATTGAGACTGGCCTAAGTGATGAGACCAAGGAGCCGAAATTAATTATGTTGCATAGTACGTGCTGAGCGTGAACCGAAAGTGTTACCTGGATTTGAGCAAAATTGTTGCAAGATGTTACGTAAAACGGATGATTTTATCTGACATGCAACAATGAATTAATAAACTAAATAGGCCTTAGATTAATAGGACTAAGTACTAGTTAAGAAGCAAACCACTAAGATCTATTCCATGTGCGGGATCTCTTGAAGCCTTTGTAAAAGTTAAATCATACATTAGCCCTGTATGTACGACAATGAACGGCCACACGTATGTGTATTTTTTCTCTCGCTCTGATCCCTCCATGCATTCCGCTTTCGGGTTGGACATGCATGGTCGGTGACCACCGAATCTGCTACACGTGCTCGGCACGGCCGAAGATGACCTTCATATTCGTGGATCAACGGTACCCAAAAGAGTACGGCCCTCGCGTTTCTAGGGAAAAAATATCGCTATCTCCACAGAAGAATGCGCATATCTAAAGGAATGATCATGAATATAGTGCATCCTTGATTCGGATTAATTATTTGTAACTTTAATTTCATCATAAGTCAAATATTTCTATTTTGATCAACTATTTCCAGAAATTTGTATATATAGTTTGACGATTAACATGTGAATTACATATTATGAAATTATTATTTTTTTTACAATGGATCCAATGAATAAATCTTACTTTTAAAGAAATTGGTGGTCAGATACATAAATGTTCGACTTCTGGCAAAGATAGAATGATAAGTCATTTCAAACGAATCTGATCGGCTTGTACAAACATAGAATTGACATGGAAGGAAAGAAGGGACTGGCAGTCGTCGGGACTTTGTATAGATCAGGGACTCATTGCAACTTTGCAAGCGTGAAGGTTACTTTGTTGAACTCTACGCATATGCTTGAGCCACGACATATATGTGAGGCTTGGACATGGCTAGGTACAGTTCCATTGGGTTAAGTCGAACACAACTCAACAATTAGGCTGAAAAAATAGTGAGTGCCTTTCATAGTTACTTCCTCCGTCCCAGAAAAAATAGCATTCTGGTTTTGTCCTGAGTCAACCAATCTTAACTTTGACCAAATTTGTAGGGAATAGTATCAATAATTGTGACACCAAATAGGAATAATATGAAAGTATATTCCAAGATGTATTCCAAGATGAATCCAATTATACTAATTTTAAACTATAAATATCAATACCTTTTCATCAAAGTTTGGTCAAACTTCAAATGATTTAACTTAGGACAAAACCAGAATGCCATTTTTTGTGGGACAGAGGGAGTAGATACTATCCGTCATGAATGGACAATAAAACTCTAGTCGAGCTAGAACATGTTTAATAATTAATTTGTGATCACTTGAGCTCAAGTGAACTATACTATCCATTTCAAAATATTTACGGTTTTGGGTTGGTCAGAGCTAAACACTTCTATCTATGACCAACGATATACATAAATTTGAAATTTATGTAAGGAATGCTTGACATTGATCAAATCAGGACAAGAATTGTGACTGTTTTGAAACGGAAGGAGTATCTAAGAAAGCTAATGGAATAATAGTTAAACTCGACGGTACGATCAAGGTTATTGCTTCTATATATTGTACTCGACATTGCAAAGAACCTAGCCTTGATGGAAGTCAAGCCTAACACCTTTTCCAATATATATCTTGGGAAATGAAGATGGCATGGAAGCTACTCCATCCGTTTCAAAATATAAGCAATTTTAGGTTTAGGGGGTGTTCGTTTCGGGGGGCTAAAATTTGAGCCCTGTCACATCAAAGAGAATCTTATCATTTAGAAGTATTTAAATAAAGTTTAATTACAAATTTTTTTTGACAGATGGGTACTAATTTACGAGACGAATCTAATGCTCCTAATTGACTATGTTTTGCTACGGGGTGCTACAGTAACCATCTTCTAATCACGGCTTAATTACCCTCATTAGATTCGTCTCGTGAATTAGCTCAGGGTTGTGCAATTACTTTTGTAATTAGACTTTATTTAATATTTTTGAATGGCATGATTCTCTTTGATGTGATAGGCTAAAATTTTTGCCAAAGTCACGAACATCCCTTTAGGCGCGGTAACTAAAAAGAGAGGAAAAAGGGGATGAGCACAGGAAACAATAAAGAGCGAACGATGAGAGAGATAGAGATGTACACAGAAAACGATGCAAGGGATATGAGAAAGTTGCATTGGGAATCCAGAACTACATATATTTTGGCAAAAAAAATTGAATGCTAGAACTACTTATATTTTGAAACAGAGAGAGTAATCAACGACGCCACGAAGTCACTATGAAAGAAAGGAAACTACTAGTCAGTTGCATGAAAGCCCCCATAACCGGCGTTCAATAATTGAGAGCCCGGGCTATAACCATATATATGGCCACAGATTTGCTCTTGATGATGTGCTGACCAATGCACCCAATAGTTTGTACGGTCGTTTTGACAGCAGGCAACGCAAGACTAGGGCTGAAAACGGACGGAAACGGTCAGAAAACCGCTCAACCGTTTCCACTTCCACATTTGCATCACCGGACGGAAACGAAAACGGGAAAGCCGGTAACGGAAACGATCGGGATAGTTTCGGTCGTCCGGAAACGAACCAATTCGGACGGTATATGCCGGAATCGGTCGGTAATCGGAGATAAAGCGGGAACATCGACCCAACATAACAACATATATATCAGCAGCATGACATCAATCAATCGATCTGTAAAATAGATGAAACAATCAATCAGATGCTAATGACACAGTGAAAAATAATGATGCCAAGCTGGTCTGGAGTGTAAGGACGAGTACATCTATTAATCAATTGTATATTGGGTTCGCTGTTCTCTTGAAAAATTCTAAGGACGAGGCATGTTGCATGATTGGTGTAGACTAGACTTGTCTTATGCTCGCAAGGCAGTGCGTTGCTCACAGCAGTGGCACGAGGTGCCATCTAAACCTTGCCCCAGCTGCATCGCGCTTCATGGGCCAAGTGTTTAGTCTGTGGGATGAATACCGTATTCTGCTTAACGAGATCAAATTCGAGATGTTACTGCCTAAAACTGGGATCCCGCTTAAACGGACGGAAAAACGTTCCCGTATCCTCTTTTTTTCGTCCCGTTTCCGTACCGTCCCGTTTTTATCTCGACAATACGAAAACGATCGGAAAAATCTGGAAACGGTAGCCGGACGGTACGGGATTTTTCCGTACCGTTTTCAGCCCTACGCAAGACGGAGGGCTAGATGGTGCTCTGCCGGGCCCACGAGGATCTGCATCCAACGGCTGATGTTAGTTTGGCGGCTGGTCATCTCCCGACGCAGATGCCCCTCGCCCGCGCGATTCCCGCTACAGTTGGGAACACCCACAACCACAACCACGAGGCAATCGTGTGGTGCACGGCGCGGCCCTCATAATTCAATTGCATGTGGGGACAGTTGCCTTATAGGGCCCACTGTCAGTGAAGGAGAATTGTGGCTCGCGTCATTGTCGTTAGACAAATGCTGTTGTGATCATGGGCGGTTGGGTCCGGACCAGGCATGCCGTACTGGTCGGTGGCTTTGTTTTCTGTTCAGCCGTGCAAGTTGCTGCGAGTGGCCTGTTTTGCATGGAAGCCCCTAGATGTTTCCTATAGTCAGTTACTTGTTTACCATTTGACTTTCTTTCAAAGTATTTTTGCCTTCTACTACTATGTACGGCCCCTTAGAACCCCCTTCCAACGGGATGGATGAGGGTGAAATCAAGTGGTCATGAGCGAAAGGCAATAGTGGTATGCTAGTAACGGTGGCGGTGCAACGACTTATCGATCGCCTCCGTCGTCTAGGTTTTAAGACCGCCGCCGCCACAGTGGTTTAGTAGCTTTTGAAATTTGATACGTGAAGGTGAGGGGCTTGTGGTAGTTTAAATGCGTTGTGTATCTAGATCTGTTGTGGTAAGACAAAAATAACATATTTGATCTTGGAAAAAAACATTAGAAAAAAATTAAATAGTAGATTATGATGTCTTGGAGGATATGCTAGTTACTAAAATACTGGAGGGGCAATAAGCAATATCAGCTCGGAGAATAAAAGATTCACATGTGCTAAGCACTTGCTCATAACAAACTCAAGACGGCGACTTTTTTTTTTCTTTTTTTTTGCGACAACTCAAGACGGCGACTTCAAAGTCAATTTGCCACCACCATTTCCGCTATATAAGAACCGGCGCGGCGTCACCTCCGAGACAGCCCTCGCGGGGGAGCCAGAAGAAGCGGCTGGGCACGTCCGCCTCTTCGCCGCCTGTCCCTCTCGATCTGCCATCAATCGCCTTCTCTATCTTTCTCTCTCTCTCTCTCTCTCTCTCCTGACGTCCTCTCGAGATTGAGATCGATGGACCATGTCCTCATCGATCGGTCCGCCAGTAGTGGCTTCGACTTCCGGCGCTGGACGGACGGCGACGGCTGCTGGAGCAGGAGCTTCGCCATGAGCTTGCCATCGCCTCGCAGCAGCCACAGCTCCCTCGCTTACGGCTCGCCGCTGCCGCCGTTTCAGTACGCGGCGCCGTACTTGCACGCCTTCCTGTCTCTCCCGCCGCTGCCTCCTCGCCGCCCGCCTCTCCTGCCGCTCCCGCCGGCGGCGGCGAACAAGGCCAACAAGTACGCCACCCCGCCGCCGCAGCCTGCGCCGGCCGGCAAGCCCGCGGCGGTGAGGAGGACGGTGTCGGGAGAGTACAAGAGGAAGAAGCCGCGTGCGCCGCGGGCCGGCGACGAGCCGCCGCGGGTGCAGCGGAGGAAGCCGCTCGAGCGGGCGGCGCCGCTTCCCCCGGCGCCGGCGGTGGACGCGGCGCTGGACGACCTGGAGCGCGAGGTGGTCAGGGGGTTCGTCGAGGACCTGATGCACGTGCTCGCGCCGCCGCCGAGCAGCCTGCCGCTGCCCACCTTCTCGCTCGTCCGGGCAGCCGCGGCCAAGGCCGCCACGGCACCGTGCGCGGCCGTGTAGCCACAAAAAGACAGGGACACGGCGGTCTCCGGCGCAGCGTGACTCCCCGTCGAGTTCGACAGTTCGTCAATCTCTTTCTCCAAGTCTTTTTCTTTGGATGAAAGAATTACAAGCTTTTTCTTTCTAAAACAATAGAGATGGGACGTCCCATTTTTTAATATATGGTTTCATCTTTTATGAGGTGATGAAACCAAACCTAATGCTAAGTTTTTCGCAGCATTCAGTGTTGTTAAGTTCTTGAGTTCCTGATAGGGTCTGTTTTATTGCCCTGTATCAAGAATTCGAGATCAAGAGTCCTATGTTCTCATTTGAGTTTTACTCCAACTATGTATGGTTTGCCAATTTGTGGTCAATAAATCAGTTTGTGGTTTCAATAGTCAGCAGCTGTAAAATTGCGTGGCTGCGAAGCATCACTACGGGAAACCGGCTATATGCCGAGAGCCAAACTCTTTGCCGAGAGCTATTTGTCGGGCTCTCGGCAAAGAGCCTCTTTGCCGAGAGCCAAGGGCAAAACTCTCGGCAAAAACACGGCCCTCGGTAAAAATATCCTTTGCCGAGCGCCAGCTGTCAGGGCTCTCGGCAAAAATATCCTTTGCCGAGAGCCATGTGCCAGGCTCTCGGCAAAGACTATAAAAACTCTCGGCAAAAAAAAAAAAACCCTCGGCAAACAGGATCACGTGCCACGCACATGCAGCGGCCGCGCGGAACGGAACCAAACTCCGTCAAAAGTTTGCCGAGAGTTACATGCCTTCACTCAGATCTCGGGCTTGTTTAGGCTTTCTTATATGGAAGACCTTCTTCTTCCACATAACATTGATCTAATGCACACTGAACATGGCATTGGCGTTCCACTTTTCGGAACAATCATGGACATTCCTGATAAGACTAGGGACAACGTTAAGGCAAGAGTCGATCAAGCAACTTTATGCAATAGACCTAAGCTAGATATGGCGCCACCTAAATCCGGCAAGTCATGGAGGAAGCCTCCGGCCGATTTCGTCCTTACGAGGCCCCAAAGGAGGGAAGTACTAGAATGGTTCAAAACGTTAATGTTCCCTGATGGGTTTGCAGCGAACCTGAGTAGGGGAGTGAATTTGACTACTATGCGAATCAATGGGGCCAAGAGTCATGACTACCACATCTGGCTTGAGCTGCTTCTTCCGGTCATGGTTCGAGGCTATCTCCCTGATCATGTGTGGCAAGTTCTGGCAGAGTTGAGCTATTTCTTCCGCCAGCTTTGTGCTAAGGAGATATCTAAGACCGTGATTGAAGAGATGGAAAAAATGGCGCCTGTGTTGCTCTGTAAGCTGGAGAAGATATTTCCACCTGGCTTGTTCACTCCGATGCTGCATATGATTTTGCACCTCCCGTATGAGGCACGAATGGGGGGCCTGCGCAGAACCGTTGGTGCTACCCAATTGAGAGGTGTCAAAAGGTTCTTCGAACTAAATGTAAAAATAAATGCAAAATTGAAGCTTCTATTGCAGAGGCATACATTCTTGAGGAGGTGTCAAATTTCACAACAAAATATTATTCTGACAACCTTCCGAGTGTGCATTATCCACCCCCTCGTTATAATGCTGGCGAAAATAATTCGACCCTCAGCCTTTTCCATGGGCAATACGGACGTGGAGGTGAAGGGACCAACAAGAACCTGACATATCAAGAGTGGCGCACTATCATGATATATGTGTTGACCAACCTTGCCGAAGTGGTGCCGTACATGAAGTAAGTTATGAATAAATTTTATAATTTCCGCATCGAACCCAATTGTTCCGCCTCCAACCCACTTGGTCCATATATTGATACAGGGAATTTCTTGATGGATTCTGGCATGCCTCAAGGCCTCCTACCCCACAGGAAGTTGATACCCTTCTTCGCAAGGGTGCGGGAAATGGATCGCCCGATTTCATTTCTTGGTTCAAACGGAAGGTATTTAGCATTTCCTTAGTATGACATTATAAGTTGCTCGTACGTGCGAATAATGTAACTAACTATCCCAATTGAACTTGCAGGCCCAAACCGATCAATCTATGAATGCCGAGCTGAGACAGGTTGCCAATGGCTGTGTCTATAGGGTCAAGTCATTTGGAAGCTATGACGTTCATGGGTACCGCTTTCACACAACAAGCTACGAGCAGAATCGGCCTAATCGAAAAACCACTAATACTGGAGTCTTTACTCAAGGTGACGATGGGGTCGAGTATTACGGAAGAGTCGAAGAAATATACGAAATCATGTTTGATGGTTGCAAACCTCTTACTCTTGTCATACTTAAATGCCATCGGTTTGATCCTGAAGCAGTGAGACGGACCCCTAATATTGGGCTAGTCGAGATTCGACAGTCATCCGTCTATCCAGGAGACGATGTATACATTGTGGGTCAACATGCCACACAAGTTTATTATCTCCCATACCCGTGCCAAAACGATGACCGTCTCAAGGGTTGGGATGTTGTGTACAAGGTATCACCACACGGTAAATTACCTGTCCCAAACAATGAAGATTACAATATAGACCCAAACACAAATGTCGACGGAGAGTTCTTCCAAGAAGATGGGCTAGAAGGGGGCTTTGAGATAGACTTAACGAAGAGATTGGAATGGAAGTAGACAATGAAACAGTTGTTGACGACGACGCTGGAGATGAGGTTCAAAATGCGAATGACTTGCGATTACTTGAGCGCTTACATTTGAACGAGGACATTGCGCCTTCGGAGAACGTGGAAGATGATCTCGACATGCGTGATAGTGATAATGAGGCATACGATGAAGCTAATCCCGATCTTGATGATTATTTTTAATACATGTATGGTCAGCACTAATTCATTGAATATTTTCATTACTATATTAGTTTGTAATACATGTTTTATTTATTTTGCATATGTTTCGAAATACTGATAGATTTAATCTTTTTTAATTGCAGGTGATTGATCAAAGATGGTGGGCGGGGGTATGCTGAGGTCGGTGACGTCCCTTTACGGTCACGCGACTGGGAAGGGGTCCGGCTCAGGTGAGGGGTCCGAGGCCAGGAGGGGTCGAGTGAAGAGTCGAGGAAACAGAGGTGGCGGCAGGCGTCGAGGAGGGAAGGCTGCGAGGGACCCGTCGCTTCCCCTTCAGTGCACGAGTCTACTGAGGACGACGAGCAGGAGGTGCAGGAGCAGGAGCAGTCGGTCCACGAGGAGATACCTCCGCTCATGGCTCGGAGGAGAGGGAGGAGGAGGAGGAGGAGGAGGAGGAGGAGGAGGCGTCAGGGGCTGGCGGTTCTGAGGGCGCGCAGAGTGTGTTTCTTAGAGGTCCTGCACAACTCCCGCCGCGACCGATACCGTTTGACAAACGCCCGTTGGTTCGACCCACGGCGAAGAAGTAAGTAACTTTAAATGTTAACTCATTTGATATCTTATCAATCACATTAAAGACTAATCATTTGTGTTGATCACTTTGGCAGGGGTTGGGCGAGGATCGCTCCAGGTGACCACAAGCGTTTGCCCAATGGCATCCTGGGTCTTCTGGTCAGGAAGCACTTTCCTGGCCTCGTGACTGTGGGCGACGAGGAGGAGCCGGCCTACACCTGGGAGCACTACAAAAAGGCCCCTGATTTCCCAGATCGAGATAACAGGCACTTTGACAACGTGGCGGCCCGGGTGGTGGAGGAGCTGTTTGTAAGTCATCTTTGCATTGCTTTACTCAATACATCGCATTCATTGGATATTCTTGAAATAATAACAGTATACATCGCGTCTATGTGCAGGATTTCTTCAGGGTTGAGCCAGAGTATATGGAGCGGGCGCGCATTACGGCGTCCAACTCATGTCCTAAACTCGTTACGGACATGATGTACGAGGCGCGCGTCCAGGCCATCATCACCTACTACGCTCGGTACCGGAACATGAGGGTGGAGAAGGGTGAGGCACGGACCATGGAGCTGACCCGAGAACAATACATGGAGGTAATTTGATCTTCTCGTATTTCCTATACTTGATTAAGTACGCTTACTTTCATCTTGTCATATTTTCTACACTTTGTGACGTGTAGGTGATTCCGTGGTGGTGCGCCGCCCATGGCCGGTGCTGGCAGTTCATTGTGGAGAGGTGGTGCGACCCCCAGTGGCAGGAGACGCACAGCGCTTGCCGGCAGCAGCGTTTGATGATGCCTGGTCCAGCACACCACCAAGGCAACCTTACCCTCGACCAGTACGCAGCTAGATGGGTACGTGAATTCATCTATTTGTTGTAATCATCTTTCTGTAGTTATTGTAACATTCAATCTTGTATAATTTCTAATCATCTTTCTGTTTCTTTCCAGTCGGCGGCGCACGGTGGGCAGGCTTGCCCCCGGTTGAAGGCTTGGGCTATGGCTCACAAGGGCAAGGCGACGTCCGAGGTCGACTACAACCCGGAGGACCCGCCCGAGTCGTACACCAACGCCACCATCCACAGTCGCCTCAGTCAGTACACGGCGGTGGCTAGGGAGGTCCACGGCCAGAGTGGGACCCG
The DNA here is from genome assembly GCA_012490785.1 of Eragrostis nindensis. Taxonomy (NCBI): domain Eukaryota; kingdom Viridiplantae; phylum Streptophyta; class Magnoliopsida; order Poales; family Poaceae; genus Eragrostis; species Eragrostis nindensis. The sequence continues at coordinate 760,472 of JAAXCT010000126.1, forward strand.
AGCACCGAGGACATTGATGGAGAGGTCGTCATGAGGGTGGGTGGAGGTAAGAAGCACGGCCGCTACTGGATTGCAGACAGCACGCTGGACACGGCCACTACTCCCACCCTCTCCCAGATCCGAGCAAGAAGCTCGGCCTCAGCCCCGCCCATACGCCCACGGCAGACTTCTTCACAGATCCAGCTTGAGCAGCTCCAGGTTAGTTATTTTTTATTCGTCGTTCATTGATTCGTACATGGCTTTGCCTTGCATTGTAACGTTGGATGAAAATATTATAGGCCCAGATGGACGCGAAGCTGCAGGAAGAGAGGCAGAGGATCGAGGCCCAGATGGAGGCGAAGCTGGAGGCAGAGCGGGAGAGGACTGCGCTGATGATGGGCGCGATGTACCAGTACATACAGAGTGTGCCCGGTCTCCCGCCGCCGCCTCCAGGGCTGTTTTCGGTACAACCTGCTCTCGGCACTCCTCCGTTTCCCGTTACTCCTACAGGCACTCCGGTGAGTCACTTGAGATCCTTGTAGTTTCATTTCTTACCTTCAAGTAGAAAATGATACGATATAATCAGATGTTTTAGCTTGTATGCGTCTATCTTACACACACAATCTCTTCTTTGTGCAGAATCAATCGGCGGGATCCAACAATCCGATTTCCCCGCCAAATGCTTGGTCACCGTGGGTACCACCTCGTCAATGAACTTGTAGTTAGTTGTATTTGAACTTCTATTACTATATATGAACCAAAACTTGCTAGTCGTGCTTGCATTTGTGAATTTGAACTATGTGGACACTTTCTATGTGAACTTGAGGTTGTGGTCATGTGATTTAGTGTTTGGGATGATTTTTGTGCCCGTGATGATAATGGTGATGATATATATGTATCTCTGGTGATGGTGATTGTCTATGTTTGATTTGGTGTGATTTGGTCCAGGTTATAGTGAATTTAAACAATTTATAGCAATCTGTTACAATTATTTGCCGAGCGCCTCGGATCTTTGCCGAGAGCCCTGGCCGAGGCTCTCGACAAAGAGGAGATATTTGCCGAGCGCCGACTCCTGGCGCTCGGCAAATATGCCTATCTTTGCCGAGAGCCGGCTGACGTGGCGCTCGGAAAAGGTGAAGATTTGCCGAGTGCCATTTGTCGTGGCTCTCGGCAAACTTGATGTGACGGCCGTTGGGTGCCGTCACGTTACTTTATTTTGCCGAGAGCCTTCCTGGCTCTTGTTGGTATTTCTTACACCAAACAGAAAACACCACCTTAGGCTGGTTAGGCCTAAAGTGGATATTCCCGGTTCGGCGCCAGAAATACCTGGAGTTAAGTTACTTGCTTAAGATACATAATAATCCACAACTAGCAACGAGTGCCAGATATATATTATTAGTATTTAATCATAAAAGATAATCCGCAAGCGCACGGATAACCCGTTGTAGCATTTCACCCGAGAGTATTCCAGGGTATCGTTATTTATATTTTCCCAAAGGAAGACGTGGTTGACAAGTATGTACTTATACTCATGGTGTTACAAATGATAGATCATAACCAATATCCAAATGCAGGGGTAAGGCAATAAATGGATAGAGGATAGTGCGACACACACAGCAGGCATTTCCACTCTCTGATAAAAGGCGAGAGGCGGCTCTAAGCTAGACTAAGGTTAAGTAAGAAGAACTGCTACTCCTAATGTACATCGTCAAGTAGCGTGCGTAGCATCTACCTATAGCCTAAGCTGCACACAAGCCAAGACTAAGCTGTTCTACTGCCAAGCCATCATCGGGAGATCCAGTGATCAGAGTCTGCCCCAATCTCCGGACATTTCATATATACTCCTACGCCATACCCGAACGTGGAGGATTACAAGGGACGGACAGGGCTGTCACCACCTGCCGCCTACCTCTACAAACCGTGGGGCACGAACACGCATCCAAAGGTGGAAAGGAAGCCCTAGCACCATGCTAGCGTAACTAACCACAACTCTAGATCCCTCGAGGCACCTCGCAAGGCGATAAACCTAGAGCACTCTTGCAAGACAATGGACCGATGACTAAGCAAAAGGAACAACTAGGTCTAGCAAGCGATTACTTAGACAAAGGATCAAAGCTAGCACTACGTTAAGCATAGGCGTTCGTCGCTCAAGAACGAGCGACGAACGATGAACGATGAAGAACGATCATCGTTAACCGATGATCGAGTATGAACGAACGACGAACGAACGATGAACGATCATGAACGAACATCGATGAACGATGAACGAACGATGAACGAACATGAACGAACGAAGAACGTTCATCCAAGATCAAGGATGAACGATGAACTAGCATAAGCACATAACTACTACAAGAACAATGATATTCCATTGATAAAGAAATAAGTCTTACAAAGAGAGTAAAAGGATACAAGGGAATATACCCCAAACTCTCCAAGGGACTTGGGAGCCAAAAAGGCAGCCCAACTACTCAGCCTAAGCCTAACTAGAGAGCCCCTAGCTCTGGATGTGTGGAGGAGGGAATGAGCCTCTTGTGTTGTGTGTCTTCTAAGGGGAGGGGGTACCCCTTTATTTATAGCCCTCAAAGGCGGTGGAATTGAGGCGGTTCCTTAGTCGGTGGCATTGATTGCAGGTGGAACCGACCTCCTGAGTCGGTTGCAAACCGCCTTAGAAAGATGGACCCAGGGGGCCTCCTGTCAGGTCGGCCGACCTAGGTATTGGGGTCGGCCGACCTGGCCCTGGCCTCTCCTGGGCTGGGCTTTGGCAGGTGCCTTCCCCTCAGCCTTTAAGCCTCTTTTCCAGGTGCGTGCCTCAGTTGATATTCTGAGTGGTTCTGGGCCTTTAATCCTTGAATTGTATTCCCGCGGCGAGCGTCGTTTGATGGACGTGTTGGAATCGTCGCCTTGGCCTTGTTTACACCTGAAATCCCTGTTTTCCACCTGCACATCCAAATCTAGAGGTACACATAGAAATAGGTTATTTGATAACAAAATGCAAGTGACAAGTGTTAGTTCTTTCTTATTTATAGAGCTAATTGACGGTCAAAAACTGGGTCTAAGGACCGTCAACAGCTCTCGGCAAAGTCTTTGCCGAGCGCCCGACATTTGGCTCTCGGCAAAGAGGCCTTTGCCGGTAATTTTTTTGCCGTATGTCCTTTGCCAAGCGTAACGCTCGGCAAAGTCTTTGCCGAGAGCTTTTTGACCTTTGCCGAGCGCCCTTGGCTCTCGGCAAATAAGAGGTTTCCCGTAGTGCATGCTTCTACATGTTTTTATTGGCCTTGTATCTGAGTATGACACACCCTTCTCCCTTCCCTCCCGTCCTACTCCATCACGGTATCTAGCATACCCAACATATGAATTTTTTCACTGTTGTGCACTATATCAAAACACCGGTTTTTTTGGATCCCCCCCCCCCCCTCTCAGCCGTCCGTCTCTGAGCCTTCCTGCTCCAATATTTCTATATGCGATGGGAGGAGGAGCTTGGATGAAACAATCCTTGCAGCTAATGGATTCTTTGGGCAGCGGCAAAGCTCGCTCGAGAGAACCCAAAAGCGGTTCGATGGTAGTAGAGATAAATCTTAAAGTGGCCTATGAGTTGCAAACCGCAAGCCTTTCAGGCTGTTCGGCAGGCTGCGCTGCAGCTGCGGCTGCTGAAGAAATAATTGCGAACACTATAGCGGCTGCTGGGAACACTGTTGCAGCTGCTGAAGAAATAACTGAAACACTGTAGCTGCTGCAAAGCAGCCAGGCGAACAGGCTCAAAGAGAGGAGGATGGGTTATTCACATTTAATTTGAAGCCCAAAGGATCCTGCCCATCTACTACGTGCCACAATAGATCCACAATTTGAAGCCCAAAGGTCCATCGACCAAATAATGGTTCGCTATCCTAATTTCATCTTCTTTATTCGTCCGGTGCTTCACATCCGAGCTTGCAGGTCTTCAATGGATGGGACAATACATAAGGTGGGTGGGTGGATCCGTAAAATGAAAGTTTATTCCATCATTTTTCTGGGCAAGCAAATAGGACAACCACTCTAAACTAAAGGTCGATCCAACAGAACCGGAAGCGCTCCTTGTTTCAAAGAGAGGAGGATGGGTTATTCACATTTAATTTAATGGTCAGAGGTGAACTGAAAGCTAAGTAGTGGTAATTGAAACCCATGGTTGAAAATAGAAAGCGTAGGTAGCGAGTGTCCTACTTGCTCTACCGAGATATCCGTCATTCCTCAACATGGCATCGGGGGTACTTCTGCGGGTAATATGTGCCGGTCCCCGAGCCCAACTAGGATTTTTTTTTGGAAAATAAAAATAAAAAAGAATCTAATGCAGGTAATGTTTTCTTTTTACGGTGAACAAGAAAAACTAGACCTGGGTACTTGTAACCATGGCTACCGACGGTCAATTTAGGTAAATGGCCTTTCAACCCATGCATCACAGGGCTAGAATTAGATAAACACATAAATAAATATAGCTTTATTTATTTTTTGCAAGCATAATGGTCGAGTTAATTTAATATTAAATTCCTTATTATTAAATATGTACTTTAAATTATGAAATTTTATATCACATTTCACTATATTATTGATAATGAGTTTGTGTCAGTCAATATTTCATATTAGATGCAATCTAACCCGATGTGAACTTTCAAGTGGTTTTAGTTATACTATCCATTAGTCATTTTTCTTGATCATATTTCGTTTCACACGAAGTGCGTTAATGGCTTAATGTAACTTTAAAAGTGCCACACTCTATACGTTAGGTCATTATTCGTGACCTTCTATTAAGTCTGGCGTGATAGGAAACATTAAGTTTAACCACTCATGCCCTTACTTTATTGCGATGACGCTGACTATTGAGGAGTATTGCTATTCTAATTTATATTTTACTATGTTTTATAGTAGATTGTTACTAATTTCACCATGTTCGTGAAAAATTACCACGACAGGCTAAACAACATCAAAGAATATACCTCCCAAAGCAGAGTTTGTTAGATGGTTCGTTTGTTGATATATGTATACTACATAAATTTGATTCTTTATTTACTACTTTATTTATAGTATACTCAAGACCACTCATATGGATAACATTTTCGGTAGTTTTCCAATCACAGATGTATTTATAGTTAAATACATAGACTACCCAAACTTTAACAATCATATATGTTTATCTATTGAGATATTTTCCTAATACTTGTACGTATATAGCGTTTATCTTACATACAATCATATTTATCAAATATGTATATTTAGTTAAACACAATATTAGACTTTTCAAACTTCAATCATCGTATATGTTTATAGATTGAATTTTATTTTTTTAGAAAAATAAGAGTATATGGTCTTAAAGTTCCATAATATTGTAACGTTAAAAGTGCTTTACCCTTCGTAAATTATTTTTCTATGTTTCCTTTGATAGACAGGCATATACATATTTATAATCCATTTACAGTGTTGAAATGTTAAGGCATGCATTACATATTTAGGGAATGATTCATTACTACTCATTTTCAACTAAATTATATGTGCGCCAAGCAAGACTGTCGTTGCATATGAATTTTAATTTTTTATTATTGATTATATTTTCAATGAGCTTTTTAAGGTATGTTTCCCAGACAATTTGAAAATAACTATATTTACTTTCATATGATTTTTATTTTGAATTTTACATACTTTTATTTATGTTTGGGATGTTAAAATAGGCTTCTTTATTGATCCAAATTTGTCAAACTAAGTAATAAATAGGAATTAGGTGCATCTTTGCTATTTTTATTATTCTAAATTTAGCTATTTTTAGACTCGTAAAGGTATGGTGGGTAAGTTAGAAATAGGTTTGAAGAGTATTTTTGGCTATTTTTATTATTCTGAATTTAGTTATTTTTCTACTCATAATGGCATGTTGGTTAATTTAAAAATAGGTTTGAAGAGTGTTTTTGGCTATTTTTATTATTCCGATTTAGCTATTTTTTAGACTCATAATGGCATGGTGGGTAATTAGAATAGTTGTGAAGGATACATTTGACAAATCTTTTCATAATGATAGAGGTGGGTAATTTAAATCACGTTAGATCCAAAATCCATCGTTTATCTTCCTTTAACTTTTTTTGCGATTAATCTTCCTTTAATTTGTACAGCTTGATGTTTTGTTTTTTTTGGAGAATTTTTAAGACATTTTTTCTTATTAATGTAGATGCCTCGAAAAAAGCCTCAAGTTAGTAAATATAAAATAAAATGTTGGCCTTTTATTGTGGAACAAAAGATGCTCGCGTACACCGTACAGGACTGAGAGCACTTCTAGTGCTACCGCGAGTTGTTGTGTACTCCCAAAACCAGTAAAACTATAAACAATTGCAACAAATATGATTGGATAGTACAGGTAATTTAGTTGCAACGAAATACTTATACAAGGAGAAATTAGTACGGGTCTGGGCTGCAGCTCCATTCAGTGTACGTCAGAAGATCTGAATGCAAGCATTCGGGCCCATTTTCTAGTAGATAATATGCCTGGCACAAGATCCTAAATGGTATCCAGTTTTAGTTATTTTGTTGTCTCCCCTCGTGCCTGACCTTTGACATTTTCCTTAATTAGTTGACACCAGAAGCTGATAGGCAGCTTCGCTTGTTTCCTACTACTTGCAACACTGTTACAATTCTTTATTGACAAACTCTGGGAATGGGTGAGTAGTCTGTTCCTCCGGTCAAACCGTGATTAGCCTTTGTTTTTATATTGTTTTTTGTACAAACTGTAGTAAGCCTTCTCTGTCAAGCACCCTATGCTTCCCCACCAAGACATTGTGCCTTTTATTTACCTTATCCTAACTGTATTGCGTTCAGCCAATCAGTGATGGTTGTTGGCTGCTAGCTACTAGTCAACTTGAAACAAAGATGATCCGAGGCTCCATCCAGTAGATAGTCCGTGTACGTTTCAGTTTGACATGTCAAATCAAGGATGATCCCTCGTTGATCTGTCGCGGAGCATTGTCTGTGATATTTTCTTGCACAAGAATTCACTCGGCAGGGTGCTCGGCAGCTCGCTCGATTCCCAGCATCGAAGCAACGAAATCGTCCCACGCTGCGAATTCTTGTTTCTCTATCTATATATATACAGAGCAGAGCACCCTCAGCGTAAAATCTCAAGAATCACACAGCTCGATTGATTCGATACTAATAAAAATGGAGCTCCCATGGCTTCTCCTCCTTGTGGCCATCCCTCTCTCTGTCCTCCTACTCTCCCGTAACAAGAAGAACAGAGGCAAGGCCAGCCGCCGCCTCCCGCCGGGGCCGGCCGTCGTGCCGGTGGTCGGCAACCTGCTGTGGTTGAGGTACAGGGGCATCGACATCCTGCGCGCGATCCGCCGCCTCCACGCGCGCCACGGCCCGCTGCTGGCGCTCCGCATGGGCACCTGCCTCGAGGTCACCGTCTCCGACCGCCGGCTGGCGCACGCCGCCCTGGTCGAGCGCGGCGCCGCGCTGGCTGACCGCCCGGCTTTCGCGTCCCGGGACTTCCTGGGCCTCGCCGCCGCCACGATCTCCACGTCCAGCTACGGCCCGCGCTGGCGGCTCCTCCGGCGCAACTTCGTGGCCGAGGTCGCGCACCCGGCGCGCCTCCGACTGTTCGCGCCGGCGCGGGCGGCGGCGGTCGCGGAGCTCACGGCGAAGCTGCGGGAAGGCGAAGGCGCCGTCGCGGAGGCGTTCCAGTACGCCGTGTTCCGGCTCCTGGTGGCCATGTGCTTCGGCGAGCAACTCGACGAGCGCGCCGTGCGCGACGTCGCCGCCGTGCAGCGGGACCTGCTGCTCTACTCGTCGACCAAGCTCCGGGTGTTCGCCTTTCTCCCGGCCGTCACCACGCGCCTCTTCCGCGGCCGCCTCCTGACCATGCTCGCCATGCGCCGCCGGCTCAAGGACATGTACACGCCCCTCATCGACGCGCGCAGGGAGCGCAAGAAGCGGCTGCAGCTCGGCGCCGCGGCTCCGGACGAGAGCGCGACGACGACGACGCTGCCGCACTCGTACGTCGACACGCTCCTGGACATCCGGCTCGACGAAGACGGTGGCGGCCGAGCGCTGACGGACGACGAGATGATCGCGATGTGCTCCGAGTTCCTCAACGGCGGCACGGACACGACGTCCACGGCGCTGCAGTGGATCATGGCCGAGCTCGTCAAGAACCCAGGCATCCAAGACAAGCTCCACGAGGAAATCAAGCACACTATGGCCGGCACCGGCTCCGTCGTCCAATATGTCTCCGAGGACGACGTGCAGAGGATGCCGTACCTGAAAGCGGTGGTGCTGGAGGGCCTCCGGCGCCACCCGCCGGCGCACATGGTGCTGCCGCACGCGCCGGCGGAGGACATGGAGCTGGGCGGATACACGATCCCCAAGGGCACCACGGTGAACTTCATGGTGGCAGACATGGGCATGGACGAGCAGGTTTGGGAGCGGCCCGCGGAGTTCGCGCCGGAGAGGTTCCTGCCGGGCGGCGACGGCGAGGGGACGGACATCACCGGCACAAGAGAGATCAGGATGATGCCGTTCGGGGCGGGCCGGAGGATCTGCCCGGGGCTCAACGTCGCCACGCTGCACCTCGAGTATTTCGTGGCCAATCTGGTGCGCGCGTACGAGTGGCGCGCCCCGGACGCGGAGGAGGTCGACGTCGCCAGCGAGAAGGCCGAGTTCACCGTCGTCATGGCGAACCCGCTCCGCGCGCGGCTGGTGCCCAGATCAGGGGCAGTCGCCTGAGTGGCCGAACGACGGCAGTGTTAATTATCTTCTTGATTAATTCTGCGGTGGCAATGCGCTCTCATAAACTCTATTTCATTTTACTTCTTATGGCTGAGTTATGGCACTGTGTACATTGATCGCAGATCCATACTTTCTTGTTCTTCAGTAAATGGTACTACCTCAGAACACCAGTAGGCAGCTTACTCATAAACTTAGTTGATGGTTAAATTACCTCAAAAGCTTCCAAAATTAACCACGATTTTTCTAGTGGAAGTTCAAACATGGAATAACCCATTTGAACAAGATGAACTCAAAACGGTTATGCAGAATTTGACCTAAGTTTTTCCATGTTTGCTAGCTTTCAAACAATTTTAAGGGCATATATTCTTCTTCCAAAAAATGTGCAAAAATTATTTAAATTCAAGTTAACCCGCATAGTTCTTATAGATTCTTTTTTTTTTTGGTACCAAGTCGTATATAACATTTTTAAGTTGCTTCACATTGCATGAATATAAATCAAAATTGAAATTCAAACTTGAATTTAAATGCAGGTGCTCATCCAATAAATACGTTCTGAGATGATGGATTGTCATTATTTGCATGCCATTAGTTACAAGATATGTAAAAAAATTTGGACAAAGCAGGTTGGAAAACGAAAAGTTTAGATATGACCCGTGAATGCGCAGTTCTACGCAATGAGGAAAGTTATTACTTTGATCAGCGCCATACACCTTGGTGCGGATCCTAGGCACCCAACCATAGTTGGTGACATTTTTCAATTCGTGTTTAGTGAACCTCTCTTAGCGCGGACATCGAGGATCAAAACTGAAAATATGTTTTTAAACTGTCCAGATTTGAAAAGTGATTTTTTTTTGAAAGGTTGAAAAATTGGGGGAAATAAAACAGGCGAACGCGGGTATCTGTTCCGCGTGGGTGGGCAGGTCCGCGGATGAAAGGATCAAGGGCACCGAGAGAAGGGAGGAAGGGGGGGGGGGGGGGGGGAGGAATCGGTGTCTAATTAGTTTCTCCCAAACGTATTTGAGGCGTGAAGCAAGCTAGACTATATATGGTGATGACAAGAAGCTAGCGAGGCGCGCACACAAACTAGTCTAGCAAAAAGCAACACCCTAGTAAATAATTCTATCAAGAAACAAAAAGACAACCTATCATGCAATTCTACTAGCACAAAAGTAAATGCGGAAGCGTAAACGCTAGTAAGTAAAGGAGATAGGGATAGGAATACACATGATGTTTTCCGGTGGTATCGGAAGGATGGCGCATTCCCCTACTCCACGTTGGGTCACTCCTGTCGGAGTCTCGACCCCGTCCCTCCGCTCGTGGCGATTCCTCCTATAGCACACTTCATCCTCCGAGTGAAGTCGCGGGCCTGTTCCGTCAGGCTCTCTTCCGGGTACTCCTCCTGAGGTAAGGCTCCGCACTTGATGCGTGCCAAAGGGCGCTCCACTAGCGATGTTTCTTTAGCACGGAAAGCTCCAAGACTGTGTACAAACTTGTGCCGGCTTCAACAATCTTCTTGGACAGCTCAACGCCGATGCCTAACCGGTCTATGCCTTGCCATAGACCAAGAGTAACAAACCTAAGTGACTCTCTCAAGCTCACACTAGCCTAGAGATCAAATGGATGCAATTGCTACTCTCTCAAGCACTAGGATCACTCTAAATCCTTCACAAGTGCTTCCTTCCTTGCTCTTGGCTTCCTCTGAGTTTCCTGCACTCCAACAATGGCCAAGAGAGCCCTCAAGGGCCGAGCAACTAACTATTTATAGGCTACCAACCTAAAACTAGTCGTTGCTCAAAAGTGACCAGAAAATATAAGGACCGGACCATTGACCGTACCGTCTGGTCTCCATCGGATCGTACTGTCCGGTCTCTATTTCTAGAGCGTCCTCCATTTTCTTCTTCTCTGTTTGAACTCCTCCAATGAGGACCGGACCATCCGGTCTCTAGGACAGTAACATCCGGTCTCTACTCGATCTTCTCCAACAGAAACTTCTTCTTTCTGTTGCTTATCTTTGTGATGACCGTACCGTCCAGTCACATAACCGTATGGTCCGGTCAATAGTCGGTCTTCATTTCCTCAGCGTCCCGAGACTTCACCTCTCTGTCTGGATCTTCAATGAAGACCGTACCGTCTGGTCCCTAGGACCGGACCATCCGGTCTCTACTGCATAAGCTGAAAACTTGATCCACTCTTGATCCTTACTTCTGTTGGTCGTTTGTACGCACCTACTTATATACCGCAAGTGGACGGTGTACAGTTGTAGCACTTTTCCCTTAGAGTATTCCAAGGTTTAATATCGAACCACAGAGAACAAGCGGGACTTAAACTATTATTTAAACTACTAAATTAATATAGCAAAAGTGTGTGTGAAAAGGATGATTAACAACTGGAGATGAAAGAGCCTGCGGTTGTAACAAGGTTATGAAAAGGGTTCTCTCCTATGGTTTGGGGTACTGGCATGCAACTCTAATTAATGTTCGATTGATAGGTTTAGTATTCTACAAGACATGGTGGTTTCGTTCTCCTCTCGCCCTGTCACGACAAGGGTTAATAGATCCCCACTGGTTTCTTGCACTATGTGATTATCACGTATTGATCAGATACGAAATAAACGCATCACATAGATTGAACACATCAAAAGAGTATTGTAAGTGTGAGAGTTACATAACCAGATTTCCCTCGCCACGGAGAGAATATGAGATCTACTCACGCATCATACTGCAACACATGAACATGGCTGCAATAGGACGCGGGATTTTGGCGTGGGCCCACAGGTGCCGATCGGCACGGCAGTGTGCCGGTCGGCACGGTCTTCCTTTTCGGTGGTGATGATCGGTGATCGCCGTCTTCGCCGCCACAACCTTCAACCTAGGTCAAAACTTCTATCTCCCTGTCGTCTCCCCTGTTTCGCGACCAAGATCTCATCTTTATAGTTCCTTTCGATTGTGGGCTGGATTCCACCGACTCCGACTTTGATATTTCCTTTGGGCTTCATATTCTCCGAGTGGGCTTCATGTTTGGGCTCGACCCCGATGGTGCCGGTCGGCACGTGGGCTGTGCCGACCGGCACGGCCTCAAATTTCTTCGTTCTTCGGGCCTCCGGCAGCTCTTTATCCGTAGTCTCTTAATTTTCACCTGTTTCCTGCAAATACTTCCAAATACACAGAAACTACGCATATATATAATAATGGGGTTAATTGTTAGCAATAATGACATAATAAGGTATTAAAAACACCATATTTGTCATATAAAATGAATACCTAGAAAGCACCAACAGCTCCCCCACACTCCAATCATTGCTAGTCCTCGAGCAATACAAATCAAGAAAATCATCACCGTGCTTTCGTCATGCTAAGAAGCAAAAACTCTCACAAGTCTTCAACTTAGCTATCGTCAATCATCTCGTCGAATTAGTATCCCTCCACAAGACTTTCTCACTAGCTTGTTCTTCACGACATGCTTGAGTTGACCCATACTAATGTGAGCTAGCCTTCGATGCCATAGCCAACCTAGAGCGGATTTAGTGAAGAGACAAGTGCTAGGGGCAACAATGTTAGTCTCAAAATCAACAACATATAGATTATTATGACGAAAGCCCTTGATAGTGAGACCCATAGCATCATTGCGAAGAACAACCCCATTAGCATCAAAGTTACAAGAAAAGCCAAGATCACATATTTGAGCAACGGATAGAAGATTGAAGTTTAGGGACTCAACAAGAAGCACGTTAGAAATTGAGAGGTCATTTGAGATGGCCACCTTACCAAGGCCTCTTACTCTATGCTTCGAGTTGTCTCCAAATGTGACCTTGTCATGATCTTCATCTTCCTCCAAGGTGGTGAATATGGATGAAGTCCCGGTCATGTGTTGAGTGCACCCACTATCCAACACCCAATGTTTGCCACCAATCTTGTAGTTCACCTTGGAAGTAGCCATCAAGCAAAGAGGAGGGTTAGTATCAAAAGAATCAATTGACATGTTATCTACCTCTTGCTTGCTCTTGATGTAGGCCATAGGAACTCCATTGAGAAAGTCCAAGTCCAATGCATCCAAGGCGTCAATCATTGCCTTGGTGACTCCATTGTGTCTCCACTCACTCTGATCATATCCCAAGTGAAGGACATGGTTCCCAAGAGGGTAGGCGTGAAATCTTCCCACTTCATCACTTGCGTTGAAGTACTCAAGAATATTGTACATTTGATGCTCATAGGATAAGGCAATCAAGATAGCCTCCTTGAGAGGCATCCGATCAATATCATCACCAATATCATTTAGGACATAGATCTTCCGATGATAGGGGAGGAGCGACACCATCATCCTTATTGCATGCTCATCACTAACCTTATCCTTCCCTTCAAAAGAATTGACTCTTGCAAACAATATGAGAAGCCTCTTCCAACACTCAAGCCAAGTTTCTTCACTCTTCTTGTAGAACTCATCATACATGTCAAGAAGGAGATAGTGAGCACCACCGGCAAGACCCGGTTCATACATGTTGTAGTAGTCTTCATAGAAAGGAGGTAAGAGATCTCCATCCGGAGGATATTCCTTGATAGGCTTCGGCTCATCATCACTATCACTTGAATAGTCATCATCACAATAGAAGACGGGAACTCTATCATCTTCTTCTTCTTCTTCCTCATCATCACTTGGGGTCTTGAATGTGTTGGAGAGCAATGAGCGAGCTCTTCTTCTTGTAATGATCTCAATGACTTGCTCAATTGAATATGACTCAAGCTCAAAGCTCTCAAACTCAATGTGATCACCATACTTGTCCTTCGGGAGAGCATCAAGAAACCTTCTAAGACCTTGACCCTTGGTGACTATCCAAAGCTTGTTCTCATTTATCCTTTTGATGAGAGAATCCATCCGAAGAGCAAACTCAACAAGATCTTCAGTTGGCTTCATAGAGATGTGATCCAACTCATTACATAGCTTGATATATCCATCCTCTTGATCCCTAGAAGAAGAACCTTCATCAACACGAGATGATGATTGAACTTGAGGTAGATGTTGAGCTTCAATGTGTTGATCTTCACTTGCATGAGAGATATTCTTGCCCTTCTTGATATCCTCCTCAAGAGAGGAGAGAATAGCAACTACCTCATCATAGGGTATGTTCACAAACTCATCCACTCGAGCAAAAGCAAGAATACCAAACCGTGAGAGTGGTAGAGATCGGATAAGCTTCTTCACAACATGCTTGTGCATAAGAGATGGATAGCCTCTTGTCATGAGTTTCCTAGCAAGAACATACAAGCGAGAAGCAAAGTTAGTGATATCCTCATTATCATTCAAAACAAGCTCATCATACTCATCACGCACTTCATAGTAGGAAACGCCATTAAGCACACAATCATAAGGCTCAATCAAGGTAGAGGCGATGGAAGTGTCGGAAACTTCATCATGAGTGGACTCTATTTTCCCACACGCAATCCCGGTCACGACTCAAGGCGGTAAAGCCCTAATAAAGAGCACTTGGCTCTGATACCACTTGTAAGGATCGTGTGACCGAGAGGGGGGTGAATCGGTGCACTCTAGAATCTATTTCCAAACACTTACACCCAAGCAACTCCTAGTGAGTAGTTCTAGTATCAAGGTAAAGCACACTAAGGAGTATCCTTAACCTATATAGCTAGTGAGTATAGATAACACAAGCACACCACACTAGCAACCTAGCACATCATATATATAGCGGAAGACTTAAGCTAGGCAAGGCAAGGTAACAAGATAACTAGAGACAAGGCAACCAAGATACTAGGCACACTAAGTAGAGTCCTTAGAGCTACTAGATAGGCTAGAACAAGTAAGCACACGAGCAAGGCAAACAAACAAACCTAGTGAAGCTAGTAGGTACCAAGGTAAACACACAAGCAAGATAAGAGCACAACTCAAGTACTACAAGCAATCATATAGTGCGATAAGTAAATGCGAGTAGTAAAGGAGAAGGGATAGAGAATGCTCATGATGTTTTCCCGTGGTCTCGGAAGGATGGCGTCTTCCCCTACTCCACGTTGGGTCACTCCCGCCGAAGTCTTGACCCCGTCCCTCCGCTCGATGGCGATCCCTCCTAGAGCACACTTCACCCTCCGAGTGAAGTCGCGGGCACGTCCCGCCGGGCTCGATCCCGGGTACTCTTCCGGAGGTAAGGCTCCGCACTTGATGCGTGCCAAAGGGCGCTCCACTAGTGATGCTTCTTTCGCACGGGAAGCTCCAAGACCGTGTACAAACTTGTGTTGGCTTCCACATCTCCTTGGACAGCTCAACACCAACGCCTAACCGGTCTAGGCCTTGCCATAGACCAAGAGTAACAGCCCTAGATGACTCTCTCAAGCCCACACTAGCCTAGAGATCAAAGGATGTAACTTGTTACTCTCTCAAGCACTAGGATCACTCCAAATCCTTCTCAAGTGCTTCACACTTCTTCCTCTTGGCTTCTTGGCAGCACCTCCCCTCTTTCCTGGGTCCGAGAGCACCTCAAAGAGGTAACAACCGACTATATATAGGCCACCAACCTCAAACTAGCCGTTGTCCAAAAGTGCCCAGTCTGCGTGATGACCGTACAATAGGACCGTACTGTCCGGTCTCCATTAGACCGTATTGTCCGGTCTTCACCAGACCGGCATCCAGGGAGTGCTGATCTTCATCTCAAAGCAGACCGTATTGTACGGTCTCTAGGACCGTACTGTCCGGTCTCCACATCTTCTTCAGCCAACAGAAACTTCTCCTTCTCTGCTGCTCTTCTCCTGTAAGACCGTATTGTACGGTCTCATGACCGTATTGTCCGGTCAACTATCCGGTCTCTATTCTTCAAGTTCCAGAAACTTCAGCTTCTCTGTCTGGAACACTCAATAGAGACCGTACTGTCCGGTCCCTGTGACCGTACTGTCCGGTCAACTGTCCGGTCTCCATTTCTCCACTTCCAGAAACTTCAGCCTTTCTGTCTGGATTTCCTCTGTAGACCGTATTGTACGGTCTCCATGACCGTATTGTCCGGTCTCTTCTGCCTTCGCAGCTTCGGTCTTCTTCTTGATCTTCTTCTTCCGAACTTGATCTTCTTGGTTCCTTCAACTCTCTTCTGCCACCCCAGCCCCTGAGAGACTCACCATGTATCCAATGATCTCTATAACTAGTGTGCACTAAGAGAACCACCTCGAACCCTCTTGATAGTCCGGTTTTTCCTATGGACTCAAGCTAACATCTAACCAAGCAACACTCGCTTGGATCTAGCATGTCCTTAGCCTTGATCCATATCTTCTCCGCGACTCCATCAAGTCCGTTCATGTGTCGATGAAGGCAACCAATCATCCTTTTCATTAAGTTCATGGTGTGTTGGCGTTCACCACCAACGAAAGGAGCTTTCTTTATATGTGACCTATAAGATCTCACAAAGAGTGTTAGTCACATTCATGGTTCTCATCCAATCACCAAAACATTCATACCCGGTTTCCCTAGCTCCAATGGTCATGAAGCTTACAATCTCCCCCTTTTTGGTGATGGATGACAACCATGATAAAAATGATCGAGAAGATAAAAGATGTAATGACAAAAGCCAAGATAAAAACACAACTCGATCAAGACACTAAACAACAAGTATATGATAGAGAGATAGTTACCTTGTTGATTAGGTCGAGGCAAGTCATAGCTCAAAAGAGGTCACAAGTTAGAGCAAAAACTCATATCACAAGTGAAAGAAAGCACATGGAGCTATGACAAGCAAAAGTTGCAAGGGGTTTACCTTCATACTTACTTTGTAGAATTCCGCTCCCCCTTGACAAGTGCGCCAATCTCAAGATTGTGTGAAGATCGATCATCTTGATCACTTGATCTTCACTCGCGCAAACTCCCCCTTGAGACGGCATTTCTTCTTCTTCTTCATCACCTCAAGATTGTGTGAAGATCGATCGTCTTGATCACTTGATCTTCATTTGTGCAAACTCCCCCTTGAGGTGACATCTTCCAACTCATCATAGGCCCGAACTCTTCTCATCTTCGAACTCTTCCTTCTCATAGCCCGAACTCTTCTCCCCCCGTGATCTTCTCCATCAAAACATTCTCCCCCATATTCTTGCTCGATCATTAAGCCCGAACTCTTCTCCCCCTTTGGCATCTATCACACAAAAAGAAACTACCAAGGAAGAAAAGTTATTGTAAATGTATGAGACAGGTGGGAAAATGAGTTACTTGATTTGGCGTGAAGCTCCCCCTTGATCCGTGATTCTCCATCTCCCAACAATTGTCCCTACACACATTCTCAAAAGAATATTATCTTGAAGTACATAGGGGTTAGTTGATGATGATGGAAATGTATGAACCCTTAGACTTTGAGCCGCGCAAGTGGATTTAACCTTGGAGCTCAAAAATCTTGGTTCAATAGGCATGAAGCTCATATAGCATTGCTATATATTCATCATAGGAGGTCATATACTCATATTATGAATAAGCAACTCCCCCTAGATGGGTGCTCGGCACCGAGACACTTATGCAAGATGCATGATGCTAATGCAAAAACATGTTAAGTGTACAATGCATGATGTTATAAGGGTAAAACAAGAGAAAGCTAAGAGCCAAGTTACCAACAACAAGTTTGAACCCTCCATGAGCTTGATCACAACGAGCTATTCTTCAAAGCCTCGGGAGCCAAGAGCCACCAATCCCAAGCTTCACCCATGCTCATTGCTATCTCGTGAAGGTTTGTCGTCGGTCCTACAAAACAAGAAGAACACAAAACAACAACACAAACAAGAAAACAAGACAAGCAAGGTATATACATATATACAATGTAAGCTCAAAGGATACTCAAGTGAAGTCGGAGAGGTCGAGAACGTTAAGTTCTCCCCGAAGCTTACAAAAGGTCTTCTTGTCAAGTGGCTTGGTGAAGATGTCCGCCAATTGTTCATGAGTCCGGACACCAATCAATTCAATATCCTTCTTAGCCACATGATCTCGGATGAAGTGATGCTTGACTTCAATGTGCTTTGCATGGCCGTGATCACCCTTGTTGAGAGCCATATTGATAGCACTTTCGCTATCACAATAGAGAGGTACTTGCCCATAAGATAATCTGTAGTCCAATAGGGTTTGCTTCATGTATAAGAGTTGAGCACAACAAGCACCGGCCGCCAAATATTCCGCCTCCGCCGTAGAGATAGCCACACAATTTTGTTTCTTGGAACTCATGAGATGAGTGATTGTCCAAGAAATTGGCATCCACCGGAGGTACTCTTTCTACTCACTTTGCAACCGGCGAAGTCCGAGTCCGCATAGCCAACAAGTCCAAAGTCCGAGCCTTTTGGATACCAAAGGCCCATTGTAGGAGTGTTCTTGATGTACCTAAGAATTCTTTTCACGGCACTCATATGGGACTCCTTGGGGTTAGCTTGATATCGAGCACAAAGACACACGCTATACATGATATCCGGTCTAGATGCGGTAAGGTAAAGAAGTGAACCAATCATAGAACGATAGAGTTTAGGGGTCCACCGGTATACTTTTCACATCCACATCAAGAGGAACACTTGTAGCCATAGGTGTGTCATAAGGCTTGGAGTCTTCCATACCGAACCTCTTAAGAAGATCCCGAGTGTACTTCTCTTGATAGATGAACGTGCCCTCCTTCATTTGCTTTACTTGAAAACCGAGGAACATGTAGTTCACCTATCATTGACATCTCAAACTCTTTCTTCATAAGAGCACGGAACTCATCATTATAGATATCGTTAGTAGAGCCATAGATGATCGGGGTGTTCGGTTGGAGGATGCAGTTGCAGTTGCAGTTTGAATAGTGAGAGAGAACACTGTAGCGGAGGAAATGGACACTGTAGCAATGTGCATACTGTAGCAGCAGCATCAGCAGCAGCCGGAGGCTTTTCCGGCTGCCGAACGCGCCCGATATCATCAACATAGATTTGACAAACAAAGAGGTCATCACCAATATGCTTAGTAAAGAGAGTGTTGTCGATACTACCGATCTTGTAGCCCTTGGTGATGAGATGATCTCGTAGTCGTTCATACCATGCTCTTGGTGCTTGTTTGAGTCCGTAGAGAGCCTTCTTGAGCTTGAACACATGATCTGGATGCTCGGGGTCCTCGAAGCCGGGAGGTTGCTCTACATAAACTTCTTTATTGATTAGTCCATTGAGAAATGCACTTTTCACATCCATTTGGTGAAGTTTAAAATCAAAATGAGAAGCATAAGCAAGAAGGGTTCTTATAGCCTCAAGACGAGCGACGGGGGCGAAAGTCTTGTCAAAATCGACGCCTTCAACTTGAGAGTAGCCCTTCGCCACTAGCCTTGCCTTGTTCCTCACTATTGCTCCCTTCTCATCTTGCTTGTTCTTGAAGACCCATTTAGCACCAATGACATTGGATCGCTTGGGCCGCTTCACCAACTTCCAAACATCATTTCTCTTGAAGTTGTTGAGCTCCTCTTGCATGGATAGCACCCACTTGTGATCTTTCAAGGCTTCCTCGATCGTCTTCGGCTCTAGGGTAGAGACAAAAGAGAAGTTCTCAACAATGTTAGCTTCATCAACATAATTTGGCTTATATTGACTTCTCCTAGTCTTTATCCCTTGAGAAGGACTCCCAATGATGAGATCACGTGAATGATCCCTAGCAATGGGTTTGTGCTTCCTTGAAGGTTCTTGTCGAGGAGGAGGAGGAGCCGGCGATGTATCTTGTGCGTCTCTTGCGGCTTGCTCCTTGGAGATGTGAGTGTCTTGTTGTCGAAGAGGTGAACCCGAGTCATCATCTTGAGTTGAAGTAGATTGTGCTTGTTCTTGATTGCTCGGTGAAGCTTGGCTCGTAGATGCATGAGGTAGATCACTTGATGGCGCTTGTTGCGGTTCGCTTGATGTAGCTTGACTCGATGCATGTTGCGGTTCGCTTGATGGAGCTTGATGTTGTTCACTTGAGGGAGAGCTTGGGTTCTCTTGAGATGTACTCGTAGAAGGTCCGCTTGATGAAGCTGTTGGAGGAGGTGTATCTTCTCGAGGGATAACTTCACCAATGGGCATGTTCTCCAAGGCTTCCTCCACGGGTTCATCACCTACAATATGAGAAGATGGAGGGTCTTCTTGAGACCCGTGAGACTCATCAAATTGCACATCATAAGTTTCTTCAACAAAGCCGGTAGAGGTGTTGTAAACCCGATAAGCCTTGGCCGAGCCCGAGTAGCCGACAAGAATGCCCACGTCGGTCCTCTTCTCGAACTTGCCAAGTCTTTCCCTCTTCTTGTAGATGTAGCACTTGCAACCAAACACCCGAAAGTATGCAACATTCGGTCTTCTCCCAACAATCACTTCATATGGAGTCTTGTTTAGCAACTTGTGAGGATAGATCCGGTTGGAGGTGTAGCATGCGGTGTTGATGGCCTCCGCCCAAAACTTCTCCGGAGTGTTGTACTCATCAAGCATAGCACGAGCAAGAGTGATAAGAGTCTTGTTCTTCCTCTCAACAACACCATTTTGTTGAGGAGTGTATGTAGCCGAGAACTCATGCTTTATCCCAATCTCATCATAATAGTACTCAATGCTAGAGTTCTTAAACTCCGTCCCATTATCACTCCGAATCTTCTTGATGTGATGCCCATACTCATTTTGCACTCTTCTAGCAAACTTCTTGAATATCCAATTGCTTGTGCCTTGTTTCTCAAGAAAGAATACCCAAGTGTATCTTGAGTAATCGTCCACTACCACCAAGCAACAGAGATTCCCACCAATGCTCACATAAGTTGTAGACCCGAAGAGATCAATGTGTAAGAGCTCGAGAGGTCTTGAGGTTGACAAGAAATTCTTGGACGGGTGAGGTGAAGCCACTTGCTTTCCGGCTTGGCATGCACTACATAGCTTGTCCTTCTCAAAGGTGACATCCTTGACTCCTCTCACTAGCTTGTTCTTCATGATATGCTTGAGTTGACCCATACCAATGTGAGCTAGCCTTCGATGCCATAGCCACCTAGAGCGGATTTAGTGAAGAGACAAGTGCTAGAGGCAACAATGTTAGTCTCAAAATCAACAACATATAGATTATTATGACGAAAGCCCTTGATAGTGAGACCCATAGCATCATTGCGAAAACAACCCCATTAGCATCAAAATTACAAAAAAAAGCCAAGATCACATATTTGAGCAACGGATAGAAGATTGAAGTTTAGGGACTCAACAAGAAGCACGTTAGAAATTGAGAGGTCATTTGAGATGGCCACCTGTTGGCGTTTCTTACGCACAGAGATAAATATCAACTCCGCAAGCGCACGGAACACCGTTGTAGCATTTCACCCAGGAGTATTCCAGGGTATCGTATTTATATTTTCCTCAGGGAAGCAGGGCTAAGAATATCATGAATTAACAAGGAAACATCTATTATTTATAACTTGCAAACTAGACCAGAGCAGGGATACATATATGATGGGTGGCAACTAAACACACACAAGAATTCCATATGAAGATAAAGAGATAGAACTTGTCAACTGGGAGGACAACGAGAAGAAGGGTATCAGCCTAGGGGTTAGCATTTAGTATTTCCTGATAGTCTACAATTACTTGCTTAAGCTTTCATTACAGATACGTTCCTGCATATTGGGGCACACGCATGCCAAGGCAGCAACCTGAGAATTAGGTTCAACTACCTTGGGGAACTACGTGCTATTGACCTCCCTACTAAAACCATCACCCGGACGTGGTGGATTACAGAGACCGGTACGCCTGTCACACGTACTCGCGGCTACCATCCTCCGTGGGTGTAGAGCAAACTCACGTCTAGAATAGTTCCTTGAGCCATACAAGCAAATATCCTAGATAACTTACTCTTCGCGTAAGAGCAAGCTAACCATGCATAACAAATCTATGTGGATTGTGTAAGCATTTGCGGTGCAAACAACCCATGCAGATAGACCTACCATACACAGACGTGGAACCAACACAAGAATTTCTCTATAATTATTACTTAAATAAATAAATGTAAATAAAAGGAAAACTAAAATAAATAAATAAGAAAATAAATAAGAAAATAATTATATTAAAGAAAGTATAAAAGAAAAGATACACGAGAACTTTACCCAAACTCCGAAGAGAACTCTGGAGCTCCGAGCGAAGCTCTCACTTCTACTCTAACTCCCATGACCAACTAGCCTACTCTAAACTACACAAGTGGAATTATCTTCCATGAGCTGAGCGTGACCCTACATTGGGTCTTCTCTCTCATGTGTGATGGTTGTGGTGCGAGTTGAAATGGTGCCGGCCACCTCTATTTATAGCTTCTCCATGGCGGTGGAAGATATATGGCCGAAGCTGGAGAGCCGGGCCCGCCAAGGTAGGCCGGCCGGCCAAGTAGGGGGGCCGGCCGGCCGCCCATTGTGGCGGTTCGCCACCGCCTCGATCCTGGACGCTCCAGATTTGCTCCTGATGACGGTTGTCCAGTCGGTGGCTTCGTGGGGGCGGCAGAAGAGGAGTGAGGGCCAAGTTGAGGCCCAAACAGCCCACCTTCTAGAACGTCGGTGGAATTCTTCTGAACGGGCTCTTGATTCTACATTGTAGATTAGTTTCCAGCCCACTGGAGGAAGCCCGGGCCTGCGGCCACCAGGTGGGGTCGGCCGGCCTATGGTGGGGGCGGCCGGCCAGGGAAATTCCCTGGCTAGGCCCACTTTTCTCATTATTCACTCCTGCATCCAAATACTCACCAAAACTTGTGGAGTAGCATTATTCCTATCTACTATGCACAAAATCTTGGTGTTATGCATTTATTTACCGGTAGGGTGGCGGTCAAATCATGGTTTAACGACCGCCAACAACCTCCCCAAGCTTAAACTTTGCTCGTCCCGAGCAAACTCAACTCAGGGTACCGGCGGATCAGGAGTTACAAAGAAGCGCCCCATGGGTAATAAAGATGCAACAACATACTCCCTAAACAGTGGTAAGTTTACGAGAGCACAAAATATTCATGAGTCTTGCAAAAATCGTGGGGCTTATAAGTTACACCTTGTCATGCAGCATTGAAGATTAGAACGACACTTTTGGACAAGTGAACAATTCTAGCAGGTATGCATCCAGAGTTTTTATGTGCTGCAAGGTAAGGTGCAAAAATTCTCCTTCGTTTTGGATGGCACTTCTCTTACAACCCTGATGTGAGTCTTATTCCTACAAACTTCACTCATCCTAATCTACCTTCTACCAAATGAGGCTTTGTATGTGGAGCTTGGTATGGAACGCACAAGTGCCATGCATATATTGTAAAGCTAAAGAATGAGTCTCAATCAACATAGCAACTCCATTTATTTTGGTCATAAGAGATGATGTGATGGAGGGGGAGAAAATGGACTCACACTTGTGGAAGGGGTTTTTGAAAAATTGGTCCTTTATTTTGCTCAAGATGTTTATGATAAGAACCATATAACCATTGACTTTTGTCATGCAACCATGGAGTTTTTTTTTTTGACTACTCCATGGTGCAAAGGGCCATAATTTTTGCATGGTTCAAAGGAAACATTTTGAAATATTCTTGAGCTTTTTGGATGGACCAAAAGTTTTGCAAACTCTGAAAAATGTTTGGTTAATTTATCCAAACATTCCCCTTTTTATTTAGTGGAAAGAAATTTTCGAAAACACACGCGAAGGAATTATGACCAAATTAGGAGTGCTTAGTTTCAAGAGTACATCAAACCTTAACAAAACTCAATACATAAGCAAATGGCTATGGGTGGGGCTGTTTCGAATATTATGATATGACTCTGGTAGGTAGATAAATCCTCACACTAAGAGAAGTGTGCCAAAACAGAAGGGTTTTAGGTACTTGCAGCAATTCAAGAAAAACATCTCTGGATGAAACCATACTAAGAGATTGCCACAAGTCCTCATCATGTCATATCACAATCCACAATGCTCAGACTTGGTGTGACAAATGCAACCCACGGAAATAAGCAATACTCATGATGTGATCATGCTCAAATAAAAATAACACATATGTCAGGAGTAGAAGTTGCATCTATGCGACACATGGGAAGCTAATTAGTAACTCGATCATCATTTCCTTAAGCGTAGCATAACACCAAGATTCTAGCATTTATTCGAAACAGGGAGTTTATTTATTTATTAAGAAGGTTAGAAATACTTACCTGGGGTCCTCCCCAAGCTTGAGTCTTTGCAAGACTCGAGCTAGCGTTGAACTCCTTCTTACATGGGGGCCCTCTCCAAGCTTGAGTCTTTGCAAGACTAAACTTGATTAGGCCGCTTCCTCCATTCTTCTTGTGTCTGCAAAAAGAATGAGGGTGATACAGGTGGCTAGCCCATTGGGCTTTGCCGAGAACCTAATTTTTTGTTGTTATTATTATTATTATTATTATTATTATTATTATTATTATTATTATTATTATTATTATTATTATTATTATTATTTTATTTATTATATTTTTTTTATTATTTTTTTAGGAAAGGGCATAATTCAAGAAGAGTATAATATCGTATACGAAGTACTCACCTGGCAGTCCCTCCCCAAGCTTAGCTCTTGCAACTGTGTGCAAAGCTAAGCGATTAAATCTTTCATATGGTAGCACTGGGTCCGCCTGGTTGGTTTCTCCTTCTTGAATTATGTGCCTTCCGTGTTGCCTGATGTACTTGGTTTGCTCTCAAAAGGATCCCTGCAATGGTTAGTACGAATCCATTCGTCTACAATCGACACATCTCTATAGGTCCATTGATCAATCTAGACACCATGTCTAATTCGATCAATCGTGTAAGAAGAGCAGAGCCTCGGCATACTCTCCTTCTGTCAAGAAGCATCATAGAGACGTGTATTTTTCGGTTGGTTGAACGGCCACCGGGCATAATCTCAATGGAGAACAGAGGCACAGAAGTGATCTTCACCCAACCAACAGAAAGAGACGCAGGCGATTGATTTATGACTAACAATTTAAACCACAGCCCACATCATCAAAAAGAAATTCGACAGCACAGTATGGTCAAAAAGATGTAGCATATTTTCGTCAGAGAGCAACTAAAAGAATCTTAGCATTCATAAAGCATTGAACGTTTCAGGCAGCATTTTTTATTATTTTTTTTATTTTTTTATTTATTTCGAAAGGAGAGGGTATATGACAAAGAAACAGAGAATAATTGCGCGTGCGTACCTGGCGGTTCCTCCCCAAGCTTAGTCTTTGCACTAAAAGGCAAGACTAAGCCCTTAGATCTCTTCATTGAACGTCTTGGTTCCGCCACGTATGTTTCCTTCTTCCTGTCATAAAAATCCAACCTTCTCTATTTTTTTTATTTTTATTTATTTATTTTTTTGAAACAAATTCCGGGCCTATGATTGGGCACTCGGAATTTTTTTTTAAAAAAAATCCCCACGCCTATGATTGGGCGCTCGGTTCTTTTTTTTTTAAGTTTTTTTTTGAAGCCCGAGGCCTATGATTGGGCACTCGGTTTTTTTTTTTAAAAAAATGCAGCGGGGTGGGATGGCGGGGAATTAAATATGCAGATGGATTGAACAATGCAAATGTGATGGTGATATGCTCAAACAAAATGCAGGTGGACGCTTAGGCTAGCAGCAAATTAACATAACAGATAGTCGATGTCAATCAAAGATATCTTAAACCATTGCTTCCCCGGCAACGGCGCCAGAAATGCTTGTTGGCGTTTCTTACGCACAGAGATAAATATCAACTCCGCAAGCGCACGGAACACCGTTGTAGCATTTCACCCAGGAGTATTCCAAGAGTATCGTATTTATATTTTCCTCAGGGAAGCAGGGCTAAGAATATCATGAATTAACAAGGAAACATCTATTATTTATAACTTGCAAACTAGACCAGAGCAGGGATACATATATGATGGGTGGCAACCAAACACACGCAAGAATTCCATATGAAGATAAGAGAGAACTAGTCAACTGGGAGGACAACGAGAAGAAGGGTATCAGCCTAGGGGTTAGCATTTAGTATTTCCTGATAGTCTACAATTACTTGCTTAAGCTTTCATTACAGATACGTTCCTGCATATCGGGGCACACGCATGCCAAGGCAGCAACCTGAGAATTAGGTTCAACTACCTTGGGGAACTACGTGCTATTGACCTCCCTACTAAACCATCACCCGGACGTGGTGGATTACAGAGACCGGTACGCCTGTCACACGTACTCGCGGCTACCATCCTCCGTGGGGTATAGAGCAAACTCACGTCTAGAATAGTTCCTCGAGCCATACAAGCAAATATCCTAGATAACTTACTCTTCGCGTAAGAGCAAGCCAACCATGCATAACAAATCTATGTGGATTGTTGTAAGCATTTGCGGTGCAAACAACCTATGCAGATAGACCTACCATACACAGACGTGGAACCAACATAAGAATTTCTATAATTATTACTTAAATAAATAAATATAAACTAAAAGGAAAACTAAAATAAATAAATAAGAAAATAAATAAGAAATAATTATATTAAAGAAAGTAATAAAGAAAAGATACACGAGAACTTTACCCAAACTCCGAAGAGAACTCCGGAGCTCCGAGCGAAGCTCTCACTTCTACTCTAACTCCCATGACCAACTAGCCTACTCTAAACTACACAAGTGGAATGATCTTCCATGAGCTGAGTGTTGACCCTACATTGGGTCTTCTCTTCTCATGTGTGATGGTGCTGGTGCGAGTTGAAATAGAGCCGGCCACCTCTATTTATAGCTTCTCCATGGCGGTGGAAGATATATGGCCGAAGCTGGAGAGCCGGGCCCGCCAAGGTAGGCCGGCCGGCCAAGTAGGGGGACCGGCCGGCCACCCATTGTGGCGGTTCGCCACCGCCTCGATCCTGGACGCTCCAGATTTGCTCCTGATGACGGTTGTCCAGTCGTGGCTTCGTGGGGGCGGCAGAAGAGGAGTGAGGGCCAAGTTGAGGCCCAAACAGCCCACCTTCTAGAACGTCGGTGGAATTCTTCTGAACGGGCTCTTGATTCTACATTGTGGATTAGTTTCCAGCCCACTGGAGGAAGCCCGGGGCCTGCGGCCACCAGGTGGGGTCGGCCGGCCTATGGTGGGGCCGGCCGGCCAGGGAAATTCCCTGGCTAGGCCCACTTTTCTCCATTATTCACTCCTGCATCCAAATACTCACTCAAAACTTGTGGAGTAGCATTATTCCTATCTACTATGCATAAAATCTTGGTGTTATGCATTTATTTACCGGTAGGGTGGCGGTCAAATCATGGTTTAACGACCGCCAACACCACCTTACCAAGGCCTCTTACTCTATGCTTCGAGTTGTCTCCAAATGTGACCTTGTCATGATCTTCATCTTCCTCCAAGGTGGTGAATATGGATGAAGTACCGGTCATGTGTTGAGTGCACCCACTATCCAACACCCAATGTTTGCCACCAATCTTGTAGTTCACCTTGGAAGTAGCCATCAAGCAAAGAGGAGGGTTAGCATCAAAAATCAATTGACATGTTATCTACCTCTTGCTTGCTCTTGATGTAGGCCATAGGAACTCCATTGAGAAAGTCCAAGTCCAATGCATCCAAGGCGTCAATCATTTGGTGACTCCATTGTGCCTCCACTCACTCCGATCATATCCCAAGTGAAGGACATGGTTCCCAAGAGGATAGGCTTGAAATCTTCCCACTTCATCACTTGCATTGAAGTACTCAAGAATATTGTACATTTGATGCTCATAGGATAAGGCAATCAAGATAGCCTCCTTGAGAGGCATCCGATCAATATCATCACCAATATCATTTAGGACATAGATCTTCCGATGATAGGGGAGGAGCGACACCATCATCCTTATTGCATGCTCATCACTAACCTTATCCTTCCCTTCAAAAGAATTGACTCTTGCAAACAATATGAGAAGCCTCTTCCAACACTCAAGCCAAGTTTCTTCACTCTTCTTGTAGAACTCATCATACATGTCAAGAAGGAGATAGTGAGCTCCACCGGCAAGACCCGGTTCATACATGTTGTAGTAGTCTTCATAGAAAGGAGGTAAGAGATCTCCATCCGGGGGATATTCCTTGATAGGCTTCGGCTCATCATCACTATCACTTGAATAGTCATCATCACAATAGAAGACGGGAACTCTATCATCTTCTTCTTCTTCCTCATCATCACTTGGGGTCTTGAATGTGTTGGAGAGCATGAGCGAGCTCTTCTTCTTGTAATGATCTCAACGACTTGCTCAATTGAATATGACTCAAGCTCAAAGCTCTCAAACTCAATGTGATCACCATACTTGTCCTTCGGGAGAGCATCAAGAAACCTTCTAAGACCTTGACCCTTGGTGACAATCCAAATCTTGTTCTCATTTATCCTTTTGATGAGAGAATCCATCCGAAGAGCAAACTCAACAAGATCTTCATTGGCTTCATAGAGATGTGATCCAACTCATCACATAGCTTGATATATCCATCCTCTTGATCCCGAGAAGAAGAACCTTCACCAACACGAGATGATGATTGAGCTTGAGGTAGAGG
This sequence comes from Eragrostis nindensis, assembly GCA_012490785.1. Lineage (NCBI taxonomy): Eukaryota > Viridiplantae > Streptophyta > Magnoliopsida > Poales > Poaceae > Eragrostis > Eragrostis nindensis. The sequence goes on from JAAXCT010000126.1 coordinate 788,643, forward strand.
TTGAGCTTCAATGTGTTGATCTTCACTTGCATGAGAGATATCCTTGCCCTTCTTGATATCCTCCTCAAGAGAGGAGAGAATAGCAACCACCTCATCATAGGGCATGTTCACAAACTCATCCACTCGAGCAAAAGCAAGAATACCAAACCGTGAGAGTGGTAGAGATCGGATAAGCTTCTTCACAGCATGCTTGTGCATAAGAGATGGATAGCCTCTTGTCATGAGTTTCCTAGCAAGAACATACAAGCGAGAAGCAAAGTTAGTGATATCCTCATTATCATTCAAAACAAGCTCATCATACTCATCACGCACTTCATAGTAGGAAACGCCATTAAGCACACAATCATAAGGCTCAATCAAGGTAGAGGCGATGGAAGTGTCGGAAACTTCATCATGAGTGGACTCCATTTTCCCACACGCAATCCCGGTCACGACTCAAGGCGGTAAAGCCCTAATAAAGAGCACTTGGCTCTGATACCACTTGTAAGGATCGTGTGACCGAGAGGGTGGGTAAAGCCTTATCTATTTCCAAACACTTACACCCAAGCAACTCCTAGTGAGTAGTTCTAGTATCAAGGTAAAACACACTAAGGAGTATCCTTACCTATATAGCTAGTGAGTATAGATAACACAAGTACAACCACACTAGCAACCTAGCACATCATATATATAGCGAAGACTTAAGCTAGGCAAGGCAAGGTAACAAGATAACTAGAGACAGGCAACCAAGATACTAGGCACACTAAGTAGAGTCCTTAGAGCTACTAGATAGGCTAGAACAAGTAAGCACACGAGCAAGGCAAACAAGCAAACCTAGTGAAGCTAGTAGGTACCAAGGTAAACACACAAGCAAGATAAGAGCACAACTCAAGTACTACAAGCAATCATATAGTGCGATAAGTAAATGCGAGTAGTAAAGGAGAAGGGATAGAGAATGCTCATGATGTTTTCCCGTGGCCTCGGAAGGATGGCGCCTTCCCTACTCCTCCACGTTGGGTCACTCCCGCCGGAGTCTCGACCCCGTCCCTCCGCTCGATGGCGATCCCTCCTAGAGCACACTTCACCCTCCGAGTGAAGTCGCGGGCACGTCCCGCTGGGCTCGATCCCGGGTACTCTTCCGGAGGTAAGGCTCCGCACTTGATGCGTGCCAAAGGGCGCTCCACTAGTGATGCTTCTTTCGCACGGGAAGCTCCAAGACCGTGTACAAACTTGTGTCGGCTTCCACAATCTCCTTGGACAGCTCAACACCAACGCCTAACCGGTCTAGGCCTTGCCATAGACCAAGAGTAACAGCCCTAGATGACTCTCTCAAGCCCACACTAGCCTAGAGATCAAAGGATGCAACTTGTTACTCTCTCAAGCACTAGGATCACTCCAAATCCCTCTCAAGTGCTTCACACTTCTTCCTCTTGGCTTCTTGGCAGCACTTCCCCTCTTTCCTGGGTCCAAGAGCACCTCAAAGAGGTAAACAACCGACTATATATAGGCCACCAACTTCAAACTAGCCGTTGTCCAAAAGTGCCCAGTCTGCGTGATGACCGTACAATAGGACCGTACTGTCCGGTCTCCATTAGACCGTATTGTCCGGTCTTCACCAGACCGGCATCCGGGGAGTGCTGATCTTCATCTCAAAGCAGACCGTATTGTACGGTCTCTAGGACCGTACTGTCCGTCTCTCCACATCTTCTTCAGCCAACAGAAACTTCTCCTTCTCTGTTGCTCTTCTCCTGTAAGACCGTATTGTACGGTCTCATGACGTATTGTCCGGTCAACTATCCGGTCTCTATTCTTCAACTTCCAGAAACTTCAGCTTCTCTGTCTGGAACACTCAATAGAGACCGTACTGTCCGGTCCCTGTGACCGTACTGTCCGGTCACTGTCGTCTCTCTCCATTTCTCCACTTTCAGAAACTTCAGCCTTTCTGTCTGGATTTCCTCTGTAGACCGTATTGTACGGTCTCTATGACCGTATTGTCCGGTCTCTCTCTGCCTTCGCAGCTTCGATCTTCTTCTTCTTCTTCTTCTTCTTTCGAACTTGATCTTCTTGGTTCCTTCAACTCTCTTCTGCCACCCTAGCCCCTGAGAGACTCACCATGCATCCATCAATGATCTCTATAACTAGTGTGTACTAAGAGAACCACCTCGAACCATCTTGATAGTCCGGTTTTTCCTATGGACTCAAGCTAACATCTAACCAAGCAACACTCGCTTGGATCTAGCATGTCCTTAGCCTTGATCCATATCTTCTCCGCGACTCCATCAAGTCCGTTCATGTGTCGATGAAGCAACCAATCATCCTTTTCATTAAGTTCATGGTGTGTTGGCGTTCACCACCAACGAACGGAGCTTTCTTTATATGTGACCTATAAGATCTCACAAGAGTGTTAGTCACATTCATGGTTCTCATCCAATCACACCAAAACATTCATACCTTGGGGTTTCCCTAGCTCTAATGGTCATGAAGCTTACAGCGATGGCGCCCATGACCCCATCAAGGAGCTGCAAATCGCGCTCCAAAGATGGAGGCGCGCCTCGCTAAGGTGGAGGACTACCAGAGTGAGGCGTACATGGATCTGGAGGACAACAAGGACGAGATCAATCTTGTTCGGAAGGGGAGCATGGCCAAGATGAAGAGGCTGTACAAGCTCACAGGGTTCAGCGAGCACTTCGAGGCCCCCTCACCATAGGAGCATTAGGATTAGAGATTGGCGCTTATTAGTTTGCTTTTGTTTAATTTCCCTTCAAATTAGTTTAGGTTTGCTTTGAATTAAATTAGGTTTGCTTAATTTATATCCTAATGTAAAAGCGCCCAATGCTCCTCTGAATAAAATAAATTTGCCTCTTAGTATTTAATGAAATGAGTGTTTATTTAATTGCTTGTTGGTTTATGTGGGTAACCACATAAACCAACCTCTGTACACTCACAATTTCCCCGAGCGCGTAGGATAAAAATGTTGCACAGGTGATTGCGCACTGCCACGACGAAACAGAGGCGGAACGGGGCACTGGCCCCACCGGCGGGCCCACAGGCCGGCCGGCCGGCCGGGCTCAGACTCCGAATAGGTCCAAATTTTCCTGGCTTGTTCCATTTAATCCCCTCTACCCGTTTTCACCTGTCTCTAATAAAACAAAAAGATTTTACGAAGATAAAACCAAACAAAAATTCTTTTAACATCATCGGCTTTATGATAATTTTCTTTCACACAATTTCTACTTGCTCACAAAAATTTTATTAAGGACGCTCTTGTCTATTTTGTTGTGAGTTTGATATATGCTTAAATCTTGACTCCTATCTTTCCATGATTTTTTTGGAAATCTTACTTTACCTTTCGATCTAACTGTCACAAATTCTCTGGAAATACCTATTAGAGCCAAACAAAGATAGATCTTATAACTCCTCAAAAGCTAATCTTTTTGTTGTGAGTTTAATTAAGGTTTAATTCTCTAAAGTCACATGCACTCCTCAGAATGTTCAGTCATACTTCACTTATACATGAGAGTGACTCCTCCACTTGATGGCAAAAATTAACTCATGATCAAAAGAAAATTTCTACCTCACTGCTCTCTGCCCCACATCAATAAGCTCCTTCTTGCCTTATGTATCATGGGAACCTCTCTCTAAAAAAAAGAGAGAGAAAGAGAGAGAGAAAGTTCCCCATTAAAAAAAGGGGGGCAAGAAGGATAGCTATAATTCTGGGCAGAGCAAATGAGAGAGAACCTTTTCTGCCAAAGTGTGAGCCATCTCCAAAAACATCATTCTGCTATTGACTGAACTATGAGGATGTGCATTGCTCTTTTTAGAATTCTCCCTTAATTTTACAATACCTACAAAAGATTATGCTCTCCTTAGCAAACCCTAGATATAAGCTGTCGTAACCCATATTTTCAGATATTCCCGAAGACTTAATTTGGTATTTTCCGAAGACTTGTATCGCACGAAAGGAAACTTGTAGATATGATGTGGACTATGGTGCCCGATCTTCCGAAAGGTTCGTGGTAAAAAGACGATTAGGTCGAAGATGTGACACACGTCGATCCGGCTTCCGAACAACACGTCCGAAACCCCGCAATCTTAGCACCGACAGCCGAAAATGATGACACACACCGATCCGGCCTCAGGAGTCCGGCCTGACCTCGGCAACCTTAAGCACCGTACTCCGGCGCACCCCTCGGGGAAAGGCCCAATCACCCCAAAAGACTAGTCCGATAGGGGAAGGGTGGCTCTCCCTTTTAAGGTGACTTCCTCCTCCCAAGCTAAGCAAGGTGGGATTATTCAGAGGCTCACACGGTCGCCGCCCGACAACAACTAAGCCACTAGGGCTCTTTTTTTGTTGCGTCTTTGCCAACGGGTAATAGTGGAGGATGTCCTCATCATTCCCTTTTGCCAAGAAAAACTTCTCACCTGCGTGATGGTTTGGGGCAGCGGCCAGCTCTCAATGGCTTCAATCTTTGTCTTATCCACCTCGATTCCCTGTGGAGTAACAACATAGCCAAGGAAAGAAACTCGATCGGTGCAAAAATTGCACTTCTCAAGGTTACCAAACAAACGTGCATCTCTCAAAGCATCAAAAACAGCACGTAAATGATCCATATGTTCATCCACAGACTTGCTGTAAATCAATATATCATCGAAGTAAACCACCACAAATCGACCAATAAAAGCCCTCAAAACCTCATTCATCAAACGCATGAAAGTGCTAGGTGCATTAGTTAAACCGAAAGGCATTACTAACCACTCATACAACCCGAATTTGGTTTTAAAAAGCTGTTTTCCATTCATCTCCAAGTTTCATTCTAATTTGGTGGTAGCCACTACGCAAGTCAATCTTTGTGAAAATTATAGAACCACATAACTCATCAAGCATGTCGTCTAACCTAGGAATAGGATGACGATAACAAATAGTAATGTTGTTAATGGCTCTACAATCAACACACATACGCCAAGTACCATCTTTCTTAGGAACCAAATTACAGGAATGGCACAAGGACTAAGGCTCTCACGTACATACCCGCGGTCCAAAAGCTCTTGGACTTGTCGCTGAATTTCCTTTGTCTCCTCGGGGTTGGTTCTATAAGCAGCACGGTTTGGCAAAGTCGCTCCCGGGATCAAATCAATTTGATGCTCTATCCCTCTCAAAGGTGGCAGCCCCGGGGGTATCTCAGCTGGAAAAACATCCTCATACTCCTGCAAAAGGTTAGTGACAGCAGGAGGCAAAGAGCTAACAATATCATCAAGTGAAAACAAAGCTCGTTTGCATATGAAGGCATAGCATATATCACCATCAGAAATTTCAGCAAGATCACTTTTTGTTGCAAGCATCACTCTACCCTTCAATTTAATTCCCTCGTCCTTAGATCTAGGTGCCGGTTTATCACTTTTAGGTGGGAAAACAGAATTAGCAACTTGCTGATTTTCAGATTTATCATTTTTCATACTAGCAGCTCTTTCTCTATCAGCTTGTACAATTTCAGCAGGGGTCAAAGGTAGCAAAGTAATTTTCTGTCCATTATGTGTAAACGTGTATTTATTACTTCTACCATGGTGCAAAGCGTCGTTATCATGTTGCCCAGGTCGACCCAACAAAAGTGAAGAAGCTTGCATAGGTACCACATCACAATCCACAGAATCAGCATATGTACCAATGGAAAATGAAACTCTGCACATTTGTGTTACCTTAGCCTTACCAGAATCATTTAACCACTGGATATAGTATGGATGTGGGTGTGGTCGAGTGGTCAAGCCAAGCTTCTTGACCAAATCTGAACTCACCAAATTGTTGCAGCTTCCCCCATCAATAATCACACGCGCACGACGGTTCTTAATGTTGAAGAAAATCTGGAACAAGTTGTGGCGCTGTATCTTCTCAGGCTGCTAAATTTGCGTGCTAAGTACACGCTGCACAATGATGTTCATTAACCCTGAAGTGTGTTCTGCGCTAAGGACATGGTCATCGGCGTCCTCAACAACAATTTCTTCATCAATGTCATCTTCTATGTCGGAGGTGCTGACATATCCTCCATCATCTGTAGTCACATATGCCCTCTTACTTGGGCAATCCTTCTGCACATGGCCAAGTCCATGGCAGCGGTGACACTGAATGCCGGTGGTGCGTCCCGTCGAGGCGACGGATGAAGCACTCTTCGCTGGTTCAGCCGATCGTGTAGTAGGCTTGGTCGGCGCCGCTGGAACGCTCGCTGCAGGCTTGCCCGCTGGAGGAGGCGTCCGGAAGGAGGAAGCCTTGGGCAGCCCCGCTGATGTAGGCGTGCGCGGCGTGTAGGAGGTCCGGTTGTTGTTCTTGTTCCGCTGCTCACGTCCCTGCAATTCCTTCTCTACAAGCATAGCAAACTGGAACAACTGGTTGACAGTGTTAAATTCTTTATAATCAACAATGTCCTGAATTTCCCGCCTCAAACCAGAATAAAAACGACATATCGAATCCTCTAGTTCCTCAACTATACCACAGCGCATCAAACCCTTTTGCAGCTCCCCATAGTAATCCTGAACTGACATATCTCCCTGTTCTAGGCGCATCAATTTTTTACGTAAATCTCTATGATATGAAGGAGGAACAAAACGATCACGCATGGCTGTTTTCAAAGCTTCCCATGTCTGAGGAGTACTACCATCATTAGCTAGACTATTCCACCAGATAATAGCAAAATCTTTAAATTCACTAGTGGCTTGTCTAACTCTATGCTGTGCAGGAACAAGATGAGCATTAAATTTCTGTTCTACCGTCATCTCCCAATCAAGATATCCCTCAGCATCATAATTTCCAGCAAAAGATGGTATAGTAAACTTAATCTTAGCATAGGGATCATCGACAGCACGATTATTATTACCTGCAGCACGTCGCTGATTATGAATACCACCCATACCTTGAGTGTTGAATTGAAGACGTCGGCGCGCCCTATTCTGTTGAGTGGCTTCTTCATCAACGTTTCCTTCTTCATCAAACACCGTATAATCTGGAAGTTCAGTGTTGGTGTTGCTGGTGTTGGTGTTGTTGTTGTTGTTGTTGTTGTTGGCAGAAGAGGCCTCATTGGCCTTCAAGCGATTGTCCATCTCTTCACACTTGTCAACAAGCCTAGCCATCCGCTTGTCCAATGACTCAATGAGGTTGAACAGCTTATGCTTGTTGAGTTCGGCGGTGACGAGCTTGCCAATGTCTTCTTTTATCACTCCATGAGCCTTCTCAAGAGCAGCTTGCAGCTGTCCTTGGCTGACACACTCATTGAAATTGTTGGGGGAATCAGCACCATTGTTGTCACCTGTCATCGCAAACACCAAAACAGGAAACAAACCGTGAAGGTTATCCCTAATAAATGTCTACTGCAGGTGGTAAAAGTGGTGCCTCTCAAACAGCAACAAGGCACGTCTTACCAAGTTCTTACAAGGTTTTCACTACGCAAAGCAAAGGAATACCTGGAAGGCGTGTTTCGTGATTGCAAGGGTAAGAAGCTGTGCTGCCCAGAAGGAGTATGTGGAGCTAGGAAGGTCAAATATATGTGAGTGGAACACAATTCAAAGACAGATAGTAATACTGAATATATGTCCCAAATTACTTATCCTTAGTTGCTGGTCTACTCGTGTCCTTAGAACAGCAGCGATGAACTCAATTCAAAGGATGAAAATGATGGACACAGCAAAGACAGAGATCAAGGCAACAATCAACACTTCTGGCACTACAGGACAAAATAGCAGGCACTAGTAGAAATCATAGTGCTATTCAATTTTCTTTTTTCTTTTATTTTTCTGATATTTTTCTCGCAACCAGAGGCACAAGAATAGGAGAAACTCAAAGTTTCAGCTCAATCTGAGAAAGGATGTGGTCTACAGAAATTCTGAGATGTTCTGTGAAAAGACCGAAATCAACTTCAATGATTTTTTTAATTATCTTCCTGATTTTTTTAATTTTTTTGGCTGCGCCATTTGGTCCTGCTCTTTTCAAGTTTGGAACCTGCTGTAAAAATTTCAACCAAAACAGAGCACCGAGCGCAAAGTTATGCCTATTTTGTCGAAGGTGTGTCGAGCTAGGGTATATAGCAAGGCAAAACTGAAATCGGTACCGAATCGGTTTCTGGAAAAGTTCGTGATATGGTGGCAGCGGAGTATGGAAAGGTGTCTGGTGGTGGTGTGGTGATCTGTGGAGGTGTATGTGATGGCGAAATGAACACAAGCGATGAAATCCTAACCCTGGATGGTGCGACGACAATTGACAGAAAAGGCGAAATCAAAGGCGGCGGCTAGGGTTTCCCAAGGATCACACGACCGAACTAAAACACGAACTAAACCAGCAACAGAAACTCGAACTAGGACACAAACTCAACACTACGAACTCTGAAATTGAATTATGCAAAGGCTAACGTGGTCTGGGAACGGGAGAAACCTAACAACTAAAATTTTTTTTAGCTTTTTGTAGACTCTAGGATGATGGCGAAACAAATACTAAGGTAAAGGTCGAACCTGACGGTAAACCAGAAGCTCTGATTACCAACTGATGTGGACTAGGGTGCCCGATCTTCCGAAAGGTTCGGTGGTAAACGACGATTAGGTCGAAGATGTGACACACGTCGATCCGGCTTCCGAACAACACGTCCGAAACCCCACAATCGCAGCACCACGTCTTCTCTGGTTATCAACCGGCGATGCACGGTTGACGTCGCCCAGAAGGCTTATCCCTGCAAGCGAATCGAAGAACACAAGCAAGAACAAAGAAGAATGCAACCAAATTGCAGATGACAACTTAATCTCACGAAGTTGGGGTCTCACAAACCGACGACGGCGAAACTGTTCAATGACAGATTAATCTAAGCAAAACCCAACCCTAACTCATGCGCCGACGGCTGTAAATATAGTCTAAGGGGCGTGCAACATCCCCTGGACACACCCCTAATGGGCTCACACAAGATACAAAGCCCAAAGGCCAAAGACGGCGTCACAGTGCCAAGACAGATTCTGGACGTCCAATTGTTTCGATGATTCCTGACAACTCTGGATGAATTTGGACTTGAAACCGGTGCCACTGGAAAGGTGGTCGAATTATCTTTCCATCCATATCTGGTTCGCCCAAAACAGAGCCCGTATGCGACCTGGGCGGCCGTTTTTGTACAGAGTGCTCCTGGACTCCAAAACAGAATCGAAATCGACTTCACTTGGGTCTCCAACTTGACTTGGACGTCCTTGCTGGTCTTCTCCGCCTCCAAGCTCCTCTCCACTCATCCCCTGGTCCTCTCCATAGTTCCTAATCATAATACATTCATTAGGTAGCAATCTATTCTCAAAATCAAATAAATAAGTACTTAGGAACGAGCTCACCTCTAAATTTAATTGTCGCGCGCGAGCTCTAGTTATAGGACCTTCAATGTCATGTGGAGAAGTGTTGTGTGTATCCGAAGGAGTGATGTCCTCATCAAGATAGACTCTGAATCTGTTACTACAGATCGGAAGTCTTGTAGAACAAGGCAAGGACTCCTAGAGGCGGTAACAGGACTATAAATATACATGTAACCCTCCGATGAGAGGAGATCAGATATAGATCATACACACCACCATATTCAACACGACATACACTGGACGTAGGGTTATTATCCTCCGGGAGGCCCGAACCAGTATAAAAACTCTCCGCGTGCGCTAGATTGATTCCTCGATTGATCGTTGTTCCCCGAACCAAATATTTGCCGTTCTCTCGATTATTCGAGCGCGGACAGAGGCGTGCCAGGTAGGGGGCCAGCGCTGAGGATCCGTCTAGAGCATCAGATGGCATTGGCGAACAAGATGAAGTTCCCGGCGGGCGCCGAATTCAAGTTCGGATCTTTTATGTTCGTCGCGGACAAGGAAGGAAATCTTCAAGAAAAGACGTCGTCGGTGGCGCAGGAGGCGTCCCCGGCGGCCATGAAGGCTCCGTCCCCGGACGGATCTGCTGAAAAGAGTTCGCTGGCGGCACCACGCGTGTCGCCGGCGGCTACGTGTACAACGCTCGGACTGCGGAATTCCGCGGCCGAGTTTCAGATCGCCTCGCGGGTATCGGGCTCTCCGTTTGGAACCCGCTTAGAAGACGGATCCACCTTGGATCCGCCACCTAGCTCTGCCCTAGGAGCGAGGATGCAAAAGATCGCTCTCGACATTATCGAGGGCGGTATTTTCCTGGGTTCGGATTCGGCCATCCTGATTACGAGTCCGACTTCAGCGACGATGACTGCCCCGAGATTGGGGAAGCTCCAAACCAAGGTCATAACCCGGCCAGGGAAATTTTTATGGCGGGGCGTGACGATGAGGCATCCAGTGATTTGCGCACCATCGATTCGATCAGATCCCGTTCGGTTGCGCCATCCAGTGTGACGCCGAGAAACCTCAACGCCTATTTCGATGCTGTCCGGTTCCAGACCGCGCTGGATTCCCTTGCGCGTATGGCTCCTGACGGAACACCACTAGCTCCGATGGTACAACAGGTCGTGGAACTCGCTGGCCGTGTGATCCCACAGCAAGAACAAGAGGTGGCGGCACCGGCCAGGACTCCGGTACATAGACGCCTGGGGGCCACCAATGATTAGAGGGCCGACACATCTTCACATGGATCCCAGGAGACGCCGGCGCGACCTAGAGCCTTCGGACGCAAGACATCAGCTGAATCAGCGGAGGAATCAAACTGGCAATCCCCCAAGGGAGGAACCAGACCGACAAAACCCGGGGGCTACAGGCCATAGAGGGGTACGCTCAGAGACGGCTCTTAAGCCGCCCCCGTATTGGGCTCTGGGTCGTTATCTCCGAACTGTTGAGTGGCCAGCCAAGTTCAAAGTGGGATCCATCGACAAGTACGACGGCACCATCAACCCGGAGGAGTTCCTGTCGATCTACTCCACAACGATAGATGCAGCGGGAGGAGATGAAAGAATCAAGTGCGCCTACTTACCTACCGCCCTGACCGGAGCAGCGCGGTCGTGGTTGCTAAACCTCCCGGCATACCACTTTGACTCCTGGGCGGAATTGTGCGAGGTCTTCAAGGGGAATTTCCTTGGATCGTACAATCGCAACGCAACGCCAGAACAGCTCCGAGGTGTTAAACAGAAAGCTGATGAAAGCCTTCGAGATTACATGCGCTTCTGCTTAATGAAAAACACTATTCCAGACATCTCTGATCTAGAGGTGATCCTTGCCTTCCAAGAAGGGTGTCTGGATGTAAATATGGTGGAAACCATAGTAGAGAATGAGCCCAAGACTACCGCAGAACTGTTCCGATTGGCAGAAATCTGCGCCAAGGCTGCCGACGCCCGTGCTCGCCTCTCCGATGGCCGGGGCAAGGCACCGAAGAAGAAGTCTGAAGACAGGGAGGTGAACGCGGTGGATCGACAAGGGCCAGATCGTAATCACTTCCGCAAGAAGCGAGGTCGTCTTGAAGGCGTGGCTGAATGGTGTCCGATACACCGTTCCCCCAACCATGAACTAGAAGAGTGCTTTGATTACCTCAAGCTCGAAAAGAAGCGTCTGGAAGAAGGCAAGATCTTGCGGACAGCTAGAGAAGAGGATCGGAGCCGGGAGAATCAAGATCGGGAACACCGAGATCGGGAGCACCAAGATCGTGGGCGTCGAGATCGGGAATACCGAGATCGGGAGTCCAGGGAACGCGATGACCGAGATGAACGCCCACGCTACAGAAGTCGCAGAGATCATGATGATGACGAGGAGGAGAGGTACCCGGAGATCAACATGATCTTCGGAGGGAGCTCTGCTCTGTCATCGAAGAGCCAGTACAAGAAGCTGCAGAGAGAGGTGGCTATGGCGGAACCCTGTTCTAGAAGACTAGAGTGGTCGGACATACCGATCGCGTTCGATGCCAATGACCACCCGAAGACTCTACTGAGCAACCCAGAATTGCCCTTCGTCGCCAAGATCATCATCCACAAGAACAAGATCGCGAAGACGTTGATCGACAACGGAAGCGGTCTCAACTTGCTAATGAAGAAGACATACGACCAGATGGGTCTGCCGATCACCGCTCTCCGACCAGTGGAGGAGTCATTCCACGGCATCTTGCCTGGGTATCTTCACGTCCTCTCGGGAAGATAGAGCTAGCAGTGACGGTGGGCCCGAAAGGGAATAGAAGAACTGAAGTCCTGATGTTCGAGGTGGCTGACTTCGAATCTGCCTACAATTGCATCCTGGGAAGACCGTTCCTATTCAGGTTCATGGCTGCTGCACACTTCGCCTACGCCATGCTCAAGATCCCAGGACCGGCGGGTGTTATTACGCTGTATGCTGATCAGGATCAGGCCGTGAGATGCGACGTCAACGCGCTAATCATAGCTGGGCACTTCAAGGACCCTGACTCGCAGCGCCAGACAGAAACCCTCCGGGAAGATAAGAGGCAGGAAGCAGCAGTCGCCGACACGAAAGCTTCAGATGCGGCATCCCCGTCGACAGCGGCCGCCCAAGCGCCAGCAAAGACTGTCAACGAGCCTAGCACGAAGGAAGATGAAACTGCTAAAAAGGGCAGCAAGCAGATCAGCCTCAGCTTCGTCGACCCCGGCAAGAAGACCAACGTCGGGGAATATCTCAACCCTAAATAGGAAGACGCGCTCGTAGCCTTCCTCCGGAAGAATATCGATGTGTTCGCGTGGCAACCATCTGATATGCCCGGGATCCCCAGGGAGGTGATCGAGCACAAATTGGGGATCGACCCGGCCTTCAAGCCGAGCAAGCAAAAGCAGCGAAGATACACGCTGGACAAACGCGACGCCATACATGAGGAGGTCACTAGGCTTCTCGAAGCCGGGTTCATCAGAACAGTGGACTATCCTGAATGGCTAGCAAATCCTGTACTAGTTCCTAAGCCAGATAAATCCTGGCGCATGTGCGTTGATTACACTAGTTTGAATAAAGCTTGTCCGAAAGACGAGTACCCTCTTCCGAGGATTGATCAGATTGTAGACTCTACATCCACTAGTGAGTTATTAAGTTTTCTTGATGCTTATTCTGGATATCACCAAATTAGCCTCAATATCGATGATCAAGAAAGGACGGCCTTCATCACGCCGTTCGGAATATTCTGCTACGTCACGATGCCCTTCGGGTTGAAGAATGCTGGGTGTACTTATCAGAAATGCGTGAACATAATCTTCGAAGATCAGATCGGGAAGAACGTCGAAGCTTACATTGACGACATCATTGTCAAGACCAAGAAGTCCGACGATCTCCTGCAAGATCTGAAGAAAACCATCGACAATCTGAGAAAGTACAAGATGAAGCTTAATCCTGCCAAGTGTTTTTTCGGGGTGAAGTCCGGCAAGCTACTGGGATATATGATCTCTGAGAGAGGTATTGATGCAAACCCAGTAAAAGTCGCGGCTCTTGAAAAGCTGAAGCCTCCGAGAACCAGGCGAGAAGTCCAGAAGCTAGCAGGCATGATAGCAGCCCTGAACCGGTTCATCTCTAGATCGGAAGAACGAGGTATGCCATTCTACAAGTTACTACGAAATCAAGATGGCTCCCAGTGGGATGACCAGGCAGAAGAGGCATTCAAAGAGCTCAAAGCTTATCTCAAAAATATGCCCACCCTGAAACCCCCACAGCCAAATGAAGAACTGCTACTATATGTTGCTGCAACAGATTCAGTTGTCAGCGCCGCGCTGACAGTTGAACGAGAAACCGAAGCTGGGCCCAAACAGTTCACCGTTTACTTCGTCAGCGTGATATTGAAGATGCCCAGACGCGTTACCTGATGGTACAGAAGCTCTTGTACGCAGTATTGATGACATCCAGAAAGCTAAAGCATTACTTCTTAGCTCATCCAATCAAGGTGGTCTCGGATAGACCGCTCCAGACTGTTTTGCAATGCAAGGATGCCATCGGCAGAATTGCTCAATGGTCTATAGAGCTGGGTCAATACCAGATTGCATATGTCCCTCGAACAGCCATCAAAGGACAAGCTCTGGCGGATTTCATAGCAGAGTGGACCGATGATGGTGATGACGACAAGAAAGATCCAGATCATTGGGTCATGTATTTCGATGGCTCCTTCACATTGAGAGGTGCCGGTTCTGGAGTTGTTCTCATATCTCCAGCAGGAAAAGTACTGAAGTACGCCATCCAGTTGCTTTTCCAAGCTACGAACAATGTTGCAGAATATGAGGGCCTCGTGACAGGTCTCCGCATTGCCAAATCTCTCGGTATCAGCCGACTGCTCGTGAAAGGGGATTCACAGTTAGTCGCCCGGTAGGTACAGAAAGAGTACCAATGCTCTGATCCGAAGATGGCCGATTATCTTGAAGAAGTTCGGAAGCTAGAGAAAGGGTTCGATGGTCTCGAAGTACGGTACGTACCACGGCTGGACAATCGTGATGCTGATCATCTAGCTTGCATTGCTTCGTCACGATCTCCAGTCCCAGACGATGTTTTCTTAGAAAAGCTCCACAAGCCATCGGCGGCAAACACACATGCTGAAGTAGAGATGATGGTTATCGATGCGGGGGAAGGCTTTGTCGAAGACTGGCGCACACCAATCCGCCTATTTCTCGAAAACAATCCTATCCCAGATGACGATGCGGCCACGGAACGGCTGGCACGCAAGTCCAAGCAGTATGTGTTGATCGATGATATACTCTACAGAAGAGGTCTCAATGGCATTCTGTTGAGGTGTGTCTCGACAGAGGATGGTATTCGACTACTGCATGATATACACGGTGGGATCTGCGGTGCACATGCAGCTTATCGCACTCTCATCGGCAAGGCATTCAGGCACGGATTCTACTGGCCTACAGCGAAGCAGGACGCCATCCACCTCGTGCAGACATGTAAGTCCTGTCAATTCTTCAGTAGGCAAAGTACAAGGCATGCTCAAGAGTTGCATACAATTCCAATCACTTGGCCTTTTGCTGTTTGGGGGATCGATATACTGGGACCGTTTCCTAAAGCCAAAGGAGGTTACAAATTTCTATACGTCGCCATCGACACTTTCACCAAGTGGATCGAGGCAGAGGCAGTTGTGAATATCACTCAGATCGCTTCTGTCAAGTTCATGAGGAGTATAGTCACAAGGTTTGGCGTCCCTAAAAAGCTGATATCAGATAATGGTCGACAGTTCGTTGGTAGCCAGTTCGAGAGATTTTGTGCCGATCATGGTATCATTCATCCAACATCTTCGGTGGCCCATGCTCAGACCAATGGTGCTGTTGAGCGAGCCAACGGGATCCTTATGAATGGGATGCGTGCGCGAGTATATGAGAAGCTAGCAGCTAAAGGCAAGAATTGGATCGAAAAGTTACCGACCGTTCTATGGTCAGCACGGACGTCTACCAGTCGAGCTACAAAAGAAACGCCATTCTTCCTAGTCTACGGCGCTGATGCAGTGCTGCCACCCGAGATTCACTTGGGGGCTCATCGAATCACCAACTTCTATGAAGACGACCAACCGATCTCTAGAGAGGTTGATCTACTGCTCCTCGAAGAAGAACGCAACACAGCACTGTATAATGTGGAACATTATCAGGAGGTTCTGAAGAAGCAGTACAGTCGCAAAGTGGTTGGCCGACATTTAGATGTGGGAGATCTGGTGATCAAGAAAGATATCACTACCAAGGATAAGCACAAGTTGTCTTCTCCATGGGAAGGACCCTACATAGTAGTCGAAGATGCTGGCATGGGGGCTTATATCTTAGCCCATATCGATGGCGATATATTGCCTGGGACATGGAAAACTGATCAGCTTAGAAAGTTTTATGTGTAATCCATTGTTGATGAATAAAGATGTGTTCAGTTTCTTCATCTACTGTGCAAGATCACAAAGGCTGGCCCAGGTCGGTCTACTAGTTTGGCTGATGTCTTAGCCACATGAGGGTTATAAGGCATCGGTACGAACAGCCTTTTCAGGCAAAATTTCGTCATAAGGCTTAGCCACACTGTGGTTCATAAGTTAATTGACCCCATGATGTTCTAGCGAGGGACCCTTAGCCCATGAGGTTAATAAGTGGCTCTCCCTAGGCCGGTTGCATGATCAACCAACCAACAGACTGCAAGTCTTATGTCATACGGTGCTACACGATAGCTGCCGATGGTTCATAAGTTTCGTAAGTCTCCCCGAGTGTCTGAAGTAAGAGCCTTAGCCATCGAGTTATAAGTGCCAACTTCAGACCACGTTGCAAGATCAACACCCAACAATACTCAGCTTGAAACATAACTTGCCATGGCAAAGTCAAATGTTATACAGCTATCATCAGCTCCAAATATGGAGACAAGATATCAGCAACGGCACAATTAGTTCAAACGTAGCTTGTCACAGACAAAGCAAAGCGTCAATGAATTAATGCATTTAGATATTGCATAATAGAAATAATGCTTTCCTGCATACAGTTAAAACTGTATCCAAAAAAGCAAGGGGCTGGACTACTATGCATATCTAAAATAAATTAACAGGAGCTTGAGCTCCAGTATTACATCAAAATATTGTTTGATTGCAGGGCTTTACAAACAGTTCAAGGCCTCTCCTCATCAGAAGGAGGTGCCTCTAAGTTCAAATCCATGATGAACTTGTCGGCTGACTCCATCAGTTCATCAACAAGTGCATCACGCTCACCTACATTACAAGTAAAGCCTTGCTCTACAATCTTCAGGATGACGGTTCTTCAAAGCAGCCAAATGTTGACGGCTCTTAGACCCAATATTTACCCGTCAACTAGCTGCGCTTTTTATAATGAAACAATCACCAAAGGTAGACTTAGGTCTTTAAACTAATGATTTCCACGAGTCTTGGTGAATTTGTGAGTGCAGCTGCAATTCACAGGAAACGGGGAAAAGGAAGCATAAAAAGCCCATCCTGGAAACACCAATTTTCCCCGTCATAAAGAATTATCCAAATAAAGCCCAACTCCCGATAAAAAGACTTCAAGTCCACCCATAGCAGGTGGATCAGAGGAGAAGGCGACCAGGGGAAGCCACCTGAGAAAGCCCAGGCCCAGAGGGGCCAGCCACAGGTCGGCCGACCCCAAACCCTAGGTCGGCCGACCCCCTGTGGTGGCCCCACTGGCCCATCTTGTTATGGCGGTTCGCCACCGCCTTCCAGAGGTCGGTTCCACCTGCAATCAATGCCACCGACCTAAGGAACCGCCTCAAGTTGCCGACCTTCTTGGGCTATAAATAAAGGGGTACCCCCCTCCTCCAAAAGACATCACAAGACACAAGTCATTCCACTCCCATCCAGGCCAAGGGCCTCTTGTACAGTAGTAGAATAGAGGAGAGGGCAAGGATCAAGAGAGGGATAGCTTTCCTTTTAGTTATTTCCTTATCTTGTACCCTTGGCGGATATTTATCTTATTAATAGTTCATCGTTCGTTCTTCGTTCGTTCGTCGTTCGTTCATCGTTCTTCGTTCGTTCTTAGTTCGTTCGTCGTTCGTTCATCGTTCGTCGTTCGTTCTTGGTTCGTTCATCGTTCGTCGTTCGTTCGTCGTTCGTTCATAGTACGAACCTTGTTCTTATTCGTAAGATTAGTATTCGTGGTGTTATTGATCTAGCGAGCTTTACATACTAGTCGTTATTCTTGTTATACTTGTTTACGGGATCATCGCTCCGCGAGGGGTGCTCTAGCCTTCCAGATTGGTACCAGGACCGGGGTTAGAGTAGTAATCGACGGCATAGGCGTGGTGCCTAGGCTAGAGGTTACCTTTGTTTGCAGCGTGCCCCACGGTTTGTAGAGGTAGGCGGCAGGTGGTGACAGCCCTGTCCGTCCCTTGTAATCCTCCACGTTCGGGTTCGTCGTAGAGCTACAGGCTGGCGTGACTTGGCAGACCAGGTCTATACCAGTGCCCGAAGTAAACGAGTAGAACTAGAGTGCGATCGTCCTGCGGGACAGCTAGATCTTTATTCATCCTCTCGATCCTATACTACTGCTATCCTTGTGTGTCCTTGGGTAAAACTAACCTTGCTGCAGATTATCACCGTTCCTTGGGGAAAACAAATACGATACCTTGGAATACTCCCGGGTGAAGTGCTACAACGGTATTCCGTGCGCTTGCGGATTTATTCGTGGTGTAAGAAATACCAACAAGCATTTCTGGCGCCGTTGCCGGGGAACGGTTGCTAATTCTGTAGCGGACCAGGTTTGCCCTCGTAACTTATCTTTACATTTCCGTTCAATTAAATTAAAAAAAAATACACACATGGAGTCATCACCCACAATCCAATCTTTTTCCACTCCACGGGGCGAGCTCTTAGAGCCACCATGTTCATCTCAACTTGTTGTTTCAACAAGCTATGAGCTCGGCCCCAGTTTTATTTCTTTGATCAAAGGACTTTCTTTCTCTGGTTTTAAAAATGAAAATCCTTTTGAACACTTGCGAGAGTTTGAGCAATTGTGTGCATGCCGATTGATCAATGGCATGACACATGAAACTTTAAAGTGGAAATTGTTTTCCTTCTCTCTCAATGGGAAGGCGAAGCAATGGTACACTTACACCGCTAAGAGAGTGAACGGTGATTGGAAAGAATTGCGAGACAAATTTTGTCTAGCATTTTTTCCCGTATCTCGTATCACTGCTCTACGCGCGGAAATAATTAACTTTCGCCAAGAGGAGGAAGAAACCCTTAGTGCGGCATGGATACGGTTCTGTTCATTAACAGATTCCGGTCCAGAGTTATTGCTCCCAGAACCCGTTCTTTTGCAACATTTTTATTCAGGGTTGAGCAAGGACTCCGCACTTTATCTTGACACGGCTGCCGGTGGTTCTTTTTCTCATAAGACCATAGCGGAAGCAAAAGATTTGCTAGAAAGAATTGTTGAAAATACACCTTTTTCCGCTGAAATACCCGAGGAGCCGGAGTCAAAAGATGAGGAACTCATTGTGGAAACACAACAAAAGGTGTCTACTTTGGTAGACCCAACATCCGAGTCCTCATCTGATTCCCGAACAATGACAGAGGATGATGAACCTCTAGAGTTCCCATTTGAGTTTGAGGAAGAAATTTTTGAAGATTTTGGAAACACCTCGAACTATTTGTTTCAAAAGAGACCGCCTGTTCCTTTGCCATCTCCCGAACCAATTGAAAAAGAATATCTTGTGGAGACTGTTCGGGAGCTTACTTCAATCATGAGCGATGAATGGTTGAGGGAGAATGAGCTATCCATGGATATCATTCGGCTCTGCCCTCCCTCAACCAACATATGCTGCTCCATCAAAGGAACCAAGGTGGATGCACTCTACAACCCTCTTGTTGGTGCCAATATCCTCTCCGACACATACGCGTTGTCAATCTTTGGCAACCGACCATGGACATCAACAAACAAACTCCTCAAGCACCCATCAGGCCATATTCTTGAGAGTTTGGGGATTGTCAGAGATGTGACTCTCTATTATGAAGACCTTGAGGTTATCCTGGATTTCTACGTCTTCGAAGTCCCAAACTTCGACATAATGATCGGGCATCCCATAGAAAAATTCCTCATTGATGCCCCATCATTTGGAAACCTCAATTTCACCCTCGGAAAAGAGTCATTCTCCATTCCAATTACCACCTCAGGAAACACTCTTTCCGATGAACCACTTGAGGAATATCAAGTGGAGGAGGTCATGGCTATTTTTCCTCACATGGACCCCGAGTTAGCCTTGGAAGAAGATGCACAAGACTTTATCTTAGAAGAAGCCGACTCGGAGGACACCTTTGAGCTACCACAAACCACACCACCGCCACGACCTCCCATTGATCTTAAAGCGCTACCTCCCGGTTTGCGCTATGCTTTCTTGCACGGAGATCCGCAAGCTCCCGTCATCATAAGTGACAAGCTTTCGGAAGAAGAAACCACCAAACTCATGGCCGTGCTTGAAAAACATCGCTCCGTTCTTGGCTACTCACTTGAAGACCTAAAAGGGATCAGCCTTGCTCTCTGCACCCATCGCATTCCCACGGATCCTGAAAGTACACCTTCAAGGGAACCTCAAAGGAGGCTGAATAATGCGATGAGAGAAGTTGTGAAGAAAGAGGTCTTGAAGCTATTACACGCCGGGATCATCTATCCTGTTCCTCACAGTGGTTGGGTGAGCCCCGTACAAGTGGTACCCAAGAAAGGAGGTATGACGGTTGTTCATAATGATAAAAATGAACTTATTCCTCAACGAACAGTCACGGGGTGGCGAATGTGCATTGATTACCGAAAACTTAACAAGGCTACAAAGAAAGATCATTTTCCGCTGCCCTTCATCGATGAGATGTTGGAACGATTGGCAAATCATTCTTTCTTCTGTTTCCTTGATGGGTATTCGGGATATCATCAAATTCCCATCCACCCCGACGATCAAAGTAAGACCACTTTCACATGCCCGTATGGAACTTATGCTTATCGTCGCATGTCTTTTGGTTTGTGCAATGCACCTGCCTCGTTCCAACGTTGCATGATGTCTATTTTCTCTGATATGATCGAAGAAATTATGGAAGTTTTTATGGATGATTTCTCTGTTTATGGAAAAACCTTCGATCATTGCTTAGAAAATTTAGACAAGGTCTTACAGAGATGCCATGAGAAGGACCTGGTACTTAATTGGGAAAAGTGCCACTTCATGGTCCAAGAGGGCATTTTTCTTGGACACCTTGTGTCCGAGAGAGGCATAGAGGTGGACAAAGCAAAAATAGAAGTTATAGAAAAGCTTCCGCCTCCTGTGAATATCAAAGGTGTTCGTAGTTTTCTGGGTCATGCTGGTTTTTATCGTCGCTTCATAAAAGATTTCTCTCAAATTGCACGACCCCTTACGAACTTGCTTGCTAAGGATGCACCCTTTGATTTCAATGATGACTGCATGCATGCCTTTGCTACTCTTAAGAATGCACTCATCTCTGCTCCAATCATTCAACCCCCTGATTGGACGCTTCCTTTTGAAATAATGTGTGATGCTAGTGATTATGCTGTGGGGGCAGTTCTTGGTCAAATGAAAGACAAAAAGCATCATGCAATTTCTTATGCTAGCAAAACTTTGACTGGAGCTCAGTTGAATTATACTACCACTGAGAAAGAGCTCCTTGCCGTTGTTTTTGCTTTTGACACGTTTAGATCTTACTTAGCTGGAGCAAAAGTTATCGTTTACACTGATCATGCTGCTTTGAGATATCTGCTTGCTAAGAAAGATGCTAAACCTCGTCTCATAAGATGGATTCTTCTACTCCAAGAGTTTGATCTTGAAATTAAAGATAAGAAAGGAGTAGAAAATTCTGTAGCAGATCATTTGTCGCGTATGCAGTTCACTAACTTGCAGGAGTTACCCATAAATGACTTCCTACGCGACAACATGCTGCTGAAAGTGACGGATTCGCACCCTTGGTACGCCGACATCGTGAAATTCATCGCCACAGGATACGTACCACCAGGGGCGGATAAAAGAAGATTGATTTATGAAAGTCGCCGTCACTTATGGAATGAACCATACCTCTATCGTGTCTGCGCCGATGGACTGCTTAGGCGATGTGTGCCCACTCCCGAGAGCACACAAATCATTGAAAAATGCCATGCAGCCCCATACGGTGGACACTATGGTGCCTTCCGTACCCAAGCAAAGATCTGGCAAAGTGGATTCTTCTGGCCAACCATGTATGAAGATACAAAAGAATTCATTAGAAGATGCCCACAATGCCAGAGATTTGGAGGCATCACAGCACGAGATGCAATGCCCCTCACATACAACCTTCAAGTCGAACTCTTCGATGTATGGGGCATTGACTTCATGGGACCATTCGTGAAGTCCCAAGATTGTGAATACATATTGGTGGCGGTGGATTACGTATCCAAATGGGTAGAAGCTATGCCATGCCGAGCTGCCGACTCCAAACACGCTCGCCGGATGTTTCACGAGTTTATCTTTCCAAGGTTTGGAACTCCGAGAATGGTGATAAGCGACGGAGGGTCTCACTTCATTGATAAGACCTTCCGTAGCTTTCTAAGAGAGCTTGGAGCAAAGCACAACATTGCCACTCCATACCATCCTCAAACAAATGGGCAGGCCGAAACATC
Source organism: Eragrostis nindensis (assembly GCA_012490785.1). Classification (NCBI taxonomy): domain Eukaryota; kingdom Viridiplantae; phylum Streptophyta; class Magnoliopsida; order Poales; family Poaceae; genus Eragrostis; species Eragrostis nindensis. The sequence continues at coordinate 810,623 of JAAXCT010000126.1, forward strand.
CAACAAACAAATCAAGCGGATCCTGCAGAAAACAGTCTTGGAAATGGGGAAGGGATGGAAGAACAAGCTACCCGATGCACTATGGGCATATAGAACAGCCTACAAGACACCCATAGGCATGTCACCATACCAACTCGTCTATGGAAAAACGTGCCATTTGCCAGTCGAGTTGGAACATAAAGCATATTGGGCCATGAGAACTTGGAACATGGATATGAAAGGAGCTGGGTGGAGAAGAAAAATGGAGATAGCCGAGTTGGAAGAATGGAGAGACAAAGCATATCACAACTCAGCCATCTACAAGGAGCGTACAAAGCGCTGGCATGACCGGCGAATAAAGATAAAAGAATTCAAAGTTGGAGACAAGGTGTTGCTCTTCAATTCAAGGGTAAAACTCTTCGGGCATGGAAAATTGAGAAGTAAATGGAACGGACCATACACCATCATCGACACGTCGACTCATGGAGCAATCACACTCCAGGACGACGGAGGTAATGTATTCAAGGTAAATGGTCAGCGCCTTAAAATTTATCTTGAGCCCGAAGCAAATAAAGATTTCGATGTCATGCACCTAATTGATTTAAATATCTTTTCTTGACCTCTGCATCGAAATATCCTTCTATACCCTGCATATTCCGAAGATACCTTCCCAACAAAACTCCACGAAAAACAGAAAGGCCAGAGCCTGCCAAGGCAGGTCGGCCGACCTGGCTACCAGGGTCGGCCGACCCCCTCTGGCAGCCTCTGCCTTCCATTTTTTGCTCCTTTTGCCACCCAACCTTTCCCTTCCTTGTTTGCCTATGCTTTGGAAATAAATCCTTCGTTTCTTCGCCGGGAGAGGGAGAACCACTATAAATACAACCCATTGCACCCCCTCTCCATTCATCTCTTCCAAGCTCCACTCCTTGAACCAAAACCTTCACCTCAGCCATGAGCAGGGATCGCTATGCAAATTTCTTTCTCAACCTTGGAGGATGTAGTAGGGACCCTCCTATTGCACAGCTCCCGTACAAAGAGCGCTTGGGAAAGTATGTCAAGGCTTTGGACAGGGCTTGCGCTAAGATCAACAGACTTGAGCAAACGCTTGCCCTGATGGAGATAGAAAAGAAGGAGGCACAGCGTCTCGCTGATTGCCTCACAGGAGGATGGGCTCAGTTTGATCTGGCCCTGGAAGAGATAGAGGAAGAAAAGAAAATTAGAAACAGTAAAGAATAAATAGAATAAGAATAGGCGCTTTTGTTTATTTCCTTTTTACCAACTATTTCCCTTCCAATTGTAATGCGCCTATCAGTTCAGTTTATAATTCAATCAATGATAGTGCTCCCCGGGCTTGCATACCGGTAGAGCAATATTTGTGTTTCCATATCTTTGTCGTTTTTGAAGGAAACAGGCAAAAAGGCAAGTGTGGGGGGGAAACATCGCCATATCTGGAACAATCACAACCAAATCATCCAGAACCATACGAGGCAACTCAGGAACGGCCAACACGCGAAATATCAGAACCTGTGGGGTCCAGGCCAGGTCGGCCGACCCCACCAGGAGGGTCGGGCGACCCCTGGTGGTCCCCACCAGGCTCCAGCCTCCTCCTGCCTCCTGAGTTTGCACCACACTTCCACTTTTTGCCTGCTACACTGTCAAGTTCATTCTGATAATCTGAAAATTAAATAAAACTTGACGCACTAATCTTTTGGGACAATCATAATTGATTTATCTTTTGCCCACAACTCTACCTCTCACATTCATGGACTTGCACACTTGTTATTTCTCGCTTCATCGCTGAATGCTTGTGAACACCTTATCATTAGGAACCCATGTTTTTCCTAGATAATTGGCATGTGAGATATGGTTTGTCGAAATGATCTTTGCTTAACCTTCAAGTCCTTGGGAATTTATCTTTGTGAAAATCAAAAATTCCATAGTATGATGCTCCTCACTTGATTTATATTTTCCTACCAAGGCCAAGAACTCTACATGAATACTTTGATAGCCTATAAGCTGCTAGTTGTTGATTTGAGCTTTGTCAAATTCTTGGACCCTAGTGAGAAGCTTGTCATACTCTTTTGATCAAGATCACGTACACTCCACCTCACATGCTACACTTCTACACTGGAAGTTGAGCAACATTCCATCATCCATCCACCAAAAAAATACTCCAAAAATCTCTGTTACCTTTTCTCTCTCAAAAAAAATCTCAGTGGAGACATGGCTATGCAAAAAGAAAGAGAATAATCCCTGCTCATACAAAAGTAGAGCATGATGGGAAAAATAAAGAAAAAGAAAGGAAAAGTATGATAGCCATGTCCTCCTCAAAAAGTTCAAAAAGAGAGAGAAGGTAACATCATAAAAAAGAAGTACAAATAATTTTCCACTTCATGCCACCACCACACATGCACATCTTGATCAGATTGTATGACTTGTTTTCTCCATTGGATCCAGTCTTTGACTTAGCAATAAAAGAGACACTAGTATGCTCCACGTTACCCTACCTTGAGCTCCACAAAAGCCTGATCAAACACAAGGAGGGGAGAGGCAAAATCATGGCCCTTGAGAGGGAAACACATAAACACCATGAGCGACTTGAGAGAGTCATTTGAGGAGCATGAAACTATGTTTTTATTTCTGAAAATTATGCAAAAATCCCAAGGTACTTGACAGGGAAGGCGAGGTGATTTGAGACATGACCGTTCCACTTATCAATCATCCAAGGAATGCATGTTAGACACCTCAAAGTTCACAGGTATGAAGTGTGGCTTGCAATAACTTGTGTGCATGCTCCCATTTATGAGGATGAGTATCTCCCGCCTTATGCTCGCAACTTTACTCGAGGACGAGCAAAGAGCAAAGAGCAAAGAGCCAATATTTACCCGTCAACTAGCTGCGCTTTTTATAATGAAACAATCACCAAAGGTAGACTTAGGTCTTTAAACTAATGATTTCCACGAGTCTTGGTGAATTTGTGAGTGCAGCTGCAATTCACAGGAAAACGGGGAAAAGGAAGCATAAAAAGCCCATCCTGGAAACACCAATTTTCCCCGTCATAAAGAATTATCCAAATAAAGCCCAACTCCCGATAAAAAGACTTCAAGTCCACCCATAGCAGGTGGATCAGAGGAGAAGGCGACCAGGGGAAGCCACCTGAGAAAGCCCAGGCCCAGAGGGGCCAGCCACAGGTCGGCCGACCCCAAACCCTAGGTCGGCCGACCCCCTGTGGTGGCCCCACTGGCCCATCTTGTTATGGCGGTTCGCCACCGCCTTCCAGAGGTCGGTTCCACCTGCAATCAATGCCACCGACCTAAGGAACCGCCTCAAGTTGCCGACCTTCTTGGGCTATAAATAAAGGGGTACCCCCCTCCTCCAAAAGACATCACAAGACACAAGTCATTCCACTCCCATCCAGGCCAAGGGCCTCTTGCACAGTAGTAGAATAGAGGAGAGGGCAAGGATCAAGAGAGGGATAGCTTTCCTTTTAGTTATTTCCTTATCTTGTACCCTTGGCGGATATTTATCTTATTAATAGTTCATCGTTCGTTCTTCGTTCGTTCGTCGTTCGTTCATCGTTCTTCGTTCGTTCTTAGTTCGTTCGTCGTTCGTTCATCGTTCGTCGTTCGTTCTTGGTTCGTTCATCGTTCGTCGTTCGTTCGTCGTTCGTTCATAGTACGAACCTTGTTCTTATTCGTAAGATTAGTATTCGTGGTGTTATTGATCTAGCGAGCTTTACATACTAGTCGTTATTCTTGTTATACTTGTTTACGGGATCATCGCTCCGCGAGGGGTGCTCTAGCCTTCCAGATTGGTACCAGGACCGGGGTTAGAGTAGTAATCGACGGCATAGGCGTGGTGCCTAGGCTAGAGGTTACCTTTGTTTGCAGCGTGCCCCACGGTTTGTAGAGGTAGGCGGCAGGTGGTGACAGCCCTGTCCGTCCCTTGTAATCCTCCACGTTCGGGTTCGTCGTAGAGCTACAGGCTGGCGTGACTTGGCAGACCAGGTCTATACCAGTGCCCGAAGTAAACGAGTAGAACTAGAGTGCGATCGTCCTGCGGGACAGCTAGATCTTTATTCATCCTCTCGATCCTATACTACTGCTATCCTTGTGTGTCCTTGGGTAAAACTAACCTTGCTGCAGATTATCACTGTTCCTTGGGGAAAACAAATACGATACCTTGGAATACTCCCGGGTGAAGTGCTACAACGGTATTCCGTGCGCTTGCGGATTTATTCGTGGTGTAAGAAATACCAACACCAAAGCAAAGGCACAGCCATTGACTAAACTATCAGCTATCTTGTCAGCAAGTTTGGCCTTCTCTGCAGTCAGGATCTTGTTTGCATCCTTCAGTTTCTTCACCTCCCCCTGCAGAGTTTGGATCACTTGAGTCTTGGCTGTGTTCTCCGTGCTCAAGGCTTCATTTTTAGAGCTCAAGTCTACAACAGAAAATGTCAAATTACTTCAGGGATATGCAAAAGGCAAAAAGTAAACAGTATATGACAGGAGGAATTACCCTGCACTGTTTTCGATAAAGCCTCTCTTTCCACACGCAGATTCTTGAGGTACTCCTTATGTTCAGCTTTCATATCTGCGATCTCCCTGGCATGAGATGTCTTTGCTTCATCGTGGGTCTTGTTCAAGGCAATAAGAGCAGCTTCTAGCTCTCGAATTTTGTCATCTTTCCCAGATGAAGCATGGGCAGCTTCAGTGTCAGAGAGTTTTTTCTGAAGAGCAGCAAGTTCTCCGTCCTTCTGCTTTATCCTGTCAGTGAGGCGCTTGCAAGTCTGCAGATGCCACTTTTTGGCAGCTACCACCTCCTGGCTCAGCCTGTCGAACACCAAGTTCTCCCCAACTGTTCCGGATGCCGAGGCAGAAACAGCTAGAGCTTGTTCAGCCACTGGTTGTACATTTGAGGCCGGAGGGTTGGTGGCAGGAGCAGGTTCAGCAGAAGAGGATGGAACACTATAGCATGTTCACACATCAGAAGATCGTATGAAAATATTTCAAACAACAATGGAACTTAGCAAGAATACTTACGAAGTATCTCTCTTGGTGCGGAAGCGTCTTCTCTTGGAGGCAGGGCTAGAAGCAGATGTCGCCTGGGAAGACAAGACTTGAGAGATTTTGGAAAACCCTTTAAAGAGACTGCCGAAAACTATTTCGATGGGTACCTGATCACCGGTATAAGGATTAGCGACGCGAGTCGGGGGCAGTTCAGGGACATCGGAGGCAACAATTGTTGGAATCGCTGGAGTTGCAGGAGTAGCTGTTCGGAAGCGCTTGCGGGTCGTTGTCTTTGTTTTGGTTCCAGCTGGGGGCTTCGAAGACTCGACAGCAGGTGGAGGAAGATTGGAGGTTTCGATACCCATCGGGATATCACCGAGCGTGGGATCAGCCGCCGGTTCAACCCTCTCAGTTTCTCCGGGCGCCTCAGATTGTTCGCCAGCAGCAACAGCAGCCACCTTTTGCTCAAGAGAGCTGGTAGCGTCATCAGCAACGGTCATGTCCTTCTCCTGATTGCCGTTGTCTTCTTCGTCACTGTCCCCGATGACTATATCAACGTCAGGTTGGACATCGTCGGGGCCAGGTTCATAAAGGTTCTGCAGAATACAAGATTAGTACGGCGAAAAATATATCTTCAAGCAAAGCGAGGAGACCTACGACCAACATACCTCGGGAGGTGGATTTTCTGCACTATAAGGAAGAGGTACTGTCAAAAGTTTATCTTTTGGTCCAGTACCCATAATATCGTATACTCTCTTGAAGACATCATCTTCGGAGAGTTCAACAGCTGCAAGGAGAGAAAAAGATGACAGGCTTATCAAACAGAAATCAGATATCAAGTATATACTGATATATTGATGAGTAATGGATATCTACCTCCTACTGGTAACCAATTAGGGTCACCAGGACCTATGTAATGCATAGCCAGTGGATCACGCTTCTGAAGAGGGAAGATGCGTCTTCGGACAAACTCTTCCACAACATGTTCTCCTCTCAAGCCCAATTTGATCAACTCATTGACCCTGGCTATCATCTTATTTAATCGAGGAACATAGGTCGGAAGACTTTTGTCCCACTTTTCATGGTTCGGCATCAAGCCGTCAAGCTTGATTGCAGTATTTTTCTTCCCCATGTCCAAGATCAAATATTTGGTGTCATATGAGCTCCAAGAAGACTTGTACTTGTACGGGATGAATTCATTTTTGTTCCTAACTACAAAGCCCACTGAGAAGACCATCATCTGACCCTTGTAATACCGGGGCTGGTGATAATGGCGCCACAGATTCAAGCAGGGGGCTACGCCCAACCAACATTCGCACAAGATAGCAAACATGCTAAGCATCATCACAGCATTGGGTTTAAGTTGAACAAGCTCTATATGGTAGAATCTACAGATCTGCTCAAGAAATTTGGAAGGTGGAAGATTGAAACCATACATGAGATGAGCTTCGAATACCGGGAGCTCCGTGGTGTTGCAATGATGATAGTCGTAGTCGCCGTTGTTCCGCCGGGTCACGAAAGCGGAGATCATTCCCCTTCTCTCCTTCATCCAAGTATTCCAAGGTGAGAGTGGATTTCTTCCAGTACTCCTGCAGATTCGGGATTTCTCCCTTCTTCATCTTCTGCTGCGCCTGAGTAAGGGAAATGTTGGAGTCTTGGGAGTCGGAGGATTGATTTTCGTTGGGATTGCCGGAGATTGTGGCGGACGAGAATGCGGTGGCCATGAGAAATGTTTAGGGTTTGAGGAAATGAAAAGCAGTGCGGACTAGAGGGTAGAGGAAAAAGGATACGGGGTGAAGGGCTTAAGTAAAACCCGGCGTGACGGTTCGCTTCCCCGTAAATGCGGGATTTCTCTTCCTTGGGTTACGCGCGGAATATACCGAGGTGATGCTATTTCCTGTTATTAATGAAGAGTTTGGATCTGAGCTCTGTTTTTGGAAGGATAACTACCTGGATATGAGGTAAGAAGTTGGTATATTTTTGGGATCAGTTGCCCAAATAATTAACAATGTTTGACTAATGACCCGGATCGAAAAGAGCCTTCGGTGCGTTAAAAACGTGTTGAGTAATACTCCCGAAGAGTTCTCGGCCGAGTGATCTGTTAGTTGCTACGAAGACTCGTTTCATCAAGGCACATCGGAGAAGCTGAATTTAGTTATCTCGAAGACTCATGCAAGGCATATTGTCAAGACAAAAGAGAAGCCAACATCACAGATGCGATATCATTCAGAAATTGTAATCTTGGATTGAAGGCAGCCCTTGATGTGCCCAAGGATACGTCCCAGGACGACCTCAAGAAGGCCTACCGTAAGGTAGCCAAAACACATTACAAGCAAGACATGCAGAAAACTATCTAAGCTCTACACTCCGTCCTGCTTGACAGAAGAATAAAACAGGAGAAGAAGAAAAAATAAGAAAACCTAGGCTACTGCAAAGAGAATGGCATGATAGCCATCCCCTTATCCCTAGTTCCGCTGATCATCAGCGTCCTCAGGGGCTGCAACAGCAGCATCAGCATCAACCTCGTCCTCCTCATATGTGATGAGGGGAGAGGAGGCTTCGGCAGCAGCAGCAGCAGAGCCTGCACCTATGTCGCCCTCACTTAGAGCGATGAGCGGGAGGGGCGCCTCGGTGGTGGACAGGGTAGAACCCTCGTTCAATGCCATGACCGGGTTGATGACCCCGATAGGAAGGAGAGGATCTTCTGCAGCGAGGGGAATGGAGCCACTCGCTGGACTGGACCCGGCTTGGGTACTCGTCCAGGGAGCCCAGCCAGGGTTGTACAGGACCATGGCCTTCTTCTTGGCCGGCTCGTCTTCATCGCTGTTGTCGTCGTCGTCATCGTCGTCGTCGTCGGAGTCGTCGAGGAGGATGGGTTTGGCGTCCGCCGGAATCCCGCGTGGCCCCTTGTTCAGGGCAACGTGGAGGCGGCGCGAGAACTCTTCATCTCCCGCCGTGTTCGCCTCTAGGTCAACGACCTGAGATGGATCTGGAGGGGGACTCGGAGGAGGAAGCCCGTAATCCTCCGCGGAAAGCGGAGGAGGAGCAGCAGCTACCCGGCGGTGGAGGGCCAGCGGGATGCGTGGAGGAGGATCCCGACCCGCCGGCGAGCTTGTCGTCAAACCACTTCATGAACCGTGGAGTGGTGGGTCTTTTCTTGCCCATGGTGGATGGTGGATGCGAAAGTGATACTTGGGGGCTCCGCCTTCTCCATCATTTATAGCCAAAGGGTGGCCTTTTGGAAACCGAAAGGTCAAGTGCAAAATGGATTTTTTATGTTTCTTTCTGGGGAACCGTGCGGCGACGCGGTGAATCCAGAGGAAGCTTTGGTGGGTCTGGTTTGGAGAACAAAGACAAGAGCCGAAGGGTCGCATCAAAGTCTTTTCAACACTGAAGCGGATTCAATGCCATGGCTGGACCAAGGAAAAGGGATAAGGTTGAGAATTATTTATTGTTTTCTCCGAACTCCCTGGATTGACGGTTCTCTTAAAGACCTGGTGTTCCGATCACTCGACATAGTTGTCCTGATGACTCGGTTCGTTCAGTTGTTCCGAAGACCTGGCTCAGATAATTGTTCCGAAGACCTGGCTCAGATAGTTATTCCGAAGGCTCGGTTCAGATAGTTGTTCCGATGACTCGGTTCGATTGGTTGTTACGATGACTCACAAGATGAAGACGCGAATATCTGAAGTATGTGTGCTCAGTACAGAACATATCCCTTGTCAGAAGTTCGCATGAAGATGAAGACTTCTTCGTATCAAAGACGAATCAGCCAAGTGACATGTTCGGGGGCTTATGTCGTAACCCATATTTTCAGATATTCCCGAAGACTTAATTTGGTATTTTCTAAAGACTTGTATCGCACGAAAGGAAACTTGTAGATAGACTCCGAATCTGTTACTACAGATCGAAAGTCTTGTAGAACAAGGCAAGGACTCCTGGAGGCGGTAACAGGACTATAAATATACATGTAACCCTCCGATGAGAGGAGATCAGATATAGATCATACACACTACCATATTCAACACGACATACACTGGACGTAGGGTTATTATCCTCCGGGAGGCCCGAACCAGTATAAAAACTCTCCGCGTGCCCTAGATTGATTCCTCGATTGATCGTTGTTCCCCGAACCAAATATTTGCCGTCCTCTCGATTATTCGAGCGACGACATAAGCCATATCAGAAAATAAGGAAAGCATCTTTTGAGTGAAGACAGGTTTTCCACAATTCTGAGTGACTCAGACTTTGAGAATTTTTGTGAAAAGATGAGAAGAAAGGGAAAGTTTTAAAATCCGAGGGATCTTTGGATTTGAGAAGGGTCTTTGATTTTCGCTGTTCAACCTTTCAACTTTTCAAGACAATGAGCTTTAGCCACTTCCACATAGTGAGCCTGAAGAAATTGTTGAGATAATTTTATCATATCACCTTGATGATGTCTTTTTCTTTGGTTCAATCTTTTTGCTCGGGACGAGCAAAGATCTAAGTCTGGGGGGGTTGTTGGCGGTGCTTATAACGAATATTTTACCGCCAACACCATTCAATAAAAGCCATCATACAAGGATAAAATGAACATTCTTTTATATTAATGGCTCTCCACAAGTTTTGTTGGAGTATTTGAATGCAGGGAGCAATTTGGACAAAATTCACAGAAAACGGGGGCCAAAGCCCACCGGCCGGCCCAATCATAGGCCGGCCGGCCTGCTCAGGCTCCAACCCAAGTCCAGCTCCTCTCCAGAGGCCTTCTACAGCTTCCCCACGTGGAATTCAAGGCCCAGCCCAATATCAAACAACCGACATTCTAGAACATGGGCTTTTGGGCCTAACTTTGAAGGCCACTCAACTTCTGCCGACCCCACGAGAAAACCGACCATCTTACCGCCCTCAGGAGTCCATCAGAGCCGTCCAGGGAAGAGTCGGTGACGACTCCGACCACATCAGTGGCCGGCCGGCCTCCCTACCAGGCCGGCCGACCGACCTTTGCTCCGCCGACTCTCCAGCTTCGGCCAGTGGATGCGCACCGACTCCAGCAGGCTATAAATACTACCCTCTGGCTTCAGAAGCAAGACGCACCTCATTTGATACTTCATTTTAGTCCTTTGGTAGTAGGATAGTGTTGCTAGGAGTGAGTGAGTGAGAGGGAAGGAGAGCTAGAGGCCCCGGGGATGTCGGGACTCTACTTCTTCGTCGCCTCGGGTATGCTCCTCGCCTGGGAGTAGTCGTCTTAGTCTTCCAGGCCGGGCAACATGTAAGAAGATTATTGGTCGGGCAATGAAGTAAGGTATTCTGCTCTATTTATTTGTGGGTTCCAGGTGTGCAATGAATATTTATTTATTTATTGCATTGACTAGCTTATTGACGTCTCGCTAGTTGTAACGATAGATGTAAACGTGGTGTTTATATCTGGAGTTATCCCTGGTTTGCTCGTAACCCCACGGAGGATGGTAGCCGCGAGTATGTGTGACAGGCATACCGGTCTCTGTAATCGACCACGTCCGAGTTATTGTTTTTAGTAGAGAGGTCAATAGCACGTAGTTCCCCTTAACAGTTGAACCTAATTATCAGGTTGCTGTTCTGGCATGCGTGTGCCCCGAAACAAATAATAGAGTAAGGCCTTTACCAAATTGCCCAGCTACATAGCTTCTTATCATTAGATTGCCTGGCCAGAAGACCCTTTTTATTTACTGCTGCAAACTCCGCTCCTGTGTGCCACCTTTACGGATCAATCCCTCTAGTGTTTTAGCTTTAGTGCACTGTACGTTCCCTGTGGATTCGATACCCTAGGAATACTCCTTGTGGTGAAAGCTACTTCGGTATCCGTACGCTTGCGGATTATTTTCTGTTAGGCCTAAGGACTGCCAACACTAAGCACACCATCTCAAACCTCTCTAAGAAAGCTAAGAAAACTCTCACACTTTCACACACTAACTCAAACCATAATAAATTGAAACAAACGACCTTAAGAAATGTAAGGGCGAATCCCCCACACTCAAACCTTGCAATGTCCCTATTGCAAAAGAAAGACAACTAGACCAACCTAATCTGAAATGCCATGCCTCCTCAACATGCTAAAGATGCTTCGAATGTTCCGCATGAGAAAAGAGTAATCCGCCGCAGCCATGCTCTCCATATCTTCAATTCGTATATCAATGTCCCGTTGGTACCTATGGCATCTTTCCATGTCATAATAAAGACGTTCGATATTTCTTCTGCAAATTGGGTAACAGTTGGCAGGACGATTATGACGCTCATCTCGCAGGGGCGAGTTTCAGTTAAAACCCCTGGGTGCCGGTCGGCATGGTCCTCGTGCCGGTCGGCACGAGCCATCATTCACCTGATGACGCGGCTCTGCAATTCCTTGAGCTCCTGCAAGACTTCCTGTAGCTCCTTCTGCACTAGGTGGTTCGGCATCAGCGGATTCTGGCTCGTCTTCCATTGGTTCCTCGGGATCTTCTTCCGGATCCTCCTCGGGATCGTCTTTATTCTTCCCAACAAGATTAGCTAATGGGTGTTCATACTCCGGTGATGTCTCTATATAGCACACCGATTCCGAGGTATATCTCGCTCATGGCTTTGAAGAAAGACGAGCGGAACGCCGAACTCCCTCTACTTCCCTTGTTCTCTTCGGGTCTGGCTCATCATCAGAGGATTCATCAGATATCTCAACAAAATCCACAATCTTGACGCCGTGCCGATCGGCACAAGCCTCGTGCCGGTCGGCACGGATGCCTTTTGCCAAATATGCTTCTAAATCTACAAGATTGCGTGCTCTTCTCTTTGCAGCATTGTCCCTGTCAATACGCCTCTGAATTTCATCATTAATCTCTTTAGGGGTCATGCGCCCTTTGGCAACGGGGAATCCATCATCAAAGATGAAGTCGCAGGGATGCATTCAGGATCAGCTAGATAATTCTCAATCTGCCTCTGACGATCTTTCAGACAGTAAAAACATTTACATCCAAAACCTCTGGTGTTCTTGTGTAGCATCTTCTCTTGGAGATCTTCCCAGACAGTCAGGACACGTGGGAGCACACTGTGCCGATCGGCACATCCTGTGTGCCGGTCGGCACCACCATCAGAAGTCCTCCCATCATTAAGCCGCGACCTATGGATGGTCAGAAAGCAGTCTCTATCTAACTCTTCCCTCTCGCTATCAGTAAGGATTGATTCAAAGGCGATAAGATCATCATATGTCAAAGGACGTTCCATAGCGAGAAGTCGATCCATTGTGTACCTACCGGAGACTGGTGTGCTATCATCAATAACCTTGGATTTACCTTTGCGTACTAGCACCTCTCTAACCTTCTTCCGAAGGGCTTGATCCATCTCCTTCTTCTCTCTATTGAACGCATCTGCTTCACTCTTGTACATCCATCGTTGCTTCAAGTGCGACCAGACAATCGGATCGTCCTCGGTGGGGTTAAGGCTCCTGTCGCTCTCCCATGGCAGAGTCAGGCTCATTGGCGAAAGTCCGCCGTTGCGCCGATCGGCACCGTCGTTGTGCCGGTCGGCACAGCCGTGCCGATCGGCACCGTCTCCTCCGCTGCCAAATCCGCCGCCTTGCATTGCTCTCTGTTCTAGGGTTTCGGTGGAAACTCTGGTGGCGCTCGATTTTTGATGATGAGATCCGAGACGACTCCCTAATATATATATCCTTAATTCTCTTGATCCAAACGGGCTCTATCTCTTAAATTTGGAAGTCATCGAAGCATGTCTTGGAGGAAGGGCAAAAACTCGACTCAAAAACGACACGGACTCCCCCGTGCCGATCGGCACGGCTCCGTGCCGGTCGGCACGGAGGCAACTTTGCCTCGCACGACTCAACAAAATCAAAGAAACACAAAACACACAGAAAAACAGCAAAAACAACAGCGCTTTTGTTTTACGTCGTTAAGCTCGACCACCCAATCACTCAATCCACATAATATATATCAAATGATTTTAACTCAAAGTGTCGGGTTCAAGATATACCTTTAGTCGTTGGCCATTCACCGTGTATGTATTTTGCTTTCCATCCATTATTACAACAGCTCCGGAAGGAAGAACTTTATGAACAAGATACGGTCCATCCCATTTGCTTTTCAATTTGCCTTTTCCGAACAACCGAAATCTTGAATTGAATAGTAGCACTCTATCTCCTTCGTGAAATTCTTTTTTCAATAGCTTCTTATCATACCACTTCTTTGTTTTCTCTTTATAGATAGCTGCATTCTCATAAGCCTTTAAGCGCATTTCCTCGAGTTCACTAATTTGAATCTTTCTTTTCACTGCAGCAGCATCTAAATCCAAATTCATCTCTTTGATCGCCCAATATGCTCTATGTTCTAACTCCACAGGCAAATGACAAGTCTTTCCATAGACAAATTGATAGGGTGTCATACCTATTGGTGTCTTGAATGCTGTGCGATAAGCCCAAAGTGCGCCATTCAACTTATTTGACCAATCCTTTCCTTCTCTTGTAGCAATTTTCTGGAGAATTCCTTTCAACTGCTTATTAGAGGTTTCTGCTTGACCATTGGTCTGTGGATGATAGGCTGTTCCGATTCGATGCTCAATACCCATCTTTTTCAAGGTTTTAGTAAACTCATTTCCAGTAAAATGAGTCCCACCATCTGTTATAATAACTCTAGGAACACCATATCTTGGAAATATGCACTCATTCAACATCTGCTTGGATTCATGAGTTGTACTTACTCGGCATGGTATTGCTTCTACCCACTTTGACACACACAGCAACCAAAATATATTCATAGCCATGGGAACTATCCAGATGCATCCTGGAGGTTCCTTCGAGAGACATGTAGAATGTCTGAGCAGTCAAGTTATCATCCATGCCCAAATCGGGCCCTTGCTTCAACAAAGATTGGAAGCGTAACCATGCTTGCGTGAGGGTTTCTTCTTTCATCTGCTCAAAGTTAATCACTTCTCTTCTTAGTTTCTGCACCTTCGGAAGCGGGAAGAAATGCAAACAGAAATTTCCTACAAGCTTATCCCAGTTTCCTCTAGCTTCTCGGGCTGCAGATTTATACCAATCCTTGGCTCTTCCATCTAGAGAAAATGGAAATAGCAACCATCTGTACCAATTCTGAGGCACTCCCTCATGTTTAAAGGTCTGACAGAGAACTTCTAGATCTTGCAGATGTGTGTACGGGTTCTCGTCCTTCGTCCCAGGGAATTTGTTGTTCTCGACCATACTGATGATGGTCGGGTTGAGAACGTATGACGAAGCGGTGACTTTCTCATCAGAAGTTTGTGGAATCAGCAATCCCGGAGACGGTAGTGAATGCTCCCTAACCGTATGAGTCGGTTCAGGAGTACCCATCCTGAAAACACAGAAAGAAAACACAAAAACAGACTAGAAAAGAGAGGATTAGAGGTTAGTAGAATAAATAAATAGTAAAAGAACTGGCTTGTTCCCCGGCAACGGCGCCAGAAAAGATGCTTGTTGGTCGTTTGTACGCACCTACTTATATATCGCAAGTGGACGGTTTACAGTTGTAGCACTTTTCCCTTAGAGTATTCCAAGGTTTAATATCGAACTACAAAGAACAAGCGGGACTTAAACTATTATTTAAACTACTAAATTAATATAGCAAAAGTGTGTGTGAAAAGGATGATTAACAACTGGAGATGAAAGAGCCTGCGGTTGTAACAAGGTTATGAAAAGGGTTCTCTCCTATGGTTTGGGGTACTGGCATGCAACTCTAATTAATGTTCGATTGATAGGTTTAGTATTCTACAAGACATGGTGGTTTCGTTCTCCTCTCGCCCTGTCACGACAAAGGTTAATAGATCCCCGCTGGTTTCTTGCACGTGATTATCATGTATTGATCAGATACGAAATAAACGCATCACATAGACTGAGCACATCAAAAGAGTATATATTGTAAGTATGAGAGTTACATAACCAGATTTCCCTCGCCACGGAGAGAATATGAGATCTACTCACGCATCATACTGCAACACATGAACATGGCTGCAATAGGACGCGGGATTTTTGCGTGGGCCACAGGTGCCGATCGGCACGGCACTGTGCCGGTCGAAACGGTCTTCCTTTTCGGTGGTGATGATCGGTGATCGCCGTCTTCGCCGCCACAACCTTCAACCTAGGTCAAAACTTCTATCTCCCTGTCGTCTCCCCTGTTTCGCGACCAAGATCTCATCTTTATAGTTCCTTTCAATTGTGAGCTGGATTCTACCGACTCTGACTTTGATATTTCCTTTGGGCTTCATATTCTCCGAGTGGGCTTCATGTTTGGGCTCAACCCCGATGGTGCCGGTCGGCACGTGGGCTGTGCCGACCGGCACGGCCTCAAATTTCTTCGTTCTTCGGGCCTCCGGCAGCTCTTTATCCGTAGTCTCTTAATTTTCACCTGTTTCCTGCAAATACTTCCAAATACACAAGAAACTACGTATATATATAATACAAAGGGTTAATTGTTAGCAATAATGACATAATAAGGTATTAAAAACACCATATCTGTCATATAAAATGAATACCTAGAAAGCACCAACAACTTCCAACTTCTCCTTCTTAGTTCCTCCATTTCTCTTCAGCCACCCTAGCCCTCGAGAGACTCACAATGCATCCAAAAGATCTCTAAAACTATGTGCTCTAATAGAACCAATTCGATCCCTCTTGATAGTCCGTTTTTTCCTATAGACTCAAGCCTATATCTATACCAAGCCAACACTTGCTTGGATCTAGCATATTCTCAGCCTTGATCTATCTTCAACCTTGACTCCATCAAGTTCTCGATCCGAATTGTCGAGGCAACCAATCACCAAGTCGTCGATAAAGATTAGTGTTTGTGAGATGACGCTTACTTGACATGACCATCAAAATATCATACATGGAAATGTTAGTCACATCAATGTAGTCACTCAATCACTAAAACATTCATACTTTTAGGGTTTCCAAACTCCAATGGCCATGAAGCTTACAGCGGGGAAGGGATGTCACTTGCATGTAGGGGCGGAAAATGAGCCAACTCGGCTTATTAAGGCTTGGCTTGTTCCGATAACAAGCTGGCTCGGCTCGGTTTGGCTCGTTAAGATTAACGAGCTAAAATAGAAACTCAGCCCGGTTGGTTTAGAAAGATCGAGCTAGCTTGTTAGGTTCATGAGCCAAGTATGTTAAAATTTTTATGACAAAAATATATGTGATTTTAAGCATTTTTAAATATTAGCATGTGCCAACAATACAAAAATCATAATATAACACAATATTATAAAATAAATTATCAATCTAAGTCCACAAAGATGAAAAATAAATAAAAATAAAAAGATAATCTAACATTGAACATGATTTTTATCTATACTGAATTTAGTTTATTTTTGGATGATAAATTGAGCTTCACCTATCATAAAAATTACTATTTATTATAAAATTAAAGTTGATATTTTTATATAATCAAACTTATCGAGCTAATCGAACTTTTCGCGAGCAGCTCACGAGCTGACTCGTTAACAAACGAGCTATGATGGAGATTCGGCTTGGTTCATTAAGAAGATCGAGCCGAGCCGAGTTGAACCAAAATCATTAAGATCGAGCCGGCTCACCACTCACTAAGGCTCGGGCTTTTTTTCCGACGCTGCAAATCCTTCCTGCCGTTTCCGTTTCCCACGTTCCGTTTCTGTTTCTGGCGGCTTCAAATTAATGGCGAGAGCAAGCCCTCCGTTTTCTTTAAAGACCTCCCACCATTTCCATTCCTTCGTTTTTCTTTTGTTATAATTGCTTCCCTTGCACACAAAATCCAAGCAACCATGGCTCATTCACTGAACTGTAGCAAGGGAGTGAACACCAACCCCCGCCTCCTTCCCCTTCCCGCCCGACTCCCGGCGGCGCGCCGCCGCCCCAGTCCTTCGTAACCCGCGCCCGGGTCACCCCGGCAACCTTGACTCGCCCGCCTGCCTCGCCCCAGCGCCCGTTCGACGCCGCGGCCGTGCGCGCCCGCCCCTAATTCATTCCCCCCAAATCCAGTCTGCCCGGTGCCCACCGCTTGTGACATGTCTCCCCGCCTCTGCTCGCCGCCGGCGGATCTGCCGCTCGACGACCTCCTTCTGGAGGTCTTCCTCCGCCTCCCGCCGGAGCCGGGCCACCTCCTTGCGGCCTCGCTCGTCTGCAGGCGCTGGTGCCGCCTCATCCGTAACGCCGCTTTCGCACATTCCACCGAACACCATCCGTGCTCGGCTTCTTCCAGAACATCGGTCTACCTACCGGACCCCCGACTCAGGGCATCTGCTTCTTCCCCACCGCCACCCCCTCGGCGAGGCTCTTCCCCCCGCCGGACTTCCAGAATAGGGTGTCCTGGGTGATGGACTGCCGCCATGGCCGCGTCCTCCTCTACAACCATGGCGAGCAGTGGCGGATCCACCGGGGCAGCAGGGGGGTCTCAAGCCCCCCCTACTCGCCGGCGGACAGTGGAGCCCCCCCTTGAGCCCCCCCTCCCATTTTTGTTGACATTGAAGAGAGGTTGGGGGCGCTGGCTCCAGATGGACGTTGAAGACGACGCAAAACGGGCAAACATCCAGCAGCTAGGCGAGGAGAAAGGAAGCACGCGAATCCATTTTGCTCATCCAGTGACGTCGAGATGCTTTAATCTCCCTGGCACGCGAGCTTCAATGGGCGGCAATGGCGGATGCGTCGTTCTCTGCTGTTGTTTGGAGGAAGAAGAAACGAAGTGGTAAAAGGGCTGGCGTTGGGCCGGACATGTGTGTCTGCTACAATGGGCCTGGAAGGCATGGGAAACACTACCTTACTGGTGGATTGTGCTGAGCGCTAGAGTTCTAAAGGCTTCGGCACAAATGGTATTGTTGCCTAAAATGTTGACTTAAATATAGTAGATTTGTAAATTAAAACTAATTGTAGTGCACGTCTTGCGGGATCATCTAAATGTTCTAACCAGGATGTGAACGCATTTGTGTATCAAATCGACGAGCTGCTTCAAGAGACAATTGATGCCAATAAAAAAATGATGATCTCTGAGCGATTTGAGCGCACGCTTCCGCCTCATGAGCCTAGGTCTGATTCTTTTTTTTTTTTGAGTCGAGCCTAGGTTTGTTTCAATACTGTAAGCTACGAACATTGATGCAATATAACAGAGCCCCAGCCTTCGGACCAGCAGCCGCACGCCATGTTTATGAGGCGAACAGTAATAACGTGCGGCGTCTAGTTGGCGGCGACGATAGCCGACTGGGTGGGTGGGTGGCTAGCATCTCAGAGGTGTCTCCTGGCCAGCGACTAGCTTCTCGAAGGTGTCTCGCAACAGCCTTCAATCCAACAAATAAGCAAATCAACACCCCGTTTACAGTATAGTATACTGTAGCAATCGGCCCTCTCTATATGTTGGTTCACACTCCGCCGCCTTATAGTTCGGCCCCCCCTACAATTTCTGTCTGGATCCGCCACTGATGGCGAGAGGGAGCTCCTTGTCTGGGACCCCATGACCGGCAGCACAAAGTACGTGAGCGCGCCCCCGGAAATGAGTGGCCAAGAAGACTTCTCCGGAGCTCTGGTCTGCGCGGGTCAGCTCGATGATCACTCCAACTGCCACTTGAGCCCGTTCCAATAGTCTTCCTTGACAACAGCCTGGACGTTGAGTCCGTGACATATGCTTGTGTCTATTCCTCAACTGATGACTGGAGCGATTGGGAAGCAATCACAATCCCAGCCCCTGTTAGCTTGGGTTCATCTGCTCTTGTGGACAATTCATTGTACTGGACTCTTGATTTTGCGCTGAGCAATCACATTCTTGAGTTTCATCTCCATGGCCAGGAATTCAATTTGATTAAGCTGCCAAAGAGTGTCCGGAAACACTACAAGTCGGGTATTCAAGTTATGCCTGCGGAGGATGGAGCCATTGGTTTTGCTGGGGTGAATAAAATGAGGATAGATTTCTGGTCCAGGATGGCTGACCAGGAAGGCGTGGCCAGATGGGCATTAATCAGGGTAGTCAATATGGGCAAGCTCACTCTGTCTGATTCTCCAGCTCGAGACATGTTGTTGAGGTCATCTGTAGTTGGGTTTGCAGAGGATACTAGTGCGCTTTTCTTGCACTCAGAAACTATT
Source organism: Eragrostis nindensis (assembly GCA_012490785.1). Lineage (NCBI taxonomy): Eukaryota > Viridiplantae > Streptophyta > Magnoliopsida > Poales > Poaceae > Eragrostis > Eragrostis nindensis. Next base: position 829,682 of record JAAXCT010000126.1, read on the forward strand.
ATCTTCATGATCGATCTCAAGTCAATGCAGCTCAGTAGGAAACAGGTTCAAACAAATGGCACAACCATTTATCCATACACAAGCTTCTACACTCGAGGTACCAGTCTTTAAAATTTAGTGTCGTAAAGGTATCTCTTTGCTGGTGGTGGATACCTGTAAATGTTATTTGAGGTGCTGTTAGTGAGCTGTATTGTTCTATTAGAGATGTTAACTACTTCAATTAATCTATTTATTGGTATTAGATGGTATTTTCCTATTTCCCACCTAGCTATATAGCTTGAAGATAAAAACTTCAAGGCATCATGTTACCTATAGAATATTTAGAATTTCGATGGAATTTTTCTCGATTTTGATTCAAAATGGTAAGCAATTAATTTGATTGACTTTTTCCTAAATATTTGGCTGCCCTGTGATAAACTACTATGTACTGTGTGCTAGTTTATCTTTTTTTTTATTATAGAACAAAAAAATTTACCTTTCATTATAGGATGAAATGATTTACGACACAAATTCCAGGTTCGATTTTGTAGGCAAAACTAAGTTGCTGTTTTTGTTTCTTTTTGTCAAAGAGGATAAAAATAAAATTTGCTACTATGGTTAGCCTTCACTTATCTTCTCTACTGTTGCCTTTCATACTCTTTTAAAGAAGTAATGATTTTTGCTTCCCTGCACAGAATGTTTCTATCAGTGCTACGATATATTTTCTGCCACCTGTGCTGGTACTAAAAATTTTGAAGGTTGGTTTATTTGTGAAATCTCTGCTGCGCTTTTATCAGTCTCTTAATCATTTTTTCCCTAAATAATCAGAATGGAGAACATTCTTCATTCAGTTTAAGCGAAAAGTGAATCTGGTTTTTTTCCCGATGGGTTGAAATGCCCACATTATTTTATTTGTGACTTTTGATGTTGACAGACTATTGACCGACTTTATTTGATGTTCTGCTTACTAATGCTATTTCCTTCCACTTTTATTCATAGGTGCTGATATTGTTGGTATTGATGTCCGAGATGTTAGGTACGGCATCAAGTACCAAAGGAAGAGGAAGCAGGAAGCTGCTCCGGTGGAGACCGTTGCTCCAAAATAAGCAGAGTCGTGATCTTGCTTTCTTAGTCAGGAGGTAATGAAAGGCTACTCTGTTTCATATATTGGTTTTTACTCTTTCTTGTCTTATAGTTGTATGGCTTTTAGTGTATCCATGTAGACCCTTGAATCCGTATTATTATTGTAAAGAAGATAGAAGATACATGAAATTGTAGGTCTTACGCTGCTACATGAAAATGTAAGCCAATCACAGCATTGCACATCTTAGTGAGTATAAGGGTACCTCTTTTCTTTTCACTTACACAGGAGTATAGAAGCGGTTTCATGATGCGTCTTGTCCTTATGCATTCAACAACAACAAGAACAGCCTTTTGTCCCAAGCAAGTTGGGGTAGGCTAGAGATGCCACAAGAAATAAGGACAATAGAAACAAAAATGGATACAGGGCAAAAGGTAGAGGTAAATAGAAAAAGAATAAACGATCATGGTTCAGGCACGTTGATTTGGAGTACCCAAGCGCTCCTATGGCACAGCTAATTCCTTGGAGATATTCCACTCCTTCAGGTCTCTCTTAACCGACTCGTTCCTCTCTTTACATTATCGGCTCGCTTTAGAACCCCCCCCCCCCCCCCCCACCCCCCACGCCCCCACCACCACCACCACACACGCGCGCGCGCCTCGCCTCGGGAGGCCTCCGTTGGACATGTCCAAACCACCTCAACGCACCAATTTCTCCTCAATTGGTGCCACCCCTACCCTGTCCTGGATATATTCATTCTAGACACGATCCCTTTTTGTATGCCCCAGAACCACGCAACATACGCATCTCTGCTACACTACACTCAACTGCTAGACTTGCCTTTTTGTAGGCCAACATTCAGCACAGTATAACATGGCCTAGTAAATCGCTGTCCTATAGAACTTACCTTTTAGACCCTGTTGTCATAGTGGACGCCAGAAGCTTGACGCCATTTCAACTAGTCGGCTGAAATTCTATGCCTAACATCTTCATTAATGTCGTCGTCCTTTTGTAGCATTGACCCTAAATATGGAGAAGTATCCTTCTTGCCCATCGAGGTTAACATCTCTATCCTCATGCCTAGTCGCTCGCTCCTCACTAAAACGGGTTAGCGCACCAGCGAGGTTGGGAGAATCACCCTCAAACACACACCTGTTACGATGGTTCCGTAAGATCCATGCTCCGAGCACTATAAGCGAGTTTAAACCCTGTTGGTGAGTCCATTGGATGCCCCAATCACCTGCTCCCACCATAGATCAAAGGAAGTTTCTGTTGGTTGAGAGGCTGATGCGATAGCCAACCTGCCCTAGGACATGAAACCGAAATTGTCTTGCAAGGATGAGGTAAGACACGACTAGGTAGCCGATCTGCAGAGTGCAGTCCAACAACGATTGTGTGAAACGAGCTAGAGAAAGAACCAACCATGATTTCCAAATCCTGTCCCACGGCCTGAAGTGCAATGAGCCCACAAAGAACCCCTCATATGCTGACTTATTGCGAAAGGGGTCTTAGCTTAGTGGTACCGTGGGGGCGGTTTTTCCCCCGCTGGCCAAGGATTTTTTTTTTATGCTGACTTATTTAGTTAGTTAATACCTGGAGATTTAATTTGTTAGTTGGTTAGCTAAGATCTTCTTTCTACTACTGTTAGATGAGTTTTGTTTGTCAATCTGTTAGAGGAGTCATCCAGTTATATATTATCCACCACAACCATCTTTAGGAATAAATTGATATCCACCTTCATTCTATATGAGTTTCGCCGGTGGGCTACGACATGTACCCCATAGGGGTTACTTGGTGTCGGTCATGGAAGTGACAGCTGAACAGTAGGCACATGTGTTCCTCTGAATCTTTCTTTATTAGCTCCATAGGGAAAGTTTGATTAAGGATTTTCTCTGCCTTACTTTCTAACTTCGTACTCTTCCTTGACTTGTATGATAAGTACTCTGTGTACATTACCCAGATCCTTCCTTAGCTTTAACTGATACGATTATGGTAATCATGGTATGGGAAATAGTAGAGTTTCAGTTTCACACAATGCTAGATGCAGGATTACTGTAAGCCATTCACAACACTACACATGTTAGAGCTTAAGTGTACCTCTAGTTTTCACTTAAAAGTATGAGTACAGGTGAATAAAAAGTGAATAAATGAACGGGTCTGTCCTGTCCTTATTCCTTGCTTTGTTGTGATTTGTAGAGACCATTTAATTTTTTGAAGTGTTACACATATGCCAGTAAACCTTAGTAAATGTTTATGTTGACTAGTTGGCCTTTTAGATGGAGCTAGCAATACAAATTAAATTCTCAATCGACATAGATCCGAGGATGATTCATATTGGAGAAAAGAAGTAAGTGTGAAATAGGAAACCTGAAACGTATCAGGCAACATTTCTGTACCTATTCATGTTTTGCCACATTCCTCTTAGCCTTGATTAGTCAGTTTTTTCTTTATGATGCTCGTCAATAGGGTTTATGTTTTTGTAATAATTTTTATCGTACCATCTGCGAACTTTTAAAGTTTCACATCGTAGCCTTAATCTTGCTTATACTGGATACAAGTAGTCATGCACGTAGTTCTGCATCCTAATTCTTAAAGCTTCTTTGGAAGACAAGGCCTCCATAAACCAAGTACCTGGAACAACATAATTAGTAATGTGAATGCTAATTGAATAATGAGCCGATAGAAATTTTGGGGACTACAAACCAGTTTACCTAAAGTGGATGTGATTATATGCCCTTTAAGTTAGTTAAAATTAAATTTGTACTAAAGGAAGGCTATGAGGATTTTATTGTATCTCGGTCTGAAAGAATTTGTTTTATGCCCCTCTGCTTTAGAATTTCACTTCACATATTTTTTTCTTCTAAAACTGATTTTGAACTCCTAACATTCAAACGCAAAAAAAAAAAAAAAAAAAAGACTACTAGTTGATAAAGTTTAGTGCTGGACAACAGTTGGAATTGATATTTGGATATATATCTCTCTTTTTATCTTAAGAGTTAGTTCTTTAGTTTTCATTGCTTGGACATGGTGCGGAATGATCCAAATATGCATGGGATCCATGCCATAATCTCTTTTTGCTATTGATCCTCTCTTTTATCTTTTTATTTGCGTTGGGTCACGTTGGTTTCCTACATATTTTTTTCTTTTCGGCAAGCTCCATCAGTATCGGATGATGTTATCAGGCACCAGACAATTCACCTGAGGATCCCATTTGTCTCTAGCTGTAACCTTTTTACAAGAAAACTACATGTTTATGATAATATTGTCTCTGGCAGGTTCATCAACTGCTTACCAGCCGATCTAATGAAAGGAAGATTGAGGACTGAAGTTGCGATCTTGTCATCCATGTCTTTTGCTTGCCCGTGTGGATAAATGTTCATAGACAAAGTTCGTGTTCATATGTTTGCTTAAGGATCCTGCTCATACATCCTCTAGGGCATTAGTATCGTCTACATATTTTGCAAAGCTTGTAGAAATGTACCAGCTTATCAGTTCAGTCCCTTACACGTTCGTTACTTCCCTCAGAAATGGTTTATTGTGAGTATGATATTAATTAGGAAGGTAGAAGTGCTCCAGGAAGCTAATGCAGTCTTGGTGACTCGAGCTGTCCTACGGTACACTGGACGAGGGGCGGAGCATCTTTGGGCTTTGGCCATGATAACGGCCATCTCGACCTTCTCGGCGGTGACCCACTCGAATTACGGTATCTTCTTCTGCACTGGAGGCCTCGTCACAGGTGCTTGTTGTGATGCCTCGTCCCACTGCTGTCTTTTACAAAGTTTTCTCCACAGTTTATAAGCGCTTGTTTGGTACAGTATTATAGAGCCGAGTATCAAGTAGAATTGGTGAATTAATGTGTACAAAACATTGTTTTCATGAGTCTGGGTGCGTTTGGTAGGGTTTTAGTTCCTGCAAGATGATCTGGAGCAACTGGGTTTTAAAGTTTCTTGTTTCTTAAGAGAGACCATATATACTATTTATGTTTCTGCATGGAGAAACGTTTGTCTGGTTTCTGTTCGATGGATTTTAATACACAAATTCGCAAGAGGGAATGAGAAAATGGTGCAAGGTTATTAAATTGCACGATTCATGCAAGAGACTCATTTGAGTATGAATGGGCTCATAAACCTGTATATTTTCACATGTGCGTGAGCTTCCTAAAGCATGTCCAGGCCTGCTGGTTTCTTCAGCAGCTGGCCCGCATGTCGTTATTATCATGATAATCCCTGACGAATACGTACATGTGTTTGTACACCGGCCGGTACACTTTTACTCGTATCCCGGCTGGAGATAAAACTTAGCAAACACGTTCCCAAGAGATAGAACTTTGAATGTAATCTAAACAGATTTACCTGCCTACGTCTGTTGTGATCTGAACGTACGCTGGTTAGAGATAAAACCCTGCACGAGATTATGCATTGGTGAGATTCTTCTAGAAGCTAGGCAGGTCATATCGATTGATCTTGATCGCTCGTAAACTGACTGGACTAGATACGCTAGCTGGTTGTTGGGCCGGCATTTGAGATAAGCATGCACACGTTTGCTGGAGATAGAATGCCGAACGTGATCCAAACGTACTTAGAGCAACTCCAACAGATTAGCTAAAAATGGATGGCTAAAATCTTCATTTAGCTATTATGTAAAACTAAAACGGTACCAAAAAAGTGGCTAAACCCAACAGCTTCTCTATAATTTAGTCCTCTCTATATTCAAATGCTTTGGGCTGCGAATTTTCTTGAAGCCTTTTGCTGTATGGGCTTGGCCCATAGTTGACTAGTTGACTTGAAGGCGCAAAGGCAAAGGAACACGTAAAACAGCATTATCTGTTTCAGTCGTCTCCAGTGCCTCACCATCTACCACCTTCCGCCTTTCAGAGATTGATCAGATGCAGTGATGCCTAACTTTGATTGATGCCTGTAACAGCTAAAATAGATTGAATAGCAGGTTTAGAAGATACAGATGTAATCAATTTGGTCGATTCAATGGTATGTGCTGCGAAATTTGCGGATTTGCAGCTGGTGGTTGGAAAGGGGAAGAAACAGAGCATGAGCAGCAGGAGATTGTTCGGTGAGGCGTTGCTCAATCGATTTAATGGTTTGCCTGGACGACGCCGCGTCATCCGCATCGCACAGGGAGTCGCTTGGACGCCGCGCGAGACAGCGCGCGCGAGCGAGAGGCCGCGGGCAAGAGGACGCACGGGCGGGTAGAAATTGGCGCGGGCGAGCGGCACGCGCGACGGGATCAGAATTTGACGGCGCGCGGGAGGATGAAGTTGGCGAGAGAGATTCGCTCGGCAAATATGGCTAGGCAGGCGAGGGAGATGCCGAGCGGGATGGAGAGGAGAGGAGGATGGCGACCCTGTTGGAACGCGATTTTTGCAGGAATTCCTTTTTTCTGCCGAACCGGAACCAGGTAGCGAGCCTCTTGGAGTCGCTCTTACCCATCTACGCGTTTTCATTCAAACGCATGATTTGCAGTTGTAAGTATACGAGGATCTTCAAGTGGTCATTTGAGTTACGTAATGAATATGTACTAGCTGGGTCCACCTGACATTGTATACGTTGGTTTGTTTGCACTCGTATGCTGGTTGGAGATAAACACGCACCGGCGATTGGAGATAAGATCAATCGTCGCAGCTTAAACAGGCCGGCGGTGCGATACGTATCTTCTATCTAAAGAAATCGAGCCCTTCCTGACTGGAGGAGGGGAGGGCCGCCAGAATATCACGCACACATGCCGCCAGGCGTCGCTACTCCGCGCGCGCCGGGGAGACGCTGCCGCCAAACACCACGCGCAAGCGCCGCCAAAGCACGCCCTCATCATCAACCAGTTCACGCCGCCGCCGGAGAAGCGCGCACGTCGCCTCTCGCCGCAACGCGAGCCACGGCCACGTGCGGCAACTCGCCGCGTCAAGCACACGCCGGAGTTCCAACGCCGGACCAGCGCGCCGCCACGACGATGGCCTCCGTCAAGCCTGGCGTCGTCTTCCCCGCAACCATGTCCTTTGGTGAGCACCCAACGTGGTGATGGTCAAGAAATTCTATACATCCTCAGTGATGCCGAAAGGGGCTCACATCATTATACTCGTCCCTAACATGGGATCGAGAGTGTTATTGGCCGGCGTATCGATGATCAAAAGATCCAAGAAGGTGATGCCGAAAGGGGCTCACAATGATATCTCTCTAACAGGAGAGCAAGATGAAGGAAAATTCCATGATGCTGACTTAATATTCAAGATGGCGATGAATCTAACATGGTTCAGCCCCTTACAAGATTGAAATCTTCCTACGCTAGCTAGAGATGACTATGAACCGACAATGGTCTAGTCTGCCCTGTAAAGAGATTAATAAAATTCCACGATGCCGAAAGGCTCGTGATGTCAAATATGATTATGGTGCAGCTCCTTGAGATTCAATTAAAGATTATAGAAAGCTACCACACTCCAGAAGGCTCGACGATTTTTTAATCTTTGATCTTCTATCATACGAGTACACATATCATCAGTGACCCACCGTCAAGCTGTTGTGTGATTTTGCTCTATGTAACATCCGAGCAAAGTCTCCATACAAGATAATTTGATGACTGAACAGTCAATGTGTGCAGTGCATGTCTATTAAAATAATCATCCAGTAAGCATCATCCAATGTGTGATATATTGGAACGCCATTGTTAGTGGCGCGTCCATGTCTCATATCAACACCCAAGGCCAAGTCTCAATGAGATAAAGGCCACATCATTATTATTCATTCCGTTTAGGTGCCGACGAGGCTAGACGGAACCTTGGCTGAGTAATGACGAAGCTAAGTCAACAGTCCACCGACGCGTCCCATATAACGGGATCGAACATACATCGTTGCTGGGTACCGACGAGGCAAAGGCAACACTTCCGTTCGAGTTGATGAAGACCGGCGTATACATGACTGGGTACCGACGAGGCGAAAGTCATCCTCTTCATCGACATCTTCCGTTTACATTTGACGTGGCGATGGTGCTGTTATGACTGGGTTTCGGCAATATAAAAGCCACCCACATACACACATCCCATCCACACTATATCATGCATAGACGAGTAACACTCTCTACATGAAGATACGACCATTACGCGCAGCTTAATCGGAGGTGTTCTACAGACTCGCTCTGTAGATGTAATTAACCGGGCAAGTATGCAAAATCCCCGGGAATCGGCGAACTATACAATCTCTCAAGTTAGATCTTCCTTAAGCATCGACGTAGGAAGACAAGTGAAGACAAAGCTCTGTAAACTGTGTATTTTGTAAATCCAATGATTTAATGAAATATATGGTTTCTCGCTACACGCGTGTGTTGTGCACTTGCGTGTGATCATATTTTTGTCTTCGAGTTTTTGTTTTCACGAACAGTTTCTTGACAGATACTAACATGGTTTGGCAGGGTTTCTCCCCGTTTCTATCGAGAAACCGGAGGAGAAACCTACCACGTGCGTTATTTCAAATGAACTAAGCTGTTAATTTTATATTTTTGTAGATTTACTGTTGCGGTTAGCATACTATTTGTATATGGTTATGGAAGAGTAGACATTTGTAGCCAAAATAATCTAACAAACTTGAAACATAAGTAATTCAATAATTTAAAAAACGAAGTTCCACATCTTGAAGACGCAAAATATTACGACAATCTAACTATGGTTCTGTTGACACCAAAATTTGGACTAGGGCCCGCTGTCAGTAGAAGATGGAGTGCGTGACGGGTAAGAAAAGATTATATGCCGAAGTGGTGGCCCGCAGGTTATCATGAAGCCAAAGAAATCCCGAAGCCGCACGCGCCCGTATGTGATAGTGTGTCCTTTTTAATTATTTTCTAGAGTTAGAAAGGATTGACCGAGTTGTGGTCAAGTAAGGGTCGTGTTTAAGTCCAAATCGGACTCTTGCCTCGGGTGTATAAATATAGACCCAGGTGCTTGTAATCAAAAACAATCAATACAATCAACTCTTCGGCGCACCGCCACAATTTCTCGACAGGTTTTTTCGTCACCGGTGTCCATCGGGGCTCCGGCTCGACTGGATCTCGTCAGGTAAGCGCATCGATCTTTAGTATGTCGACTTGTCCATATTAGAGATTGATGTGGCTGCTAGTTATCCGGTAATCTAGATCAATCTAGGGTTTACATTACGCATCGACTGCATGGAATTGTTTAAGACCTGGTCCAATTCTTTGTCACGGTTAGTTGACTTGTCCTCGCCGCGATCTTGTTGCCGATTGCTGATGTCGATTTCTGTCTGATCTGGTTATTCGAGTCACGGTTAAGGTGCTTTGTCGATTAGATCTGCTCTTGGTGATTGGGTAGGCAGTTTGACTTGTCCTGTCTGCTTCGCTTAGTTGACGTGTCCTCGGCGAAACAGTTGCTAAGAGTTAGATTTAATTTACTGAGTATCTGGGACCGGTAGTTGCCGATTATACTTGTACCTGCCGATCGTGTAGAACAGTTAGACGTGTCCTGTTCTACTTCACTTAGTTGACGTGTCCTCGGTGAAGCGATTGTCAGTTTATGGGTATAATTAGTGATTATTGGTTTAATCGTTCTTTCGGGGTGTTTAGCCGATTGTTTACCACGTTCAGATCTATACTTGCATGCCTTTAAATTGCTTTTATTCGTTCAAGTATATGTCTGAGCCTTCTTTCGTCAATGTCGATTCACCTTACTGTGTTGCTTGCCGATAGATGTTGCCGATTGCATGCTTTGCCGATTGCCGATCCTGATGCATGCCTTGCTTTATTTATCGCACAAGTATTTACTGTTGCGACATGTCGATTCGTTTCCAGCCGATAGCCGAGTGCTTATTTTATTATCTTTTATTCACTAACATCGGCTGCGGTTACGCATCGGCCTGTCCAGGGCCGATAGTCCGGGAATTTTACACGCTTTTCTTGTCTTTGTCGATTTGCATGGAAAATCGACTGGCACGCTCCGGAATTCACCGCGTTCCAAGTTTTGGTCCTGAACAGAGTGAAGCAAATCTCTCAGGCCACGTGTGCGAGCGGTAGAACACACATTTTACCGTCAACACACTTTTTGGCACGCTCGGTGGGACAGATCAAGTTCTTAGAAGCAGATGGCGTTCGTTCAAGCTGTTGCTGATGATGGTACTTTGCTCGTTGATACAAAGGGCAACAAGATCATGATTCCTGCACCTTTTGTTCGAGATGATAAAGATTCTTCTGAAGTCACTGGCAACAATGAGCTCAATGCTTGGGAGAAGATGTCTTTGGATCAGAAAAAGGCATATCAGAGTTATCTGTACGATTGCCAAGTGAAGTACTTTGAGACCATCAAGATGACACGCGGCAAGATTACATCAGTATTGGCTTCGCCAGTGGTAATGAGAGCAGAAGAGTTGGCTACAATCAAAGCTGCGAAGATGCCGGATCAAGCTCTGTTGGATGAAGTTGTGAATACTGCGGTTCACAAAGCTTTCATTAACCAGTCAGGGGTGCTTGTTAACACTCTGTACAACATGCTCAAGGCATTTGCTGATGGGACCTTGCAGTTTGATTCTGGATTTATGGGGCCATCATTTACTTTACCACCTACTACTCCAGCACGTCCTGCGCCTCATGGTGGTCAATCTGCAACTCAAGAAGAGACAAGCGCTGCTGGTCAGCAAAGGCAACCATATGGCATGCCGCCAGAATTGTGGTCTCCAAGTGCTCAGGCTTTGGCTGCAGGGACTGCTCGGGTATCGGCGCCAAGTCTTATTGATGCGCCGTTGTCCACGCAAAAGGAAGTAGCTGGTGCAGCTAATGAACCAAGGACGAGTCAAACTCCTCAGACAAGATATCATTTGGCTCCCAATGTCAATCCTGCACTGTTCAACCAAGAGATACCGCAAGGCTATCATAGAGTGGCAGATTACAGTGAGCATTACACCAGGGAGCAACCTGCTCAGGTTCAGCCACAACCGCAGCAGCCATCTCAGACGGCTGGGGGGCAAGTGCAAAGTTCATCAGAAGATATAGTTGCCAGGCTGGCTGAAGTCATGAAGGAGCAGTTTGATCTCAAGCCCAAGGAGCAGAGCTTTTTGTATCGACGTCCATATCCAGAGTGGATGGAACAAGTTGCTCTGCCACATCGTTACAAGCTGCCAGAATTCTGCAAGTTTTCTGGGCAAGACAATGTGTCCACAGTAGAGCACATTAGCAGATATTTGGCACAATTGGGAGAAGCGTCGGCGCAAGATGCATTGAAAGTCCGTCTGTTTCCTCTGTCGTTATCTGGATCGGCATTCTCGTAGTTCACATCCCTCCCTGCGGGATCCGTGCGGAATTGGGCCGATTTGGAAAAGAAATTCCATTCTTATTTCTTTACTGGCATGACAGAGTTGAGCATATCAGATTTGACGGCTGTTCGTCAGAAGACTGGAGTCAGTTGCCGATTTTGTCCAGAGATTCAGAGTCATCCGTGGGAGGTGCTATAACCTAAATCTGACGGATCGGCAAATGGCTGAGATTGCTTATCAGGGTTTATTGCCTCAAATCAGAGATAAGTTTGCACCTCAGGAAGTCGATGGCTTAGCACAGCTCTTTCAGAAGGCGTCGATTCATGAAGGGCGTGTTCAGAATACACGTGGCAGACAGTTTCAGGCGGCTTATGCTGATTATTCTTCTGATTCTGATGATGAAGCTGAAGTTGCTCTTGCTGAGTGGACCAGGAATAAGAAGACTGTTCTCTGTCCATGGGTCAAGCAGAAGGCAGAAGAAAAGAAATATGACTTCGACATCAATAAAGCCGACAAGATATTCGATCTGCTGCTACAAGAGAAGCTTATTCAACTCCCACCTAATCACACATTGCCTCCAGCTGAGGAGTTGAAGAAAATCAAGTGGTGCAAGTGGCATAATACTCCCTCCCATCACACCAATGAGTGCAAGGTGTTCAGGCAACAGATCCAATCGGCAATTGAGAGTGATCGCATTAAATTCTCTGGTCAAAAGCCGATGAAGATTGATGGGCATCCTTTTCCAGTCAACATGATCGGTGGGTCTGCTGGATTGATCGGCAAGTACTCAAGGAAAAGAGAGAGGGAAGACAGGAGGACTAGTGATGATGACTTCGATCCACACTGGAACTGTCCTTTCTTCCAGTACTGTTGGGAACAAGGTATGAAGTTGCCACCAATTGAAGGCTGTCCAGGTTATAGTAGAAGATCTGGGGATTTGTACAGAGAAGTTGGTACTTCAAGCCGAGTCCCTATGCGGAGACAGCATGATCGCTTTGAAGGCAGACCAGCATCAAGGGTTTCTGTGCACGAGAGGCTTGGTCCTGTTAATCAAGTTGAAGATCAGGAAGAAGATGATCAGGGTGAGTTCACAGAAGAAGGCCAATGGTGTCCGAGTGGTATTTTTACCAAGACTCAAAAGAGAAGAGTACAGAGGGCACGTTGCCGGGAGCTGAACAAGGAAGTGAACCAGAAAGATGATCATGACAAGGGGCCTAAGTCAAAAAAGGTATGGAGACCAAAAGTCAAATCTCAAGTACATGAAGTTGAAGCTCCTGTCAATATGGTATTTATGCTGCCACGAGAATTTAGTTCTTTGGACATTAATGAGTCGGAAGAAGAAGCTTCTGCCGAGTTGTTATTGGGTCCACAGCAGGCAGTGTTTGAGAAGCCGTCTGGCGTTGATCATCTCCATCTGAGGGCTCTGTACCTTAATGGTTTCGTCAATGGCAAGCCGATGAGCAAGATGATGGTCGATGGTGGTGCTGCTGTCAATGTTTTGCCGATGGCGACATACAGGAAGATCGGCAAACTGCCTGAAGAGCTGACCAAGACCAACATGACGTTGAGGGATTATGGGGGCAGGAGCTCTGAAGTCAAAGGAGTCACCAATGTCGAGGTCACTATCGGAAGCAAGACCTTGCCGACGACATTCTTCGTAATTGAAGGCAAAGGATCGTACGCTGCACTGTTGGGTAGAGATTGGATTCATGCTAATTGCTGTATCCCATCTACGATGCATCAGCTCCTTATACAGTGGATCGGCGACGAGGTGGAAACTATTCAGGCTGACAAATCGGTGAGTGTGGCTACTGCAGACTTCTTGCCGACGATGGTCGAAAGCTTGCCGTGCATATCAGGAACTTACTGGGAAGGTGAAGCACTGGATGTTACCGATGAAGGTGTGTGCATCACAGAAGGATCCAACCCAGAAAACGTCCAGAGAATTACGATACAAGGCAATAAAATATGTGTTAATTGATGATCAGCTTTATTATAGGACGTTGGAAGGGATTCTGTTGAAGTGTCTGAATGCCGATGAAGCCAAGAAGATGCTGATGGAGGTTCATGATGGGATTTGTGGGACTCACCAATCGGCATACAAGATGAAATGGTTGATCAGAAGAGGTGGATATTTCTGGCCTACCTTGCTCGAGGACTGTTTTGAATATTATAAGGGCTGTCAGGATTGTCAGAAGTATGGAACAATTCAAAGAGCTCCAGCATCGGTAATGAACCCTATTATCAAGCCGTGGCCGTTTAGAGGATGGGGAATCGACATGATTGGTGAGATTCATCCTTCATCAAGTAAGGGGCATAAATATATATTGGCGGCTACAGATTATTTCACCAAGTGGGTTGAGGCAGTACCTTATAGAAGTGTTGCTTCGAAGGATGTGATTGCTTTTGTTAAAGAGCATATAATCTACAGATTTGGTATTCCTCAGACTATCACTACAGATCAGGGTTCTATCTTTATTTCTGAAGAATTCAAAGATTTTGCTGATGATATGGGTATTAAATTGCTGAATTCGTCACCGTATTATGCCCAAGCAAACGGCCAAGCTGAAGCTTCAAACAAGTCCTTGATCAAGTTGATTAAGCGCAAGATTAATGACCAGCCAAGGAAATGGCATACTTCGTTAGCCGACTCTTTATGGGCATATCGAATGTCTCGTCATGGGTCAGTACAAGTAACACCATATCAGTTGGTGTATGGGCATGAAGCTGTTTTGCCATGGGAAGTTAAGGCAGGATCGAGAAGAGTCGATCTGCAGAATCAATTGACAGCAGAGCAGTATCATGATCTCATGATGGATGAATTGGAAGATGTCAATCAGCAGCGGTTAGTTGCATTGAAGAAAATTCAAGACAATAAAGCACGGGTGGCTCGGCATTATAATAAGAAGGTGGTGGCTAAGCAATTTGATGAGGGAGATCTCGTCTGGAAAGTCAAGTTGCCGATTGGCGTACGAGATAATCGTTTCGGCAAGTGGTCATCTAATTGGGAAGGTCCTTATATAATTAGCCGATGCGTGCCCGGTAATGCTTATATCTTGAAGGAGCTGGATGGAGAAGAATTTGGCCGAGCGCTTAATGGAAAGTATCTGAAGAAATACTACCCTAGCATTTGGGTGGGTTCTTAGGATGTTCGGTTAAATTCCCAGCAAAGCCGACGTTGAGAGCGTCGCCTTTAAAGATGGCCGATGTCGATGGTATCGCCCTTAGAAAAATAAAGGAAGAACAAGAGAAGACAATGAAGTTCTTAATAGTTTACAAGATATTACATCATACATGGGGATACAAAATTCTTGCGCCAAGAATACACACTGCGGCTGCTGTCAAGTGTCAACCAAGTGCTGGCGCAGGGTAGGATGGGTCGTTGCTCCAGTATACGAGGAGAGGAGCAACTTCATGGACCTCATCACGTCGAAGAAGATGTTATCCCTGAGAAGGAACCTTATCTGACGAAGAACATGAGTTCTCCCTCGTAGTCTGAAGAGGAGCCGCCGTCTTCAGGGATTAGCTCAAGAGGGATAGCGTCGGAATAGGGATTGGAGAGAAGCAGAAGGAAGACAAGAGGCCAGAGCGTAGATGTGAGAGAAGAGGAGCTTATGGTTGCTTTCTTGCTATTTAAGATGCATTGGTCAGGCTTTGTGAAAAGGATTTTTATTGCTGGCCATCGTGTTGATAATTCTGGTGAAGAGAGCCAGTCCTTTTATAGGCCGAAATGCGGAAGAAGATAAGATCGTGGAATAGTAAGAGACCTATTGCAAATTAAAGCGATTGGTACGAATTGTCTGCCGAAGAGGTGCACGCCATGTGAAGACAAAGGTACAGCTCATCAAGTCAAATGTACAGTTTTCACGTGAAGGGTCATCTAGAAGCTTGCAGACGTGATAGATGGTGGAACAACCCGGCGCATGGAAATTCCATACCCCGGCTTGGGGGGCATGTGTTGACACCAAAATTTGGACTAGGGCCCGCTGTCAGTAGAAGATGGAGTGCGTGACGGGTAAGAAAAGATTATATGCCAAAGTGGTGGCCCGCAGGTTATCATGAAGCCAAAGAAATCCCGAAGCCGCACGCGCCCGTATGTGATAGTGTGTCCTTTTTAATTATTTTCTAGAGTTAGAAAGGATTGACCGAGTTGTGGTCAAGTAAGGGTCGTGTTTAAGTCCAAATCGGACTCTTGTCTCGGGTGTATAAATATAGACCCAGGTGCTTGTAATCAAAAACAATCAATACAATCAACTCTTCGGCGCACCGCCACAATTTCTCGACGGGTTTTTTCGTCACCGGCGTCCATCGGGGCTCCCGCTCGACTGGATCTCGTCAGGTAAGCGCATCGATCTTTAGTATGTCGACTTGTCCATATTAGAGATTGATGTGGCTGCTAGTTATCCGGTAATCTAGATCAATCTAGGGTTTACATTACGCATCGACTGCATGGAATTGTTTAAGACCTGGTCCAATTCTTTGTCACGGTTAGTTGACTTGTCCTCGCCGCGATCTTGTTGCCGATTGCTGATGTCGATTTCTGTCTGATCTGGTTATTCGAGTCACGGTTAAGGTGCTTTGTCGATTAGATCTGCTCTTGGTGATTGGGTAGGCAGTTTGACTTGTCC
Organism: Eragrostis nindensis; assembly: GCA_012490785.1. NCBI lineage: Eukaryota > Viridiplantae > Streptophyta > Magnoliopsida > Poales > Poaceae > Eragrostis > Eragrostis nindensis. Next base: position 845,623 of record JAAXCT010000126.1, read on the forward strand.
TGTCTGCTTCGCTTAGTTGACGTGTCCTCGGCGAAACAGTTGCTAAGAGTTAGATTTAATTTACTGAGTATCTGGGACCGGTAGTTGCCGATTATACTTGTACCTGCCGATCGTGTAGAACAGTTAGACATGTCCTGTTCTACTTCACTTAGTTGACGTGTCCTCGGTGAAGCGATTGTCAGTTTATGGGTATAATTAGTGATTATTGGTTTAATCGTTCTTTCGAGGTGTTTAGCCGATTGTTTACCACGTTCAGATCTATACTTGCATGCCTTTAAATTGCTTTTATTCGTTCAAGTATATGTCTGAGCCTTCTTTCGTCAATGTCGATTCACCTTACTGTGTTGCTTGCCGATAGATGTTGCCGATTGCATGCTTTGCCGATTGCCGATCCTGATGCATGCCTTGCTTTATTTATCGCACAAGTATTTACTGTTGCGACATGTCGATTCGTTTCCAGCCGACAGCCGAGTGCTTATTTTATTATCTTTTATTCACTAACATCGGCTGCGGTTACGCATCGGCCTGTCCGGGGCCGATAGTCCGGGAATTTTACACGCTTTTCTTGTCTTTGTCGATTTGCAGGGAAAATCGACTGGCACGCTCCGGAATTCACCGCGTTCCAAGTTTTGGTCCTGAACAGAGTGAAGCAAATCTCTCAGGCCACGTGTGCGAGCGGTAGAACACACATTTTACCGTCAACAGTTTATTAGGCGATCTTACTATGTCCATTTGTCTTAGATGCGTTATTAATAAACTTTTGCATTATCACTTATATTTTTTCTATCACTATTTTTGTGCGATTATATTTTCATAAAGCCAATAGAGGTAATTTATAAATTCATATTTGTAATGGCAGTTGTGGGAGTGAAAATAGTTGGTAATCTTTATTTCATTTTTCTTTAATTAATATATGGTAATTTCCAGCATGTGAGGACGAACGTAGTGTCTCATTTTTTGGAAAAAAATTCTATGCGGGTCGCATACACGCGCTATGCGAACCTGGTCTAGATTCTTGCCGCGTGGACGCCGCCGCCCATCGGACGCCTCTACGGCGATTCCCCACGTCTCCTCGCGACGCCCACGGCTCGGCTCAACTGATCGTACAAGCCATCTGAACGAGCCCGAGGAAAAACGAAAGCAGCTGAGTTGGACTAACGACGCCGCATCCTCGGTGCCCTACTGCCGTAGACGACGAAGGATGGAGCGCGTAATCCCGGCGAGTCTCCACCATCAAGATTTGACCGAGGTTCTCATGCTGTGTTCGATCGAACTCGCTACCGTGGATGTGATCGTCGCGCCTAAAGATCAACCATGAATGCTCAAAAGGTCGCTGCGGGGAACAACGACGATGCACAGGGATTCGATCCGACAATGCACGACGACTAGTAGTCTAGTAGTCGAGGTGCTTGACAATGCTCGCTGCACGTGCCAGGAATCTACGCGAGCTGCAGGGGAGGGAATCCATCTCCATTACGCCGTCAAGGCAGAGAAAGAGCAGGCCGCGACGGCGACGGTGGCGGTTGAGGGAGCCAAAGGCTGAGCCGAGCGGAGGCGAGCTGTGGGCGTTGCCTGGGAGCCGTGCGCTGTTAGCGACGTGGGAGCCGAGGTCTGCCAAGCTCAGATGGGAGCGGCAGCCTTCGTGGCAGCAATCGGGGCCGGGGCCGCACAGAGCAGGGTTTGCGGACGGTGCGCAGGGAACTTTTTTCCCATTTTTTTCGTAATAGCAACAAAGGGTAATTTTTAAATTTAAATGGGTAGTTATCTTACTTTTGTAATGGCTACGATTGGTGTTTCGAGAAAAAATAGTGGGTGGTATTTTTGGGTTATTTTTTGATACAATGGTGGTTATGTTTTGTTTTTTTTCCTGCTCCAGTTAGTGTGGTAATGTTTAATCTTTTAGGGAAATTGTGGTGTCTCCTTTTACTCACCAAATATCATGATAATATGATTAGGAATGTCACAAAAATATTGGGTTATTTTGAGATTATTTTTCAGAACTGGAGTGGCGAACAATTTTTCTTTCTTTTCACTAATCAATGTGAGAATTTTAATGTTTGAGAACAAACGTGATGGTTTTTTTCTTTGTTAAATATATATTGAAAAGATATAAATAGAACGCATGCAACATTCCCTATAATGCTAATGGACGCCACGTTCGCACACAAAGTAAATGAAGGGCTTAATAGAAAGGTGATTTGTTTTTATATAGTTTCTTTTTCGAGTTTGTGAAAAATCATCGCGAACATTTACAATTTCGAAGCTGGCAGGAGGCGTGCTTCCAGGAGCCCAATGGGCAACGGAGAATGCTCGACCAGATCTGTGCTGTACTCCACTTCCATTTCGCCCCTTCCGAATTCCAATCCCAGAAGAATCAAGAGCTCTCGTGAGTTTGGCCGTTTCCCTCGTCTCAGCATTGATAGCTACAGTTCTATCAAGGCGAAACCGAGGCGAACTCGTTTCCGGCCCCAAATCCGGCGGGTCCTCTCCGCCTCCGGCGGCCTCGCCGCTGTCGGAGGGGGCGGGGACCTTCGGATTGGGGGTCCGGTGTATATATTCTATACTATTAGGCTAGGTTGCTATAGTCTAGGGTTAGGTTTAGCCATGCCGGTGAGCCGGCATGGTTCCCTCCTCCTCTGCGGCCTTGCCTCCGGCGAGCGACAGCTTGGTGGCGCTGATGGTGCTTGCGCGAGCTCCATGGGCCTCCACGCCGGCTTCCCCGACTCGACGGCTGGCGGCGGTATGAGGTATGATTTCCAGCTTTCCGGCGGAAGGATGGAATCATTTTGGCTCCCTGGGGCCTTGCTTTTCGGCATTGCTGGCGCTGCCAGTGACGTCCGATTTCTGTCCCGGTCGGCGACGGCGACGGCAACGACGACGGCGGCGGCTGTGGACTGCTCTTCCCCTTCCTCCCCCTCTGCGACGGCGGCCGATGTGCCTTCAGCTCTGGCAGATGCGTTATGGAGATTCCAGGCGCTGATTATTGCGGCTTTTCCAGTTCTTGGAGTCGTCGGCGACGGAGGAAGGTGGATTCAACTACCGGAGTCCGGCGAGTGTCGCCGGTTCCTGATGCTTCGAGGCAGCTCTCGATTAGAGGGGGTGGCTTGTAATTTCCAGTGTATCCAGGGGTTTCTGTGTAAGATCCATGGATGTACTGTTCCTTTGGTTTAATAATATTTTCCCCTTCCGAATTCCAATCCCAGAAGAATCCACAGAACTGCCATAAGCCAGCGACATGTCCGCCCGCCTCTGCTCGCCGGCGGCAGATCTCCCGCCTGACGACCTCCTCCTGGAAGTCTTTCTCCGCCTCCCGCCGGAGCCTCGCCACCTCTACGCCGTATCTCGCGTGTGCCGCCGCTGGCGCCGCCTCGTCCGCTGCCCCGCCTTTCTCTGCCGCTTTCGCGCATTCCATCGAACACCTCCTGTGCTAGGCATCTTCCAGAACACCCCTTCCTCCGGCGGGTGCTTCAAGTACTTCCCCACCGACGGTCCCGGAGCGGGGCTCTCGCAGCGGCGAATCTTCCAGGACGTGGCGTGCGACGTGCTCGACTGCCGCCACGGCCTCGTCCTCCTCATAGACTACGACAACGAAGAGCTTCTTGTCTGGGACCCCATGGACAACGAAGTGGAGACCGTGAGCCTCCCTGGGGAGCTGCCAGAAGTGGATGTCGCCGGCGCTGTGGTCTGCGCCGCCGGGCACGATGATCACACCGACTGCCACTCGTGCCCGTTCCAAGTCATCTTAATGGAATGGAGGGCGGACGAAGCAGAGGACGACGAATACTATGCAACTGGTTGCGTGTACTCTTCTGAAACTGAAGAATGGAGCGAATGGGCTTCAATAACATTCCCGGCTGACATTAGTTGCCAGGCAAGTGCGCTCGTGGGTGATTCTGTGTACTGGAAGCTCAAATTAACCCAAGAAGGGAGCCAACACGTCCTTGAGTTTGATCTTTCTAGAGAGACATGGGATACGATTGAGCTGCCAGATGAGGTTAATGAAATGTACATGTCGGGTATTCGCATTATGCCAGCAGAGGACGGTGGCCTTGGTTTTGCTGGCGTGAGTGGGTCTAGTATCCATCTTTGGTCGTTGATGATTGACACTGAAGTTGAGGAAGAGTGGGCGTTAATTAGGAAAATCGATATGGACACCCTTACTCTATCTGGTGTGCCAGCTGGAGATATGTGTGACATCCCATGTCACTGAGCCCAAAACACTGCAAACTCTCCAAACTGAAATGAAGCAAAGTCCAAATCAAATTCGAATTTGAAATCAATTATCCAAATAAAGGTCAAACCAATGCTTGTGAAGGAAGTCGAAAATTTTAATAACACATTTGTCCAACCAAAAATTCCTATGCAAGCACATCAGAAAATATAATTTTGGAGAATTTTCCAAGATTTTACAAATTCAGGAAGACCCCCTAAAAATTCAGTGAAGTGAGCACAAACTGCTGCTTTCCTGAATTTTTAATTCCATTTCTGTTGCTCAAAACCTCATAGACCCAAAAGCAAAGTTTGAGCTGGATGTCAGATCTACATCTCCAGAATTTTTCAGAATTTTTGGAGATCGGGAAGTGCCTCAATTAATACGTCAAACTTGGCTGGATTTAATTCCTGGAAAATGGAAAATCGGCCGGGCCGGCCGTCAGCGCATCGCCGCCACGTCGCCGGCGTCGACCGAGGCCGCGCCGCCCCGCCTCCGACCGTACGCCGCGGATAAGAACCCGGCCTACGCGCTCTCCCAGTCATTCTCCCTTTCGCGCCGCCCCTCCTCAACCCTAACCCTAGCCGCCATTCCTTGTCCGAGCTCCCCTCGTCGGGTCGCCGACGAGCACCGTCCCACCGAGCACCGTCCCACCGAGCACTGCCGCTAGGGACTGCGCCAGGAAGCTCTCTAGCCTCTCCTGCCGCTCCATCTACTCCCCCGCGGGCGAAGCTCGTGAATCGGCCGTCATTGCCGCCTTGGGTACCGGGTAGCCGAGCTCCGGGATGCCGCCCCCTTCTCCTTTCTCCGGTGAGCCTCGAACTATTCTTTTGAGTCTCGAGCATCTTCGCGTGTCCGCGCACCCTCGTGACGCTTTCCCCTTTCAATCTTGCAGCTTGACCACCGGATTTGAACTTTCCCCCCGCCCGTCAAGCCGCCGCGGAGGCCTCTCCGACGAGCTCCACCCTCCGGGCCTCCTCCTCTTCGACAAGCTCAACGTCGAGCTAGTCCTTCTCAAGGTGAAGCCCTCGAGCCCGGTTTCCCTCTGTCTCTCGCTCTGTAGCGCGCGTGCGACGCCACCGAACTGCCGCCTTGCTCCGCCGCTCGCCGCCGGCATCCTCCCGTGGTCGCCGTCGACGAGGTCCCCCATTCACGAGTTCCCCGAGACGCGTTGGACCTAACCGTACCCTCCTCTCCTCGCCCCGTCGCCTGGAAGCCGCTCTGGCGAGAGCGCCGCCGCCCTCCGGCGAGCCGTCGCCCTCCCGAGCCGGCCGGATCCGCTGCGGCCCAGGTCGTGTGGCCCCCGGTGTTGCCCGGATCTGATTGGTCCGCCGGATTTTAAATGTTTTCCCGAATATCTTTAATTCCCAGAAAATATAAGAAGCTTGTAAAATTCATAGAAAATCGAATAAAAATCAGAAAAATGCGAAACCAATTTTGTTGGACTCCTTGTGAGCAGATCTATCAAACAAAAATGTCAAATCACATATGTCGTTCTATCTGTTCTCTGTAAAAATGAAATTGTGTCAATCCTTGTTTAATTTCTAATAAATTCTCTGTAATATTTAAATCTTTAACTCTTGCATGATGATAACTAAACTGATAACATACTTACAGAGCATTTTTCTACTGTCACTTTATGTCTAATTAATTTCTAAATAATTTATTTAAGTGGCTATACTAATTAAATCATTATAAATAATTGGTAAAGCAATAATTCATCAAACTTCACCATAAATCATTTTCAGTGGTACTTGACTCCAGGAAAGTGCCAGACATGAGCTAATTTTCGAAATTAATTAATCTAATTAACCAAGTTAAGTTAATTCAATGTAATTAACTTAATCAAGAGTCAATGAAGGAAATACTTCAGACGAGAGTATAATTAAACTTTTTGCATCATTTCATTGCATCTAACATGCATTCCCTTGTCATGTCATATAGCTCACGAGGTGATCCAGGAGCAGATGGAGGACTATGATGCTGAGCAACTCAGGAGAAGACACTGACTTTCTCTAGTGTTTGAGAACACTAACTCCGCCCTCGAGCCAGGCAAGCCCCGGTGCATGCCGTCCTGTTTAGATTTTTATTTTCTCACTTGATTGGGGCTAGTAATTGAGTGTGCATTTGGTTTATTAGGAGTTGATGTGAAACCTTACAACTGCATTAGGACTACCCTTCCGTATCCTACCTTGTGTCCTATTTTGTAGTAGTCGGTCCTAGGGTAACGTTAGAACTTGCTATGCTTAGTGGCTAGCGGACGGTAGAAGACGAGTGGTAGGTCCCACTCGCATGATAGGAATTACTCTGGATTGTACTAGCAGAATTTAGGTTGTGCAGACCGGACGGGGATTGTTGTGTAGGATGGTTGGAGAAGGCTGGGCCTTCACGGTGGTAGCCCCGTCTGTGTCGATTAAGGACCGTACCGTTGTTGGCCCCGCTGAGCAAGCTTGAACGTACTGATTCACATGCTGGTCTTTATGGGGTCCGGTAAACCGACGTAGCTTAGCAATCGTGGGGACGAACCTTATCCTGCCGCTCTGGGGAAAATAGGACCACGGGCAACGGCGGGGCCGGGTGTCGCGTGGGACCTGATGTTTCGCCATGATGCAGCAGCTAGAATTCGGCCTTGCGGAGGCTTTGTGAAAGGTTGCTATGTGTGGCCTTTGTGGCGCACATGGCGTGTGGTCAGGTTTCTCCTGCAGGATGTACATCGATGCCGCCGCTCTCGGAAATGAGCACCCTTGTTCACCGAGTCACATCGTAGTGTGATTTATGGATGATGATGAGGATGATTCTAGATTTTACCGTTATATTTATATATATTTATATATCTTGTTGTACACTGTATTATATGATGTTTTGTTACTTTATACTTGTTTTAGAGATAAGGCACTGTTTTACTGGTTAAGTACTTAACTTGAATTAAAACTTGAAAGTAAGGACCAAGTAAGTAGTGCGCTTTTATGCAAGTGAGTCAGCCTACCCTTTGTAGCCTTTGCATTCTAGGAGTCGGCTGTAGTTAGCCACGTTGAAGGGTAAGTCTTGCTGAGTAATTAGTACTCAGGGGTTGGCTCTCTATGTTTTTGTGCAGGTATCGTTTGCTTCCGCTGTTGCTTGGTGGAGATCTTCAGCGGGTCCACATCGCAGGGCTTCGATGTGTGGCCTTTGTATCGTCGAGAGTGGTAGTTGTTTTATGTTCTTTAGACTTCCGCTGTGGTACTCACGTGTTTTAAATCATTTGAGACTTGTAATAACTTAAAGAGATGAATTGTGCCTATTTATGTGTTGTACTGTTGCGTCTGTTCATCAGCGCGGACCGACTCGATCCTGTGAAAAGCGAAAACGCTACAGCTGGCATCAGAGCCGTGTTGGGACAGTACACCATATAAATGGCCTATTTTCGAAAAGCTAACCACGTTACGAGTGAGGAACGAAAGCCCTAATATAAGGATGTTAGAGTAATCAGGTGGTAATAGGAGTTGTTTGTTACTTTTCTGTAACGACGCACTGACGCCCAGGTAAGAAGGTAAGGATCATGCATGGCTCAATGATATTTCTGGTACATGAACCATCGAGTTCATGAGGTGATTTCTGGTACATGGACCATCGCGTTCATGAGGATGATTGGAGCCATGCATTTACTTTCTGTACAGATACGTCACCTGAGTAGGTTGTTTGAGGTGACGTTGTGTGTTCTTCTGCAGGTACACTAACTCGCGTTAGACCGTGTAGAAACGTTTGTTGAGTGCGAATTAGTTGCCACCGATGTCTACGGCCTGTATATTAGGCATATTTTTGGTTTTGTGAGGACGTAAAGGTCGAGCATGCATACATTGCATTTAAAAGACATCAACATATTTCAGATCACACGAAATTTTTAGACTGACTGGCTACGCAATTTCAAAAATTCATTTCTCCTAAACCGCTAAGCCAAAAATTGCAAACTCAGACTTGCTGGAAAGCTTACAACATGAACTAAGGTTTTGCTTCTGGTTGCCCACAAAAATCTTATCCCTAACAGCCCCAAATCTGTCTTTCAAAACAGCATTTTAATCTGCCCCGAGCAGATTTTCAGAATCTGTCTGTCAACCTCAAATTTCAATATATTCTGTTCTGTTTATCCGTTTCGCGCGTTTGACCACTCGTTGGAAAGTTCTCGGAGTTCTCTACAACTCTGCTTCTCAGACCTAGTCCTTTTGACGCCTCTGGGAGTGTCAGTTTTCGATTTTGTGACTGCTGCTCGCGGTCGGGACAGATTTCCATCTGTTGAATTGGAAGGCTGTTGCTTTCATGTTTTTGCTCGAATGGCTACTTGTAGCTGCTTGCTAAGACCGCCCAGGAGTCCTCTACCATGTTATAAGTTTTATTTAGCATGGTTTTGCTGTTTAAAGCAGTTTATGATGCTTACAGCTTTGACTCCTATTTAATTGTTAATGGTTGGTCTGTGCATGGCGAAGGCATCTAATGTTGTACCCTGTTTCGTTTTGCAGCATGGCTGCTAATGATGAGAACGATGGGGAAACTCCACCACCTGCAGCTGCGTTTGAGGCAGCTATGGAAGGGCAGACCGAATTGCTGCGTCAGTTGGTGCATCATGTGGCTCAGCCCCAGCAGAGCACATATGCTGATTTCCTGGCGACTCAGCCGCCCGTGTTCCTCGTGGGTGATGAGCCACTTGAGGCAGACCATTGGCTTCGCACCATTGAGTCTAAGTTCAGCCTGCTCAATTGCACAGAGTTGCAGAAGACCCTGTTTGCAGCCCAGCAACTTGAGGGTGATGCAGGAGCTTGGTGGGCTAATTACCAGGCGATGCTCCCTGCTGATCACCAGGTTTTCTGGCCCGAGTTCCGAGAGGCTTTCAGAGCTCACTATATTCCCGCGGGCATCATCAGAAGGAAGCTCACGGAATTCTTAGATCTCAAGCAGGGCACCATGAGTGTATTGGAGTACTCCAGGATGTTCAACCAGCTTGCTCAGTACGCTCCAGAACATGTGAACACTGATGGGAAGAAGAACGACTTCTTCTACAGAGGACTCAATACCAAATTGCAGTCCCGATTGGCTTTGAGTCTTGGTGGTAGCTATGCTGAGCTTGTTAGCGCTGCCATTATGGTCGAGGACGCAATTCAGAGACACCAAGAGGAGGAGAAGAAGAAAAGGGCTCTCTCTGGACCTTCATGTGATGCACCTCAGAGGTATAGGCTGGCTTACACTCCACCCCCAGCCCAGCCTCCATGTCCTTCTCCGCAGCAGCAGCTGGCTATCTATCGTCCTCCTCCAGAGTCGCAGTATGCACCGCGACCCCGTTCTCAGCGGCCTATTCAGAGTTGCACTCCTCCTACAGTGCAGGGCAATGCATCTCAAGTGCAGCGCCAATCCTCATCTCAGCAGCGCCCTCAAGGCAAGGCAGCTCCAGCGAAGACAAGCCATGTCAACTATACCACTTTGGAGGAAGTTCCAGAAGGAGAACCTGTTCTAGCAGGCACTTTTTCACTCAAGGGCCATCCAGTTGTCATCCTCTTTGATTCAGGAGCTTCGCATGACTTCATTAGTAAGTCATATGCACAGAAGCATGAGCTGTCGATCAGCCTTATGAAGTCTCCATACATCATTCGCACCCCTGGGGCACAGATTGTTACCAAGCAGTTGGTCAGGCATGCACCTCTCCAGATGGAAGGAAAAGTGTTCTCGACATCCCTCATTGTTCTTGAGAACCAAGGGATAGATGTGATCCTTGGTATGAGTTGGATGAAACTCCATGGAGCTTTGCTCGATGTCCCTTCTCGTGCTGTGCGACTTGATTCTCCTGTTCATGGTCAGATGATCATTCAGCTTTCACCTCCATCTGCCCAGAATCCAGTTGTATATCAGGCTATTGGCAAGAGTCTGGATGTGATACCTGTGGTCTGTGAGTACCCAGATGTGTTCCCAGATGAGTTGCCAGGCATGCCACCAGATCGAGATGTGGAGTTCAGAATTGAGCTGCAGCCAGGCACGGCTCCCATCTCTAGGAGGCCGTACAAGATGGCACCCAATGAGCTAGCAGAGTTGAAGATTCAGTTGAAGGAGCTATTGGACAAGGGTTTCATTCGTCCTAGCTCTTCACCTTGGGGTTGTCCAGCTTTGTTTGTGAAGAAGAAAGATCAGGCACTTAGGCTATGCGTGGACTATCGGCCACTTAATGCGGTTACCATCAAGAACAAGTATCCTTTGCCTCGCATTGATATCTTGTTTGATCAGCTAGCTAAAGCCAAGGTGTTCTCCAAGATTGATCTCCGCTCAGGTTATCATCAGATCAAGATTCGTGCAGAGGACATTCCGAAGACTGCATTCTCTACCAGATATGGTCTTTATGAGTATCTGGTTATGTCCTTTGGGTTGACTAATGCTCCAGCTTACTTCATGTATCTGATGAACTCAGTGTTCATGCCTGAGTTGGACAAGTTTGTCGTGGTTTTCATTGACGACATTCTTATCTATTCCAAGAATGAGGAAGAGCATGCAGAGCACCTCCGCATTGTGTTGCAGCGTCTGCGAGACCATCAGCTGTATGCTAAGTTTAGCAAGTGTGAGTTCTGGATGACTGAGGTACCTTTTCTGGGTCACGTTATTTCAGCAGAGGGCATAGCAGTGGATCCTAGCAAGGTACAAGATGTCCTGAATTGGAAGGCTCCCACTTCTGTCTCTCAGATCCGCAGTTTTCTTGGTCTGGCTGGTTACTATCGTCGGTTCATTCCGAATTTCTCCAAGATATCCAAGCCAATCACTGAGTTGCTAAAGAAGAATGTGAAGTTTGTGTGGAGTCCGCAGTGTGAGGATGCATTCCAGAATCTGAAGAAGCTTCTCACTACAGCTCCAGTTTTAGCTCAGCCTGATATCACCAAGCCGTTTGACGTGTATTGTGATGCTTCGGGTACCGGTCTTGGTTGTGTGCTGATGCAGGAAGGCAGGGTGATTGCTTATGTCTCTCGACAGCTTAAGCGACATGAAGAGAATTACCCGACCCATGATCTTGAGCTTGCAGCTGTTGTACTTGCTCTGAAAGTATGGCGGCACTATCTGTTGGGAAATCTGGTGCATATCTATACTGATCACAAGAGTCTCAAGTATATCTTCACTCAGTCAGATCTGAATATGCGTCAGAGGAGATGGTTGGAGCTGATCAAGGACTATGACCTGGAAATTCATTATCATCCAGGGAAGGCTAATGTGGTTGCCGATGCTCTGAGTCGCAAGGCCTATTATAACCACCTCACCGCTGTTTGCACTGCAGATGAGGAGCCTAGTGTTTGAGTGTATCCTTATGGCTCCTTGGCTAACATATCACTCATTCCAACTTTGCGTGATGAGATAGTAGCAGCGCAGAAGAAGGATGCTAAAGTGGGTCACCTCAAGAGGAGACTCAAGCTTGGAGAAGCCAGAGTCAAGTGTTTCCGAGAGGATGAGGATGGAGTCCTCTGGTTTGGGAACAGATTGGTGGTTCCGAAGGACTTTGAGTTGCGCAAGAAAATTCTTGATGAGGCGCACAGGTCCAAGTTTTCGATCCACCCTGGCAGCAACAAGATGTACCAGGATTTGAGGAGTCGTTTCTGGTGGACCCGCATGAAGCGGGAAATTGCTCGCTATGTTTCTGAGTGTGATACTTGCAGAAGAGTCAAGGCAGATCATATGAAGCCTGCTGGTCTACTGCAGCCTTTGAGTGTTCCTGCTTGGAAGTGGGAGGATATCAGCATGGATTTCATTGTTGGGTTGCCTCGCACATCTCAGAAGCACGACTCTATTTGGGTAGTCGTTGATAGACTGACCAAGTCTGCTCACTTCATTCCAGTGAAGACCGGGTACGATGCCAAGAAGTATGCTGAGCTCTATATCTCTCGGATTGTCTGTTTGCATGGAGTGCCCAAGACCATCATCTCTGATCGAGGCCCGCAGTTTGTCAATCGTTTCTGGGAGCAGTTGCATGCTTCTTTAGACACCACCTTGATCCGCAGTGCTGCTTATCACCCACAGACAGATGGACAGACTGAGAGGGTAAATCAGATTCTTGAGGACTTGCTTCGCGCTTGCGTGTTGACTCATGGCAAGGATTGGGAGGAATGCCTACCGCTAGCAGAGTTCTCCTATAACAACAGCTACCAGGAGAGCATCAAGATGGCACCGTTCGAGGCCTTGTATGGACGTCGCTGCCGCACTCCCCTTAACTGGGTTGAGTCTGGTGAGCGAGTCACCTTTGGGCCAAATCTTGTGGCGGAGGCTGAGGAGACAGTGCGGCTTGTTCAGTCCAACTTGCGGGCAGCCAAGTCCAGACAGAAGAGCTATGCAGATAAGAGACGTCGGGCACTTGTGTTGAAGTGGGTGATCGCGTATACCTTCGTGTCTCTCCTATGAAGGGTATACGCCGATTCGGTGTTAGAGGGAAGCTAGCACCCCGGTACATTGGACCGTTTCAGATATCTGAGAGGTGTGGACCCGTTGCTTATCGTTTGGAGCTGCCACCAAACCTTTCGGGTGTCCACAATATCTTCCATGTCTCTCAGTTGAAGAAGTGCTTGAAAGCTCCTGCCGATGTTGCGGTCAGTGATGTGGGGCAGCTTGAGCCAGATCTCACATATCTTGAGCAGCCCATCAAAATCATTGATCAGAAGGACCGAGTCACCCGCAAGAACACCACCAGGTTCTATAAGGTGCAGTGGACCAATCACTCTGAGACTGAAGCCACATGGGAGACGGAAGAGTTCCTACACTCTCATTTTCCGGGTATTCTACCTTCGAGGTGAGTTTTTGGTTATTGCTTCTGTTTTTGTATCTTCGTTCTTCATTCATCGATTTTTCTCCTTTCTCCTTCTCCTTGAATCTCGGGACAAGATTCTTTTTAAGGGGGGAGGGCTGTGACATCCCATGTCACTGAGCCCAAAACACTACGCAAACTCTCCAAACTGAAATGAAGCAAAGTCCAAATCAAATTCGAATTTGAAATCAATTATCCAAATAAAGGTCAAACCAATGCTTGTGAAGGAAGTAGAAAATTTTAATAACACATTTGTCCAACCAAAAATTCCTATGCAAGCACATCAGAAAAGATAATTTTGGAGAATTTTCCAAGATTTTACAAATTCAGGAAGACCCCCTAAAAATTCAGTGAAGTGAGCACAAACTGCTGCCTTCCTGAATTTTTAATTCCATTTCTGTTGCTCAAAACCTCATCGACCCAAAAGCAAAGTTTGAGCTGGATGTCAGATCTCCATCTCCAGAATGTTTCAGAATTTTTGGAGATCGGGAAGTGCCTCAATTAATTCGTCAAACTTGGCTGGATTTAATTCCTGGAAAATGGAAAATCGGCCGGGCCCGCCGTCAGCACATCGCCGCCACGTCGCCGGCGTCGACCGAGGCCACGCCGCCCCGCCTCCGACCGTACGCCGCGGATAAGAACCCGGCCTACGCGCTCTCCCAGTCATTCTCCCTTTCGCGCCGCCCCTCCTCAACCCTAACCCTAGCCGCCATTCCTTGTCCGAGCTCCCCTCGTCGGGTCGCCGACGAGCACCGTCCCACCGAGCACCGTCCCACCGAGCACCGCCGCTAGGGACTGCGCCAGGAAGCTCTCTAGCCTCTCCTGCCGCTCCATCTACTCCCCCGCGGGCGAAGCTCGTGAATCGGCCGTCATTGCCGCCTTGGGTACCGGGTAGCCGAGCTCCGGGACGCCGCCCCCTTCTCCTTTCTCCGGTGAGCCTCGAACTATTCTTTTGAGTCTCGAGCATCTTCGCGTGTCCGCGCACCCTCGTGACGCTTTCCCCTTTCAATCTTGCAGCTTGACCACCGGATTTGAACTTTTCCCCCGCCCGTCAAGCCGCCACGGAAGCCTCTCCGACGAGCTCCACCCTCCGGGCCTCCTCCTCTTCGACAAGCTCAACGTCGAGCTAGTCCTTCTCAAGGTGAAGCTCTCGAGCCCTGTTTCCCTCTGTCTCTCGCTCTGTAGCGCGCGTGCGACGCCGCCGAACTGCGCCTTGCTCCGCCGCTCGCCGCCGGCATCCTCCCGTGGTCGCCGTCGACGAGGTCCCCCATTCACGAGTTCCCCGCGACGCGCTGGACCTAACCGTACCCTCCTCTCCTCGCCCCGTCGCCTGGAAGCCGCTCCGGCGAGAGCGCCGCCGCCCTCCGGTGAGCCGTCGCCCTGCCGAGCCGGCCGGATTCGCTGCGGCCCAGGTCGTGTGGCCCCCGGTGTTGCCCGGATCTGATTGGTCCGCCGGATTTTAAATGTTTTCCCGAATATCTTTAATTCCCAGAAAATATCAGAAGATTGTAAAATTCATAGAAAATCGAATAAAAATCAGCAAAATGCGAAACCAATTTTGTTGGACTCCTTGTGAGCAGATCTATCAAACAAAAATGTCAAATCACATATGTCGTTCTATCTGTTCTCTGTAAAAATGAAATTGTGTCAATCCTTGTTTAATTTCTAATAAATTCTCTGTTAATATTTAAATATTTAACTCTTGCATGATGATAACTAAACTGATAACATACTTACAGAGCATTTTTCTACTGTCACTTTATGTCTAATTAATTTCTAAATGATTTATTTAAGTGGCTGTACTAATTAAATCATTATAAATAATCGGTAAAGCAATAATTCATCAAACTTCACCATAAATCACTTTCAGTGGTACTTGACTCCAGGAAAGTGCCACTGGACATGAGCTAATTTTCGAAATTAATTAATCTAATTAACCAACTTAAGTTAATTCAATGTAATTAACTTAATCAAGAGTCAATGAAGGAAATACTTCAGACGAGAGTATAATTAAACTTTTTGCATCATTTCATTGCATCTAACATGCATTCCCTTGTCATGTCATATAGCTCGCGAGGTGATCCAGGAGCAGATGGAGGACTATGATGCTGAGCAACTCAGGAGAAGACACTGACTTTCTCTAGTGTTTGAGAACACTAACTCCGCCCTCGAGCCAGGCAAGCCCCGGTGCATGCCTTCCTGTTTAGATTTTTATTTTCTCACTTGATTGGGGCTAGTAATTGAGTGTGCATTAGGTTTATTAGGAGTTGATGTGAAACCTTAGAACTGCATTAGGACTACCCTTCCGTATCCTACCTTGTGTCCTATTTGGTAGTAGTCGGTTCTAGGGTAACGTTAGAACTTGCTATGCTTAGTGGCTAGCGGACGGTAGAAGACGAGTGGTAGGTCCCACTCGCATGATAGGAATTACTCTGGATTGTACTAGCAGAATTTAGGTTGTGCAGACCGGACGGGGATTGTTGTGTAGGATGGTTGGAGAAGGCTGGGCCTTCACGGTGGTAGCCCCGTCTGTGTCGATTAAGGACCGTACCGTTGTTGGCCCCGCTGAGCAAGCTTGAACGTACTGATTCACATGCTGGTCTTTATGGGGTCCGGTAAACCGACGTAGCTTAGCAATCGTGGGGACGAACCTTATCCTGCCGCTCTGGGGAAAATAGGACCACGGGCAACGGCAGGGCTGGGTGTCGCGTGGGACCTGATGTTTCGCCATGATGCAGCAGCTAGAATTCGGCCTTGCGGAGGCTTTGTGAAAGGTTGCTATGTGTGGCCTTTGTGGCGCACATGGCGTGTGGTCAGGTTTCTCCTGCAGGATGTACATCGATGCCGCCGCTCTCGGAAATGAGCACCCTTGTTCACTGAGTCACATCGTAGTGTGATTTATGGATGATGATGAGGATGATGCTAGATTTTACCGTTATATTTATATATATTTATATATCTTGTTGTACACTGTATTATATGATGTTTTGTTACTTTATACCTGTTTTAGAGATAAGTGCACTGTTTTACTGGTTAAGTACTTAACTTGAATTAAAACTTGAAAGTAAGGACCAAGTAAGTAGTGCGCTTTTATGCAAGTGAGTCAGCCTACCCTTTGTAGACTTTGCATTCTAGGAGTCGGCTGTAGTTAGCCACGTTGACGGGTAAGTCTTGCTGAGTAATTAGTACTCAGGGGTTGGCTCTTTATGTTTTTGTGCAGGTATCGTTTTGCTTCCGCTGTTGCTTGGTGGAGATCTTCAGCGGGTCCACATCGCTGGGCTTCGATGTGTGGCCTTTGTATCGACGAGAGTAGTAGTTGTTTTATGTTGTTTAGACTTCCGCTGTGCTACTCCCGTGTTTTAAATTATTTGAGACTTGTAATAACTTAAAGAGATGAATTGTGCCTATTTATGTGTTGTACTGTTGCGTCTGTTCATCAGCGCGGACCGACTCGATCCTGTGAAAAGCGGAAACGCTACAATATGTTGTCTTGGTCATCTGTAGTTGGGTATGCTGAGGATAGTGATGTGCTTTTTCTGAAATCAGAAGCTGGTGTCTTTATGATCAATCTCGAGTCGATGCAGCTCAAGAAAGTGTCTCATGATAACAACTCAGTCATTAACCCCTTTCTAGAACGTAACTCAGTCATTTACCCCTACTCAAGCTTCTACACTCAAAGTACTAGTCATTAGTAATTACTAAGGGAGTAAGTCTCCTACTCCCTCTGTCCCATAAAATGGCACTCTAGTTTTGTCCTAAGTCAAACCATTTGAAGCTTGACCGAACTTTGATGAAAAAGTATCAATATTTGTAATGTAAAAATTGTATCATTGGATTCATCATGGAATATATTTTCATGTTATGCATATTTGGTGTCATAATTGTTGATATTATTTCCTATAAATTTGGTCAAAGTTAAGATAGTTTGACTTAGGACAGACCTATAATGCCATTTTTTGGGGACGGAGGGAGTACTATGTTTGTTTACTGGGTGGATGAACACCTGTAAATGTTGCTTTTGCTTTGCTTTCATTGAGCAATATTGTTCTTGTCAGAGATAACTATCTGTTTCTGTCAATTCAAAGAATATGCATGGATTTCAGTTTCCAGATTTCAAAAGATGTTTTCCAATTTTTGAGTAATTTTGTTTATATTATATATAACATATGGGTTTATAATGATGGTAGTGCACCATAAAAGACTGAACCAAGTAATTTTGTTGACAAATTTCCTTAGCATATTTTGCTTCCTTTTGATAAAATACCATGTATTAGTTACTAGTAATTATCTGTTTTATCTTATTGTAGTACAAAACAATTTTACCTGCCATCTAGGATGAAATGTCTTTCACATAATTACCACATTTGGTTTTGTAGGTGAAGTTTGTAGCTATGATTGGCCTTCACTTGTATTTTCGATTACTTTAGTTCATACATTTTTCTAAAGATGTAAATGTGTTTTACTTTGACTTCTCTTGGTACTAGTGACCTTTTTTGTAGCACCATGTGAATAGACAAATGTTTTTGCTTGGTGGTTAGAATGTGAAAGGCCTCCTGCATTTCAATCATCCCTTTTCTTTCTTTTCTTCTTGGCGTAAGATATAAAAAATGATGAACATAGTACCTTTTGATTTGCAATCTGTCCTGATTAGATGAAATATCTTAACTTGTTTGATTTTAATTATGAATAGCAAGGTTGCTAAACCATTGTTTAGATCCACTTTTCCAATTTTATTCTACCAAATTTTTTATTTAATTATTTCTATTGTTGAAGTAAATACTAGTAGTATAATCCAAGCTGTATTGGTATGTACTATTCGTTCTGCTTGGTGATGCTATCTTCTTGATCTTTTGTTTATATAGGTTGTGACATTGCCGGTATTGATGTCATCGATGTTAGGTACGGCATCAAGTATGAAAGGAAGAAGAAGCGGGCAGCATCTCAGGTGGAGGCCGAGGGTCAGGAATAAGGAGTAATCATCTTCAGCTAAGATCTGGCAATTTAATATGTTAGTTAATATCTGGAGAATTAATTTGTTAGTTTGTTACTCTTCTATGAATCTGGACATATGCTTGTCGAGGTTCAAAGAATGTTAGCCAGAACTGCATATATTTTGAAACGGAGGGATGGGAAGTTTAAATTGTTGCTAAGATCTACCAGTAGCTTTCTATGACTGTTAGCTTAATTTGGTTTGTCGATCGGTTAGGGGCATTGTCCAGCTATATATGCCATCATTCCCATCATTACTAATCAATATTCATCTTACTTCTTTATCTGTTTCTCCAGTGGCCACATGTACCCCATTCGCTTACTGTCATGTAAGTGGCAGCTGAACTGTAGACACATGTGTTCCTCTGTCTGCCTCTTTCTTTGTTACCTTCATATGTAATGGCTAATGAAAGGTTATTCTGTGCTATACATCCTAACTTCGCACTCTTCCTTGACTTGTATGATTAGTACTCTGCATACATTACCTAGATCATACCTTAGCTTTAAGCCATACCATTATGGTAAACAAGGTACAGAAAATAGTTAGTTTCAGCTTCACATAATGCTGAATGCATGCTTACTTTAAGTCATTTCCAACGCTGCACATGTTAGAGCTTCAGCGTACCTCTAGTTTTCACTTAAAGTATAGTAGTGAGCACAGGAGTATAAAAAATGAATTAATGAATGGTGTTAGTGTTATCCTTATTCCTTGTAAACCTTCTTGTTATTTTTAGAGACCACTTTTTTGAAGTGTTACTCATATGCCGCATTATGCCTTAGTATTTGTTTACGTCGATAGTTGGCCTTGTAGTTGGAGCTGGCAATACAAGTAAGTGTGAAATAGGAAACTTGAAATGTATCAGGCAATGTTCTGTACCTATACAAGTTTTGTCACATTCGTCGTAGTGTTGATTAGTCACTTTCATCATTATTCTTCTCATCGGTTAGGGTTATGTTTCTGTAATCATTGTTCTTGTACCATCCGCAAAATTAATTTAAGCGCCTTGAAGATTTTATCTGCTGAGTTTGAGTTTGACATCAGAGCCTTAATCCTTGCTGATTCTGGATACTAGCAGCAGATCATGCATGTTGCGCTGTGCCTTAAAGCATCTGCCGAAGGGAAGGCCTCCATAAACCAAGTATCTAGAACAACAAAATTATCAATATTGATGCTGATTGAACAATTACCTGATGCGTTCTAGAACAATTACCTGATGGGAATTTCCAGACTCAGATCAGTACACCTAAAGGCATACAGAAGAAAAAGTGGATGTGATTATACTAGCTTTAGTACTTTAAGCTAGTTAAACTTTGTACTACAGGAAGGTTTTGAGGTTCTGTTTTATCTCTCTTTGAAAGGAAATTTTTTAATACCCCTCTATTTTAGATTGCGCTTCACATCATTTTTGCTTAAACTGGTTATTTGACCTCTGAACTTTCAAATCTATAAAACCAATGACTGCCTAAGACTGCCTAAGACTTATAATAAAGTTGAGTGTTATGGGTCTAATTCCAAGGCCATATTCTCTTTTTATGGGTCACGTTGGTTTCCTACATAATTTTCTTTTCGTCAATCTCCATGAGTATCTGATGATGATATCAAGCACCAGACAACTCACCTGAGGATCCCGTCTGTCTCTAGCTATCTCTGTTTTTAAGGAAAACCACCTCTTTCTGATGATATTGTTGTGTTGCAGGTCCATCGGTTACTTACCAGCCGATCTAAGGAAAGGAAGGAGGACTGAAGTTGGCTACCTGTGTTCATGAGGGTTGCGATTTTGTCATCGGTTTCTTTCTCGTTGCTTGCCTGTGTATATGTTCGTGGCCAAAGTGATGTAGAGCAAGTTCATGTTCCGATGTTCGCTTCACTATCGTCCTCACACATCATGCAGGACATTAACGTCTCTACATATTTTGCAAAACTCGTAAAGAGCTTTTAGCAATGTACCAGCTTGTCAGTTCTGTGCCTTATACATTCCTTGCTTCCATATAAGAAATTGGTTAATTGTGAATCTGATATTTAGTAGGAAGATAGAAGTGCTTAATGAAGCTAATGCAGTCTTGATGTAGAGCCGGGCCAAACGAGCAGGCATGAAGCACGCAATTTTTGGTTTGGTCTAAGCACGGCATGACCCGACCCTCGTGCCGTGCCACGGGCCGAGGGTCCGGCCCAATGAGCGGCACGACACAATTAAGTTTTATTAATATATGCGAAAGGGCCTCTAGCTTAGTGGTTACAAGAGCCTTAGTAGCATTGAGGTCTCGAATATTTGTCGGCTCAGTCTTCGAAGATGCTCATAGGGGTAGGGTTTGCGTACATACGTTCAGAGGGGTGAGTGTGCGAATGTGCGTTCATAGGGGTGAGTGCGCGTGCGTTGTGAGTGTTTGAGTTGTACTGTGTAATAAAAAAAGTTTTATTAAATATATACACAAGTAGTAGTCTTAGCCTAGTAGTAAGTGGGAGAAATATTCTGTGCAATTGACCGATTTGGTGCAATGCAAACAATGATTTGAGCACGTCAGATAGCCATCGAACGGCTTGCCTTCCTCACACAATTGAGCAAACACAACACTGCACAAAGCCCCCATATGAGGTCTCAGGTGCAATTCTCCATACTCACACCTGTTTTTGCATTATTTAACACCAAATCCTTCAAATTTACTAAATGGGCCGACATGTAAAATGGGCCGGCCCGGCACAATTACTCTACCTACGTGCTGGCACGAATTACCCTACCTGCCGTGCCATGAGCCAGATGGTGAGCCCAAAATTGAATGGGTCGTGCTTTTTTAGGCCCGGGCCGTGCCACCCGTTTGGCCATCACTAGGGTATGTGTGCACGAGCGCGGAGCGTCTGTGTGGACTTTGGCCATCACAGCAGCCAACTCGACCTTCTCCGCGATCACCCAGACCCACTCTTGTATCTTCTGCACTGGATGATTTCGTGCTGCTGCTAAGGAACTCGGAGCAGAGCACCAGAAACTCGTCGTCCGACCTGCCGCGCGGCGCATGAGTGCGGCAAGCTTCTTGCGCTCTCAAGAGCATGTACAAATCCCTGAACCGGCGCCCCATTGTTACCATACCATGGCACATAATGGCATCGCTTTAAAATTTTTTTAGAAAAGAGAATACGTATTAATATTTCAGCATCTGCATCGACCAATGCATGTAGCTGTCCATTATTATGACTAAAACCAAAACCTCTACAACCGGAACACAAGACACACAAAAGTTCCCCGTATTATTAGACAAAACCAAGTCTATTACTAAAAGGCCATCCATTGTTGGCAAAGGCTTCGATGACGGTGGTCTCAAGCACGCAACATCCCCATGATATGCTGAGTCGCTCCTCCTCCTTCTACAACAATGCCCAAAAACGTATCCAATACATCCCTCTGAAGATAAACTGAATAGGAGTAACAGCTTGTGTGTTGTTAAAAACCATCATTAATTTCTACTACGTCAAATTGCCCAACAAAGAGTACATGCTCCAACCAAAATATTGTACTTAAGTTCCTTATCCACCCATCCAACCAATTATCAAACATGTTATTTATGTTCAGTGGAGGTGTAATATTAAAAGAAACATGTACAATACGCCAAATAAGTCTAGCAGCCTGACAATCAAAGAATAAATGTTGAATTGTCTCCACAATATTACAATTACAACATTTTAAACTTCCTTTCCATTATCTTTTTGCCAAATTATTCTTGGTCAGAACTACCCCTTTAATTAAGTACCAAATGAAGATTTTAATCTTCAAGGGCAATTTTAACTTCCAAATGATATGTTTTCGTGGTACAACATGAGGAATGACCAACGCTCTATACATAAATCGGAACGTGAATCTTTCGTGTTGTTGAAGAGACCATCTAAATGTGTCCTTTTGATCTCTTAGTTGAATATTCATAACCTTATTTACCAGCTGATGCTAGGCTATTAGGTTATTATCCACTAAAGATCTTCTAAAAGAAACATTTAAAGGGTTTGTTCCGAACACCATTGCAACCGTAGAACTTTTCTTTCTAACTATATTATATAACCCAGGGAATTGATCCTTAAAAGAGATGTTATCAAGACAAGCATCCTCCCAAAATCTAACTTGAGTGCCATCGCCTAAATTATGTTAAGGGTAAAATAGTCATTGTACTCGTCTAGGGTTGAGGGTCCCTCTTGTACTATATATATCCCCCCATTGGGCCTCAATACAATCCATTCATTCAGTCTTCCTTATAATTTGTAACATGTTATCTGAAGCGCCCTGGTTATCCCAGGAGCTTAAACACCTTATTATACCAGTCCCTGGATCAGTCGCTGGTACAATCAAGTCTTACAACAGGTGATATTACAAGTCGCGACCTGGCAGGGGTCGATTGAGAAGCAACAAGAACACTAGTAGATAGGCAACAGTAAACACAAAGCTAAACCAGAAGATGACTTCTAGGTCATCAAACACCATAGCGGAAGCAACTAAGCGGTAGACTAATGCCACAGGCAGCTCGGGTGCGGACGAGACCAAGCTCAATCGTCTTCATCACCGTCGGCGTCGACGAAGTCTGGATCTTCCTCTGTAATCAGCAAGCAAGAATGAGTACAAAAGTACTCAGCAAGTCGCAACCCTTACCCTACCATCAATGGATAAAGGTATGCATTTGGCAGTAGCAAGGTAAAGGCCATCAGGTTTAACATTGCAATAAAGCAAGTTTTACACATGCAGGGGTTCAGTTTATAAAGCATTTTAGCAAAAGCATCAAATTAAGATATTAAGGGGTTGGTCAAGTTACGTTGCCGGACACCCCGTCCAAGACAACCTTCGGTGGAAGGCCGGACCTATTCTCAAAACAACTCACACATCAAGGAGATAAGCACCCATCCCATGCTAGTTCTTGGACCGAACCAAAGCCATGTCCGTGACCGTGGACTCGGCTATTTGAATAGATTTAACACTCTGCAGAGGTTGTACGCTGTACCCACAATCAGAGTGCATCACAAGCCACCGCGCTCGTGGGTGTGAAGACTCACAAAGCCATTACCCATCACAGCATCGTCCCGACTAATCGCCATGGGAGTTGTCCAGGGGTCTAGCCTCTAATCTAGGTCTTCGACCGGGTCGCACATGTCTGCATCACGTCCACCTGCTCCATGGGCTCCCATTGCATCTCCAGCCTCCAGGCGATTAACAGACTAGCTGGCGGGGTTTAGACTAAGCCGTGCCGCATACACGGTAGTGTGGTCGCACTGGATAAACGGCTACGTAGGATGTCACAAGCAACTCGGTCCTTATATGAGCCAAGGCAATCATCTCCACATACGTGAACCCACCACAGAGGCGGCATTCATCTCCCATATCACTTGTCATAAGCACACCACAGAGGCGACACTTAATCTTCCATAAATATCATCAGGATCACCTTAGCTCTAACCCAAGTTCATTCATTCATCTTTCTTAAGTTATCACCCAACCTTACTACTACCACACAACACCAATCACGGTTTTCACATTTGCAAAATCTAGATATAAGTAGAGCACTTAGTGATACACAGTCCTAAGCATTTCTATAACAAGGCAATCATCCATGCGTAAATATTATCATACATGGATATCCTAGGTTTAACAGGGAATAATTTAGGACATGTAATATAAGGCTCAGTGGTCTTGGTCATACTACACAAAGGTTTTGCAAACATCAGGGCAATCATTTCATGCAATAAAATGGCTTCTACGGGTTGTGTTTATAAAACATAGGAGCAGTATGATCAAAGGGAAAACGGATTGTGACTTGCCTTCGTTGACGTCCTCGGGAAGCTCCTGCTCGAAGTCTTCGGCTCCTGGTTCCTGCTCCTCCTCCTCCGCGTACTCGTACTCTCCGTTAGCTACGCGACCGGCAAACAAGCAAACAAACACAAATAAATATAAAAGAAATAGAGGATGAGCTCTATAAAAGATGAAACTGGTAGGAATGGATAGAGCTCGATTTTAGATGAATTTAGGAGGAAGAATCGGGTTAATCGGAGCTCGGACGAGGGAGATATTGATTTTAGACTGAAGGCTATGGATTAAATCCGAAAATAAATTCGGAAACTGAAACACGTGCGAGCTGGGCTGCTGGTGCTGTTCTTGTTCGGTCTACAAGGAAAAAGGCTGCTGGTTGTATGGGCCCGCGTGGAGGTTTATGGGCTTAGGCCTGGCTTGGATTAGCTTGGCACGTGTGGGCTGCAGCTGGATGGCCCAACAACGGTGGGGATTTTCATCTTAACAGAGAACGGGAGGGGATCGAAACAGGGGAGGTGGAGCTGTCCTGCTGCCGTCCGCCATGGGAGAGCTTCGGGAGCTCGAATCCAGCATGGGGAAGGCCAGGAGGGCGGCTAGAGAGTTGGGGAATCGGAGGAGTAGGCCACGGCGGTTCCATTTGAGGCATAAATTTGAGGGGAGGCCATGGGGAACGGCGGCTACGACGGCGAGTGGAGGTGGCGCCATGGCTGTCATGGTGGAGCTCGATTGGGTGAGCGGAATGGCGTGGGGATGGACTGGGGAGGTGGAGTTCGTGCTGGAGGTGCTCACCTTCAACTCAATCGAACCTGGGACGAGCTACAGCGGGAAATCGACGGCGCGGTCGCCGGGATTGGAGAAGAAGATGGACTGCGCCTCGACGGAGATGGGGAAGGAGATGGTGGCCTGGTGGTGGTGCGGTGAGGCGGAGGAGCTCGCGGGAGGGGCTATTTATAGCCGGAGGCGAGGGGAAGGGCGAAGCTTCACGGGGACGCTGCAACGGCGACAGTGGAGTCGCTGTGCGCTCGTCGCCGCTGCTGTGCGACGCGACTGCAGCGGCAGAGGCGGCGTGGGGCGGTGCGTCGCTTGCGGCGTGCGCGAGCAGAGCGACGGGATGGCTCGGGCAGTGCTCAGCGAGCGGGCGAGGTGCCGTGCGGCACTGGAGCGGAGTAGCGTGCGGCTTTGGAGTGACGGGACTCGAGCGTGCAGAGAGGAGAGCGGCCAGTCGGTGCGTCGCGATGCGGCGTGCGTGGTGCAGAGTGACGGGACTGAAGCTGCAGTGGCACAGGGCGAGATGTGCAGCGGAGCGGTGTGCGCGAGCAGCTGCGACGGGATGGCTCAGGCAGGAGGAGTGATGGCGTTACGGAGCCGCAGTGCGGGGCGTCGGGTTGCGCTTGGAGCGGCTCAGCTCGATGGGACAAGGCGGGCAGGCGGATTGATGGAGGTAGGCGGGTGTGGAGGTTGGGCCGGACCGGAAAGAGAGAGGGGAAAGGCAGGTCGGGCCAGAAGGAAAGGAGAGAGACAGGAAGTTGGGCTGGAAACGGCCCAGAACGGAAAAGAGAGAGGAAAGGTTTTGAAAAGTTTTGAAAACTTCCGATTACAGTTTCGATTCGCATTTAGATTTTTAGGGTGAATTTTCAGGGCGTTACAAACCTACCCCCCTTAAAGGAATCTCGTCCTCGAGATTCAAGCTGATCCTCAAAGAGGTGGGGATACTCCTTCCTCAAAGCATCTTCTCGTTCCCAAGTGGCTTCTGCCTCTGTGTGCCGACTCCACTGAACACGATACAGACGGACTGTTGATCCTCTGGTCTGTCGGGTGGTTACATCCAAAATTTTAATCGGCACTTCCCGATATCGTAGGTCATCTTGCAGATCCAAAGTTTCCACAGATACATGCTCTTCAGGGATCCTTAAGCACTTCTTGAGCTGGGACACATGAAAGACGTTGTGCACATCTGCCAACTCTGGTGGTAGCTCGATTCTGTAGGCCACTGTACCAATCTTCTTCAACACTCGGTAGGGTCCGATGTAGCGTGGTGCTAACTTGCCACGGACTTGGAAACGACGTGTACCTCTAATTGGGGAAACTTTAAGGTACACATAGTCTCCAACTTGGAAACTTAAATCTCTTCTTCTTTTGTCTGAATAACTCTTCTGACGAGACTGCGCTTCCTTCAGCTTTTCTCTGATTTCCGCAACTTTTTCTTCTGCCTCTTTAACAATGGAGGGTCCCGTAAGAGAACGCTCTCCAACTTCTGACCACATCAGAGGTGTTCTACATTTTCTGCCATATAACACTTCAAAAGGTGACATCTTGAGGCTAGCTTGGTAACTGTTGTTGTATGAGAATTCTGCATAAGCTAGACTCTTCTCCCAGTCTTTGCCATAGGTCAGTGCACAAGCTCTCAACATATCTTCAAGGATTTGGTTGATCCTTTCTGTCTGACCATCAGTCTGAGGGAAGCAGTGCTGAAATCCAACTTAGTTCCCAGAGCAGCGTGTAAGCTTTTCCAAAACCTAGAGGTAAATTGGGTACCTCTATCAGAGACAATTCTGCTCGGTACTCCATGTAGCTTTACTATGTTGTCAATATACAACTGGGCTAACTTGTCTCCTCCATAGTTGGTTCGTACAGGAATAAAGTGAGCGACCTTGGTGAGTCGGTCCACTATTACCCATACAGAGTTATATCCCTTCTTTGTTTTAGGAAACCCAACTATAAAATCCATGCCTACTTCATCCCACTTCCACACAGGGATTGGTAAGGGCTGGAGTAATCCTGCAGGCTTCTGGTGTTCTGCCTTGACTCTCTGACAGACATCACATTCTGCAACAAACTTGGCTATATCTGCCTTCATTCCATTCCACCAGTACTTTTCCTTTAAATCAAGATACATCTTGGTAGATCCTGGGTGGATGGAATATGCTGAGTTGTGGGCTTCATCCATGATTATCTCTCGGAACTTTCCTTCCTGTGGTACACAGATTCTATCTTTATACCATAGAGTTCCTTTATCATCTACTCTGAAGTTTGGGGCTTTGTTTTCTCCAGTGTGGTTACGGATCTTCATTAACTCTTGATCCTTGAGCTGGGCTTGTCTGATCTGTTCATCCAGTGTTGGTTGCACACTTAGAGTATTCACACAAGCTCGAGGCACTATCTCCAGATTAAGCTTCTTTATCTCGGTCGACAAGTGATCATTGTGCGTCATGAGGTAGTTGCAGTAGGCTTTTCTGCTTAAGGCATCTGCAACAACATTTGCTTTTCCAGGATGGTAGTGGATTTCCAAATCATAATCCTTGATTAACTCTAGCCATCTTCGTTGTCTCAGATTCAGATCTGGCTGAGTAAAGATGTACTTCAAACTCTTATGATCCGTGTAGATCTCACACTTATTTCCAATTAAGTAGTGCCTCCAAATCTTGAGGGCATGCACTACTGCTGCTAGCTCTAGATCATGAGTGGGATAATTCTGCTCATGTGTCTTTAGTTGCCTTGATGCATAGGCAACAACTCTACCATCTTGCATTAGGACACATCCTAAGCCTTGTCTTGATGCATCACAGTAGACGACAAAATCTCTGTGAATGTCAGGTAAGACTAACACTGGTGCTGTTGTCAGTCTTCTTTTCAACTCTTGAAAGCTTCTTTCACAAGATTGGGTCCATTCAAACTTCTTGTCGTTCCTGAGAAGTTCTGTCATGGGTCTGGCTATCTTGGAAAATCCTTCAATGAATCGGCGGTAATAACCCGCTAATCCAAGAAAGCTTCTGATTTCTGATACACTTGTCGGCTGAGGCCAATGGGTGACTGCTTCAACCTTCTCAGGGTCTACAGCAACTCCTTCTGCTGTCAGAATGTGGCCAAGGAAGGCAACTTTCTCAAGCCAAAATTCACATTTACTGAACTTGGCATACAACTTGTGGGCTCTGAGCTTTTCCAAAATTACTCTCAGATGTTGCTCGTGCTCTTCGGCACTCTTTGAATAGATCAGTATGTCGTCAATGAAGACAACGACAAACTTATCTAATTCTTCCATAAACACCTTGTTCACGAGATTCATGAAGTATGCAGGTGCATTGGTTAGTCCAAAGGACATAACGGTGAACTCATACTGGCCGTATCTGGATACAAAAGCTGTCTTTGGGATGTCTGCTTCTCTGATCTTCAGCTGATAATACCCAGATCTTAAGTCAATCTTAGAGAAATACTTAGCTCCTTTTAACTGATCAAACAAGTCATCAATTCTGGGCAGAGGGTACTTGTTCTTGATGGTTACTTCATTCAAGGATCTGTAGTCTACACACATCCTCATACTTCCATCCTTCTTCTTGACAAACAGAACTGGCGCTCCCCAGGGTGAAGAGCTGGGTCTGATATATCCTTTTTCTTGGAGTTCTCTTAACTGTTTCTTGAGTTCTGCTAATTCTGCGGCTGCCATGCGGTAGGGTCGCTTGGCTATTGGGGCTGTTCAGGGATAAGGTCAATGACAAACTCAATATCCCTATCTGGTGGCATTCCAGGTAACTCTTCAGGGAACACATCTGGATACTCATTCACCACTGGTACTTCTTCTACAGTCTTGGTTTCCATGGTAAACACCATCGAGTCAGGTTTACTTCCGAGGGCTTGGCAAACTACTCGGGTTCCTTCATGGTTGGTCCCTGTAACTGTTCTGTCTGAACATGCTATGACACCATCATGCTTGGTTAACCAATCCATTCCAAGGATTAGATCTATCCCCTTGGATTTTAGTACCACTGGACTAGCTAGGAAGGCTACCCCACTTAGGGTGATTCTTATCCGCGAACAACCCAAGTGACACTTGATGTCAGCTCCGGGCGATCGGGTTATTAAGGGGGTTTTAAGCAGTACTGTAGGTACTTTATGCTTTTCCACAAAACTTGATGATATGAAAGAGTGCGATGCTCCAGAATCAAACAAAACTGTTGCAAGAACTGATTCAACAAGAAACTCACCAAGCACAACTCCGGGTGCGTCCTGAGCTTCTTGAGCATGGATGTGGTTGACGCGGGCACGTCCGAAGGACTGCTGTGTCTTCGCTGGCTGGTTGGAGACTTGGTGGGTTCCACGTGTGGCTCCGGACATCCTTGGTCCATTCACAGTGTTGGACTGAATGGAAGCAGCTGGCTTGTTCTTGTGGGGGCAGTTGGCAATGAAGTGGCTAAGGTCACCACAGTTGAAGCAAGCCTTGGGTTGGTTGGTCACCTGACCACTGCTGTACTGCTGAGTCTTGGTGTTGTTCTGACTCTTCTGAGGAAAGCTGGGCTGACGAGAGACATTGGATGGAGTCCTGAACTGCATTGGGGCTTGATTCTTCTGACCTTGGAAGTTGGAGTTCCTAGGCCTCTGGAATCTTTCCTGCTGACGGACTTCATGAGCTGCAAACTTGCGCTTCTTCTCCTTGGACATCTCCATCATTCTTTCTTCAGTCAGGATGGTCTGGTTCATCAGGGTGTTGAAGTCAGGATAGATGTGAGGAGTCATCTGTGTTCCTAACTCTCCTGATAAACCTTTCTTGAATTTGTTTTGCTTCTTCTTGTCAGTTGAAACTTCCTCGGGAGCATAGCGAGAAAGTTCAATGAACTTGCAGATGTACTGATTAACAGACATGCTTCCTTGCTTCAGCCTACGAAACTCATCTGCCTTGAGTTGCATGGTACCTTCTGGAACATGGTAGCGGCGGAACTCTTCCACAAATTCCTCCCAAGTGATTGTTGTGGGATCATCAGTGGCTTCACAGTAGTTCTCCCACCAGGCTAAGGCTGTCCCAGTGAGTTGATGGGATGCCATGAGAACTCTGTCTCTTCCTTCACAGTTGATAGCATCAAGCTTTCTCTGGATGTTCCTTAACCAGTCATCAGCTTCGAGTGGGTCCTCAGATCCTCCAAAGGTCGGTGGCTTAATTCTGACAAACTCAGCCATCTTACTCTGAAAACCATGTGCTTGCTGCTGACGACGTTGGTTGTTGTTGTTATTGTTGTTCTACACAAGTGCTTCCAACAAACGGGTTTGTTGTGCCATAACTTCCGCCAGGGTGGTGAGCGGAGGGTTAGGCAACTGTCCATGGTTGGAGTTCTCAGCTTGAACTTCAGCATCTTGGTTCACTTCTTCTTCCCTACGGTTGTTGGGCTGGCGCCGTTGGCGCTGCTGGATCCTGGCAGATCGCTTGGGCGGCATCTGTTTTGAGGATAAGGGGGAAAGAGCGTAAGGTGAGAGAAGAACCTAAGATCTTCTTTATGTTACCATTTAATTCTCTTTGTTATTATGTTTTTCTTTTTATAAAAGGGGAGTGCAGGGCACAAGGGCCTTGCTGGCACACACAACAAGCAATTCACACAAACAAGCAGCACTCACAGATTCATTAAAACAACAGGGGTACAACACTAGCGAAGAGCTACTAGCGGTTACACTGCGACTACAAGGGACAAACTAAGACTTCGGGGGTACAGTCTTCCACAGACACTTTCTTGAACTCGGACCGGTAGCTTCATCCCACGATGATTAGATCTTCATCTCGGTAGACGCTCATGGGTCCTGGGCGTCCATGAGGTTGGAGGCGTCTTCCAGGCCTCTAGCTGGGGAACCTTCATCCGAAGCGGTGGGGAGGCGATCTTCATTCTCCCTTGGAAAAGGCTGGGTCAAAGGGAGGGGCTCTTCTTCTTCTTCTTCTTTACCCTCAGCTTCAGAGGGCGGTGGTGCAGGAAGATCTTCTGCGTACTTCCTCTTGATGTTGCTTCCCGCAGAGCAGATAGGAATTCCCTCCAGAACGGAACGTTCTCCTACTCCGGGGATATGCAGAGTCCTGCAGTGGGCACGCCCAGTGAGATAGGCGGTGCCGACTAGCTTGTTGTAGCGGTCTTCTGCTGACTTCAAGGCTTCTGCGGCAGCAACAGCACGGCTTTCTGCTTCTGCTTCACGAGCTTTGGCTTCAGCTAGCTGAACACGTAGGGTCCTAACTCGTGTCTCAGCTTCTTCAGCTCGAGTGATGCACCTTCGCAGTCTGGCTGCGGTTCCGTCATACAGCTCATCCAAGGCGAGCAGATAACGGGTCATGGCAACCACTGTGGGGTCTCTTTCAGCCATTCTCAGGCCTTCAATTGTCCTCATCCTTGCAAGCCAAGTGGGGCGGTTTCTCTCCATAGGAGGGAAAAACCTCATTGGCGAGCGACCGATAGGCCTCTCATACATCTGGCACAAGTACCGAAGGGCCTTGCGTGCCACAGCTTGGTAGGTGTCTGGGAATCGTGACCCAGTGGTAGTCACGTTCCAGGGCTTCATCTCGGGGTGGTCATCACTGGCTCCAATGTGAATAGTGACTTCACAGCGCTCAGTGCCAAACTCTTCATACTCTCTTCCGACATACTCGGCAGGCTCCATAATGCCAAGTCTGACCATGGCATCACGTAGCACCTTTAGAAAGCCAGAGGTCTCCAAGCAGTAGTCGGTCACCTATCCATCTTCTTCCATCTGTAGAGGAGGATTAAATAAGAGTTTTGCAAAAGAGAGGAAAAGAGCTAAGGAGTTTTTCAAAATAGTTTTTGCAAATAATTTTAGCGTCCAAGCCTAGGGTCACGTCCTACAACCAAGCACGGCTCTGATACCACCTGAAGCGCCCTGGTTATCCCAGGAGCTTAAACACTTTATTATACCAGTCCCTGGATCAGTCGCTGGTACAATCAAGTCTTACAACAGGTGATATTACAAGTCGCGACCTGGCAGGGGTCGATTGAGAAGCAACAAGAACACTAGTAGATAGGCAACAGTAAACACAAAGCTAAACCAGAAGATGACTTCTAGGTCATCAAACACCATAGCGGAAGCAACTAAGCGGTAGACTAATGCCACAGGCAGCTCGGGTGCGGACGAGACCAAGCTCAATCGTCTTCCTCACCGTCGGCGTCGACGAAGTCTGGATCTTCCTCTGTAATCAGCAAGCAAGAATGAGTACAAAAGTACTCAGCAAGTCGCAACCCTTACCCTACCATCAATGGATAAAGGTATGCATTTGGCAGTAGCAAGGTAAAGGCCATCAGGTTTAACATTGCAATAAAGCAAGTTTTACACATGCAGGGGTTCAGTTTATAAAGCATTTTAGCAAAAGCATCAAATTAAGATATTAAGGGGTTGGTCAAGTTTTACGTTGCCGGACACCCCGTCCACGACAACCTTCGGCGGAAGGCCGGACCTATTCTCAAAACAACTCACACATCAAGGAGATAAGCACCCATCCCATGCTAGTTCTTGGACCGAACCAAAGCCATGTCCGTGACCGTGGACTCGGCTATTCGAATAGATTTAACACTCTGCAGAGGTTGTACGCTGTACCCACAATCTGAGTGCATCACAAGCCACCGCGCTCGTGGGTGTGAAGACTCACAAAGCCATTACCCATCACAGCATCGTCCCGACTAATCGCCATAGGAGTTGTCCAGGGGTCTAGCCTCTAATCTAGGTCTTCGACCGGGTCGCACACGTCTGCATCACGTCCACCTGCTCCATGGGCTCCCATTGCATCTCCAGCCTCCAGGCGATTAACAGACTAGCTGGCGGGGTTTAGACTAAGCCGTGCCGCATACACGGTAGTGTGGTCGCACTGGATAAACGGCTACGTAGGATGTCACAAGCAACTCGGTCCTTATATGAGCCAAGGCAATCATCTCCACATACATGAACCCACCACAGAGGCGGCATTCATCTCCCATATCACTTGTCATAAGCACACCACAGAGGCGACACTTAATCTTCCATAAATATCATCAGGATCACCTTAGCTCTAACCCAAGTTCATTCATTCATCTTTCTTAAGTTATCACCCAACCTTACTACTACCACACAACACCAATCACGGTTTTCACATTTGCAAAATCTAGATATAAGTAGAGCACTTAGTGATACACAGTCCTAAGCATTTCTATAACAAGGCAATCATCCATGCGTAAATATTATCATACATGGATATCCTAGGTTTAACAGGGAATAATTTAGGACATGTAATATAAGGCTCAGTGGTCTTGGTCATACTACACAAAGGTTTTGCAAACATCAGGGCAATCATTTCATGCAATAAAATGGCTTCTACGGGTTGTGTTTATAAAACATAGGAGCAGTATGATCAAAGGGAAAACGGATTGTGACTTGCCTTCGTTGACGTCCTCGGGAAGCTCCTGCTCGAAGTCTTCGGCTCCTGGTTCCTGCTCCTCCTCCTCCGCGTACTCGTACTCTCCGTTAGCTACGCGACCGGCAAACAAGCAACAAACACAAATAAATACAAAAAAAATAGAAGATGAGCTCTATAAAAGATGAAACTGGTAGGAATGAATAGAGCTCGATTTTAGATGAATTTAGGAGGAAGAATCGGGTTAATCGGAGCTCGGATGAGGGAGATATTGATTTTAGACTGAAGGCTATGGATTAAATCCGAAAATAAATTCGGAAACTGAAACACGTGCGAGCTGGGCTGCTTGTGCTGTTCTGTTTGGTCTACAAGGAAAAAGGCTGCTGGTTGTATGGGCCCGCGTGGAGGTTTATGGGCTTAGGCCTGGCTTGGATTAGCTTGGCACGTGTGGGCTGCAGCTGGATGGCCCAACAACGGTGGGGATTTTCATCTTAACAGAGAACGGGAGGGGATCGAAACAGGGGAGGTGGAGCTGTCCTGCTGCCGTCCGCCATGGGAGAGCTTCGGGAGCTCGAATCCAGCATGGGGAAGGCCAGGAGGGCGGCTAGAGAGTGGGGGAATCGGAGGAGTAGGCCACGGCGGTTCCATTTGAGGCATAAATTTGAGGTTTGGTTGTGGGGAGCGGCAGCTACGGCGGTGAGTGGAGGTGGCGCCATGGCTGTCATGGTGGAGCTCGATTGGGTGAGCGGGATGGCGTGGGGATGGACTGGGGAGGTGGAGTTCGTGCTGGAGGTGCTCACCTTCAACTCAATCGGACCTGGGACGAGCTACAGCGGGAAATCGACGGCGCGGTCGCCGGGATTGGAGAAGAAGATGGACTGCGCCTCGACGGGGATGGGGAAGGAGGTGGTGGCCTGGTGGTGGTGTGGTGAGGCGGAGGAGCTCGCGGGAGGGGCTATTTATAGCCGGAGGCGAGGGGAAGGGCGAAGCTTCGCGGGGATGCCACAACGGCGACAATGGAGTCGCTGTGCGCTCGTCGCCCCTGCTGATGAGGACATCACCACGCTGGACACGCACAAGCCGGCCTCATCACCAAGTAACAAGTCGTCTCCAACTCAGCTGCCACGTTCGGTTCGGATTCAGCCGACACCTCCGCACGATTTCGGCGATATCTCCATCATACGACGTCGAAACAAGGCGTATAAGGAGGCGTTGGAAAGGGGACGACGACGCCGTCGTTTTGGTTCTGGTCCAAGCTCCAGAAGGTTCGTGGATCACGCTGTGTGATCATGACAAGGTGCTGCGTCACCTTTTTGGGCCGTCTCTCGGGCCGTGTATCTTGTCGGGCCTTTGGCCCAAGTTGAGGGCGCCCCCCCCCCCTGGTCGCCTCAACCCTAGAACGCCCCTGTTCCTTCATAAACAGGGCAGCCGCCGCCGTTTAGAGTTGGGTTTTGTTTAGTTGAGTTTTCCTTCGAGAAACTTGAGTTCATCGTTGTATCTGTGGCGATAAGTCCTTATACATTGATCCAGGGCCCCTGTTCTTACTCTCCTCGACTGTGTCGATTAGTCCTTTCGAATCGAGTGTTTGAACCTCTCTTGTGATTCGCTTCAATTCATATATGTAATTTCAGATTGCGTGTTTACACTTTCTTGCTTGCGTTCTCGATTCGTCTGCAGGAAAAGCCTTATCGGCGAGGTCAATCAAGTTGTGCTTGGTTGATAACCAACGGAGCAGTGGTGTAGCGGTTGCAGGGTTCGAATCGGGTTGATTTGAAGCCGGATCGTCAACGTCGAGTTCTCCAATTATCGAGTTTACCTCTACCTCTCGGAAGATCGGGCCTAGTCTTCATCAGCTGCTGTGCAACGCGACTGCAGCGGCAGAGGCGGCGTGGGGCGGTGCGTCGCTTGCGGCGTGCGCGAGCAGTGGCGACGGGATGGCTCGGGCAGTGCTCAGCGAGCGGGCGAGGTGCCGTGCGGCACTGGAGCGGAGTAGCGTGCGGCTTTGGAGTGACGGGACTCGAGCGTGCAGAGAGGAGAGCGGCCAGTCGGTGCGTCGCGATGCGGCGTGCGTGGTGCAGAGTGACGGGACTGAAGCTGCAGTGGCACAGGGCGAGATGTGGAGCGGAGCGGTGTGCGCGAGCAGCTGCGAGGGGATGGCTCAGGCAGGAGGAGTGATGGCATTACGGAGCCGCAGTGCAGGGCGTCGGGTTGCGCTTGGAGCGGCTCAGCTCGATGGGACAAGGCGGGCAGGCGGATTGATGGAGGTAGGCGGGTGGGCTGGGACTTGTGGAGGTTGGGCCGGACCGGAAAGAGAGAGGGGAAAGGCAGGTCGGGCCAGAAGGAAAGGAGAGAGACGGGAAGTTGGGCTGGAAACGGCCCAGAACGGAAAAGCGAGAGGAAAGGTTTTGAAAAGTTTTGAAAACTTCCGATTACAGTTTCGATTCGCATTTAGATTTTTAGGGTGAATTTTCAGGGCGTTACATTATCACAGCTCTAGGTTTTTGAGATCCATCCGCCACCCAAAATCATCCGCTGCGCTTCCCACGGGAGGATTTCACTCCCAGGGGCAGCCTCATCGATCTACATTTTTTTTTTCTCTTCATCGAGTCGATCACAGCAGCTGCTGGTCAGCAAAAAACCACCCAGATTCGTAGCCGTCTTGCTACACATCATGACCAATGGCCATTCATCGTTGCCACGATATATTCCACTACTTCCCATTTGCAGTAGGATTTCTAAATCTTCCTTCGGCTTTGACTTGGCACATCATCCTAGTCGGTTCTCTCTCCAAAACAAGGTTCACATTGAATAGTTGATGTACTGTCCGTGAAGGCTCGGGTATTTGCTCAAGTACTGTCCGTGAAGGCAATACCCTCTTGTGGAGGAGATCTTCATCGACAATCAAGAATTGTTGGCTTCGACGACATCTTTTTATAGGACTTTGGATGTATCTTTTTATTTTTGTTAGGTCGTGTGCTTATTGTGAACTCTTCAAATGCAACGTCATTGCATTCACATTGCATTTGAGGGGGGTGTTGAGGGTAAAATAGTCATTGTACTCGTCTAGGGTTTAGGGTCCCTCTTGTACTATATATATCCCCATTGGGCTTCAATACAATCCATCCATGCAGTCTCTCTTATTTGTAACAAATTAAACTTACCTAGTCTCAAAAAATCAGGCTTAACCTTCATAAGGCCAGACCAAAAATGATAATCACCAGGCATATGTTCAATTTGCGTGATAGTTTTCTGTCTCAGTATTTGTTTCTAAGAAGTTTCTACCAAATCCCATCCACAATAATAAGCTTAAAAAGCCATTTACTAAGCAATCATTTTTTTTTTTGTAAATCTAAATTCAAAATCCCCAAGCCACCTTGGTCTTTGGGTGTACAAAGTATTCCGCATTTTGTCAATCTATACTTTTTTTCTTATGACCATCATTTTGCCAAAAGAATCTAGACCTATAATAATCTAGTTTCTTTAGAATTCCATGTGGGACTTCAAAAAAGAATAGCATAAACATCGACAGATTATTGCTAATGACATAATTAATAAGAACCAAACGACCTCCTACTGAAAGCATTTTTCCTTTCCATCCACTTAATCTTTTTTGAAACCTTTCCTCGATCTATTTTCTCGAGTCAGAATTTCTGTGTTTTCTTGATTCATCGGGATTCCTAGATACCTAAAGGGAAAGAACCCATTTCACATCCAAAGATTTTTGAGTATTCCCTTTCACGATCTTTAGCCTCCCTATAGCAGAACATTTCACTTTTATGAAAATTAATCTTATGGCTAGATAACTGTTCAAGACCACAGGATTTTTGGCCTCTTCAAGATCATCCTCCATAAATATTATAGTATCGCCTGCATATTGCAAAATAGATAAACCATCATCTACAAGATAAGGGACCACCCTTGACTGCCATTCTCTTTTGCTCTAGCTATTAATATTGAAGAGAATGGGAGACAAGGGATCTCCGTGACGCACACCTTTCCTAGTATGGAAATAGTGGCCTACATCATCATTCACTTTTATTCCTACACTTCCCTTAGGTGTAACTTGATCGAGCACCATAGGGGTGAATAGCATTTCATCCTCAATACTTGTTGTAGAAAAGGCCATTTGACTTTGTCATAGGCCTTTTCAAAATCAAGTTTAAGGATCACTCCACTTTTCTTTTTCCTATGCATCTCATGGATTATTTCATGCAGAATTACTACTCCCTCTAAAATATATCTCTACCTTGTAGGAAAGCTGTGTGCGAGGGTCTAATTACATTGTGAGCAACATGAGTTATTCTATTTGTTAGAACCTTTGTAAAAATCTTAAAACTAACATTTAGTAAACAAATAGTTATAGAGTGTCGGATCTTAACTGCCTCTGCTTTTTTAGGAAGAAGAGTAATGATGCCAAAGTTCAGGCTATGCAAAGGCAAGTTTCCTTTATGGAACTCATCAAAAAGTGCCAAAAGATCAAATTTAATTACATCCCAAAAGTTTTGATAAAACTCTGCTGGGAAACCATCTGGTCCTGGTGCTTTCACTAGAACAGATGTGCTGATTTATGACGAAATTAAGGTGTCACTGACTGCTGCTAGTGATGAAAATTTCGTCATAAATTGCGATTTATGACTATTTAGGGTCCGTCAGCAGTCGAGCGTGGTCAGTCGTGATTTATGATCTTTTTTAGGCACAGACCACAGGATGGTGACGGTTCTTCATTTGTCATAAACTGAGTCGAACATAGCCACTGGCCACGTCGGATAGCGATCCGACGTGGCTGCTGACATGGCATCGCCCATTTTCGTCATAAATCGTGATTTAGCCCGCTTACGGCCCAATTTCAGCTGGGCTTCCGAAATCGATGGCCCGTGTTTTGTTGGGCTTTTTCGTCGTAGCTCGTGGGCAAGGGGATAGTTGTGGCCCATTTTCAAGCCCAATAACGAAGGTGGGTCCCACCACAAAGTGGACCATCTTCTTACTGTTTGTTCGTGGGCTGGCTGGGTCGGACCCACATGTTAGTGCGCATTTTGTCACAGATTGTTGCACGGTCCAAATAGAGCCCGGAAGAAGCCCAGCGTATTATTGGGCCGTCATGTTTATAGCCCATAGACGTAAATGGTTTTCATTCATACAGTAGCTGGGCCGGGTTCCCATTTTGCTGGCCCATTTCTTTGTCCAATTACGATCCTGAAAGTCATTTAAATTGTAACAGAAGTTACACAGATCACAGAACATGAATGACAGAATATATATACAAGCTTCTTCTTGACGGTTCATAAACGTGTGCCGCGAGGCATAATCCAAAATAACAACTAACAAACAAAACTACATCCATCGCACGACCAAAAGGTAAGGAGAGTATACTTAAGATTTTAGTGTACAGTTTGTCCAGGACGCGGCAAGTGATGGAGCTTCAGCAGTTCCTCCAGGCGGGCAATGTCAGCTTCAGTTTGCTTCGTCAAACATTCAATCTCATCGGACAAAGATTTCATTGCTGCTTCTGCTTCTTGTGCCTCCTTCAACGTTGCCAACTTTTGCTGCTGCTTATCCATCAGTCGTCGAAGTGCTTTGTGGCCTTCTTTAGTTGTCAGAACTTCAGCCTGAAGCTCTTGTAAATAGTTGGAGCACACCTTGGAGGGTGACTCGATGCCCACAACTTCAACAACTGTACCAGATTGCACAACTTGAGGAACAGCTTCGTTATCGGCATCATCCTGGCAAACAAAGAGCGTCAACTCAGATTTTCATCATGTACTAAGATTGCCTGAAGTGTACCCAATGTGCAAGATGAGATAAAATGGGACAACGACTTACAAAAGGTGTCTGGCTATCCTCAAAAATGTCAGATCCGGTCGCCTCCGCAGCCCGATGCATCTCTTTCTTCTGGAAAGATGTGGACAAAAAAGTAAAGGGTAAGCTTGCAACAACAAATGAAATGAAGCTTTCGTGATTGGTTATTGAGGCATTGTTCCTTTAGCTTCTTACCACAGAGATGTAGCACTAAGACCCTGTTGATTCGACCTCCTCACTCTTATGTTGTATTGTCACACGCTTTTCCTGCACATGGTGCATTATGGTAAGATGAGGTTATCTGATACAGTATGCTTTACATAGAAAGAAAAGAAGCCAAATCAGATTTTGAAGGTTCATAAAATATAAAATTGAGGAAATTTGACGTTGTGATACTTTCTGGAACGGGCTTGACCGCATCTCCAACAGGTCTCCTGCTGGTATGTCACCTTTAATTGTTATTCCTTCCACATGCATATAGAAGCGAAGTCAAATGAATGTAATTATCAAAATATGTAGCTGTACTCATGTGTGCCATAAGCTTTAAATAACACTCAAGTTAATATAGATTATTTCGGGTTGCAGTGCACTTTGATGAATACAATCAGAAGCATAATCATCACGGTTCCAGCATTCGAATGGGAATGGTACAGATGCAGTTAATCTAATCGAGATGCCAGGCTACTTGCCTCCTCATAGGTCGGAAACAGGCCACGTTTGGTACACATCCAGTTCGATTGTAGCTTAAAGAATATATGTTATTACAATGAAGGAATTTAACCTACGTTTTAAGTCAAAAACAACATCAAGTGACGATATCAGGAAACCACAGACCTTGAACCCATTCCCAGTTCCAGATCCATAGATTTTTCTGGATCAGTAGCTCAACAAAATGGACCCAAGCTACATACTTATGAACTCAGCATATAACCTACGTTTTAAGTCAAAAACAACATCAAAGTGACGATATCAGGCAACCACAGACCTTGAACCCATTCCCCACTACAGATCCGAAGATTTTTCGGGATCTGAAGCTCAATAAAACAGACCCAAGCTACATACTCATGAACTCAGCATGGCACGGCACATGAATAGACCAATCGAACATAGTTAAAAACAAAAGGCAAAGAGGACCGGCAATCACCGCATCAAACAAACAATCACAGTATCAAGTGCTACGAAACAAGGAAAACAAGTACCTTCATGCTTCCGCTTCAGTCCCGCATTCCGCACTGGTGTCGTCAGAGTCTGGCGAGGACGACCGGCCATCGGTGGTTCCGCTCCGGGAAGAAGGGGGCCGGGAGAAACGGTGAGGAGAGTCAGGAATGGGCGACCAGGGAGTACGGGGCGGCGAACGAGGCGGAGAAGGATTGGGGACCGCAGCAATGGTGCGACGAGAAGAAGAGATGGGGATTGGGGATGGCTCTGTTTATTTATTTTTTATTTTTTTGAACTGGGGGATGGCTCTGTTGAGGAGAAGGATGGGGATATTTTAAGAGTTGCCCGAAGTACTTTCCCAAAATACCCTTCGCGGAGACACGAAAGCGTTCGGGAGGACAGGCACAAAACCGACATTTCCTCGTTTCGCCCATCCGCGAACGAAATTCGAAAGCCCAGCGCGCGCTGCCCAGCAGCCAGTTTGAGCGGGCGGCCAAAATTTGGTCCGGGCCCACGGGTCAGGGGAACCCTGCCCCAGATTTTGGGCAGGTTCGTCACTTTCGGTTGACTATCCGTCCCTTCACTAGACTTTACACGTGCTATTACTGTCTTAAGACATACGCCTGGTACATACTACTGTACTACATTGGCTAACTATGGTCACGATTGCATTTCTTGTCCACACACTTTTGCTCTCGTTCTGATTCAAGGGGTAGCGCGCGCTGAAACAAAACTGTGGACCATTGCAGCAACGGACCGTCTGCTGTAGAACACCTACAACATAGGATAGTTCGTT
The DNA here is from genome assembly GCA_012490785.1 of Eragrostis nindensis. Classification (NCBI taxonomy): domain Eukaryota; kingdom Viridiplantae; phylum Streptophyta; class Magnoliopsida; order Poales; family Poaceae; genus Eragrostis; species Eragrostis nindensis. The sequence goes on from JAAXCT010000126.1 coordinate 886,276, forward strand.
GGCTGCTGCGTTCTCGCATCAGAGGATTGCCTGGTGATTGCCTTCCCGCAAGACCGTTCGATTCTGATTGTGCGCAAGTTGTCGTTATTGAACTCAGCAGACTGAAACTGGAATGTCCTTTGCTAACAATTTTCTTCGGCATCGTTCATGGTTTGGTAGCACGAGATGAAACAATCGAAATTTTAGCAAAGAGGATCGTCCTATGCCAGCATTCTCGCAACGGATCGTCAGGTGTTCAAACTTCAAACTCCAACAACAGAGGGAAAGACTCGCTATCTCAAACACCGGAACATCCCCTGAATTGACACCGAATACGTCGGATGAATGTTGAGCCAAGTACTAGTGTACTACGAATGAGAATATGTAGCTGTACCAAACGCACCCAGTTTACTTTGTGAAACGTTTCTCCGATTGACTGTTTGGAACTGATTCAACTGATTCGGGTAAGAATCTCAAGTTATTCTCCCATCCAAACGCACTCTTATAGCACAAGCTGAAACAAAGGGACAGAGGTGAATACTCGCTATCGCAAACACCAGAACATCCCCTGTTGTATGTTGTACTTTGAGCATTTATATGTAACTACAATATCGAATTAAAAGAGTTGAATCAGACATTCCTGTGTTCACTACTAAAAACAACACATGTTCATGTGATTTACAGTATGCAACGGTAGTTCTGATATCCACATGAGCAAACAAATACTCATTTGTTAGATACGTATGCCCACAAACTTGTGGAGCCGTTAAGATCGGAGTTGTGCACTGCGTTGGGCGCGTGGAAAAGCCCGTGAATTGATTTGACCGGGGAGCTGCTCAGTGGTCGGTCAGTATCAACACAACATCCGGTGAGTATCAATTCTCGTGCGACTCCCTGCCGCAATTCTCGTGAATATAGATTGGACCGATCACTGCCCGGTAGAGTGCCTCTCTGGAATCTCTCTCTATTCAACAACGGATGTTCCTTCCTTGCAAAAAGAAAAGAACGGATGTTCCCGTATCCACATATGTGCAAATGCGCATGTTGGTCGTATCTACGCACCCACTTATATACCGCAAGAGCACGGTGTACAGTTGTAGTCTTTTTCCCCTAGAAGAGTATTCCAAGGTTTAATCGAACCACAAGGACCTATGGGAATTAAGCAAAATCATCAGTAAAAGAGTTAGCCAAGCTTTCTAGTGAGCGTGAGCGTGGGTTTCAGGAAAACAGGGTGTTGTGCCGATCGGCACAGGGGTTGTGCCGGTCGGCACCAGGGTGAAGTTGTCCGAAGTGTTGTCCGAAAAGCCTAGGAACAGATTAGATCATGGGGTAAGTTAGCCAAGTCTGCTAGTTGAGATCGTAACCGAAAAGCTTAATCGAATAGCATCATAAACGGGATTACTCAATTATTGATAACCGAAGATCGATAGGTCAAGACCCCTTTCCGACGAGCCCTGTCACGACCAATCGCCGTAATCGGTAGCCTCTTCCTACTCTACACATCATCTCAAGGATCATCGCGTATGCATTAGCGGCTGTGGAGGTACAGAGACAACGTGCAATTATGGCGCATTACAAGATCCCAATGCTACTTTAACCACGATGGAGATAGTGAGAGAACGAATCTTGTCACTTCTTTTTGTCACCACAATCAAGATGACATCTAATACTTAGTCGTCACTAAGCGTAGGAACAAGCACATGTAAAGACCATAAAATCCAGGCAATCAATAATCAAAACCATTCATCAACATATTCAACCATACTTTGATAATACATAGTGCAAGATACATCACCATCTAGTCGGCCTACCTTAATGGATCACCTCTTCAACACCAGTGGTTCTTGATCTAACAACTAGAGAACATGAAGTATTTCAAATCTACACGAGCTGAGCATTTAGTCATTGTGAGATTAAATCAATTTAGTATTCAGCAAACATGTTCACAATATGGGTATTGAACATGAAAGAGTACTTCCCAAAGCAAACCTTGAAAATATTCAATTTGATGCGCATGACTTTTCCACTTATGTGAATCACCAAAAAGGTATTGTGAGCAAAAGAACTATCCTTCTCAAACGATCAAGTCAACAACTCAACTTCAATCTCTCACCTAAATCACTCAAAAGCCTAGCCTATTTTATCGATATATGTATGTGTAAGGCCATATGAGTAGCTTGGTGAGGAAATTCAAGGAAAATAGACATAAATCAACAACATATTGCAAAGCTAAGAAATAACTCTAATTGGTTTTACTGAGACTTGTCAAAAGGCCATTAGAAATTGAATTGAGAAAGAAACTCACACCTTTAGAACAGTGGACATATACTTGTGTGAATGAACAATCACAAGTAGAGAACGTAATCTTTTTAAACAGGTGACAAAGCTGTCCTTTCTTCTTTGCATATCTATCAGAAACTTCCTGGCATTTTTGAAGGATATCGGATGCAAAGAATTGTGGACATGATTGGAAAAAGAGATTCTTGGCTACTAATCAATGATAAAAATTCAAGGGAATTCACTCTTCCCCCACACTCAAATTTTTGCTAGCCCCGAGCAAAACAGCGCAAAGTACAGACTTCATTTTCTCTCTTTTTTTTCTTTTTCTTTTTCTTCTTTTTCTTCTGTTTTTCTCTTTTTTTTTTCTCTGTGTGCCGGTCGGCACAAAGCCCGTGCCGATCGGCACACTGTCTGTACCTGCCAATTTCGCTCTGGATTTTTCGTTGGAACTGCTGTGTCAGATGTATAGCCAAGAATACAGTAGGATGTGGTTAAGGATTGATATTCGAATCAAAGAATTTGGTTCTCAAGTATCGGATACTCGGCGAATTATGCATAATTCCAATGCGGTAATTTGCATAGCTCGAGTGGGAATAGGCTAGAAAATCAACACGATACGCGAAAGATGTGGCCAATTTTCCAAGTCTCATACCCTAAGAATTAAATCTTAACCGAGCTCAATCATCAATCATAGTCTCTACTTAGCAAGGGCTTAAATTGAGTCATATATATTTGGCATTGGTGGGCACAACCGAATGATATGGAGTAATTCTAAAGCTCACAATAAGAACGTTTGAATTTTATAAAGAAGTAGGTACTAAGTCATGTCATCCAAAATCGATCTTTTATTAGACCTTGCATGGGAATTTTGAAATGCACTACGCCACATATGAAGTATTTGCCGAATACATTATAGTGAAAGTTCGGAATTTTATTTATGCTCAACATCGCTCGATTATCATTAACACTTCTCAAGATAGACATACATGCTCGTATCATTTTTCAAATAAAGCATAAAGATCATCATCATATTGGATTTGAAAGCGCGGGCTACATGGTGATGTATCATTCTAAACATACTACTAGCACACTTGCATAAATAAAACTAGACTACTAGCACACATGCATGAATAAAAGCACACAAACAAACTAAACACACCCGATACATGGTTTCCCAACCCGCTCACACACACATAAGGAAATAAATAAAAAGAGAATGCGAAAGGGAAAGAAAAACGCAAACCGGGAAACCGATACAAGTTGTGCCGTACACAACACTCTACCCATCGAATGGAGGTGGTTGCGTGTAGTCGAAGCCATAGTATGCCGCCTCCAATCTTGCGAACTCATCGATCATCGCATCGGTGTTGCTCCGCATCTCGCCCGCCAAGTTGTCGATGCGTTCAACGTATTGGACGTTGTTGTCGATGTACTGATGCATAGGGCCAAAATTCGCCCCCGGAGGACCTGCAGGAGCATAGTAGGGTGCCCCCTGGAAGTGCTGAGGGTAGACAGGAGGCATACCGAAGTACCTGGGTTGGTGCCGGTCGGCACCTGGCCTGTGCCGGTCGGCACAAAGCCCGTGCCGATCGGCACGGGTGCCTGCTGCGCTGGTTGATGCTGCGCGGCTGTTGCCGCGTCCCAGCTGTCCCAGTCCGCCGCTGCGCTCGCTGAAGACTGGCCGACGACCTCCTTTCTCCCGCGCTTGGTCTTCGTTACCTTGTGTCGCTCGCGGAGGTCGGCCTCAACCCAATTCCCTCCGTCGATCTTGTTCGGGAGGAAGAGGGCGAGCTCGGGGCAGGGAAGCTTGATGCCGGTGCCGCACACGTAGTAGCCGAGCTTGGCGCTCCCCGTGATGGTCTTCCCGCGCACTATGGACTCGTCGATGAGCGTGGACCTTATCCAACAATCATCCTTCATCATGAGGTTACCTTCGGTGACTTGGAAGATGATTGTTTGGAGGTAGCCTCCAAAAGCTAGTCTCGCCTTAGGGTTGGCCCTTTGGCTAAACCAACTCCCCACCATCGTCGTGACGGGATTGCATTTGCACGGACTCGCAATGGCGTTGTAGAGCCAATGCAAGTCCGGGTCGGAGATGTTGGTGGTGTCGAGGCGGCCGGTGGTGCGTGCGGCCATCCACCGGTGGAGGATTTGGATCGTGGGGTTCTTGATGTGCCCCCTCTTGCGCTCGTCCGCGTCGGCGATGCGGCGCCAAAATGTGTCGAGCATCTCCGTAGTCGCCGCGCCGTATACGGGGGCCTCCCAATCAAAACCGAGGGCATCGGAGATGCCCTCAATTGTGATGGAGTAAGGCTCGTCCCGCACACGGAACTTGATCTTGTCGTCTCCTTGCTCGTCCACCTCGCGGCTCATGGTGGTGATGAACTCGGTGATGAGCTCGATGTCGAAGCTGCTTGCTTGATCGTAGAGGGTCTCCCATCCAAGGTTGAGGAGGCCCATCCATGTCGATGTTGGGGGTCCGGCCATACCCCGACCTTGGAGAGGAACTCCTCATCCATGTCGATGTTGGGGAAGATGCGGCCGCGGATGTTGGTGTAGTAGAACTCCTCCTCACGGCTTGTGAGGGTGAACCCCTCCCGAACCGCGCGCGGTACATACGCCGGCTCGCTCGGCTCGGCCTCCATTGACGGTCCGCCCGCCGCGGCGGCGGCGGCGGTCGCGCTCCTCGTGCGCGGCCTCGGTCCTCGAGGGATGCCGATGTCGCGGTGGCCGATGAAGAAGTCATCCCGCCCTCGTGGCGGTGTCATCTCGATGGAGAGCTCGGGGCTATCATAGCCCACCGAACTTGCCCTCCGCGCCGAGGTGAAGGAGCTGGAGTCGCTGCCGGAGTTGTTGTCGCCGGCTTGGTGCGACCCGCCGGAGTGGTGTGATCCACCGGTGTGGTGTGATCCACCGGAGTGGTGCGACCCGCCGGAGCTGAACCCCCGGCGAATCTTCTTGCCGGCGCTCTTGAGCGTGGAACCAAACCCTTTCATTTCCTGCGAAAGAATGGAAACGAATCGCGCAAATGGAGGAAGTGGAGGAGTGGAGAGGGTTACCAGGGAGTTGTGGCGAAAATGGAGGAGGTAGTGCCCCCTCTTATAGCTCTCCATGGCGTCCAAGGGAAGGAACCCGCGCCGGTTCAAATTCCCTGCGCGCGCCGGTCGGCACAGTGCCGTGCCGATCGGCACGGTTCAAAATTTCGCGGATTCCGTCGTGCCTCGGCTGCCACGCCTTCTTTTCCTCTTCCCTATGACTTATACAGTGTCGGATGTCGGGGAACAGGGGCGCACCTGCAAAATATTAGCTTTCCCACGGTGTGCCGATTGGCACGCAGACCGTGCCGGTCGGCACGATTCAAATTTGCACAGATTCGCATGTACCTTGGCTTCAGCAACTTCTTTTCCTCTTCCCCATGCTTGATACAGTGTCGCATGTCGGGAGACAGGGGAGCACGTTCGAAATTTGAATTTTTCAGGGGGTGCCGATCGGCACGGGCACCGTGCCGGTCGGCACCTTTGCTCCATCCCGAGGCTGGGTGCTCGTTGTCTCCCCTGTGCTCGGCAGCTGCATGGGTGTCAGTGATCTTTCCTCTTTCCAATGTGCGCAGACTTTGATGAACCGATTCGAATTCTTGGTCAGTGTGCCGGTCGGCACAACAGGGTGCCGGTCGGCACTGTGTAGTCCGCGCCCGATTCAAACTTCGTTGCTTTGTGTCGCCAAAATTTCAAATTTTCTTGCGGATGTCAGACTTTCTGTAGCGTCGAGATTCTTGGAGGTGGCGTTTCCATGCTGTGCCGATCGGCACTGACGCGTGCCGGTCGGCAGCTGTGCCAAATTTCCGCCAGTGCCTCCTTCTTTCGCAAGGATCATCTAGCATATTCCTGCAACACAGAAAAATACCAAAAGCACGGAAATATTCTCGGGACAATTGTTGCACTTACCTTTCCAAATTTTCCTTCATCAAATATTCCGCATATTTTCTTCTCTTTACCCCATATTAATTTTCACCTTCAGTTCGGGATAATGTCTAGGGCACGATTTGGCGTGCTCGCCGCTGCGCCGATCGGCACAGCCTGTGCCGGTCGGCACGTTCCAGAACTTCCTCTGTTTTTTTCTTTTCTTCCTGCGCTGTTAGCAAACAAGCAAAATACAAAGACAAAAACTGCAGAAAGTAAACAGACAGCGCAGGTGTTCACACAAAAGTTAAAACAAACACTTGGACTAACAAATTTTACTCCGGGAGCATTATTGTGGATTACAAGCAAACAATTTAAAGGCCGGGTTGCCCTCCCGGTTAGCACTAAATCTCTAATTCACGGGTTGCCCTCCCGAAAGCACTAACACACAAAGACTCACCCTATGACTCGCTCCCGAATTTTGGGTTGCCTCCCAAAAAGTGCTCTTAGTTTTAAAAAGGTCGTAGAGCTTGACCTCCCCGCATAAATCACTTCCTTAGCGTCGCTTTACGGGAAAAAGTTGCGACACTACAAGGTTCTCATGTCTCTTCTCCTTCAATGATAGGACATATCCTTCCTCCAATTACCCTCGATTGCTTTATGGTGCGGAGACTTATATTTCTCAACGGTACGGCCTTCTTCTCCCTTGGGGCGAAAATTAAATGTGTAGGAGGCTCCACTTATGTCGAAACTTATCTTTCCACTCCCCACATCAATGTTCGCCTTCGCTGTCCTCAAGAATGGCCGGCCCAAAATCAATGACGTCTTTGTCCTTCTATCCATATCAAGCACAATGAAATCCACAGGAACTATATGATCACCAATTTGGACAGGCACATCTTCAGCAATTCCATCGGGATAGCGAACCGATTGATCGGCCAACTCCAAACACATGGCCGTAGGCTCTAACTCTGGCAAATTCAAACTTGCAAAGACATAGCGAGGCATGACACTTACACTTGCTCCAAGATCGCATAAAGCCCCTTCAAAGATTTGAGCTCCAATCAAACACCGGATGCTAGGAGATCCGGGGTCGGGCTTCTTTTCTGGTGTAATGTCATTAATAGCTGCAGTGCACTCTCTTGTCATCTTCACTACTTCTTCCGATGCTAAGGACTTCTTGCTTTGCATAATATCCTTTATATACTTGGCATAGGTAGGCACTTGAAGAGCATCAAGGAACGGGACATTGATATATAACTTCTTCAAAATATCGACAAACCTGGAGAATTGTTCATCATGATGTCGAATCCTTTCTATCTTGGTCAATAGCTGCGTATCCAGAAAGGTAGCAGGACCATGTTCCTTGTTCTCAGTTCCCTTTTTCAGACCCGAGAGGTCAATTTCTTCTACGTGCCGATCGGCACCATCTCCGTGCTGGTCGGCACCTTCAACTGTAGCGTGCCGATCGGCACCAGTGTCGTGCCGGTCGGCACGGGGTCGTCTTGCTCCAGCTGCAAACTTCGGATCTTCAGTTTGCTTCCCAGACCTCGTCTCGATGGATTTCAGCTGTTCTGCAGAGCGGGTATTACCAGGAAGAGCTCCTTTCTCGCTTTTTACCGACTCCGCTAATTGGGCCATTTGTTTCTCCATCATCTTCATGAATTGGAGAATTTGCTGATTAGAACTCCCCACTTCGATAACCTTGTCATTGATTGTCTCAAGCACACGATCAACTTCCTTGAATTTGGCTTGAGTGTCCTTGTTGACCTTATCTTGAGCTTGAAAGAACTCTTGGCATTGAATACGAAGAGGGATGGCATTTTGCATAGACGATGACGGGGTGAAGCTACTCCTTTGTTGCTGATATGGAGTCTTCCATCCTTGACTCTTGACATAGTTGAGCATCTTTACATCTTTGGGGCAACCCTTGCTCACATGACCAAGTTCCCCACATTCTTCACATGTGGAACGGGCTTCCGCTAGCTTGACGGTCTCTTCCTTGGGAATATGATCAATCTTGTCCAATCTCCTTTGTATGGTGTCAAGCTTGTCCATAAGCAATTCATCATAAGCTCTTTCCACCACACTCTTCATCTTTCCCGTGGAAGGTTGGAGGCTTCTACTTTCTCTCTCACCAACCCATGATTGATTTTGCTCTATCTTCTTGATCAAAGGCGTGGCTTGAGCGGGTGTCTTGTCCAAAAACGATCCTCCAGCCGAAGCATCTAAGTGTTGTCGGGACAAAAGATTCAAACCCGTGTAGAACCTCTCCACTAGCTCCCATTCAGCAAGACCATTGTGCGGACAAGCATCCTTGTACTCATTGAATCGATTCCATGCTTCTCCAACGCTCTTATCAGCAAGTTGAGTGAATCCAAGGATCTTGTTCTTCAAAGCTTGAGTCTTGCCTGGAGGGAAGTATTTTGCCAAAAATTCTGCAGAAAGTAGATCCCAACTAATCTTGGTCACAGTAGGTAGCCCATGGTACCACTGCTTAGGACGCCCAATAAGAGATAGAGGGAACAATCGCACCTTGGCTTCATTGTCATTCATATGTTCCAATTGAAAGGTACCGCAGATTTCATGAAAATGTTGCAAATGCATATTAGGATCTTCAGAACCTGTGAACGGTTGCTGACCAACCACAGACATGTAGCGCTCCAGCCGAAAGGGTCGAGCTTGTGCAGTGAATTCAGTCTTGGTAACATTGTCCAAGGCAGGCTTGAGACGATTAGCAATTGGTGTTGCGTCTCCCATGTCTTCTTCTTCAGGAACTTCTTCTACCTTGTCTTCTTCCAAAGCTGCAAACAATGCCTTCGGGCTGAGTGGCTCGCTGTTGTCTTCTATGTCTCCCACTGACTTGCTTTTCTTTTCCGCCTTACGCTTGCGAAAGAGAATCTCTGGATCATCGAGGTAATTAAAGGGTTTATTTGACTTAGCGCCGTCCATACCTGTCTGTTAAATAAAACAGGACATATATACTGGAAAAGACAGAGAAATCAAAGAAAGAAAGCTCCGTGCCGGTCGGCACACAGGTGTGCCGATCGGCACAGTGACCAATTTCTCAAACTTCAAACAATGCCTAATTCGAACAAAGGTCCCCAGCAACGGCGCCAGAAAAAGACAGCTTGTTGGTCGTATCTACGCACCCACTTATATACCGCAAGAGCACGGTGTACAGTTGTAGTCTTTTTCCCCTAGAAGAGTATTCCAAGGTTTAATCGAACCACAAGGACCTATGGGAATTAAGCAAAATCATCAGTAAAAGAGTTAACCAAGCTTTCTAGTGAGCGTGAGCGTGGGTTTCAGGAAAACAGGGTGTTGTGCTGATCGGCACAAGGGTTGTGCCGGTCGGCACCAAGGTGAAGTTGTCCGAAGTGTTGTCCGAAAAGCCTAGGAACAGATTAGATCATGGGGTAAGTTAGCCAAGTCTGCTAGTTGAGATCGTAACCGAAAAGCTTAATCGAATAGCATCATAAACGGGATTACTCAATTATTGATAACCGAAGATAGGTCAAGACCCCTTTCCGACGAGCCCTGTCACGACCAATCGCCTTAGTCGGTAGCCTCTTCCTACTCTACACATCATCTCAAGGATCATCGCGTATGCATTAGCGGCTGTGGAGGTACAGAGACAACGTGCAATTATGGCGCATTACAAGATCCCAATGCTACTTTAACCACGATGGAGATAGTGAGAGAACGAATCTTGTCACTTCTTTTTGCCACCACAATCAAGATAACATCTAATACTTAGTCGTCACTAAGCGTAGGAACAAGCACATGTAAAGACCATAAAATCCAGGCAATCAATAATCAAAACCATTCATCAACATATTCAACCATACTTTGATAATACATAGTGCAAGATACATCACCATCTAGTTGGCCTACCTTGATGGATCACCTCTTCAACACCAGTGGTTCTTGATCTAACAACTAGAGAACATGAAGAACGGGGCAAAGCCCCGGTGGCTCTAAACTTACTAGCTGTGTTGTCCCTCTGGCGGCGGATCCCGAAACCCTAGGGCTTTTACAAGTTTATATAGGGCTGTACATCAGGAAGGAAAGGATTCTCGGGAAAAGAGTTCTTGTGCCGATCGGCACATGGATTGTGCCGATCGGCACACCTCGTGTCCAGCTCGGGTTCCTCCCTAAGTCGGTTCCGAAGTCCTAGGTAGCTTCCATGTGGGCCTTCCAATCAGTTTTCTTCGAGATCAAGTCTTGTATTGCTCTTTCAAATCTTCGAGTATCTTTTATCTCTTCGTGATGAATATCTCCCAAGATTGGTTCGGATAGCTTCCTTCTAGAATAAACTGAATGGTGGGCCAGCTTCAGTGGCCTTGGGGTCCCATGTGCCGGTCGGCACATGGCTGTGCCGATCGGCACAGTGGGCCTTTTCTGCTGGTTCTCTTCTCTTTAGGTCCAGATCAGCCTTAATGTCCAGAATGTCGTCCTTTTCATCTGTTTCTGCAATAAAGCTCCAGAACGACATATATACAAATATGGTGCTATTATCAAGGGTTAACGGCCTATAATGATGACATTTATGCTCTAAATAAGGCACAGTTGGCATATAAAATGGTATGCTAGAAATCGCCAACAGCGCATAAACTTGCATCGGATGTTCCGATGTTCACCACAGCTACCAACGGATGCTCTCGTAACGACGTGTACAAACTATGGCGCACATTGCAAAAACAGGTCAAAATGAGGTTTGAGAGAGAGAGAGAGAGAGAGAGAGAGAGAGAGAGAGAGTCGTCTGGTGTTTACACCCTTGCTTTATTTGTGTTACTAAGGGCTGAAATAGTTGTAGCTTTGTGAAATGAACTTCAAAAGTTGTAGTTTTGTGTTATAAGGGTGCAAATAGTTGTAGTTTTCTGAAATTTACTCTATCAAATTTAAATAGTTGTATCAGATGGCGGCTGTGCAGAGCGAGACGGAGAACAGGTGGTCCAGCTTGTCGAAGTGGCACAAGTCGATCAGGATGTCTTTTCCGATCTCGAGTTCTAGCAACAGTTCAATGAAACATCCTTCCTTTATTTCTCCATTAAACTGACGATGAAATCAATTTGCACCTCAGTTTGCTCCACGGTTCAACAAATATGTATGTTGTACTTGAGCATTTATATGTAACTACAGTATCAAATTTAAAGAGTTATATAAGATGTTCCGGCGTTTACGATTATTCAATAACGGATCGTCTGGTCTTTAAACACCTACGACACAGGATTGTCTGTTGCATGCGTTCTCGCATCAGAGGGTTGTCCGTTGCCTGCATTCTCATTCTCGTCCAAGGGGTAGGGCGCCCTGAAACAAAATTGTAGACCTTTGGGGCAACGGACCGTCTGGTGTAGTACACAGACAACAGAGGATTGTCCGTTGCCTGCATTCTCGCATCAGAGGATTGTCCATTGTCTGCATTCTCGCATCAGAGGATCGTCCGGTGCATGTTCATTACAAAAGCATGGCATGACTATCCTCATCGCGCACCGTTCAGGTTACAAAACATTTCACAACCTGGGAACAGCTATTGTTTTGTGTTTACTGCTAGTGCTGTCCGCACCTGATCTACCTGACAGAAACCTTGACTGAGAGAAATTCAAAATAATTCAGAACTTTGCCGCCATGAAATGCATCATCGCCAACGGTGTTCACAAATCCAAAAAAACTCAATTCTCCCGCATATTAATTTCCCACATCACTAGCATGAAGATTGAATGACGTCAGAATTCCATTCTTGTGTTTCAAACAATTTCACCAGTTCATCCTGACCACATAATGAAGACACCTGAACCTGAGCACAAAAGCCAGGCTAAATCGTTACAATCATTTAAAAAATTAAAGGAATACACGACTAATGTATCAGTCCAGTTTTCTCTCTCCGAGTCAATAGCTACTGTACCTCGGTAGTATCATGGTCAACTAAAGATAAAAGCACAGAAGATGGAGTCCTTTTGGGAGAAGTGGGGGCCTCCACCGCATGAGCTGTATCAGAGATACTCTCGCCAGTTTGCTTCTCCGCCGCAGTCGCTAGAACGTCGAGGTGTGCCTCACTAATGCTTGCATTAGTACCCTTCAGGAGTTGCGGCTCTGGTCCACCGACACAGAAAGGCGGCTCGTCAAACATCTTGCTGCCGATACCTATGTTACCTTCTACAGCAGCAATGTCCTCCTGCATTTGGTCATTGTTCACAGCATGCTGATAAAAGTTACCGGCCATCTGCTCTATACCATTTTGGTCTACATCACATGAATTAATCAATTCCCTGTGTCCCGTTGAACAACGTATAATCTGCCATCGGGGTCGTAAGATGCATCGTCAACATTGTATTCATCAGTAGTAATATTGCAGTCCGTACTACCATCTGCTGGCAATGTCAATGTGTCATGAACACCTGATTTGGAGCCTGAGCCACTTGCCTCATTGTGGCATGGGTGTCCCAAAGTCAGCGGATTAACGTCGTTGCCGTCACTTCCACTCGCAACATCCACCTCCTTCTCAGAAAGCCTACCTGCAACAAACTGATCAGCTGCTGGGAGCATGTGAACGGCTTCAATCTTCTTGTCCCTCGAACCACGGCGTATGTCTTCTGGTTTAGCCGGAATGTACTGCTTGAAATCTGATGACTCCTCCTCGTAGATTTTGTACTTTGCCCTGCGCATCTGACTTAGAAAGTACGAGATGATGTGAGCGTACGGCTGCTGTCACTACAACAAATCATGTAGTCCATGACATCTCAATTTTGTCATAGATCACTAAAATTCCGTCACAATGTAATATCCGTGACGTTTTTAGATTTGGTCATGTATTGAGAGTCACAGATTAACCTGCGTGACGTTTCGACTAAACCGTCACGGATTAACTCAATCTATGACGTTTCTTAACCGTCACAGAATGACCTCAGGCCCGCCCTGCCCAACCCAAGCCCAGAGTTATATATGACATTTCTACTAAACCGTCACGGATTAACTAATTCTGTGACATTTTTTTCACCATCATTGAACAACCATAAACGTCACAGATCGTCATCTGGGATAAAAGTCTGTCATAGATTGGATGGCCGTAGGCAATTTCGTTTTGAATTTTGGGTCCACTTTCTCTACCATATACACTATTATTATTTCATCCCATCCACATAAAAAGGAATGTGCACAATTGATTATCTCATCAGATGCAATAATACAGATGGACACATCATCACAAACAGCACATCCAAATGCAACATCAAAATACTCAACTCGTCACTGGTCAGTATATACATTATACTATGTGATCCAAATAAACACCTATGGAGAATCACACCCATTTCATCCTGAAACAGCAAGATAAAAAGTTTTATGCCTTCAGTGCTTTTGCCAAATGCAGTTTGAGGGCGCGCGCTGACAGCCGCATTGCCTCCACTGCTGCCTTAGACCCTCATCATGCTTGAGGCCGACATGGCAACACTTGAGCAGCAGCTTCGGCAAGTGTCTACCTTCCCTTCTTCTGCAGGTGTCTTTCACAATGGGTTTCACTTGCGCCTAACAACAGCAAGATAACATCAGGAGCCTATGTATTTTGAATTACTTTCCAATGTTCAGATATATCAAGTAATGGATAGATTAAAAGAACATGTGCGTTCTCGAAGAGAAACATGTAACTCTTTTTTGGCATTTTTCTCAAACAGAAACATGAGCATGCAAACTGGAAAAGGATAATAACTCTAAATTACTATCATCATCCTACCAACTTCCGACAAGTTAGATCAGACACTTGCACATTTAGCATTTTAGCTAGCACAAACATAGATCATGTGTGATGAGTACATTATCAAGAACATGAGTAGGTGTCATCAACAATTGTACCTTCTTAAAAGCTTTATCCAGTGGTTGTGAAGAGAGAATGACAGCTACCAGAGCACTTGTTGCAAACATCAGTTACAAGCATGCAGCAAACTAACTTTCGTAATAAGGCTAATCTTTCACAAACTAAGAATGCTTTGAGTCAAGTTATAAGTTTTCACAAATTAAGCAGGGGATCAAACATAATATTTGCAACCTAGCAACAAGTACAGGATACTACTCACTTCTTACTTGCTTGTTAGGCTTAGCAGTGGCTCTAACAATCAGCAGCCATTCCAGAAAACATAAACCTGCAGGCTCAACTCTGTCATAAGCAAAGTTTAGATGTCAATGTTCGGATACACTACATGATTAAACCAAAAAAAAAAAAAAGCAATACTGAATATCTTGGTGCCCAAGCCTGAAGCTGAAAGCAACAGTACTAATACAATAATCTGAAATCATGGATTCATCAGGCTCATCATCATTTACCACTTTTATCACTGGAGTCATGCAATTAATTTCCTATTTCTCCTTTAAAAAATTCTAGTCTCTGTAAACCACGCATGCTTGCAAGGATAATTAGCTGGATGCACTAACAAATACAAATTACTCAAACATATGTTCAGAGTGGCACGCAACACGATTAAAAAAGTGCTAATCAAACAAAGGGGTTTAATTAACTAATCATAATCACACGGCAAAGCACACAACCAGGGAGCTTGATTAGACAAGCAAAGCATGTATCAGCGAACTTGCCCCTAAGTTTCATGTATGAATTTTAAGTTACCATATTGATCGCATCAGCACATTCACGGCTATCCAATAGCAAAATTTCTAAACCCGGTTCGTTTGTGGCCACATGATAATATGATCCAGGGAAACAATTGGTTGACTTGCACTACGAGCACATTCATACCACATACGTTGAACATAATACTATCCTGAAATCAAATCACAAACAAGGTTTCCAACACCACAGGGAGTGGAAATTAGACATACAAATTCATACTACAGATGTTGATGGCTCTTATTATGGATACTCGATTGCCAACTTTGGGACCAGGTTATAGACCAGAAGGGGTGACATGAATGGAGGAGGCATCGGACCATGGAACCATAACCCTAAAGGGGAGAAAATTCAAGCGAAGGGTATGGGAGCAGTGCACATACATCTTCTCGAGCATGAGGCACAGGGCCGCTTCCACATCCTCCTATCACTGATGTGGGCGTCCATCCCCGGTGACATCCATTGGAGAAGATGGGGAGGGCGCCAGAGATGGTAAGGACGCAGCTGCCGTTGGAGCTCGCGGAGGGAGGTGCCGGCATGGATCTCGCAGAGGGTGGTGGCCGGTGTTGGTGCTCGCGGAGGGCGACGGCCGGCGTGGATCTCGCGGAGGGCGACGGCCCGAGTGGATCTCGCGGAGGGCGCGGCCGGCAGGGGGAGGAGCTCGCGAAGTGCTGCAGACGGCGTGGAGCTCGCGGAGGGCGACGGCCGGCGTGGATCTCGCGGAGGCCGCGGCGGGCAAGGGGAGGAGCTCGCGTAGTGCTGCGGACGGAGTGGAGCTCGCCGAGGGCTCAGATTGACGATGGCGGCGGAGCAAGACGAGTGGCCGTCCCTCTCTCTGTTGTGGCGGAAGCCATCTACCGCTTTGGGCCTTTTGTTTTATTAATAGGCTGCAGGCACAGCACTAACAGCCTATTATTGGTTTTCATTTTTTAATTTTCAATTAATTGACGCACCTAATTTAAAAAAAATATTATATGCAATAGAGTGCATATGTTTTTTTTTGGGAATTTTGAAGGTGCATGTAATCCATGGTATACCGGCTTAGTTTAAATTTGCCTTCAAGAAACATATTTCTAATCCATGACGATTTTAAATTCGTCACCATAGTATATAGCCCTAATTTGTGAGTGGAGACGGATCTGAATTGGTCATCATATTAGCATTGTACTATGAACTAATGCATGAAAGATTTAAATTCCTGATCATACCATTGAAAATATGGTCTAATCCATGACAGATGATTTTGTCACTATAGTATCATTGTACATATGGTCTAATCCATGACAGATTAAAATTGTCACCAAAGCATTATTGTACCTATGTTTTAATCCATGATGATTTTCATAAAATTACTTGTGACGTTTTAAGGTTTCGTCACAGAATGTAAGTAGCTTCTGGGCTAGGTACTATAAATCCATGACGAAAAGTTGATAATCGTCACGGCTGATGTATGATCCATGACGTTTTCTTAAATCGTCATCAAGAAACCGTCATGGATTACAGGATTTCTTGTAGTGTGTCAGTGCAAACTAACCCGTCAGTGATGACATCCTCAATCTCACAAAGTAAAAAGTCCACAATGTCGAACTGTTGGAGACCCATTAAGTGAATAAGGAGCCATTGTTGTAGATGAGTAACGCCAGCATTGCCAACTGTGGTAACAAGGTCCTCCTCAGTGCTTCGTGAACCACCTCCGCCTCTTTGGTAAGATCATTAGTGCTTCGAATATTTCCTGTCGGGGCCTGTGTAAAAATTAGATCCAGCTGCTTGTTCGAAGGGGATTTGCCACCCTTAGGACGGCGAGGAGGTGATTCGTCTGGATATACTAACCGATGTATACACGCGTCCTCGTGAAGATCAACTCCGAGGTACTTTGCTAGCTGTTCTCTCCGGACTCGTAAATATTGACGCTCAAAGATGAATCCGATCCCGTCTCGGTCACAAGGAATGTAGACTGTTGCATAGAACTATCGGACCCATCGTTCAACATATTTGCTGTGCTCTGAAACTAACTTACTCAATCCCTTGAATTGGGCAAAGTATGCGTAGATGTTGGTACGCCACGCGGCTTTCTCTAGAGCAGGCCAGTACAGTATCTTGTGTTCAAACAGCCTGATTTTCCTCTTTTTTCAGGTTTCTATTAAACTGCGATGAGTAGCAGTCAACTGATCACGCCCAGCAAACCATATCTCAGGTGTTACGAAGTGTAATGCCTTGAGATGCTTGCTTTTACATTTATCCTTACGTATCACCTACACTTGCTCGCAAGATGAAGATTCTTCTTCCTCGGGACAGTCATACAAAGAATCATCATTGTCGTGATACGAAATACGGTCATGTAAGCGGTGCCGCTTCTTGGAATAACCCTCTGAAGGGATCACCGTTCGAGGCCTCTTGTTCTTAGAACTAATCCCGCCTCGTGCACGCGCATAACCGGGACGCTGATTGGCCAAGGTACCAGCTGTCATAAACCAGTCTGCTGTTTACTGGATCGGCCTTTCCGCCTCGTGTGAGGACCAGATGTCTGGGCTTGAGTGACCGCATTCATCTTCCCTGCACGCTGATTGTCCCCAAAAAGGACAGTAGCACCCCATCTTGGCTGTGATCGTGGATGCTTGGTACGAGCCATCTGTCACTGAACTGCAAGGAAGCAGTGGCAGAGCATGAGCAAACACAAATCACATAAGACATATGATAATAATCGATAATAAATCCCATGAAATTGCATATAGCGCCGACAGGCAAGGAATTTCAATAGCATTTATCTCAGATTTTCTATCAATAAAGGAATATAGTGGCTCAAAAAGAAACTTGGGGGATTGCTCAGAAAAGGGGAAAAATAAGTTGGGTTCTCACCACTGCAAAAGATGAAGAGGGCGATGGGCCAGCCACCCAACGTAGATCACCGGCAGTAGGAATCGACCTCGGAGTTGCGGAATGTGGCGGAGAAGCACGACGGCGGCGAAACGCGGGACGTAGGGTTACGCGGTCGGGTTCCGAATCTGTACAGCACGGCAGCGGTGAATCTCTATTCTCTCGTGCCTGGGTTTACAACGGTCGTAGGACAGAGAAGGTGGTTAGGCCAGCCGTCCAGTGGTCTGCATCAGCACAGGAGACGACGAGAGGCAGCTCGGCGGCGTGGATGAGAGGCGGAGGAACGAGCACTGAACTACAGACATGGAAAAGAAGAAGGCGTTTTGCATCCATACCATCTCTTTGGACTGAGTTTCGCTAGTCTTTTTTATTTTTTAATCAGGTCCTACTTTTTTTTAATTCAATCAGGTCCTACTTGTCATTGATACATCATGGAATTTTTCGAAGGTGCCGTTTGGCAATTGGGAAATCGAGAGTGGGATAGGGAAATGGAAATAGTGAGCACGGCTGTCAAGACAGTTTTACACTCTGCAGAGGTTGCACCCTTTACCCACAAGTCGTGATTTCATCACTCGTCGGTGACTAAAACCTCCATTATGCCGTATGCACACTTCCTTAGGTGTGGGCCAGGATATCACTACGAGGCCTTTACAAAGCGCCTTCAAACCCGTGTGCACCCGCTAAGGTTCCACCGCTAACAGCATACTTGGAGTCCATTTTACCTCCGCTGCAGAAGCCCCCTCTGGCGCCATTAATCCACCGAATGGTGCACACAAAGTAAGAAGATATCTAATTAATTGGCCAAGCTGCTCCCATAGCAGTCTTGTGATGGCGCGGATATGCCGGGTTACATGCTCTATGAACCGGTCCTTAGAATCTAAAGCAGGTACAAGCACAAACCTCTCGTGCACGACGACACCATACCAAACCAACTATCCTGCTGAGATTCCTATCACCATGTTGCTAACCATTACCAAGCCCATTTAGTTGCATAGATCATTAGTCAAAATTAAGGACACTTCCCAGCCCAAACATACAGCAAGGCTAAGCATAAATCTACCCAAAACCTAGACACTACCCAACAGGCGACAAGGAATAATAAGGAACAGGATAATAACACATAGGATTCAAATTAAACACAATGCATTCAAGGAATATACTACACACTACTACTAAATAGGAGCAAGATGTTCAAGGACACTTGCCTGTTCATATAATGCTGCTCAGTGGTCTTTTACTCTTGCTCTTCATATCCTCGTACCGCTTCTTCATGTCATCATCGATTCGAATTAACTATCGATAAATGAAAAAGAACACAAACAAATAAATACAGTACATCAAACATCATCAACATGACATAAAAACACTATGGTTGGATAGATTTCGCTGCAACGAAGATTTAGGCGCAAGAATCACCTAAATCGGAATTATGAGTAAAAAGATATGATGCTTTCAAGATTCTGAGGGCTAAATTGTAAATAAATGAAAGGTTACAGGCGCTGGATGAAAGCTGAAATGTACCGCGGGATTGATTCACAAGTAGCATAGGGGCTAAACTGCAAAGCAACAATCACTTGGAATCAGGATTTACATTTGTGAAGGAAAACCGATGGAATTGGTCCACGGTTCTATGCACCGCGGCTGAGAATCGCGGTTCACGTTGGACCATGGCCGGATTGGGGCGGCGCCGCTCCTTGACACGGCGGCGGGCTCGCCGGAGCAGGGACGCGGCGGTCCTCCGATGGCCAGAAGCTCGCCGCGAGGTGACGAAACGGATGGTGGTGGCGCGTGGATCCCATGTTGGAGTCGCGCAGGGGTCGAGGAAGTCCGGGAGAGGGCGTCAATGGCGAGGAGAAGTGGCGGCTCGTCAGCGTCGACGAGAGGTGGTTGCAGGAGAAGGATCTCATCGGGGACGCAAGAAGACGAGACGACGTGTTCGTGCGGAGCTTGTTGTGGAGACTTCGGCGTCCGAGGCGATGTAATCAAGCGGCTCGTCGAGCTCGGTAGCGGCGTCAATGGAGACGACGGCGGCGCGAGTATGCGAGGTTGCGAGAGGCGGTGACGGATGGCAAAAGGGGAGGTGCGGAGGCAAGGGTCCCTTTTTATAGGGCATAGTGCCCTAGGGTGGGCCCGATGCGCACATGTCGAGGAGGGGACAGTGGCGGCGGCGTACGGCGCGGCGACGTAGGTTTAGGGTTTGGTGGCGCGATGCGGTTCGGGCTGGCGGACGAGCTGGGCCAGGTGGGCCGAGGTTGGCTGGGCCGAGCGGGAGAAGAAGGAAAGCGGCCCAAGAGCGAAAGAAAAGAGAAAATAGAAAGAAAAGGAGAACCGGGCCAGGAAGGATTCGGCCCAGAAATTGATCAGGGGTTTTTGTTAATTCTGGATCAGAAGAAATGATAAGGAATTGAGGGAGAGAAATTCAGAGAAAAGGATAATGGATTTTTCTTAATATCAAGAATTTAACAAGGATTTACCCAACCTCAAGTACCTTAACCTATTCTAAAATTATTATAAATTCATTTTTCATTACATAAAACAAATGATTTTATTTAAAAAGCTTTGAAAATTAAGGAAAAAGCTTCACATCCCAAAATAGAAATTTTGGGGTGTGACAATTTCCTTCCTTGCTGCTTGCACTATATAGAAGTTTAGGAATTTCTCAAGAGAAATATCCACTAAAGTGGAAGATCTTATTGTATGATAGCCATAAACCTAACCCTAACAAGAAACATGGGGTACTCCAGATTTGCATATGCAGGAATTGTGCAAACTTCCAACGACAAGAAGAGATTAGTTAAACTTTCCCAAAATGTTCTTTTACCAATCACCAAACCAAACATTTCGGTAATTAGAAGTAACAGAACATTAAAAGTCACTCATACATTGAATATAAATTGTCCAAATGGAAATACATATAACGGCATGTGCCGCACATCTCTCCTGGGCCCGGTAACAAACAGAATATTGAAGCTCAATCAGTTAATCCTTACATCAGATATCCTGAGGAGCAACGATCTTGATACCTGACGAATAAATTCTCTTGTTAGACACTAGTTGATAAAGATATGTATCATGTATTACACTTCAGCTTCTATCAGGATAACCATGATTTACATATCTGAAATTAAAAAGAGCATAAAGATAAAGAAAATTGTAAAGTTCATATTTTTTTTCACATGCTACAAATTCTGTAGTCCCTTCAATTTTAACAAAGGTCAATAAATTAAAATTGAAGGTCGTGTACAACTAAAAACGTTCATTTTGACATCTTGTTAGCATTGTCATCAGATCTAGATACAAAGTACTTCATTTGCCCAGTTAGTTTCCACTATACACATATTGATACAACAACTTTAACAAAATAAACCAGAAAAGAGCAGATAGAGTGACGAGATCCTAGTTTGTTACCTCTTTATTCGACATTACCAAGTCAACCACGATACTGCATTTAGAGATTAGCTCCAGATCCAGCAGCAGCCACAATTTCTCCACCTATATGAAACAAAATAACCAGCTATACCTATCATCAAAAAAGTATATAGGAGAACTTGGATGGAGAACTTGAATAGTACACAGAATCATATTATGTCAACCCATACTAAAAGTGTGATCCAGTTGTATCAAGACAGTGGATGTAACAAAACAAAAACCAGTAATGGTTATACAAGATGCCATTAATTAAACTAGGTTGATTTTGAAAGAGACAGGACGAAGCAGGCCATGACTATATTGTATGTTATTCCGGTCATCATACTGTTTGCAGCCTTACCAAAATCAGATTTCACAAACCAGGCCCAAGTACTATTACTCTTTAAGAAAATTAAATACTGGAAATAAAGTTCCATCTCAGAACACAAAACTAGTTCTGAAAACATATGCTGAATGATATCATGTGCTCATATACTGAACAACACATAGACTACTTTGAGATGATGAAGAAATACATGTGCACATGAGGTGGAAAAAAGTCTTGAGTGAAGAAAATTTATGCACTTAGTTGTAATAACAAAATACACATGGTATATCTGGAACAGTAC
Organism: Eragrostis nindensis; assembly: GCA_012490785.1. NCBI lineage: Eukaryota > Viridiplantae > Streptophyta > Magnoliopsida > Poales > Poaceae > Eragrostis > Eragrostis nindensis. The sequence goes on from JAAXCT010000126.1 coordinate 907,962, forward strand.
CAGACAGTATTACACTAAACAAACAAGATATATATACACTCTCAATATTGGGTCATAAGTTGATGTTAGAATATGTGATTATTTAATAAAATAGAGGTGACCGTGATCCCGTTACAATATCAACATCACTAGTATATGTGCGACTGACGAACCATGAGAATTTTGGGTCCGTTGATCATTTTGCCTTGTCTCTTCACTGAAATCCGCTTTACCAACTGGTGGAGAATCAACATGAAAAATACACAACATCAGAATCTGGACAAGAAGCTTTAATAAAATATGCTCTTATGCAAAATAATAATAATAATGAATAATCTAGGCAACCATATTCTCAATATTATGCTTTATATAGTCATCATATGCAGACTTGAGCTAGAACTAAAGTATTATGGTACAAATGATATAGTAATCCCTGTAATCGCCCATATGTACCATGTGCACAAATCGATATTTTTCTGCAGAGAAGCGAAAAAAAGCCATAAACTAACATTCTCTCCATCATCGAGATATATTCAACATTTTCTTGTGTTTGTCAGCTTGATATGCTCGAGATAATTATTGCTGTGAATAGGTAGAGCCAGCATATATATACCTGTGGTGTAGAAACTGGTGTAGGGATAAATTGCATAGAAGCAGGCAGTTTGATCAGACACTTTTGAGTGCCGCTTTGATACCAAGTCTAACGTGAAAACGCCGATCTTACTCTGAATGAAAACCACATTCTCTTCCTCGGAGAACCCAATGATACGCGGGTCAACAATCAAGATGTCCTTAAGACTAATCAGCTCATATCGAGCCCGTGGCTCAAAAATATTCGAGGTCCTGTAACCGGGATGCTCCACCTGAAGTATTCCAAGGTGTCATAATTTATATTTTCCACAGGAAAGACGATGGTCAAGAGATTACTATGCTCGTAGTTGATGTCTAATTTAAATGGACCACAGTCCATACAATGCTAAACAATAATATATGGGTAGTGTGACACACATGAAAAGAATCAACTCTATATACATCCAAAGCCAAGCGGAGAAAGAACAAAGAAAAGAGCTAAATTCCTAATGTACTTCATTATACTGTCTCATAGTATACAACAAAACACATGCATGCACACAACTAAGGTTAGGCATATGCACTCAAGCAAATTGGGCACCGGCTTACCCCTGGTCTGCCAGGCGACTCTGGTCTACAGCTCTACGCTGTACCTGAACATGGAGGGATACCGAGGACGAATAGGGCTGTCACCACCTACCGTCTACCTCAAACAATCCGTGGGGCATGAGGCATCCAATATATTCTACCAATCCAAGCACTATGCTTACATTGCTAAAACATTACTCTAAATCCTCTAGGCGATGATATGGATCGAGAGCATAATTCTAAGGATCATTGGACCCATGCTTGGATATGCAAATTCATGTAAACCTAAATATATACATGGTATACTATGTACTAGGACACGTGACAATAAGGCAATTCTGTCCCTACCGCCAGTCCTCTAGGTAATATCCACATAACAAGCATATGAATATCACACTAGCACTATATAAGAAGATTATGATTATTCTATTACGTAAGCAAGCCAAGGGTCCACAACCAAACAAGGAACACATAACCAAGGCAAGACTATATAGATAGAATAATATTATTAAATAGAATAAAGTCGTAAAAAGAGAAAAAGATACAAGAGCCATACCAGAATCTCTAAGATGACTTGGGAACAGAGTAGCTCTACTCTAAGCCTAACTCCACTAGAGCTTGGAGACTAAAACTAATGCAAGAGTGATTCCTCTACTTGCTGTGTGTTGTACTCGGCCGAGCACCCCTCTATTTATAGCCCAAAATGAGGTAGAGTAGTATGCACGTCAAGTAGGTAGTCGGTGGAGAAAATTGGGGGCCAAGTCTGGCCGACCGGCCTAGGGGGGTGGCCGGCCGGCCATTGATTCTCTTGGATGGCCACCGCCTTTGCTGTGGACACTTAGGATTGTTCCGTGGCGGCAGTTCCGAAGTCGGTCGATGTTTGGAGGCGGTTATGGTGGAGTAAACATCAAGTTTAGGTCCAAAAGCCCACCTGCGCGAAGTTGATTGTTCATCCACCATGGAGGGCACTTGGGCTTGGTGTTTTGAAGTGTATGTAGCCCACTGGAAGAAGCTCCAGCCAATTGGAGACAAAAGTTGGCCGGCCGGCCTAGGGTGGTGGCCGGCCAGCCAAACAATTTCTGGTTTTAATCAAATCTTCTGAATTACATAACTTCTGCTCCCAAACTCCAAGGTGAACCAAAAGTCCATTTTGACTATCTCAACGAGGGCTTCGACATGGCGATCTTGATTTTATCATTTGAATAATGATTTCATGATGTCCCATTACCTGTCTCGATGTCGTGGGACAATATCTTCCAAGATCAGCCCATTTTCCTTTGAGATACACCTGCATAAAGAAATCGACCAAAACTTGTGGAACTTTATTAGTTTAAATAAATATGCGTATATGGAATGCTAATTCTCCTTTATTTGTAGGAATATTGGCGGTGGAAGTTGGTACTTAACGGCCGTCAACAGTCGCTAGACCAGAGCTGAACTCTCTCTCAGACAGCATGATGCTTGTGCCCTTCACGTAAACAATGCCGAGGTTCCCGTTGGGAGTTGGCACGATGAAGTCGAAGGCGTTCGTGAACGGAGTAATCATGGTCAACATGTGTGCCTCCATGTTGAACTGAAGAACTGCGCTGTCACGCAAGAGCATCCAGTAGACCATGTTGCCGTCCATGACGACGCATGGTTTCTGGCGAAAGTGAGTAAGAAGTTCACGGGTAGGGAGGTGAGATTACCCCAGGTCCCCGTCTCGGAGGAGTAGACGCAGGCGGAGATGCGGTGTTCGGGGAGATTCGAGGCTTCCGAGTACCGTCGCTCGCTGTACGTGTTGGTGCTTTCTAGGTATTCATTTTATATGACAAATATGGTGTTTTTAATACCTTATTATGTCATTATTGCTAACAATTAACCCCCATTATTATATATATGCGTAGTTTCTGTGTATTTGGAAGTATTTGCAGGAAACAGGTGAAAATTAAGAGACTACGGATAAAGAGCTGCCGGAGGCCCGAAGAACGAAGAAATTTGAGGCCCCGTGCCGACCGGCACCATCGGGGTCGAGCCCAAACATGAAGCCCACTCGGAGAATATGAAGCCCAAAGGAAATATCAGAGTCGGAGTCGGTGGAATCCAGCCCACAATCGAAAGGAACTATAAAGATGAGATCTTGGTCGCGAAACAAGGGGAGACGACAGAGAGATAGAAGTTTTGACCTAGGTTGAAGGTTGTGGCGGCGAAGACGGCGATCACCGATCATCACCACCGAAAAGGAAGACCGTGCCGACCGGCACACTGCCGTGCCGATCGGCACCTGTGGGCCCACGCCAAAATCCCACGTCCTATTGCAGCCATGTTCATGTGTTGCAGTATGATGCGTGAGTAGATCTCATATTCTCTCCGTGGCGAGGGAAATCTGGTTATGTAACTCTCACACTTACAATACTCTTTTGATGTGTTCAGTCTATGTGATGCGTTTATTTCGTATCTGATCAATACGTGATAATCACATAGTGCAAGAAACCAGTGGGATCTATTAACCCTTGTCGGGCGAGAGGAGAACGAAACCACCATGTCTTGTAGAATACTAAACCTATCAATCGAACATTAATTAGAGTTGCATGCCAGTACCCCAAACCATAGGAGAGAACCCTTTTTATAACCTTGTTACGACCGCAGGCTCTTTCATCTCCAGTTGTTAATCATCATTTTCACACACACTTTTGCTATATTAATTTAGTAGTTTAAATAATAGTTTAAGTCCCGCTTGTTCTCTGTGGTTCGATATTAAACCTTGGAATACTCTAAGGGAAAAGTGCTACACTGTACACCGTTCACTTGCGGTATATAAGTAGGTGCGTACAAACGACCAACAGTACGCGAAGGCGACGCGGTACGGCGACGAGTGGCAGTCGGCGTTGCCGCCGTGGTCGTCGGCATCGCAGATCAGGGCCGTCCCAAATCTCGTATCATAGCTGTGCGGGTAGCCCGGCGGCGTGGGGATGCGGTGCTCGTCGCCGGTAAGAGGATCCCAGAGAAGGAGCTCTCCCTCATCAATCTTCTTCATCAGGACACGGCCATGGCGGCTGTCGCACATGTGCATCTTCCCTCCCCGGTGCTCGGCGGGTGGCGGCGGGATGTTATGGTGGTGGTCGTGGTGCGGACGAACACGGGCGAGTCGGAGTCGGCGCTGTCGCCGAAGAATCCGAGCAGGGGAGGCGCGCCTCCGGGCGCTGCGCGGAAGGGCCGGAGAAAGCCGCCGTCGTCTTGGTTTCAATTGGCTGAAACTCTATCCTTCCAACCAGGTGCAATCCAATTTTGAGAACTTCATTTGTGTCTTGAGATCATCTTTTGCCATTAGCACATGTCCACCTTTCTAAAGCGTGTGTTTTTCTCTCTTTCATCATGTTATTCCAATGGCCTTTTTGACAAGTCTCTGTAAAACCAAGTAGAACTATCTCTTGATTTGACAATATTCTAAGTTACATTGTTTTGCTAGTTGTTGTCCTACCAAGCTACACATAAAGCCTTCCACCAAATATTTGTAGAAAGGATCACTTCTAGTGTTTGGCTTGTGAGATTTGTGAGATGAGTGTTGTTTTTATTCTTTGCAAGAGAGTGTTTTGTTTGGATGAATGAGACTGAATTTTGGAAAAACTTTATCATCTTAAGGCCTAGTTTGAGGAGTAATCTGCTTTGAGAGTTGAAGCTACTTTATTTGATCATTGTGGTCGGTTCTAAGTCATAATCTGTTCCCCACTAGTATCTTTGACTAGTAGAATTGGTGCAATATAAAACTTTTGTGCTATACTCTTAAAGCGGGATGGATATATATGTGATTTGATGAATGCAAGTGAAGATGACATGACTGCAACGCTGATCTCTCCTTGAGAGGGTGAAGTGATTTATTTACTCGAGGACGAGCAAAGGTTTAAGCATGGGGGAGCTGTTGGTGGTTTCTAAATACCTCTTTTATATGCCCAAAACCACCAACATCGTACCATATTCTCATCATAAGTATGTGTTATTACCTCTAATATTGACGATTTCCACATGTAGTGTCATTTTAGTGCTATATTGCAGAATTAGGTGAAATGACACTATAATGGCTCAAATATGAGAAGGACCGACATGAAGCCCGACTCGCCATGCAAGGAGGGCTTCCCACTAGCCCATGACGCATCCAAGGCACCTCTGGACGTCCATGGAACCCAACATGCAAGCCCAAGGTCGTGGCCCAATGCCTAAGGATTTCTAGAAGGTTTATCCGGAAGGAAAGATCAATTCGCGCAGTCCAGAAACAGCACTGCATTGCCACGCGGTTTATGAGTTCAAGACGTGCTCTTATGGGAATCTAATGTAAAGGAAAGTTGTAGATCTCATCGAGAGCTTTTCGGAACATATATGGATTGTCCCGTTTGGATTCTGGAGCTAGGAGATATGGGCCCCGCAAGGAGACCTGCGCAGAGGAGTCCGAATCAGGACAGATATTTTGGCATCGCATATTTGGGAACCAAGACGGCCGAATCTGGAGAACCAATGAATACCAAAGTTGTAGATCTTTTCGAGGGCTACGAGATAGAGTCCAAGTTTGCCTCATTTGGACTCTGGACGAGGAAGTTATGATTTATGAAAGACGGAGCTGCGAAAAGGGAAAATCAAGTCCGAATTGGAAACGACTCGTGCCGATCGGCACACCTTTGGTGCCGACCGGCACCGACCCAGAATTGTTTCCTTTCGCCTCCAGACGCCTCCCCACTGTATATATATCCCATGGGACGCCCCGAGGACAGAGTTGGACGGGAGTTGACACCTTTAGGGTTTAGGAAGCCTCTGCACATCGCTGGGAGGCCGCCGGAGTTGAAGAGCCACCATATTGAGAGATGTAGTCTAGTTGGGTAGTCGCCCTGCGTGGTCGCACTACACCAGAGTTTAGGAGAAGTAGAGCCATGTATCTTAGAAGTCATCAGTGTTGCAACAAGGCGGTGCTGACCGGCACAATCTTGTGCCGATCGGCACCTCTCTGACGGTGATGAATAAAGGTACAATTCTTATATTTATCTATGTGCTTGTCTTAATTCTACTCTTGGCTGCAGTTGTGTTCGTCTGGATTTTATGGTCTTACATATGCTTGTTCCAATGCTTAGTAACGCGGCTAAGTAATTAGATGTTATCTTAATTGTGGTGGCAATAAGAGGTGAGAGATTCAATCTCTCACTATCTCCATTGTGGTTAAGACAATATCCGGATCTTGTATGCGCCATAATTGCATATTGTCTCTGTACCTCAACGACCGCTGGAATATGCGAGATCTTTGAGATGATGTGTAGAGTAGGAAGCGGTCACCGACTAAGGCGAACTGGTCGTGACAGGGCACGTCGGAAAGGGGCCGCTTCCTACCGATCTTCGATGTTCACTAACTGTTTAAAGTGCCAAGTAAGTTAGGATTATAGATGTCACATATTACTGCTTCGGTGCCGACCGGCACACCTGTTGTGCCGATCGGCACATCCTTTCTCCGACCATTAGACGCATACAGGCTAACTCCAGGTGTTCCTCTTTGTTTATGTGTATGCTTTCCTGTCAGTTCCTCAGGCTATTCAAGCAATCTTCGGACAATTTAGCTCCTGTGCCGATCGGCACACTCTCTGTGCCGATCGGCACAACCCTCGCTTTCACCCTTTTTCATGCTCTCGTATATGCAATATGTACTTCATGCTAGGATTGATTTGTTAGATGAAATAGTAAACCCTAAACACAGTTCTCTTGCTGATCATTGTGGATTCGATATAAACCTTGGAATACTCTGAGGGAAAAAGCTACAATGTACACCGTCCACTTGCGGTATATAAATGGGTGCGTATAAACGACCAACAATCGCAGGCCTAGAACTACACTCCATCGCCTTCAGGGTTCTTCCATGCTTCTCCTGTAGCTGAATAATATAGGGGAGGGGATAGCCGTGAGTACATAGAGTACTCAGCAAGTGTGGGAAATAATGACATGTTGGCTAAAGACAAGAAAGGCTACATTGGGTTTATTTGCGTAAATGCAATTGAGTAACTAATTTTGTAAAGCAGCTCCTATTTACTAGGTGATATCTCCAAACGGCCAAGGTTCCAACCACCTTGCCAAGTCCCAGGGTTCCAGCCACCCTAACCAAAACAAGGGTTCCAACCACCCGACCACAGTTCCCACCACTGTAGTCAACCAAACTAGACTACCAACCCAACTAATTGTGTGAGGGTCCATGCCGCTCTTGACCGTGAGCACGACTGTCATGACAGTTTTACACTCTGTAGAGGTTGTACACATTCACCACGAGTCGTGATTTCGTCCCCTATTTCCAGGTGGACTAAAAGCCTCCATTATGCCGGTACGCGTCGATACCTTGCACACTTCCGAGGTGTGCTGCCAGGAGATCACTACAAGGTCTTTCGTTAGCCTCCTCCTTCATTGTAATAGCCCGCTGAGGATTCGCTGCTGTGGGGTCTATGAGAGCACCCACCCCGGAGGCCCCCTCTTGCGCCATGCGGTTCGGGGATTCCAACCATCCCGTCACCACGCCTCACCCTAGTGGATCCTGGCTTCCAACCAGCTCCCCACACCACCGGTGGCCAATACAAATCAGGAGTTTACTAATTAATTAACCAGGCCGCACCCATACTTGGCTCGTGGTTGCACTGTTATCATGGGTGGTCGCTCCACGGACCGGTCCTTAGATTTAGACGAGAAAACAAACCAAAGGACTGCCGGTAAAACCCCTGCACAGCCCCCGAGCTGCCGGTAAACCCCTGCACAGCTCCCAAACCATAATCATCCAAATCCCTAAGCTCCATGTTGCTAAAAGAGTACCATTACCCTCATGTGGTTAAAGTTCAATTAATCAAGTTAAGATTAACCCAACCCAACTGAACCAAGAGCATGGCTAAGAAAGAACTACCCAAAAGTAAAGAACAAGGGCTACAAGGAGTAACATGGAAAACTAGTAAACCCTAACAATTGGTAACTACCCATCATTTTGACACATGCATACAATTATATAAACATTTTTAAGACTAGGTTCAAGATGTTCAACGGCCACTTGCCTCTTAGTGTCGCTGCTCAATGAGTTCAATCCTTTGTCTTCATGTCTTGATATGATTTCCACGCATAACATCCTATTCGCGCGATTACCGGAAACAATTAAACAAAGAGATATTCCCATTTTTGCTTTCAAATGATATTTTAAAATTTTGCATACAAAACAAATAATTTGAAAAATGCATTTGAAGTTTGGCAAATTTTGTTTTAAAGTCTTTAGAAGGCTCACATTCCAAAATAAGAATGGGATGTGACAGTGACCAGTCTGTCCAACACAACAAGATGCGGGTTATGCGTTCATCGTTCATCGTGGAGTGCATCTATCGTTGGAGATGTGATAGAGCATCAACAAGGTGCTACAACCAATTGTGATATTGCTGAGAATAGGTTGTTGCATAGCAAAAAGAAAAATGTTGGGATAATGCCGAAGCTTCTACGTAGACACCGGAAGAAAGAACGAAGGCCATGGCGTTAGCCCGAAGGGCGAGCGAAGCCACCAAGATGTTCAGACGACATAACGGAATGGGCCGAGGGCTAATCTGCAAAAGTGACTTTTTCCTCCCCCTATAAATAGTGATCAGAATCTCTGACCAACGGATTTCGGGCCCCGAGCCTCATTATCTCTCTGACGGAAACGAAAAATCAAGACAAGACCGAGGACCCTTCGCACGGCACATACAAGACCTAACTCTGGAAATTCTTATCTTTGACCGTTCAAGTGAAGGATTGGCTTCGTGCGCGACTACAAGACTGCGACGACTCCAACAACCCTTGAGGGCTTCGGGACAATCTCATCCACCACGGGAATTCTCTTCGAAGGCTTCACCAAGTGAACAAATGATGTGTAAATACGCTTGAGGGCTTCGTCGTGTCAACAAAGACTTCAATTGTAAATCACCGATTATATAAAGTTTGTGTTGTGGAAATTCTTGTCCCAACATTTGGCGCGGTCCGCTTGGGCTGAACCCACAACCACCAATGGCGAAACCGAAAGCAAAAGAAACAGGAGCTTCAAAAGACCTAACCGAAGCGCAGAGAGGAGAGGCGGAAGAAAAGGAGAGATTAGCAAAAGAAGCAGAAAAAGCAAAGGCATCTGAAGAAGCCTTGGCAAAAGAAGATGCTCTAAGGAAGCAAAAACAAACCGAAGAAAACCAAACAACAGATGGCGGCGTTCCATCAGAAACTAACAACAACAACGACGACATCATTCCAGCAATAGAACAAAGACTGAGAAACATCGAACAAGAAAGATTGGAAAGACAAGAAAATTAGAAAGCATTGAGAAAATGGCGAAGCACAAGATGGAGACTCTTCAGAAGATATGGCAAGCAGAGAAAGACATTGATGGGATGGAGCTAAAACTCCTCAGAATAAATGAAGAACTGAAGTCGCAGCTCGAAGAACTCAAGGAAACCACAACGAACAACAGAAGGAAGACAGAACAGTCTATGACATAACAAGCTCCGATCGAAGCACTCGACCAAGCCCAAATTACAATTCAAATTCTCCACTAAGCGAAGAGCTCCAAAACGAACCATGGCCTCAGAACTTCAAAATGCCAAAAATAAAGGCATACCAAGGCAATTCTGACCCAAGGGAATTCTTAATCTCATTCGAAGCTGCAGTTGAATCTGGTGGAGGAAACAACTCAACATGTGCGAAGGCATTAGTAATGACCATCGAAGGTACAGCGAAGACTTGGTACACAACACTGGCTCCGGGAATGATCCAGTCATGGTCCGAGCTCAGAAGACACTTTATAAACAACTTTCAGGGCTTTCAAGCAGCCGAAGTATACCAAGGAAAATTGTTTCAATGCAAGCAAAGAGATGACGAAAGCCTTCGCCAATATATGCAGACGTTCATGGAAATTAAGTCAAAGGCGAGAAATGTCGACGCTTCGACAGTGATTGATGCTGTAACAGAAGGTGTACGAGCAGGTCCTTTCCACTCTGCACTGACCAGGAAAAGACCAACAACAGTCTTCGAGTTGCTAGACACCTTCGAGAAATATGCAAGATCAGATGAAGAATTCAGGAGAAAGAAAGACGACGAAAGAAAGCTCGCTCAACAAGTGAAAGATGAGAAAAAGGCGAAGGAGGCAAGGGAAACAAGTCGCAGGCGATACAATGAAGACAACTCGAAGGGAAATGACAGAGAAGGCAGGAGTAGGAGGGTGCACAGTTTGGAAGATAAAGAAGAACGAAGAGAAGAAAAAAGACCAAGAGATGATGACAAGTAGAGATCGAAGTCAATATGAAAGAAGAAACGAAGACAGAAATCAAAATACAAGAAACAGTTCTCGTCCTCCGTATTGCGAATGGCATGGAGAAAACAAGGGTCATACCACCAAACAATGTAGGGACATCAAAGCAAGCAAGGAAGTGTGGCTCCTAGCAAAAGAAAATAAAAAGGCAATTCATCACACAAGCAACTATCACGACGATAGAAGCCGAAGCCACAGTCAACAACCCTCAATGCTCTCCCAATCAGTAAATCATGTAATCCCATATCAGCAAGAAAGTTCACAATACATACCTCATTACTACTACAACCAACAACATCAGAACTTGCCAGCGTTACCAGCTCCCCCAAGCTCAGGAAACAGCCAAAGCTCCAGAAGAAATGCCGAAACCAACACTTCGACAAGAACAGCAATCCATGCAATCACCGGAGGGTCAACACAGCAACTGGACTCCAGGAGGGCGAGAAAGGAACACCTGCGAAGGGTACAGCATGTTTCAGCTAGCACCCCCTTCGTAAAAACCAGATGGTCGCACGTCGAAGTCACTTTCGACCACAATGACGCAAGAGATCTACAACAACCACATTCCGAGCCCCTCGTCATATCAGCTAACATCAAAGGCTTTGATGTCTACAGGATACTAATAGATGGAGGAAGCTCCGCAGATATCTTATTCGCCTCAACATACAGAAAGATGAAAATTGACGAATAAACTTTGCAACCAGCAGGGCTACCATAGTGGGTTTCACTGGAAATGTTATTCAAGCTTTAGGAAAAATCACACTGCCTGTAACCTTCGGGGAAGGAGAAAACTCAAGAACCGAAGACGTTATATTCGACATAGTCGACATTGTATACCCGTACAACGCAATTTTCGGAAGAGGTTCCATAAACAAGTTCGAAGCCATCATTCACAGGCATACTTATGCATGAAGATACCAGGGCCAATGTCAGTAATCACAATCTTTGATGATCAGAAACAAGCAAGAACAATCGAGTGTGACACCACGCCAGGGAGAAAGAACGTACACTTCTTACGAAGCCACTCCAACGAACAACAACAAGAGAAGCACTACAAAATCCACGGCTCAAGAATGCAGCCGCAACCTTCGGCAAGCTAATGATCAGCGTCCTAAGAAAGTCGCAACCACGACTTCTTAGGGCAAGAGCAATTCCAATGTAAAAGAATCTAAGCGGGGGGCGTGCTCTTTTTCCTCACCGAGGGTAGCTCTGAAAGGAGTGTGAGGTTTTTTAACGAGGCGCCTCCTAAGTTTGTAACATACCTTATCTTTATGCAAAGTTTTACCCTCAAGAGAGACGAAGCCTCGACACGAAAGGATAATCGACGCAAAACAAGAAGCAAAACTGAATCAGGCAAAAAAGCCTAGAAAAGAGCTTCGACATCAATGAGTTAATGATGATCGGCTCGAAAAGAAGGGTTATCAAACATCCTGAGAAGCGATGTCAACCCAAACGATATGATAAAGAAGCAAAGAGGTAGAAAAAACCTCGTAAGAGCAAAGGGCTCCAAGAACCCAAGAAGGGTTCAAGCACCCAAAGAACATAAAAAGAAAAAGAGGCTAACTAGCCTTCGAAAAGACAAAAAACAAGAAAACGAAGCTTTCCTTAAAAAAAAAATGGGGAAGGAAGAAGTTGTGAAAAATTCACGATCCAAGAAAGATCGGAATAGTCATCGAAAAGCCGACATCAGGGAATGCCATAAAAAGAAAATTGACGGAAGCATCTCTTCGATAAACTGACGAAGATAGCTCCCATCAAAAAACATGTGCAAATAGGACAAGCAAAGTACTTAACTAGAGCCTTCATCAGGTTCAGATTTTACAACAAGACCTAGCTCGAGAAGCATCTCGCAAACTATTCTAAACTCATCTAGACTACAACCATAGGAAGGCGAATAAGGCCTCCTGAAAATTGGGTCTACGACACCTGTATTAATCATCCTATCTATACGCTCCGAAAACTCAAGACGAGTTGAAGAGCCTTCGATCACATCAGAAAGTTGTTGATGACTTGTACGACGCTTCTTTCGAGAAATTCCCCTACTAGATGAAGCTCGACGTTTACGGGGTAAAGCTGGTGCATTAGAACTCCTCTCAACTCTATAATCCCTGGAAGACGAAGCTTTTCTCGAGGACGAAGCCCTTCGATGAGTCCTCCCTCGACTGCGTAAACGATGTTGTCGAAAAGACTCAAAACCAAGTTCAGTCGGATCTCCATAAGCCACAAAGCCTTTATCTGGGACGCCTTCGAGCATCGCAGCAGAAGCAACAGGAGAAAGAGGATTTGAGTCACTACTCAAAACAAAGTCCGAAGAAGAGTCTCGAACATCAATAGGAGAAGTCTTCGAGACAGAAACGCCACTCGAACGAAAGCGATCATCAGGCGAAGCCTGAAGAAAAGAAAAGGAAAAGGAAAAATTAATACATTATTACAAATCTAGATGGGACGAAGCCCATTGTTGGCAGTCCTAAGGCCTAACAGAAATGAATCCGCAAGCGCACGGATACCGATGTAGCTTTCACCCAGGAGTATTCCTAAGGTATCGAATCCACAGGGAACGAACAGTGTACTAACCTCGAGATCTATGCAGAATATCCGTAAAAAGGGTCACACTAAGCGGAGAATTTATGCAGTAAAAAGGTAGTCCTCTGGCCAGGTAATCTAATGCAAGATATTAAATAACTGAGTAATGCGATAAGGGTCTTTCGATATCATCTACTTCGGGGCACGGCCGCCGCCAAGATACGCAACCCGGTAACTAGGTTCAGCGTATCCGGTCAACGGACCGCGTCTAGGCCCTACACACTCAACCCGAACGTGGTGGACTACAGAGACCGGTGCAGCTGTCACCTACACTCGCGGCTACCACAACATCCCGTGGGGTTGAGGGCAACTCAGGATAAAACAAAGTATAAACACCACGTTTATACCTATCATTAATACCGGCAACTAGAACGTTAATAGAGCTACCACATGAAGCAAATAAGAAATACTTGCTACACACCTGAATCCCATAAATGATAAAGAAGAAAACCTTACTTTAATGCTCAATAAATAATACCTTACATGTTACCCGGCCTGGAAGACTAGGACGACTACTCCCAGGCGGAGTATAGACCCGAGGCACCGAGGAAGCAGAACCCCGACATCTCCGGAGCTTCCGCCCTTCCTCCTCCTCTCACTCACTCTCTACTTCACTTATCAAAGTGTTTCTCTACTAAGGTGCGATGTCTACCGTGGGAGCTACCCTCTATTTATAGGCCTAAATGAGGTAGAGTGGCGGGCACGTTGCTCAGGAAGTCGGTGGAGCGATTTGGCTGAAAAGTCAGGCCGGCCGGCCTCCCACCTTGGCCAGCCGTCCATCCATTGTCTTGGATGGCCACCGCCTTTCCCGTGGACGTCTGGGATCGCTTCCCAAGGTCAGTTCCGAAGTCGGTTTTCGAATGGGGGCGGCAGAAGTGCAGAAATCATCAAATTAAGGCCCAAAAGCCCACCTTCCGGATGTCGGTTGTTCATCAACCATGGAGACCACTTGGGCTTGATGTTTTATGATGCGTGTAGCCCACTGGATGAAGATCGGGTCCAACGGAGACAAAAGTTGGCCGGCCGGCCTAGGGGGGTGGCCGGCCGGCCAGGAAATTTCAGCATTTCCTGCCATTTTCGTTGAGGCATAACTTCTGCTCCCGAACTCCAAATTGGGTGAACCAAGAGTCAATTTTGACTATGTTTTCGAGGGCTTTCACATGGAGAGATCAAATGTTTTATGTGGATAATTTATCTTCATGGAAAAATCCCTCTTTGTTTATAGTTTATGGTGATTTTCCTTCATAATTGTTCCTGCAATCAAAATATCACCAAAACTTGTGGAAAGCCATTAGTCCATAAAGAATGTTCATTTTATTCTTGATTGATGGCTTTTATAAGCTGGTGTTGGTGGTAAAAAGTAGTCGTTAAGGACCGCCAACATCCCCCCCAGACTTAGATCTTTGCTCGTCCCGAGCAAAAAGATTGAACCAAAGAAAAGGCATCATCAAGGAGTTATGGCAAAGTTATTTCGACAATTACTTCAGGCTCACTATGTGGAAGTGGCTAAAGCTCACTGTCTTCAAGAGTTGAGAGATTGAATAGCAATAATCAAAGATTCTTTCAAACTCAAAATCCCTCGGGTTTCAAAAACTCCCCCTTCCTTGTATGTCACAAAATTCGTAACAAGAGTCACTCAACGTGGTGAAAAAGCCTTTCTTCTCTCAAAAGTTATCTTCCCTATCTTTAATAGGCTGTTATTTGGAGCTTGGTAGGGAGAGCACAATCTTTTTGCAGAATTTCGTAAGGCTAAGAAAGAATTCTAAAGACAATATTGCACATCCTCATTTTTCAATCAAGATAAGAATTGATGCATGTGGTGGGGGAGAAAATGAACTCACACAGTGGTAGAATTTTGATCTATGTCGTGCCCATTTTGAATTTTTGAAGTCAGCCATAGTGCCATTTTTTTTTTGACATCGGGGAACTCTCATCTTTTTTTTTTTTGAGTTCCCGCGATGTATGAGGCAACTTGTGTGGCTCCTTTGACTTCCTTTCATAATTTTGTGGGCTTGAACATAGAGACAAAAATTCTTTGAAGATGATAGAATTCGAGAACACACGCGAAGGATAAAGATTGAACTTGAGGAGTGCATTTTTCTCAAGAGAATTAAATCTCAACCGAACTCACTACAAAAAGATTGGCTTTTGAGGAATTCATACCTATTTATCTTTTTTTTGGCGCTAATAGGCTTCTTCAAAAGATTTTGTGACAACAAGTCCGAAGGAAGAATTTGATTCCCAAGAAAATCAAGAGAAGAAAGAAATCAAGATTTATGAATATATCAAATCTCACAACAAAATAGACGGGAGCGTCCTTAAATTTATGTTTGTGAGCAAAAAGAAACAGCGAAATAATAATGCCATAAACCTGATGATTAGCAAGAGTTTTATTTGGTTCATCTTCAAAAATTATTTGTTTTGTTTTCTGGGTATGTGAACCAGAGCAAACGGGTCAAGATAAAGATTGAGGAAAAATTGAACCTGATTGGAGTTTGGCCAAGGCCGGCCGGCCTAGGGTGTGGGCCGGCCAATGTGGTCCCTCCCCTGTTCCTTCTCTGTTTCATCGGACGACGCGCCATTGTGTGTTCACAACTTTGTTCCTGCGCACTCGGGAAAATGTGAGTGTACAAAGGTTGGTTTATGTGGTTACCCACATAAACCAACACACAATTTAATAAAGCACTCACACAAACATGTCAGATATTTAGAAAAAAGAAAAAAAAAAAGGGTGCTTGGTTAAGGTCGAAGCCAGACCGTAGATGCAAGCATTTTTAGCTTTGGATAAATTCGAGGACATCTACTTCCTCGAGAGCAGGCATGGAGGGTTCTAGGAATACTTTTAACCGCTGGCCATTTACCTTAAAAAGGCTTCCATCATCGCTCTGGAGAGTGACAGCCCCGTGGTTGGAAGTTTCCACAACGGTATAAGGGCCGTCCCATTTACTCCGGAGTTTACCAAGGCCAAATAATTTAGCACGGGAAATATAGTACCTTATCTCCTGGCACGAAGTGCTTCTCCCGGATGCGTTTGTCATGCCATCTTTTAGTTCTGTCCTTGTACAGCTTGGAGCTATGGTATGCCTTCTCCCTCCATTCTTCAAGTTCGGCGATTTGAATTTGCCGCTTGACTTGGGCTTGATCTAGATCCATGTTCCATTTCCAGATTGCCCAATATGCCTTGAACTCTAGCTCGACAGGAAGATGGCATGTTTTCCCATATACCATTTTTTATAGGGTCATACCAATGGGTGTCTTATAAGCTGTCCTGTAAGCCCATAGTGCTTCATGCAGTTTGCTCTTCCAGGATTTTCCCATCTTATCAACGGTCTTTTGGAGGATATTCTTGATTTGTTTATTCGACGTCTCCGCTTGACCACTGGTTTGTGGGTGACAGGGGGTCGCTACTCTATGCTCAATTCCATATTTGTGTAGCATTTCCTTGAAGGATTTATCAATGAAGTGTGAACCCCCATCGCTAATAATCACCCTTGGTGTGCCGAACCTTGGGAAGATGTGTTCCTGGAGCATTCTCTTTGAGTGGGTGGAGTCTGCATTGCGGCATGGTATTGCTTCTACCCACTTTGAGACATAGTCCACTGCCATCAGGATGTACTCATAGTTTCCTGACTTTGGAAAGGGTCCCATGAAGTCAATGCCTCATACATCGAAGATATCGATTTGGAGGTTATTTGTAAGGGGCATCGCATCTCGGGAGTTTATCCCTCCTACCTTCTGGCAGCGAGGACATCTCCGTACATACTCTTTGGTATCGTCATACATAGTCGGCCAGTAAAATTCACTCTGCCAGACTTTAGCATTGGTACGGAATGCTCCATAGTGGCCCCCATACGGCGAAGAGTGACATCTGTCAATGATCTGCATTGCCTCGCAGGTGGGCACACATCTTCTAAGTAAGCCATCAGAGCAGACTTTATATAGATAAGGATCATCCCATAGATAGTATCTGCTATCCCTGATGAGCTTCTTTTTGTCCTCCCCTGGTGGTATGTATCCCGAAACGATATAGTTAACGATATTTGCATACCATGGGTCGGTGCTTGTTACCTTTAGTAACATATCATCTCTCAAGTAGTCATTGATCGGTAGTTCATTGGGGTCTTCAACTTGTAGCCGAGAGAGATGATCTGCCACTGTGTTTTCTACTCCTTTTCTGTCTCTGATTTCTATGTCAAATTCTTGGAGGAGTAGAATCCATCGGATAAGTCGTGGCTTTGCATCCTTCTTAGTAAGCAGGTACTTGAGGGCTGCGTGGTCAGAATAAACTATCACTTTCGCGCCCACCAAGTATGACCTGAACTTATCAATGGCATAGACTACTGCAAGCAACTCCTTTTCTGTGGTAGCATAATTGAGTTGTGGCCCTGTGAGAGTCTTGCTTGCATAGGCTATGGCATGATGCTTCTTATCCTTGGTCTGTCCCAACACAGCCCCGACGGCATAATCGCTTGCATCGCACATGATCTCGAATGGGAGCTTCCAATCTGGAGGTTGGATAATGGGGGCTGAGGTTAATGCTCGCTTGAGTTCATTAAATGCCTCCATGCACCTCTCATCAAAGATGAATGGTGCATCCTTAGCTAGCAGATTGGTGAGAGGTCTGGCTTTCTTGGAGAAATCTTTGATAAATCTCCTGTAGAACCCAGCATGCCCCAGGAAACTGCGGATCCCCTTAATATTCCTCGGGGGTGGAAGTGACTCAATGACTTCAACCTTAGCCTTGTCAACTTCTATCCCACTGGCAGAGACCTTGTGTCCTAAGACAATTCCCTCAGTTACCATGAAATGGCATTTCTCCCAGTTCAGGACTAGATCGGCTTCCTTGCATTTTGTAGCACCTTCTCTAAGTTTCGTAGGCACCCATCGAATGTCTCTCCATAGACAGAGAAATCGTCCATGAATACCTCCATTACTTTCTCAACAAGATCTGAGAAGATAGCCATCATGCATCTTTGGAAGGAAGCAGGTGCATTGCATAACCCGAACGACATCCTGCGATATGCAAAGGTGCCATAGGGACATGTGAAGGTTGTCTTATCTTGGTCATCAGGATGGATAGGAATTTGGTGATATCCTGAATAACCATCTAGAAAGCAGAAGAATGAATGCTTTGCCAGCCGTTCGAGCATTTCATCGATGAAGGGAAGAGGATAATGGTCTTTTCTTGTTGCCTTATTCAACTTCCTGTAGTCGATGCACATTCGCCACCCTGTCACTGTGCGCTGAGGGATCAATTCATTCTTCTCATTCCGCACAACAGTCATCCCTCCTTTCTTTGGCACAACCTGAACAGGACTGACCCATTGACTGTCTTGTACTGGATAAATTATTCCTGCCTTGAGTAGCTTTAAGATCTCCTTTTTCACTACTTCTCTCATGGCATTGTTAAGACGTCGTTGGTGTTCACGAACAGGCTTGTGGTCAGGTTCCATTGGGATTCTATGCGTGCAGAATTCTGGACTGATTCCCTTGAGGTCTGCCAGTGAGTAACCTATTACTGATCGATATTTCTCCAGTAAGCTACTAGCTTCTTCTCTTCTTCTTGGGAAATCTTGTCACTGATGATAACTGGAGTGCTTTGATTCCCAAAGAGGAAGCTGTACTTGAGACCTGGCGGTAACGGCTTTAACTCGACAGGCGTTGGAGCAGTTTCTTCATGCTTGTCTAGTCCAACATATGGGGAAGCATCTTCATCCTCAGTAAAGAATTTAGTCTCTTCCTCCATATGGGGTGCTTCCATGAATTCTCCAACTATTTCTTCAATAGAGGCTAATTCTTCCATAGTCTCAGGGTGCGTCTCTGCTTTGGTGTTGAGAGCACGCCTGATGTCCACGGGGAAGCTTTCTTTCCCAATACGAACATCAACCTTCTCTTGTAAGTACTTTATTTGCGAGAATGTGAAGATTGGTGTTCCAATCAGTAAGAAGTCTTGCTTAGGTATATCGAATATGTGAAAGACGAGAACCATGGGCTGTTCATTTATCTCCGTCTCCACTTCCCGCAAAACTCCTACTGGTGGGTAATATTTGTTCTCGAAGACCAACCATTTCTTTGAAGGTGTTAGGTTGCCTTCGGACAGCCATCCACTACTCTCAGCCAGATGCTTTGACATGATGTTGACTTTTGCCTTTTAGTCATATATGGCTTTCCTCCTAGCAGTGGATTGAATATTCACCAGAACGCAGTCGGGTTTTGGATTCAACTTGATTGTCTCCCTCTTGCATTCGGCTTCTTGAAACCAATCTTCCCCCAGAACAGCTGACAGTTGATGTATTCTTTCTGTCTGTTCTTCTATCTCCTCCCAATCCAGTTCTTCGGCGTCATCATTGTCAGGGTGACAATTCTCTATCGGATATGATCTTGTATCCCCGAATTTGGTGAAATCAATTTCCTCCTCATATGGCATGAGAGGAAGAATTGGTTCCACCGCCTGATGGCTTTGAGCTTCGCGGAAGAGTTTGGCCACCTTGGAACAAATTTGGATTTGTTGGGCAGACATAGAATGGTTAAGAAGCTTCTTCCATAATCGGAGCTTCTTCCATAATTGGAGCTTGAGGAACCTCGATTTGAAGCACAGGTTGAGCAACAGGTACTTCTTCTTTTGGTAGCTCAGGTGTAGGTGGCACATAGCTGTCCAGATTGCTCAGAATCTTCCCAAGAAGTTCGAATCCTTCAGTAGGAGTGTTTCTTATGAAGGATCCTCCAGAAGCAGTATCCAGGAAAGTACGGCTTTCTGGAGTGAGCCCCCACATGAAGTGCTGAAGGAGTACTGCTGATAAGAGTCCGAGATCTGGTCCTTTGACGGTGTATGACATGAAGCGCTCCCATGAGGCTCCCAGTGTTTCATTACTGCCCTGTTTGAAGGTAAGAAGCTCCATACGAAGAGCAAGTACCTTTGCAACAGGGAAGTATTTGAAACAGAAGAGATCTCTGAGAGTTGTCCAATTTCCGTTGGCCCCTCCTACCGACATAGCATACCATTGTGTTGCCTTTCCACTGAGTGAGAATGGGAATAGCTTCCATTTCAGAGTATCCTGTGGAAATCCCTTGGTCGAAACAGTAGAACAGAGCAGCTCGAAGTATCTCAGATGCTCATATGGGTTCTCATGTTCATCTCTGCAGAAGATGTTCCCCTAAACCAGCGCTATGAGTTCTGGACGAATCTCATAGCTCTGGGCTGTGATTGGTGCAGATGCTGGAGGAGGTTCCAGCAATTCTCCTTTCGGAGCATTAGCGTATACGATGGAAGATGGTTCCATGGTAATGATAAAGAAAAAGAAAAACAAAAACAAAACAAAACAAAACAAAATAAACCTATTCACGGATGACTCTAGATTCGAGCTAGCACAGCTACCGTTCCCCGGCAACGGCGCCAGAAAGCTTGTTGGCAGTCCTAAAGCCTAACAGAAATGAATCCGCAAGCGCACGGATACCGATGTAGCTTTCACCCAGGAGTATTCCTAAGGTATCGAATCCACAGGGAACGAACAGTGTACTAACCTCGAGATCTATGCAGAATATTCGTAAAAAGGGTCACACTAAGCGGAGAGTTAATGCAGTAAAAAGGTAGTCCTCTGGCCAGGTAATCTAATGCAAGATATTAAATAACTGAGCAATGCGATAAGGATATTTCGATATCATTTACTTCGGGGCACGGCCGCCGCCAAGATACGCAACCCGGTAACTAGGTTCAGCGTATCCGGTCAACGGACCGCGTCTAGGCCCTACACACTCAACCCGAACGTGGTGGACTACAGAGACCGGTGCAGCTGTCACCTACACTCGCGGCTACCACAACATCCCGTGGGGTTGAGGGCAACTCAGATAAATCAAAGTATAAACACCACGATTACACCTATCATTAATACCAGCAACTAGAACGTTACTAGAGCTAGCACATGTAGCAAATAAGAAATACTTACTACACACCTGAATCCCATAAATGATAAAGAAGAAAACCTTACTTTAATGCTCAATAAATAATACCTTACATGTTACCCGGCCTGGAAGACTAGGACGACTACTCCCAGGCGGAGTATAGACCCGAGGCACCGAGGAGAACCCCGACATCTCCGGAGCTTCCGCCCTTCCTCCTCCTCTCACTCACTCTCTACTTCACTTACCAAAGTGTTTCTCTAGTAAGGTGCGAGTTCTACCGTGGGAGCTACCCTCTATTTATAGGCCTAAATGAGGTAGAGTGGCGGGCACGTTGCTCAGGAAGTCGGTGGAGCGATTTGGCCGAAAAGTCAGGCCGGCCGGACTCCCACCTTGGCCGGCCGGCCATCCATTGTCTTGGATGGCCACCGCCTTTGCCGTGGACGTCCGGGATCGCTTCCCAAGGTCGGTTCCGAAGTCGGTTTTCGAATGGGGGCGGCAGAAGTGCAGAAATCATCAAATTAAGGCCCAAAAGCCCACCTTCCGGATGTCGGTTGTTCATCCACCATGGAGACCACTTGGG
Organism: Eragrostis nindensis; assembly: GCA_012490785.1. Lineage (NCBI taxonomy): Eukaryota > Viridiplantae > Streptophyta > Magnoliopsida > Poales > Poaceae > Eragrostis > Eragrostis nindensis. The sequence goes on from JAAXCT010000126.1 coordinate 929,459, forward strand.
CTTGATGTTTATGATGCGTGTAGCCCACTGGATGAAGATCGGGTCCAACGGAGACAAAAGTTGGCCGGCCGGCCTAGGGGGGTGGCCGGCCGGCCAGGAAATTTCAGGATTTCCTGCCATTTTCGTTGAAGCATAACTTCTGCTCCCGAACTCCAAATTGGGTGAACCAAGAGTCAATTTTGACTATGTTTTCGAGGGCTTCACGGCTCGCTTCTATAAAGTTGCTTGGGATATTATCAAGCCGGATGTCATGTCCGCTTTTCATGCCTTGAACTTGGGTGACTTCAGGAGTCTCTACCACCTGAATGACGAGCTAATGGTCCTACTTCCTAAGAGTGCTGATGCTCGAGAGGTCACTGACTATCGCCCCATCAGTCTCATTCACAGGTTCGGGAAATTGGTCTCTAAGGTCATGGCCAAGCGGTTGGCCCAGCGTCTTAATGAGCTCATATCGCCTAATCAGGTGCCTTCATCAAGGGGCGTTTGATTCACGACAACTTCCGCTATGTTCAAGGTTGTGCGAAGCTATTGCACAGTCGGCGTATGCCACGAATTCTTCTCAAGGTGGACATCGCTAAGGCCTTTGACTCTGTATCCTGGTCGTTCCTCCTGGAGCTCCTACACTTCCTTGGATTTCCAAGCCTGTGGTGGACCTGGATCTCCTCCTTACTACGATCGGCGAGCGCGCGTATTCTCCTCAATGGGTCGCTTAGCGATCGCATTTGCCATGGTCGCGGTCTGCGCCAGGGGGACCCACTCTCCCCCATGCTATTCATTCTGGTTATGGACTGCCTCAACGCCCTTATAGCGAAGGCGGAGCATGATGGCCTATTCATGTCGCTTCGGTTGCGTTGCATCCCGCATTGAGCGGCTTTCTACGCTGATGATGTAGTCATCTTCCTTTCGCCGGTCGCTCAGGACATTGAAGCTATAGCTGCAATACTCCCCTGTTTTGAGGGCGCCACTGGCCTGGCAGCTAATGTGCGAAAGTGTCAGCCTACCCCGATCCGCTGCCAGCCAGAAGATATTCAGTTGGTGACTTCACGCTTCCCATGTACAGTGGTCGACTTCCCCTGCAAATATCTGGGTGTCCCATTGTCGGTCTCCCGCTTACCCAAAAGTGCGCTTCAACCATTGATAGACAGAGTTGCGAACTGTCTGCCTGCTTGGAAGTCGAAGTTACTAAACCGAGGGGGCCGCCTAGTGCTCACGAAATCTACTCTGGGGGCTGTGCCTATCTACATCTCAATTGTCTGCAATCTCCCAGGATGGGCAATAAAAGCTCTCGACAAGATCCAGAGGTCGTTCCTTTGGCGAGGGACAGAATCTTGTTCAGGAGGTTATTGCATGGTCGCATGGTCCAAGACTTGTCGTCCACTGAGGCTAGGTGGGCTTGGCATCCTCGACCTCTCGCTCTTGGGGCACGCTCTCAGGTTGCGCTGGTGCTGGTTAGCGCGTACCGACCCAAGCAAAATTTGGTCGGGCCTCCGTTTTAACACGGATCGCATAGCAGAAGCTATGTTTAAGGCTTCGGTCACCGTTGAAGTCGGAGATGGGGGGTCGGCTCTTTTTTGGATGGATTCTTGGCTTGATGATATTCCAATCCAAACAAGGGCACCTCACTTGTTCTCGGCGGTGCGTAAACATGCGGCGAAGACGCGCACGGTCAAGAGTGGTCTAACCAGGAAGAGTTGGCTACACGACATCAAGGGGTTCCTCTCCATCCCAGCCATCATGGAGCTCCTTCGTTTGGTCAATCGTCTTTGCGCTGTCAGCCTCAATCCTAATGTGCCAGATAGATTTATTTGGAAATGGTCGCCCACCAACACTTATTCAGCCTCTAGTGCTTATCAGGCTTCTTTATTGGACAAACTGCCCTACTCGGTGCAAAGGAGCTTTGGAAGACCAGGGCGCCTAACAAATGCCGGTTCTTCACCTGGTTGGCACTTCATGGTCGTTGTTGGACCTCAGAGCGCCTGGCACGCCATAACTTACCTAACCATGGTCCATGTGCCCTTTGTGACCAGGAGGTAGAATCCATACACCATCTGTTGGTGGGATGCCCCTACAGCCGGGAAGTATGGTTCCAGACTCTTCAGCGCCTTCGTTACATCAGCTCACTCCGGAGCATCAAGATTTTTTTGCCGAGTGGTGGCTTCGTCAGAGGAAGAGGGTAGCGAAGGATGTCCGTCGGGCTTTCGATTCTTTGGTCGTGCTCGTGGCGTGGAGGATTTGGAAAGAACAGAATGGACGGGTCTTTAGGACGGGTCTCTCCCACGGTCCCACCCCCCTGCGCTTTCGTGTAGTATCTTAGAGGAAGCGAGTCGGTCCTTAGCGGGAGTTAGGTGTTTGTATTAGTAGTTGCGGTCGCTTTCCTTTCGATGTAAATTAACCTATTTAAACCTTAGACCCGGGGCTTTTGCTTCGTGGCGGGGTCGCTTGTCTCTTCTTCTTCTTAATGAAATACGCGCAAAGCGCGTTCTAGAAAAAAAAATATCAGGAGCAATCAAGATACAAACTAGCACAAGAATTACAAAAATTATACCTCGCCTCCACTACCGTCAGAAGAACCCTTCGCAATAGCAAAAACCTTGCTCCAAAACACATCATCAAGATGCCCCTGGAACTTCTCAAGAGCCTCGATGAGAATCTCTGAAATCTCATCGATACAAAAGCAAAGTGATCACTCACAGCCTTCGCCACGACCACTTCCATCGGCTTGAAGCGAAAAAAGCAAATCCCTCACAGCAAGCTGGATGGCATTCGTCGAAAAGTTCTTCGAAGCCTCCAGAACATTGGGAACATAATAAGCAAGCCAAGCATGCTTTTGATCAACAGACGACTCTGGCAGAAGTTGATCAGGCTGAGTCCCAAGTAAAGCAAGAGCATTATTCACATGGTCGCAGATAGCTTTTAAACGAAGCCCCTCATCCTCCTCCAGAGACTTCTTCTGATTCTCAGTAGTCTCAACCTGCTCTAGAAGCTTAGCATTCTCGCCATCAAGCTTGGAAAGCTGAATGTCGAGAGATTTAATTTTTTCCTCAAGACCCGAAGCATTCAAGTTAGAATCTTCGACAGACTTCGCCAAAGAAGAGTTCTCAAGAGAGAGTTCAGATAATCGCTTCTCATTCTGGGCAAGGGCCTCTGTTTTCTCCCAAAAGGATTTCTCAAGAGCAACCAAGCTCTCGCGAAGGACATCCTGATTGCGAGCAAGAGTGTGCAACTCTCGGTATCGACGAAACGAAGCCTGCGTCATTGCAAGAGACTGAAACAACGAGAAACAAGAGTTACTGAAGTAACAAGCAAGTTCAAGATGAAGAAAAAACAAGAAGAACAGGAAAATACCTGCACTTGAGCAGATCAGAGAGTTAAATTAGGCATCGCCGCCCTTTTTAGCAAGTTCACCCTCAACTTGAGGAAGACGGACACGTTCAGCAGCTTGAACAAAAGGATACGCCGCCTGAGCGCTGAGAACGAAGGCGTTAGCAGGCACTTCGTCACAAGCCACGACAGGAGCAGACGGAGGATCGATTGAAGTAAAAACAGGAGCTTCACTTGGGTCAATAGTAAAAGGAACAAGTTCACCATACAACAGCTCAAAGCAGGAATGCATAATAAAATCACCTTCGACTGGAGTGCTAAACATGCCACGAGAAGGAATGTGAGGCTCGGCCGGCAATTCAAAGCCTGAACGATCGTAAAGAGGCTGTAAGCTCGCAAACAAATCATCTAGCTCAGACTTAGTTATAGACAAATTATAACCTTCGCAACGGTCAACGAAGGCTTCCTTGTCCTGGATCTCGGCCTCGAACATAGCCTCGGAATTTTTGTCCTGGATCTTGGCTTCACCCATAGCCAAGACTTCCTTGTCCTGGATCTTGGCCGAAGCCGAATCCTCTGACACCTTGTCCTGGATCCTGGCCTTAGATGGCACATGAGTTGTCTTGATCGGAATCTTAGCTGACAAAGATACCTTCTCACCAGCAGTAGCACTACCCCTAAGAGATGGGGAAACAGGAACAGGGTATGACCCAGAATCTTTCATAGAAGGCTTCGAACCAGAGCTCGACATCAGTTTAATAGCTTGTAATGCCGAAGCCATCTTGCGCTTCGTAAAAGGAGGAACAACTTTCGAAGGAGCAGCTTCGGACGTAACAGTCCCAGGAGCATCAGACTGTGTAGCATCCGAAGCACCACGAACCGCCGAACTATCAGATTTGTCCAAGTTCGAAGCCTTATCAACCTTAGCCTTCTTCTTCGAAGCATGATCGCTAGACCTGCCCATCCCAAAAAAGAAACACAGGAAAGGATCTCCTGTCATGAAAGAATCAAAGTAAACAAGGCAAAGAAGGCAACTAGCACAACGAGAGAAACTCAAAAGCAAAGACAGAAAAGACGAGCCGGGGCCGGATATATATAGAGCAGCAACGCGCCTCGGGAGGATAACAAAGAAGAAAGGAGAATAAATCGACACGTGTAGGGAACGAAAAGTCCGAAAACCTCGACATTATAAAACAAAACAAAAACTGTTTCCGACCAAAACTAAGTTTTGAGCTCATAACAGTTGATGGCTAATGTTGGGATAATGCCGAAGCTTCTACGTAGACACCGGAAGAACGAACGAACGCCATGGCGCTAACCCGAAGGGCGAGCGAAGCCACCAAGATGTTCAGACGACATAACAGAACGGGTCGAGGGCTAATCTGCAAAAGTGACTTTTTCCTCCACGAGAACAAATCTCATCCGCCACGGGAATTCTCTACGAAGGGTTCGCCAAGTGAACAAATGATGTGTAGATACGCTTGAGGGCTTCGTCGTGTCAACGAAGACTTCAATTGTAAATCACCGATTATATAAAGTTTGTGTTGTGGAAATTCTTGTCCCAACAAAAAACTTGTTGGTATTTCTTACACCAAACAGAAAACACCACCTTAGGCTGGTTAGGCCTAGAGTGAATATTCCCGGTTCGGCGCCAGAAATACCTGGGGTTAAGTTACTTGCTTAGGATACATAATAATCCACAACTAGCAACGAGTGCCAGAAATGTATTATTAGTATTTAATCATAAAAGATAATCCGCAAGCGCACGGATAACCCGTTGTAGCATTTCACCCGAGAGTATTCCAGGGTATCGTTATTTATATTTTCCCAAAGGAAGACGTAGTTGACAAGTGTGTACTTATACTCATGGTGTTACAAATGATAGATCATAACCAATATCCAAATGCAGGGGTAAGGCAATAAATGGATAGAGGATAGTGTGACACACACAGCAGGCAGTTCCGCTCTCTGATAAAAGGCGAGAGGCGACTCTAAGCTAGACTAAGGTTAAGTAAGAAGAACTGTTACTCCTAATGTACATCGTCAAGTAGCGTGCGTAGCATCTACCTATAGCCTAAGCTGCACACAAGCCAAGACTAAGCTGTTCTAGTGCCAAGCCATCATCGGGAGATCCAGCGATCAGAGTCTGCCCCAATCTCCAGACATTTCATATATACTCCTATGCCATACCCGAACGTGGAGGATTACAAGGGACGGACAGGGCTGTCACAACCTGCCGCCTACCTCTACAAACCGTGGGGTACGAACACGCATCCAAGGGTGGAAAGGAAGCCCTAGCACCATGCAAGCGTAACTAACCACAACCCTAGATCCCTCGAGGCACCTCGCAAGGTGATAAACCTAGAGCACTCTTGCAAGACAATGGACCCGATGACTAAGCAAAAGGAACAACTAGATCCAGCGAGCGATTACTTAGACAAAGGATCAAAGCTAGCACTACGTTATGCATAGGCATTCGTCGCTCAAGAACGAGCGACGAACGACGAACGATGAAGAACGATCATCGTTAACCGATGATCGAGTATGAACGAACGACGAACGAACGATGAACGATCATGAACGAACATCGATGAACGATGAACGAACGATGAACGAACATGAACGAACGAAGAACGTTCATCCAAGATCAAGGATGAATGATGAACTAGCATAAGCACATAACTACTACAAGAACGATGATATTCCATTGATAAATAAATAAGTCTTACAAAGAGAGTAAAAGGATACAAGGGAATATACCCCAAACTCTCCAAGGGACTTGGGAGCCAAAAGGGCAGCCCAACTACTCAGCCTAAGCCTAACTAGAGAGCCCCTAGCTCTGGATGTGTGGAGGAGGGAATGAGCCTCTTGTGTTGTGTGTCTTCAAAGGAGAGGGGGTACCCCTTTATTTATAGCCTCCCAAAGGTGGTGGAGTTGAGGCGGTTCCAGATATTGTGGGCATTGATTGCAGGTGGAACCGACCTCCTGAAGTCGGTTGTGAACCGCCATAGAAAGATGGACCCAGGGGGCCACCCTGCCAGGTCGGCCGACCCAGGGTTTGGGGTCGGCCGACCCAGGCCTGGCCCCTCCTGGGCTGGGCTTTGGTGGGTCGCTTCCCCCTGGCCTTTAGGCCTCTTTTCCAGGTGCGTGGCCTCAGTTGATGTTCTGGTAGGTTCTGGGCCTTTAATCCTTGAATTATATTCCCGCGGCGAGCGTCGTTTGATGGAAGTGTTGGAATCGTCGCCTTGGGGCCTCTTTACACCTGGAAATCCTTGTTTTCCACCTGCACATCCAAATCTAGAGGTACACGTGGAAATAGGTTATTTGATAACAAAATGCAAGTAACAAGTGTTAGTTCTTCCTTATTTATAGAGCTAATTGACGGTCAAAATCTGGGTCTAAGGACCGTCAACAACTCCCCCAAGCTGTCCTCCTTGCTCGTCCCGAGCAAGAAGTAGGACTTAGGATGTTGATCAGGAGTTGCTACAATGTTTCACTCTCCTAGGTACCATGCACACAACAAAAATACTCTCCTTTGAGTTGAAAAAGTTGGCATGGTAACTCACCCTTTACCTTACTCCTTATGGGGCGTATGGCTTTTTCCTTGTCTTGGGCGGTTGAGAGATAGAACGGTTATAACAGAGCACCATTCACTTGTCCATTGTTTGACTTTTATTTTCCGGAGGTTTTCGAAATTTTTGAAATAAACGCAAAGTTCCTCAAATGATGCTCTCAAATTGCTCAATAAGTGTATATTCCTCACCAAGAAATTATTGTGTTGCCTCTTGTCATCCTACTTCTAAGGCTTGTATGTGGAGCTCAAGGTAGGGATGATAGGAGGCATACTTGCATCACACATATTGCCGAACCAAAAGAGTGGATCCATGGAGAATGCAAGTCATACAACCTTGATCAAGATGTGCATGTGTGTATATGGTGGTGGTGAGGTGGAAGAACTATACTCCTTTTTATTTCTTTCTTTCTTTTTCTCAACATTTTTCTTTTCTTCCCCCATTTTTTTCATCATGCTCTACTTTTGTATGAGCAGGGGGTTATTCTTTTTCTTTCTTTTGCATAGCCATGTCTTCCAAATGATACATTTTGAGAGAGAGGTAACAATGAATTTTGGAGTATTTATTTTGGTGGAAAGTGTGGTGGTATTGCTTAACTTCCAGTGTAGAAGTTTAGCATGCGAGGTGGAGTGTACGTGATCTTGATCAATGAGAGTATGACAAGCTTCTCACTAGGGTCACACAATTTTGATAAAGCTCAATGCAATGACAAGCAGCATATGTGTAAGGTTTTGTAATGTAAGAGCAACATATGGCTTTGGTAGGAATTTTGATCATTGAGGAACTTTATCATTTTTGTATTTTGTAAAATAAAACTCCGGAAGTCAAGTCGCACTTTGAACAAGATCATAGCAGCCCTATTTGTACCATATCATATCTCACAACAACTTAGACTTAGATCAAGCACTATGCAGCCCACAAGTTTCAAGTTCTAGGTAAGCATAAGCCAAAAATCTCAAAACTTGGGAGAGCACTAAGTTGTGACTAGGTACAAACGAGAGATAAAACAGAGCAACTATTCATCATCTCAACATAAGGAAGGCTAAACACTCATACTCGCATATAAAGAGAAACTACGAAAGACTAGGAACCACACTAAAGACTATTTTTGTTCTTTTTAGTTTTGTCATTTTTATTTTATTTTCAGATTTATCATTTTTTTTGTATTTTTCCATATGAGGTGCAAGAACAAGCAAACGAAAGGAACAAAAGGATACAAGTTGCGATACATGATTCCTTAGCGGGGGGTATGGCATCCCCCCCCCCCCCCCCCAAGCTTGTTCTTGCTCATGGGTGGCGTCGGGGATCGAACCCCGTGTGGCGAAAGTAAGCCAAAAGATCGGCTTGGCCCTGCTGCGTCATGTTGGTGAGGTTGGTGAGCTGGGCGTCGGTGCTTTCTTGCCACTGATGAGTCTGCAGGACGTGCTGGTCGAGGGTGTATTGGACATCCTCCACCTTGGTCTCGAGGTTGCCCATTTGTTCGGTGAGCGCGTCCATTTGCTGCCCGAAATGGTGGTCTCGGGCTGCGGAGGAGCTGCGCCTACCGGACCTCGGCGAATAGGATGTCGACTCGGAGGAGAGTTCCTCCCATTGTGCACGTGGAGCGTGTGTCCATTGGCCATGCCCCGCACCTTGCTGCGATGAACCGCCGGCCTCAAATGGTGGTGGAGTGGTGTACCCACCGGGACCATACCCGGCGTGACCGTAGCCCGGCCCATATGCATAGGCCATGGGCTGCGGTGCGGGCATCCCGGTGTCGGTGGGTGGCTCCGGCCTGCGCGTCCTCCTGCGAGAAGAAGTACTTCTGCGTGCAGCTTCCTCTTTTTCTAGAGGTGTGGTTAGGTTTTGACAGTCATACAAACGAAGTCCCCGGTCAGGTAACGGGAATTCATAATAAAATATGAGAGAATTATTTGGACCATGCTTAAGGGTATGACCTTGAATAAGATAATCCTCGGTGATAAGAGAGCGGGGTGTATCAATATATGCAACATTAGCATCATGCAAAGCACCAACACCCGCAGCAATACGTGTAATCAACGAGGTGCACTCAATTGGTCCAGTCATTCTAAAATTTTCTAACCACTGAGCAATCATGAAAACAACAGGAGCAATCTTTATTCTCTCAACCATAGCATAAAGAATTTTTAAATCATTCTCGCGCACAATCCTAATATCACTTCTAGGAAACAAGGTAATGCCAAGCCACATGTGCAAAAGCGCAAGGTAGGATGATGGATATGATTTGTTCGGGGTTTCTCACAAGTAGGATGCGGAAATTCTTTGCCAAAAAGCTAACTTTGAGTAACCCGGAATCGAACTATCAACATCAATGGTGCAGCGAGTATTAAAGCCGAGGCATTGACTAAGATTTTTCCATGTCAAATGATATTCCTCCCAGAAAAACCGAAAGGTAATACCGTCATCTACCACGCGTAGGGTGCATAAAAACTGTAGTGTAAGTAAGCGGGAACCCTGCTCATCTACACATGCAAACTTATCCCACCCTATTGCTTTAAATACTCGGGAAAATTCAGCATCCATACCAATCTTTTGCAGCAGTTCCGTATCAAATGCTCGCGTAGGAGCAAATGTACGGAGTCGGAGGGCTTCGTAGGCGCTCATCTCGTCGTCGCCCACCAAGTCGAGGTCGGTGTCGACGAGAAGACGATGCTCGGTGTTGGCTTGATCATCCGCTGCGGCTTCATGTTGAGGGCTTGACACTTGCTCGGTGGCGGTGCGGGCGCGAGTGCGAGGTCGAGATGAGCCCGAGCTTGTGCTCCCGGACCGGAACAGCGAGGCGACGGCCTTCCCGGCGCGCTTCATGCTGCAGCGAGGTTGAGCAAGAACGCAAGAACAAAAACTCCGAACGGGTTATGAGAGTGAAAACCAATCGATGAAACCGTCGGTGTTCTTGCAAGCGAGAAAACGCAACTCGAAAAATCAAACCAAAACAAAACTGCAAAGCAAACCAAGAGAGAAATATTTTTGCAGAATTTTGAGGCAAGAACCAAATGAGCTCAATGGAAAACTTGAGAGCAATGGAGTGAAGAGAGTTGAGGAGTGGAAATGAGAGTGTGAGAGGGAGAGAGCTTGTGGCCGGCCACCTCCTCTTATAGTCAAGCCATAACGGCCAAATTTGAAAAGAGGAGGCGCCAGGTGACCGTTGGGGCAAAGCCCAAGGTGAGCAACGGTCACCTGTCACACCCCAGGGTCGGCCGACCTGACTGGTGGGGTCGGCCGACCCCACCCTGGCCCCACTTGCTTCCCTCTTTGGCCCACAGCTCCCAACGGCCATATTAATGATGACCACGGTTGCTATGTCCAGAAATTCCTCAAAATTATTTGCTCAAAAAGATTTCAATAAAAGGTTGCCTCGAATTCAAATTTTTTCCAAAAATCACAAGAAATGTCGGAGAAAAGTTCCAACATGCAAAATTGTTTTTGGTTTTTATAAAGGGATACAAGGGTCGTCCAAAATTTTCTATGGAAGATGAGAAAATTTGGACGTAAAAGTTTCTTTTTGGAAATTTTGAATTTTAAATGCATGGCGAGGGAAAAATTCAAATATGCTGGCGGAAAAATTCAAATAAATTTTCGGTGGAGGAAATAAATATGCAAGGTGGTTTGGAAAAAATCCAAATGCAAATGTGGTGGAAAAAATAAAAAAAAAAGAATCAAACCGAATGATAATGCCGGTTTCCTGACGGCCAGGGCCGTGTCGTTTAAAGTCCAACAGGCTAAGACTTCTCCAACGGGTTTAGTTTGGTGGCGCGGACCCTGCCCTTGGAGATGAGGACGTGGAGGGTTGCGCCTTGCCACACTTGTTTCATCTTTGGTGGTGTAGGTGGCTTCTCAGACTTTGGGACGGGTTTCTTGGCCCATAATCCCGGCCTCTTGGTCGCAGGTTTCTTTGGTTGAAACTGCGAAGGATTTTCAATATTTGCCGAGCTCTTCTATAGAGCAATGAGGCTGTCCGTCTTCCTGGCTGTCACTTCAACTTCTTGGATGTTGGAGGTGTTTGGCCCGTATTTAACCTTGATCACCGAGCATTGTTCCTTCCGAGGTTGAAACTCGAACTTCTCCTCCTTCCCATTGATGTAGAGGCGGATTTCTCCAACTCCAACATCAGTTTGGGCCTTCGTGGTGCTAAGGAAGGGACGTCCCAAGATGAGGGGCGTTTCCTTGTCAATATCCATGTCAAGCACCACAAAGTTCACCAGGACGATGTGGCCTCTTATGAATACCGGCACATCTTCCGCAATCCCCATTGGAAAGCGAAAGGATGAGTCGGCCAATTGTAGCCGCATCGCCGTTGGTGTGAGGAATCTGTACTTTAATTGCTCGAAGATTGCCTTAGGCATAATGCTCACGCTGGCCCCAAGGTCACACAGTGCGTAGTTGAAGTGGAATCTCTTGATTGAACAAGAAATACTGGAAAGCCTGGATCAGTTTTTATTGTGGAAGGTCCGCCTCTTATTTGCCTGTTCTCCCCTGCATGGTTAGTCCTACGAGAGAACATTTCTCCTCTCGTAGTGATAACATTAACTTTTTCAATAGGAGATTCTGGTTGCCCAGGAATCTGCCCAGAGTTAGCAGAAGGAACAAGAACAGCAAGCTGAGCTTACTGAGTTTCTATCATTTTATTAAAGCTCAACTGATTTTTGAAAGCGGAAGAAAGACCTTCTATTTTTGAATTTAAACTCTCAAAACTTTGATCATTGGCAGCAAGCTTTTTGTTGATTGATTCGTTGATTTTTGCTTGGCCATAAACCAAATCTTTCAAAGAAGGCTGATTATTATTAAAACCAGAGAAATTATTACCTTCTTGATAAGATTGGCAGTTTTGGTTAAAACCTTGACCTCCACTTGGACGATACCCATTGTTGTTGTTGTAGAATAATTCTTCATGGGTATGGTTGGGGCAATCCTTCCCCATATGGCCGGTGTTGCCACATTCCTCACACGTAATGCGTGAGTCAAGTGAACAAACACTACCATGCGTGTTGAAGTCGTCCAAGCGCTTCATGACGAGGTCGAGCTTGGCGGACAATAAGTCCACCTCCTTGATAGGGTGTACACCTTTAGAGCGTGGTTGGAGACGTTCATCGCTCCACCCTTGATTGGAGACCATCTTCCCAATAAGTTCTTTAGCTTGAGCAACGGTCATTGAGAAGAAGGCTCCTCCAGCAGCGGCATCCATATGTCCACGGGTAGTTGGTGTCAACCCGTTGTAGAAATGTTGAAGGATGAGCCATTCTTCCATCCCGTGGTGTGGGCAGGCGGATATGTAATCTTGGAGCCTATCCCATGCCTCGGCGATGGTTTCATTGTTGGCTTGCTGGAAGCTTGAAATTCTTCCACGAAGGGCATTGGTTTTGCCCAACGGGAAAAACTATGTGAGGAACGCGGCAGAACAGCGGTCCCAAGTGTCAATGCTGGCACGATTGGCATAGAACCATTGTTTTGCCTTCCCAAGAAGGGAGAGGGGAAATAGACGGAGTCGGATAGCATCTTTGTTGACTCCGGCAGTTGCCGATGTGTTGCATATCTCAAAGAATTGCTGGAGATGAGTGTTGGCGTCCTCCGTGGCCTTTCCACAAAAGGGAATGGCCTGCACCATAGTGATTAGGCTTGATTTGACTTCAAACCCTGCGTCACCGGCGTTGACATTGGGCCCAACGGGCACATTGGCAACGGAGGGAGCAGAGTATTCACGGAGGGTCCTTTGATCAGCCATGTCAATAAGTGTTGATGGTGCGGATGATGTGGGTTCGTCTGTCGGGAGTGTTGCTTGTGAGGGAGAGTCGACGCGGGGTCGGACTTTCCTTACAAGCGACTCTGGATTATCAACGAAGTTTTCCGGCAAGTTGAATCCACGCATACACTATCCTGTTTTCACATCAAAGAGAGAAAACAGATCAAGGTTAGCCTGCAATGGGCAGTGGTTAAATCACATCAAGTGTAATCATGAGTAATCATTGTACACTTGTCAACAATTGTCTTCCCCGGCAACGGCGCCAGAAATGCTTGTTGGTATTTCTTACACCAAACAGAAAACACCACCTTAGGCTGGTTAGGCCTAGAGTGAATATTCCCGGTTCGGCGCCAGAAATACCTGGGGTTAAGTTACTTGCTTAATATACATAATAGTCCACAACTAGCAGCGAGTGCCAGAAATGTATTATTAGTATTTAATCATAAAAGATAATCCGCAAGCGCACGGATAACCCGTTGTAGCATTTCACCCGAGAGTATTCCAGGGTATCGTTATTTATATTTTCCCAAAGGAAGACATAGTTGACAAGTGTGTACTTATACTCATGGTGTTACAAATGATAGATCATAACCAATATCCAAATGCAGGGGTAAGGCAATAAATGGATAGAGGATAGTGTGACACACACAGCAGGCAGTTCCGCTCTCTGATAAAAGGCGAGAGGCGACTCTAAGCTAGACTAAGGTTAAGTAAGAAGAACTGCTACTCCTAATGTACATCGTCAAGTAGCGTGCGTAGCATCTACCTACAGCCTAAGCTGCATACAAGCCAAGACTAAGCTGTTCTAGTGCCAAGCCATCATCGGGAGATCCAGCGATCAGAGTCTGCCCCAATCTCCGAACATTTCATATATACTCCTACGCCATACCCGAACGTGGAGGATTACAAGGGACGGACAGGGCTGTCACCACCTGCCGCCTACCTCTACAAACCGTGGGGTACGAACACGCATCCAAGGGTGGAAAGGAAGCCCTAGCACCATGCTAGCGTAACTAACCACAACTCTAGATCCCTCGAGGCACCTCGCAAGGCGATAAACCTAGAGCACTCTTGCAAGACAATGGACCAGATGACTAAGCAAAAGGAACAACTAGATCCAGCGAGCGATTACTTAGACAAAGGATCAAAGCTAGCACTACGTTATGCATAGGCGTTTGTCGCTCAAGAACGAGCGACGAACGACGAACGATGAAGAACGATCATCGTTAACCGATGATCGAGTATGAACGAACGACGAACGAACGATGAACGATCATGAACGAACATCGATGAACGATGAACGAACGATGAACGAACATGAACGAACGAAGAACGTTCATCCAAGATCAAGGATGAACGATGAACTAGCATAAGCACATAACTACTACAAGAACGATGATATTCCATTGATAAATAAATAAGTCTTACAAAGAGAGTAAAAGGATACAAGGGAATATACCCCAAACTCTCCAAGGGACTTGGGAGCCAAAAGGGCAGCCCAACTACTCAGCCTAAGCCTAACTAGAGAGCCCCTAGCTCTGGATGTGTGGAGGAGGGAATGAGCCTCTTGTGTTGTGTGTCTTCAAAGGAGGGGGGTACCCCTTTATTTATAGCCTCCCAAAGGCGGTGGAGTTGAGGCGGTTCCAGATATTCTGGGCATTGATTGCAGGTGGAACCGACCTCCTGAAGTCGGTTGTGAACCGCCATAGAAAGATGGACCCAGGGGGCCACCCTGCCAGGTCGGCCGACCCAGGGTTTGGGGTCGGCCGACCCAGGCCTGGCCCCTCCTGGGCTGGGCTTTGGCAGGTCGACTCCCCCTGGCCTTTAGTCCTCTGTTCCAGGTGCGTGGCCTCAGTTGATGTTCTGGTGGGTTCTGGGCCTTTAATCCTTGAATTATATTCCCGCGGCGAGCGTCGTTTGATGGAAGTGTTGGAATCGTCGCATTGGGGCCTGTTTACACCTGGAAATCCCTGTTTTCCACCTGCACATCCAAATCTAGAGGTACACGTGGAAATAGGTTATTTGATAACAAAATGCAAGTAACAAGTGTTAGTTCTTCCTTATCTATAGAGCTAATTGACGGTCAAAAACTGGGTCTAAGGACCGTCAACAAAACTCCAGCAAGAAAGAAAATACGTTGACTAGCACGACTGCTGAAACTTTTTCTTCACCCAAGGATATTAAATTGGGATCTGCAAATGTCATTGGGATGGAAGTACAAATGCCAAAAGTTGACTGTGATCTTTGTCTTAAAAATGGTGTCGAAGAGAAGACTGGTAATTCTGAAATATTATCTACATTAGAGCTCCTCATTGAAGCTCCTAAGGCACCACCGATGGAGGAATCTGATGATACCTCGAATGGCTTATCTTTGATGTCTCTTGAAGTAATGCATGATGGCACTGTTGCTACTGCAAAGGGGCAGCGATGCAACATTTTCCAATCGGAATGTAAAATTAAAGAAAAGGTATGCAAATTAATAATTGATGGTGGAAGCTTTACTAATGCTATTAGTTCAGATGTGGTACACACTAAGCCTCATTACATGCAATGGATGAATCAAAGCGGCACGCTGAAAATTACTCACAGGGCGAGAGTAATATTTTCGGTTGGAGATTACATTGACTCCGTGGACTGTCATGTGGCACCGATGAGTGCGTGTCATTTGTTGTTGGGTCGACCATGGCAGTTTGATATTTATGCCTCACATGGAGGTCGGTCTAACAATTACACCTTTGTGCACAAGGGAGTGCATCATGTGCTAAAACGATGCGGGAGAGCGCTATCAAGGTGGATGTTTTTCCTGCTGTTAGGAAGAAGAAAAAAGACCCGCCAATGGATTCCCAAAAGCCGAGGACGGCTTTGCTTCAAGAAGGGGAGAATGATGTGATTATTCCAGGTCAAGTACAAGCTGCTATTGCTCTTAACGATGGTACAAATACTGTCACTGATGACGGTGGAATTACATGCAAAGTAGTTAAAGTATTTAACAACCACTCAAAGCCGAGGACGGCTTTGATTCAAGGGAGAGAGGATGATGAGCCCATGGCTCCTAACATTGTAACACTATGGAATCTCCAAGGAAGTGCAATGATCCAAGAATCGCTGCTGGTAATCTTTCAAAATATTCAAATATTCAGTTTGGCATTATTCTTTTTACTGAGAAATATAATGCAAATGAGGAGATATTCACTATTGCTGGCATGTCATCAAAGATAACTATTAAAGGTGCAGCATTGCTCCAGAAAGAAGAAAAGACGACCTCAACAAAATATATTGAGATTGGTTCTATTCTGGTCGAAATCATTGACGAGTATCCAACTTGATTTTGAGCATTACATGTGACGAGTATAAGCAGGTAGTTATCACAGTTGCCGGATTAATTTAATATATCCATATTGAGCTCAAGGAGGCCTCAGGTTGACGTATTATATGCATGGCTGTCAATTCAATACAAGTACGCGAAGGACTTATCATATTGTCTAATTACTTGGATTAGGCACGGTGCCGTATTATTATATTGTTTCCTGTATTAGAGAATCCTAGCGTGAGTTCTGTTTGAGTCCGGCCCAACTACTAGTGTCCAGGCCAGGTTGCTAGCTAGTTGGTCGAGTCCAACCAGATTTGTATGTCTGGTCTAGCGCAGGTTGAGTCCAGGTCCATGTCGTGCCTGCGTGCACATATTAGGAGCCACGGTTCCTTGTAATGGTCAGACGTGTATTATTGTGGATTTTTCCTCCCTGTCGAGCGTAGCTCCAGAACCCTAGATGGCGCCGCCATCTCCTACCAAGAATTGATGCCGATCCTTCTTGGATTGTGTCGAGGGTGTGATCGAACTGCTGCAGTTTGAGTGCGCCTTGGATTCCTGCGTGAATTCTCCTCTCTTGATCGTGGTTCAAGATTGTGCCGGGGTGAGAGATTTCTAGGTTATTGGTTTGCATCCTTCATTGGGTTTGTAAGCTGATTCTATCTATCATTGCTCCTGCGGTGCTTGCCTGATCTATAAACATATTCTGTTCTGCTATGGATTACTACAGTTTGAGTACGTGTTAGATTGATCAGTTCTGAATATCTGTCCTGGATTCATTATTGCCTTGTCCTGGAACAAAGGCACAAGTGACAGGTCTGATTTATTGGGTGATTGCTGGCCGCCACACTTTAAAAAAATATATTCTTTTGTTGAGGCAGCTATTCTGCAAATTGCTTGCTGGTGCTTTCTATTGAGGCTGCTGCTGTTCACTCAACTCTCTGCTCATATTATTATCCCATCCTGCTCATAATATTGTAACTACCTTTTGTGAAATTCATAGAGAGATTATTTTGGCTATTCGGTACCGTGAAAGATTGGGACAAAATCAGGACAGCGTCGTCGTGTCCGTATCAGTATCGTTATTTATATTTTCCCAAAGGAAGACGTAGTTGACAAGTGTACTTATATCATGGTGTTACAAATTATAGATCATAGCCACATTCCAATGCAGGGGTAAGGTGCAAATAGATATATGGATAGTGTGACACACAGCAGGCAGTTCCACTCTCTGATAAAAGGCGAGAGGCAACTCTAAGCAGGTCTAGGACTAAGTAAACGGGTTGCTACTCCTAATGTACATCATCATGTAGCGTGCGTAGCTTCTACCTATAGCCTAAGCTGCACACAAGCCAGGACTAAGCTGCTCTACTACAAAGCCACCATCGGGAGATCCAGCGCACAGAGTCTGCCCCGCCCTCCGGACTTTCCTATTTACTCCTACGCCATGCCCGAACATGGAGGATTACAAGGGACAGACAGGGCTGTCACCGCCTGCCGCCTACCTCTACAAATCGTGGGACACGAACACGCAACCAAGGGTGGAAAGAAAGCCCTAGCATCTTGCTTGCGTAACTAACCACAACTCTAGATCCCTCGAGGCACCTCGCAAGGCGATAAACCTAGAGCACCTTTGCAGGACAATGGACCCGATGACTAAGCAGGGGGGACAACTAGTTCTAACTAGTGATTAACTTAGACAAGGGATCAAAACTAGCACTACATTATGCATAGGCGTTCAACGCTCGACGAAGGAGCGGCGAACGATGAACGATGAAGAACGATCATCGTTAACCAATGATCGAGTATGAACGAACAATGAACGAACGATGAACGATCATGAACTAACATCGATGAACGATGAACGAACGATGAACGAACATGAATGAACTTGGAACAAAGAGCAAAGGAGAACATGAACAAACAGCCGTGTTCTTCATGGCTGCAACAAAGAGCAAAAACACACAAGAACAAACTCGGAACGGGTTACGCTAGTGTAATGAAAATCAGCTCGCCCGTCGATTTCTCATGCCAAGCTTGAGTACAACTTGTAGATGCAAAGGAGATAGGAGGGAAATCTTTTTGTTGAATTTGAGAAAAATTGGAGAAGTGATAGTAAAGCAAGCGGGAAGGGCATTTGGAGAAATGATGAATGAAATGGAGTTGGTATGAAAAATATCACTATCCAACCTTATATTTGTCCAACATGAAGTTCCAAGGCCATGTTTAGGGAGGAGCAATGACAAAGTGCCAACAAGGGCCATCTAAGGTCAGATGACCCATCGTTGATGTCTCTCCCCCCAAGCTTGGTCCAAAGCCTCCATCGATATTATGTTTTGTTTTTTTTCTTAGTGGAGGATTGGCCAAAGCTCAGCTAGAATATTATGCCCAAAACTCATTTTCACCAAAAGCAAATATCTCAAATTCATTATTTTTATTTTTTGAAAAAAAGGTTGGAGAAATCCAACATGCAAAATGATTTTGGAAAAATCAAACATGCAAATGCAATTAAATTCAAATGAAAGGAAAACCAAGTCTGCAATTGGAAAAATCAAATATGAGATAACTACCGATTTTCCTGTCGGCAAGGGTATCACTGTTTTATGTCCGATGAGCAAGACATTATGACGAGTTCGACTGCCATGGGTCTTTCAGATTTTTAGTGCAGTTTCTCGGCAATTCGAATCCATCATGCACTACCCTGTTTTCACATGAAGAGAAAACAAGCAAGTGATAGCCTGTATGGGCTATGACCATATATTTGCAGA
Source organism: Eragrostis nindensis (assembly GCA_012490785.1). Lineage (NCBI taxonomy): Eukaryota > Viridiplantae > Streptophyta > Magnoliopsida > Poales > Poaceae > Eragrostis > Eragrostis nindensis. The sequence goes on from JAAXCT010000126.1 coordinate 948,185, forward strand.
TATAACTAAGAGCATTTGTAAACTCGTAAACCAATTGTCTTCCCAAGCAACGGCGCCTGAAATGCTTGTTGGTATTTCTTAACGATCACAGATAAATCCGCAAGCGTGCGGAGAATACCCTGTAGCATTACACCCGGGAGTATTCCAAGGTATCGTAATTTATATTTTCCACGGGGAAGACGATGGTCAAGAGAGTACTATGCTCATAGTTAATGTCTACATTTACATGGATCACAGTCCATACAATGCTAAACAATAATATATGGGTAGTGTGACACACAAGAAAAGAATCAACTCTAATATACATCCAAAGCCAAGCGGAGAAAGAAGAAAGAAAAGAGCTAAATTCCTAATGTACTTCATTATATAGTCTCATAGTATACAACATACACATGCATGCACAGAACTAAGGTTAGGCATATGCACTCAAGCAAATTGGGCACCAGCTTACCCCTGGTCTGCCAGGCGACTTCGGTCTACAGCTCTACGCCGTACCCGAACGTGGAGGGATACCGAGGACGAATAGGGCTGTCACCACCTACCGTCTACCTCAACCAATCCGTGGGGCACGAGGCATCCAATGTATTCTACCCATCCAAGCACCATGCTTACATTGCTAAAACATTACTCTAAATCCCCTAGGCTATGATATGGATCGAGAGCATAATCCTAAGGATCATTGGACTCATGCTTGGATATGCAAATGCATGTAAACCTAAGTATATACATGGTATACTATGTACTAGGACACGTGACAATAAGGCAATTATGTCCCTACCGCCGGTCCTCTAGGTAATATCCACATAACAAGCATATGAATATCACACTAGCACTATATAAGAAGATTATGATTATTCTATTACATAAGCAAGCGAAGGGTCCAAACCAAACAAGGAACGCTTAACCAAGGCAAGACTATATAGATAATATTATTAAATAGAATAAGGTCGCAACAAGAGCCATACCAGAATCTCCAAGATGACTTGGGAACTAGAGTAGCTCTACTCTAAGCCTAACTCCACTAGAGCTTGGAGACTAAAACTAATGCAAGAGTGATTCCTCTACTAGGTGTGTGTTCTACTCGGCCGAGCACCCCTCTATTTATAGCCCAAAATGAGGTAGAGTAATGTGCACGTCAAGTAGGTAGTCGGTGGAGAAATTGGGGTCCAAGTCCGGCCGGCCGGCCCAGGGGTGGCCGGCCGGCCATTGATTCTCTTGGATGGCCACCGCCTTCGCCGTGGACACGTAGGATTGCTCCGAGGTGGCGGTTTCGAAGTCGGTCGACGTTTGGGGGCGGTTATGGTGGAGTAAACATCAAGTTTAGGCCCAAAAGCCCACCCGCGTGAAGTCGGTTGTTCATCCACCATGGAGGGCACTTGGGCTTGGTGTTTTGAAGTGTATGTTGCCCACTGGAAGAAGCTCGGGCCAATTGGAGACAAAAGTTGGCCGGCCGGCCTTGGGGGTGGCCGACCGGCCAAACAATTTTCGGTTTTGCTCAAATCTTCTGAATTACATAACTTCTGCTCCCAAACTCCAAATTAGGTGAACCAAAAGTCCATTTTGACTATCTCAATGAGAGCTTCGACATGGCGATCTTTATTTTACCATTTGAATAATGATTTCATGATGTCCCATTAATGTCGTGGGACAATATCTTCCAAGATCGGCCCATTTTCCTTTGAGATACACTTGCATAAAGAAATATACCAAAACTCGTGGAATTTTATTAGTTTAAATAAATATGTGTATAAGGAATGCTAATTCTCCTTTATTTGTAGGAATATTGGCTGTCGAAGTTGGTACTTAACGGCCGTCAACAGTCGCGAGACCAGAGCTGAACTCTCTCTCAGACAGCATGATGCTTGTGCCCTTCACGTAAACAATGCCGAGGTTCCCGCTGGGAGTTGGCACGATGAAGTCGAAGGCATTCGTGAACGGAGTAATCATGGTCAACATCTGTGCCTCCATGTTGAACTGAAGAACTCCGCTGTCACGCAAGAGCATCCAGTAGACCATGTTGCCGTCCATGACGACGCATGGTTTTCTGGCGAAAGTGAGTAAGAAGTTCACGGATAGGGAGGTGATATTACCCCAGGTCCCCGTCTCAGAGGAGTAGACGCAGGCGGAGATGCGGTGTTCGGGGAGATTCGAGGCTTCCGAGTACCGTCGCTTGCTGTACGCGAAGGCGACGCGGTACGACGACGAGTGGCAATCGGCGTTGCCGCCGTGGTCGTCGGCGTCTGTTGGCGATTTCTAGCATACCATTTTATATGCCAACTGCGCCTTATTTAGAGCATAAATGTCATCATTATAGGCCATTAACCCTTGATAATAGCACTATATTTGTATATATGTCGTTCTGGAGCTTTATTGCAGAAACAGATGAAAAGGACGATATTCTGGACATTGTGGCTGATTTGGACCTAAAGAGAAGAGAACCAGCAGAAAAGGCCCACTGTGCCGATCGGCACAGCCTTGTGCCGACCGGCACAGGGGACTTCAAGGCCATCGAGTCTGGCCCACCATTCAGTTGATTCTAGAAGGAAGTTATCCGAACCAATCTTGGGAGATATTCGTCACGAAGAGATAAAAGATACTCGAAGATTTGAAAGAGTAATACAAGACTTGATCTCGAAGAAAACTGATTGGAAGGCCCACATGGAAGCTACCTAGGACTTTGGAACCGACTTAGGGAGGAAACCGAGCTGGACACGAGGTGTGCCGATCGGCACGACCCCTGTGCCGATCGGCACGAGGATTCTTTTCCCGAGATCCTCTTCCTTTCTGATGTACAGCCCTATATAAACTTGTAAAAGCCCTAGGGTTTCGGGATCCGCCGCCAGAGGGACAACACAGCTAGTAAGTTTAGAGCCACCGGGGCTTTGCCCCGTTCTTCATGTTCTCTAGTTGCTAGATCAAGAACCGCTGGTGTTAAAGAGGTGATCCATCAAGGTAGGCCTACTAGATGGTGATGTATCTTGCACTATGTATTATCAAAGTATGGTTGAATATGTGGATGAATGGTTTTGATTATTGATTGCCTGGATTTTATGGTCTTTACATGTGCTTGTTCCTACGCTTAGTGACGACTAAGTATTAGATGTTATCTTAATTGTGGTGGCAATAAGAGGTGAGAGATTCAATCTCTCACTATCTCCATTGTGGTTAAGGTAGTATCGGGATCTTGTAATGCGCCATAATTGCATGTTGTCTCTGCACCTCAACGACCGCTAATGCATACGCGATGATCCTTGAGATGATGTGTAGAGTAGGAAGAGGCTACTGACTAAGGCGATTAGTCGTGACAGGGCTCGTCGGAAAGGGGTCTCAACCTATCGATCTTCGGTTATCAATAATTAAGTAATTCCGTTTATGATGCTATTTAACTGAGCTTTTTGGTTACGATCTCAACTAGCAGACTTGGCTAACTTACCCCATGATCTAATCAGGTTCCTTAGGCTGTTCAGACAACACTTCGGACAACTTAGCCTTCGTGCCGACCGGCACACTCCCTGTGCCGATCGGCACAACCCCCTGTTTTCCAGAAACTCACTAGAAAGCCTGGCTAACTCTTTTACTGATGACTCTGCTTAATTCCCATTGGTCCTTGTGGTTCGATTAAACCTTGGAATACTCTTCTAGGGAAAAAAGACTACAACTGTACAACGTGCTCTTGCGGTATATAAGTGGGTGCGTAGATACAACCAACAGCGTCGCAGATCAGGGCCGCCCCAAATCTCGTATCATAGCTATGCGGGTAGCCCGGCGGCGTGGGGATGCGGTGCTCGTCGCCGGTAAGAGGATCCCAGAGAAGGAGCTCTCCCTCATCGATCTTCTCCATTAGGACACGGCCATGGCGGCTGTCGCACATGTGCATCTTCCCTCCCCGGTGCACGGCGGGCGGCGGCGCGATATTCATGGTGGTGGTCGTGGTGCGGACGAACACGGGCGGAGTCGGCGCTATCGCCGAAGAATCCGAGCAGGGGAGGCGCGCCCCCATGCGCCGCGCGGAAGGGCCGGAGAAAGCCGTCGTCGTCGTGGACGACACCACGCCAGCACGAGGCACAGCGAAGATTGCGGCTTGGTGGGCTGGCTCTGGCGGCAGGCACCTGAAGATGTTGCGCAGGCAATCGCTGGGCAGTGGCGGCGGGTTGGGTTCCGCCATGCTGCTAGGGACTAGGGTTAGTGTTGACGGTCGTTAAGTACCAATTCCGACCGCCAATAGTCCTACAAATAATGGAGAATTAGCATTTCTTATACGCATATTTATTTAAACTAATAAAGTTCCACGAGTTGTGGTAGATTTATTGATGCAGGTGTATTTCAAAGGAAAGGTGGACAAGGGTTGGATCAAACATCTCGACAAATTCAAAACGATAAATCAAGAGGCAATTGGACATGAAGAAATATTTATTCAAATGACAAATTTGATATCGCCATGTCGAAGCCCTCGTCGAGATAGTCAAAATGAACTTTTGGTTCACCAAATTTGGAGTTTGGGAGCAGAAGTTATGCGACGAAGAAGATTTCAGCGAATGCTGAAAATAGTTGGCCGGCCGGCCACCCCCCTAGGCCGGCCGGCCTGGACTTGTCTCCAAATGGCCCGAGCTTCTTCCAGTGGGCCACATACACTCCAAAACACCAAGCCCAAGTGCCCTCCATGGTGGATGAACAACCGACTTCGCGCAGGTGGGCTTTTGGGCCTAAACTTGATGGTTACTCCACCATAACCGCCCCCAAGCGCTAGCCGACTTCGGAACCGACCTCACGGAGCAATCTGGAGCGTCCACACGGAAGGCGGTGGCCAACCGCCACAATGTGTGGCCGGCCGGCCTGCCACCTAGGCCGGCCGGCCTACCTTGGCGGCCAATCTGCCTCAACCGACTCTCACTTGTTCTATTTAATCCCTCCCCCATTGGGGGCTATAAATAGAAGAGAGCTCCCATGGTTCAACACACACCAAGTAGAGAGATCACACTCTTGCATTAGTTTAGTCTCCAAGCTCTAGTGGAGTTAGGCTTAGAGTAGAGCTACTCTAGTTCCCAAGTTGTCTTGGAGATTCTGGTATGGCTCTTGTATCATTTTCTCTTTTTGCGACTTTATTCTATTTAATAATATTATTCTATCTATATAGTCTTGCCTTGGTTAAGCGTTCCTTGTTTGGTTGTGGACCCTTGGCTTGCTTATGTAATAGAGTAATCATAATCTTCTTATATAGTGCTAGTGTGATATTCAAATGCTTGCTATGTGGATATTACCTAGAGGACTGGCGGTAGGGACATAATTGCCTTATAGTCACGTGTCCTAGTACATAGTATATCATGTATATACTTAGGTTTACATGCATTTGCATATTCAAGCATGAGTCCAGTGATCCTTAGGATTATGCTCTAGATCTGATCCATCGCTAGGGATTTAGAGTAATGTTTTAGCAATGCAAGCATGGTGCTTGGGTTGGTAGAATACATTGGATGCCTCGTGCCCCACGGATTGTTTGAGGTAGACGGTAGGTGGTGACAGCCCTGTCCGTCCTCGGTATCCCTCCACGTTCGGGTACGGCGTAGAGCTGTAGACCGGAGTCGCCTGGCAGACCAGGGGTAAGCCGGTGCCCAATTTGCTTGAGTGCATATGCCTAAACCTTAGTGATGTGCATGTATGTGTATGTTGTATACTATGCCACTGTATAATGAAGTACAATAGGAACTTAGCTCTTTTCTTTGTTCTTCTCCACTTGGCTTTGGATGTATATTAGAGTTGATCCTTTTCTTGTGTGTCACACTACCCATATATTATTGTTTAGCATTGTATGGACCGTGATCCATTTAAATGTAGACATTAACTATGAGCATAGTACTCTCTTAACCATCGTCTTCCCTGTGGAAAATATAAATTACGATACCTTGGAATACTCCCGGGTGAAATGCTACAACGGTATTCTCCGTGCGCTTGCGGATTTATCTGTGATCGTTAAGAAATACCAACAAGCATTTCTGGCGCCGTTGCCGGGGAAGACACTTGGTTTAGGAGTTTACAAATGCTCTTAGTTATATCTGCAAATACATGGTCATAGCCCATACAGGCTATCACTTGCTTGTTTTCTCTTCATGTGAAAACAGGGTAGTGCATGATGGATTCGAATTGCCGAGAAACTGCACTACAAATCTGAAACACCCATGGCAGTCGAACTCGTCATAATGTCTTGCTCATCAGACATAAAACGATGATGCCCTTGCCGATAGGAAAATCGGTAGTTATCTCATATTTGATTTCCAATTGCATATTTGGATTTCCTTTGATTTGAATTCAATTGCATTTGCATGTTTGCTTTTCCATAATCATTTTGCATGTTGGATTTCTCCAACCTTTTATGTTTTAAAAAAATAAATAAAAAAATGAATTTGAGACATTTGCTTTTGGAGAAAGTGATTTTTGGGCATAATATTCTAGCTGAGCTTTGGCCAATCCTTCAAAAAAAAAAAGATCGATGGAGGCTTTGGGCCAAGCTTGGGGGGAGAGTCCCCATCCACAGGTCACCTGATTTGACATGGCCATTCTTAGGCCACTTGTCATTGTTCCTCCCCAAATGTAACTTCAAGTTTTAAATAAAAGGCCGAGTGGTGATGTTTTCATACCGAATCCATTTCATTCACCACCCAAATGCCCCCCTCAACTTCTTTACTCCATTTCTCCAAATTTTCTCAAACTCAACAAAAATATTTCCCTCCCCTCTGTTTTGCATCTACAAGTTGTACTCAAGCTTGGCATGAGAAATCGACGGGCGAGCTGATTTTTTATTACACTAACATAACCCGTTCCGAGTTGTTCTTGTGTGTTTTTGCTCTTTGTTGCAGCCATGAAGAAAGGAACCAAGCGGATATTGGCGCACTCAAGCAAGAACTAAGCTTGGGGGGAGACCACTCCCCCCACTGAGGTAACTTGTATCTTTCATTTGTTTTCTTGCATTCAAAAAAAAAGATAAAGAAAAAAATTAATAAATAAAGGTAGTTTTCGTTTTCTATGCGCGATAAGAATGTTTTAATTCTCTATGTTGAAATGATGAATAGTTGCTCTGTTTTATCCCTCTCTCGTTCCCCAACTTAGTACTCTCCCAAGTTTTGAGTTTGTTGGATGCACTCTTATTCTTGAACCTGAAACTCGTGGGTAGCAAAATGCATGATCCAAGTCTAGGTTGTTGTGAGATATGATATGGTCCAATAGAGCTGCTATGATCTTGTTCTAAGTAAGACTTAAATTCCAGAGAATTTTTTTTTCAAAACTATAAAACCCAAAGTTCCTCAATGATGAAAATTCCTACCAAAGCCATATGTTGATTTTAATGCAAAACCTCTATACATATGCTGCTTGTCATTACATTGAGCTTTTTCAAAATTGTTGTGACCCTTGAGAGATGCTTGTCATACTTTTATGATCAAGATCACGTACACTCCACCATATACATGTGCTTAACTTCTACACTGGAAGTTAGCATCATATTTTCCATCATTCCACAAAATAAATACTCCATATGTTTTGTACCTCTCTCTTTCTCCAAGTACCCTTGCAAAAGAGGAATGGCTATTTTTTTTAAAAAAAAATCTTGCTCACTCAAGTAGAGCATGATCAAAAAAGAAAAAAAAAGAAGAAGAAAAAAAAAAGAGATCGCCATTCCCTCAAAATTAACAAAAAGAGAGAGAAGGTATACAAAAAGGAGTAATCATTTTTTTCTTCATCATTCACATTTCCACACACATGCACATCTTGATCAGATTGTATGACTTGCTTTTCTCTTTGGATCCGGTCTTTTGATTTAACAATATATGTGATACAAGTTTGCCTCAGTTTACCCCTACCAAGCCCCACATTTATAAACCTATTAGAAGTAGGTGGAAAAGAGGCAACATAATTCCTTGGTAAGGAATCATATACATTGAGCGATTCGAGAGAATCATTTGAGGAACTTTGTTTTTTATTTGCAAAATCTTTTGAAAACCTCTGGAATGACAGTTGAACAAGGAATGAGTAAATAGTACTCTACAAACCGTTCTGTCTCTCAACCGCCCATGGCAAAGAGAAGCAATAAGCCCCACGAGGACTGAGGGGAAGAGTAAGTTGCCATGCTAGCTCATTTAATTCAAGGGAGAATATTTTGTTGTAAGCATGGTACTTGTGTGGAGTAGGACATGGTAGCAACTCCTGATCGACACAACCAAGTCTTTAGCTTTGCTCGGGACGAGCAAAGATTTAAGCTTGGGGGGGTTTGTTGACGGTCGTTAAGTACCAATTCCGACCGCCAATAGTCCTACAAATAATGGAGAATTAGCATTTCTTATACGCATATTTATTTAAACTAATAAAGTTCCACGAGTTGTGGTAGATTTATTGATGCAGGTGTATTTCAAAGGAAAGGTGGACAAGGGTTGGATCAAACATCTCGACAAATTCAAAACGATAAATCAAGAGGCAATTGGACATGAAGAAATATTTATTCAAATGACAAATTTGATATCGCCATGTCGAAGCCCTCGTCGAGATAGTCAAAATGAACTTTTGGTTCACCAAATTTGGAGTTTGGGAGCAGAAGTTATGCCACGAAGAAGATTTCAGTGAATGCTGAAAATAGTTGGCCGGCCGGCCACCCCCCTAGGCCGGCCGGCCTGGACTTGTCTCCAAATGGCCCGAGCTTCTTCCAGTGGGCCACATACACTCCAAAACACCAAGCCCAAGTGCCCTCCATGGTGGATGAACAACCGACTTCGCGCAGGTGGGCTTTTGGGCCTAAACTTGATGATTACTCCACCATAACCGCCCCCAAGCGCTAGCCGACTTCGGAACCGCCACCACGGAGCAATCTGGAGCGTCCACACGGAAGGCGGTGGCAACCGCCAGAATGTGTGGCCAGCCGGCCTGCCACCTATGCCGGCTGGCCTACCTTGGCGGCCAATCTGCCTCAACCGACTCTCACTTGCTCTATTTAATCCCCCCTCCCCATTGGGGGCTATAAATAGAAGAGAGCTCCCACGGTTCAACACACACCAAGTAGAGAGATCACACTCTTGCATTAGTTTAGTCTCCAAGCTCTAGTGGAGTTAGGCTTAGAGTAGAGCTACTTTAGTTCCCAAGTTGTCTTGGAGATTCTGGTATGGCACTTGTATTATTTTCTCTTTTTGCGACTTTATTCTATTTAATAATATTATTCTATCTATATAGTCTTGCCTTGGTTAAGCGTTCCTTGTTTGGTTGTGGACCCTTGGCTTGCTTATGTAATAGAGTAATCATAATCTTTTTAGTGCTAGTGTGATATTCATATGCTTGCTATGTGGTTATTACCTAGAGGATTGGCGGTAGGGACATAATTGCCTTATAGTCACGTGTCCTAGTACATAGTATATCATGTATATACTTAGGTTTACATGCATTTGCATATTCAAGCATGAGTCCAGTGATCCTTAGGATTATGCTCTAGATCTGATCCATCGCTAGGGATTTAGAGTAATGTTTTAGCAATGCAAGCATGGTGCTTGGGTTGGTAGAATACATTGGATGCCTCGTGCCCCACGGATTGTTTGAGGTAGACGGTAGGTGGTGACAGCCCTGTCCGTCCTCGGTATCCCTCCACGTTCGGGTACGGCGTAGAGCTGTAGACCGGAGTCGCCTGGCAGACCAGGGGTAAGCCGGTGCCCAATTTGCTTGAGTGCATATGCCTAAACCTTAGTGATGTGCATGTATGTGTATGTTGTATACTATGCCACTGTATAATGAAGTACAATAGGAACTTAGCTCTTTTCTTTGTTCTTCTCCACTTGGCTTTGGATGTATATTAGAGTTGATCCTTTTCTTGTGTGTCACACTACCCATATATTATTGTTTAGCATTGTATGGACCGTGATCCATTTAAATGTAGACATTAGCTATGGTCATAGTACTCTCTTAACCATCGTCTTCCCTGTGGAAAATATAAATTACGATACCTTGGAATACTCCCGGGTGAAATGCTACAACGGTATTCTCCGTGCGCTTGCGGATTTATCTGTGATCGTTAAGAAATACCAACAGTTAGGTCCTGAGAAATCGGGGGATGAGAGAGGAAAATGGGGAAATGGGGAAGAATGACATGAGTGAGACTCGGAGCGACTAGCGAGGGTCTCAGTGTAAGAATACAGTACACAAACAGCTGATGATATTTCCTGGATTACATAACCTAAAATATCAATTATTGTACCAAAAGAAAGATATTGAAATACTATACAACAATATGAATTTTTCTCGAATTTGCCGAGTGCGCTAGGTAGGGCACATGGCAAAGGATAAGTTTGCCGTGTGCCGCGTGTGGGGCACACGGCAAAGGCGCTCGCTGTCAGAAACGACGCCCGTGTGTTCGTTAGAGGCACACATTTGCCATGTCTCTTCGAGTTATACTCGGCAAATATGTCATGTGACAACCACGTGGTGCCCTTGCGGAGTGTAAAATTGTGACACTTGGCAAAGAATTTTTTTTTCGATAATGCTGGCCACCAAATTTTTTTTTTTTTTGCAGTCAACAGACTGTACATGGTACTTAATGTTAAAATTTGGTATATTTATCGTTGTGGTTGATAATATGATCCAATCTGACTTTAGGTTTTCTATATTTAGTTAATTTATTTCATTAATTGTATTTTTTCGTGATAAGTCAACTTTTAATTGCAAGTGGTTCGAATAATAGAATATAGTGAAATAAAAAAAATTATATTCATGTTAGTGAGTTCAATATGAGGCCATATCGATGAATGAAAGGAAATTTCGCGCATCTTGTTCGGCCATGGTGCTGCTAGCCTGGCTAGGGTTAGGTCTGTCTGTTGGGAAAAATGGGGAACTGAGTGACAGGCGGAGCGAGGGTGTCAGAGTGTAAAAATGACCTGACGCAATACCAAGCGACCTGCTGGCCATCTCGGAAAAGGTAAGCGGTTCTCTTCTTTTTCCCAATAGCATCGACCCCTTCTCTTTTTACCGTGTCTGTCTATTGCATCCGAAGATGTTGCGCAGGCAACCGCTGGGCAGTGGCTGCGGGGCCATGCTGCTAGGGAATAGGGTTAGGTCGGCGCTGGTCTCTGAGAAATCGGGGGGATGAGAGAGGAAAATGGGGAAATGGGGAAAGAATGAAATCAGTGATCGAGACACGGAGCGAGGGTCTCAGTGTAAAAGTCACCTGCAACCTGCCATCCCCTGAAAAGGTAAGCGTTTATTTTTCTCTCTTTTTTTTTCTCCCGTCCACGGACCCCTTTAATTCAGTTCTTTTTTAACCGGAAACCGGAAAACAACATTCCATTAAACTAAGACCAACAATGTCAGAGCAGACTACAAGAAATATTACGAAGTCCGGAACACTGCATCCGAATTTTTCACATGTTTTCATTTCATAAGTTTAATTGCTGCAAATAAAGTTTATGTCTGATTCTCCACACTATTCGATCAAGGACCAGAGACACGATACTGGGAGTGCCCCCACACCTTCGCACTAGTACAACGAGAGCCTTTAGTGGCGGGCGAAATGCGCGTGTAGTGGTCGGCGCGCGCCTAGATAGCTTCCTCTCTCTATCTATCACACACACACACACACACACACACACACACACACACACACACACCCCAGTGGCCTGCGTGCCATCCGTCCCTCGACTTCCGCCACTTCTAGCTGCTGATAGAAGTGGCGGACGGAGGTGCAAGCCACTAGTGAAGAAGAGCAGTGGCGAGCGATGATGTTACGTCGCCCACCGTTGCTGCGCGAGAGCAGTGGCGAACAAGGTGATGTCACCTTGCCCGTCACTACTGAGAGTAAGGTGGACAGAGTGATGTCACCCTCACGGCCAATTATGAGGGCAAGAGTAGTGGCGGACATGTGATGTCACGATTGGCCTTTTTGTGTAACAGACAACGATTTAATGACCAAACAAAAATGGGGCGGATCATGATTTTGTGAAAAAATAATACGGCCCAAATGTGGGCCCCGGATGGAACGTACAACAAGATAAAAGTGAGCCCCGCAAAAGGCTGAAAGTGGTCGGGCCTACTAAGAGTGGGCTCATGCACACCGTACAACCCAAGTAAAGTTGAACCCGTAACAGGCGGAACGGGGCAAAGGAACAGGAAAACCGAAAAGGCATCAGATGCCTCCATGTCGACCGTCACAGAGGACCGCCACTGAACAAGCGCCACCACCAACATATTTCACCTATTCCGAAGGGCAGCATTGTCCTACTTTATTTGAGGGATAGGCACAGACTGCTGCTTCACACTACCGCGCACCTCTCTGACATGATTATGCCACACATTCATAGCCGACCTCGCCAGAAACCGAGCATTTTCCCCGACGCACGTCTGCCTTACCCGCCACCTCACCGACGAGCTCCACTTTCGGGCCATGTTCTACGTCTACACGTACTATGGTGAGCTTCACCTTGGTTCCGGGACGCCGCTGCGCCACCGCTCGCCGCCGAGAGGGTACCGCAAGTCGTGCTCGTGCATGTTGGTATTTCTTACACCGAACAGGAAACACCACCTTAGGCTAGTTAGGTCTGGAGTGAATATTCCTAGCTTGGTGCCAGAAATACCTTGGGGTTAAGTTAACTTGCTAGGATATACATAATAATCCACAACTAGCAACAAGTGCTAGAAATGTATTATTAGTATTCAACATAAAAGATAATCCGCAAGCGCACAGATAACCCGTTGTAGCATTTCACCCGAGAGTATTCCAGGGTATCTGATGAGTCCGGCCCAGGTGGGTTTGGACGAAAGCCCGACACACCGATCCGGATTCCCTGAATCCCGCAATCTTAGCACCGACACTTCGAAAGCCCGACACACCGATCCGGATTCCCCGAATCCCGCAGTCTTAGCACCGCAACTCCGATGCCCCCACTCGGGGAAAGGCCCAATCGCCCTAAAAGACTAGTCTGATAGGGGAAGGGTGGCTCTTCCTTTTAAGGTGGCTTTCTCTTCCCAAGCTAAGCAAGGTGGGATTATTTAGAGGCTCACACGGTCGCCGCCCGACTACAACTGGGCCACTCGGCCCATCTTGTTGCGTCTTTGCCAGCGGGTAATAGTGGAGGATGTCCTTATCATTCTCCCCTTCTTAACAAGGGCCCACCTCTGATACCAAATGATGAGTCCGGCCCAGGTGGGTTTGGACGAAAGCCCGACACACCGATCCGGATTCCCTGAATCCCGCAATCTTAGCACCGACACTTCGAAAGCCCGACACACCGATCTGGATTCCCCGAATCCCGCAATCTTAGCACCGCAACTCCGATGCCCCCACTCGGGGAAAGGCCCAATCGCCCTAAAAGACTAGTCTGATAGGGGAAGGGTGGCTTAAGGTAGCTTTCTCCTCCCAAGCTAAGCAAGGTGGGATTATTTAGAGCCTCACACGGTCGCCGCCCGACTACAACTGGGCCACTTGGCCCATCTTGTTGCGTCTTTGCCAGCGGGTAATAGTGGAGGATGTCCTCCCAAATGTTCTTGCTGAAAATAGGCTCCTGCTTCACAAAAAGGAATTTGCTGATATTGTTGGAAGAGTCTTTCCTTGTAAAAATCATGGGATATTTGTTGGGAAGGATGTTAATACGTTCTCATCTGCTGCTCATAATGGTTATTTTATTTCTGATATAGCTCGAAACAAGCTGCACAAACCACTAGAAAAGGTTCAGCCAGAGAAAAAGAAGGAGAATGTTGCTGCTGCAATATCTTTTTCTTCTAATCAACATGAAGATGTCCATTCTATTGCTAATGAATCAATAGAGGATGTCCAAACAGAGGGCTTCAACTTGCTGGTCCAGGATGATGAGAGTTCTAACAACACTGCTGCTCAAAAGGGACAGCGACGAAGTGTATTTCAATCTGGTCCAGGATGATGAGAGCTTGACAAATAGTGTGACACACAGCAGGCAGTTCCATTCTCTGATAAAAGGCGAGAGGCAACTCTAAGCAGGTCTAGGACTAAGTAAACGGGTTGCTACTCCAAATGTACATCATCATGTAGCGTGCGTAGCTTCTACCTATAGCCTAAGCTGCACACAAGCCAGGACTAAGCTGCTCTACTACAAAGCCACCATCGGAAGATCCAGCGCACAGAGTCTGCCCCGTCCTCCGGACTTTCCTATTTACTCCTACGCCATGCCCGAACATGGAAGATTACAGGGGACAGACAGGATTGTCACCGCCTGCCGCCTACCTCTACAAATCATGGGACACGAACACGCAACCAAGGGTGGATAGAAAGCCCTAGCATCTTGCTTGCGTAACTAACTACAACTCTAGATCCCTCGAGGCACCTCGCAAGGCGATAAACCTAGAGCACCTTTGCAGGACAATGGACCCGATGACTAAGCAGGGGGGACAACTAGTTCTAACTAGTGATTAACTTAGACAAGGGATCTAAACTAGCACTACATTATGCATAGGCGTTCAACGCTCGTCGAACGAGCGACGAACGATGAACGATGAAGAACGATCATCGTTAACCAATGATCGAGTATGAACGAATGACGAACGAACGATGAACGATCATGAACGATGAACGAACGATGAACGAACATGAACGAACGAAGAACGTCCATCCAAGATCAAGGATGAATCATGATGCCGTCTGATTTCAGAGTACATAATTACTGCGTTGTGCTCGAACTTGTTCTGTTCTACTTGATCCCTCTGTCGTGATTTAATTGATCGTTGTAGACTTGAAGTGTTATGTTATCATTGTTCTACTGTTAATTCAATTTGTTCATTGCATAAAACTACCTGAACTAAGTACTGTCGATAAAGTGTGAATGGACACCCCTTTATCCAGTGCTGTGTTTGTTGAACTCAAAGGATCATCCGGTGTTGTCATCTTTTTTAGCACTGTGTTTATGATCTGGGCCATTTGTCTGTTGTTCGTTTACATCATATCAAAAAGCATATGCGTGATGCTAGACTTTAGAAATACTGTACTTTTTTTTCTATCACCCACAAAAATGTACTTTCTGCAGAAAATGTGTCTTGCAAACCAGCGGAACCGTGTGAAAGTAGATGAATCAGCGGACAGGCTCCCGGTGCTACGTTGCCTAGGCTCATGCCTTGGTATGGAACTAGTCAGTCGACGCCTTTGATTTCTTCTTATTAAATGTTGATTAGACATTTCTTTGCACATCATTTCAGAGAGATAAATTCGATGAAGAGCCCACCCCAGTGGAGCTGTTCAGGGAGCTCCATTCATCACAGAAAACTGGTTCTGTTAGTGAGACCGTTCAAAATGCTCTTGTAATTGCTTTTTCCTTTTCATGTCCTCTTATGCATGTACAGCACTGTAAAAATCTATTAACATGATGGAACTTTGACCTATCACCGTTTTTTGCTAGGATGATATGGAAGAGATAATGGAAGAATTTGTACAAGAGGGTGAGAAACCGCTGTCGCCTGGTCATGCTGTTCGTGAAGTTGTTCGAGCAAGTACCTTTCTTGAAGTTGCGGGCCTTCAACTGAAGAAAAAAAATCAGAAGTTCTTTTTCTACCCGGTTGGAAGCACTGATGGCTGAAGTTGAGCGCGAGAAAGAAGTCGACAAGTTGAACAAATAGTTGAACAACAGAAGAGGGAGATTGATACCTTGCAGAAGCAAGGGCAAGATGCGAGAGACTCAAACTGCACTCTGGAAGCCCAGTTAGAGGACTTGAAGAAGGAATCAGCACGAAAGGCAATCTTGATGGCCTTTCTTATTTCTAAATTCGAAGGGGAAGGTCAGGTGCATCCTTCATCTCTGACATCTGAATGATCTTCGTTTCTAGTTTGATTGGTTTTGGTGTGATTACTGAACTCTTCTGTGTGGTATGTTTGTGGGGCTCCATTTTGTAATGTGGCATGATTTCGTGATCTGGATGGAATGTGAACTGTGGCTTCGTTTTGATCCAACCAAATATGAATTGTGACGAAATAGTTGGATCACAAATGGGCCTGCGAAAGGCCATTCAACAAAACGAAAAGTGGACCATTTGGGAGAGGACGCATGGACCAGTATAATAATGGCACGCGGACCTCTAGCAACATGACACGTGGAAAAATTGAAAAATGACACGTAAACCAATAAAATAGTGACAGGTGTGCAAATCAAGAGGGGACAAGTGGAGCTGTAAAAATATGACACATGGACAAATAGAAGGTCGACATGTGGACCAGTCTGGAGAGACAGGTACAAAAGTAACACGTGGACCAATAGAAAAACGACACGTGGAACAAAAAAAAAGGACACGTGGACCAATAGGAGGGCGACACGTGGACTGCGGAAAACTGTTCGTGGACCTTTAGAAAAAAATGACACATGGACCAATCGAGAAACAACATGTGGACCAATAGGAAGTTGACACGTGTATCTGCCAAGTCATCTTGCCCGGTGCTGCCACGTTGGGTTGGATGCCATGTCATCCTGCCACCATGGCAGTATACATATACGAAGTACTGTAACGTACAAGGAAGTTTATGACGATTGAGGAACCGTCACGGCAGTCTAGGAAAAGGTCACAAATCATGACTGGCCACGCTCGACTGCTGACGAATGCTAAGGCCATAAATCGCGATTTTTGACGAAATTTTCGTCACTAGCAGCGGTCGGTGACACCTTAATTTCATTGTTAGTCAGCATATCTGTTCTAGTGTAGAACGTTGGCTCGGCTCGGCTCGTTACGAGCTCGACCTGGCTCGCGAGCCGGCTCGTTAAGCTCGCCGCCGATCGCCTCCAGCACCCTCGCCGCGATCTGGGGAAGATGACGACGACCACGCCGCCGGGTACATCTTCACGCCCTTGAGCACGACGGCGTGCTGGGCGGGGAAGAGAAAGCTGACGTCGCGGAGGGTCGTCGCGGCCGGAAGGGGACGGGGGCCGGTCACGTGAAGGAACGTCGGATGGGGAGCCGTCGGCACCGCGTGAGGGGAGGAGGGGGAGGGGCGGCATCACCGCACGAGGTAGAGGAGGGCGGCGAGCAGTGCAACAGGCCTGCGAAGCAAGCGACGCGGCTCGTGGATGGAGCGAGGCAGGCAGCCGGTGGGGACTGGGGAGCCGGCGATGTGCGGTGGCGGCGCGATTCATGAAAGGGATAAGGTGTGGGGAGGGGAAGAGGGGTGTTGGGCCTTGCTTCTGTCAATTTGCTAGTTTAGCTCGCGAGGGAGGAGGGACCGAGGGGTGCTGGCCTGCTGGGATTTGCTAGCTGGTTTGGCTCGTGAGCAGCTCGCGAGCCAGCTTGAGCTGGCTCGTTAAACATAACGAGCTACAAACCTGGCTTGGCTCGTTAGAAAAAAGGAACGAGCCGAGCCGAGCCGAGTCGAGCCAGACGCGAGTCGAGCCAAGCTAACGAGCCACGGGCTTTTCGTCCAGCCCTACCGACAACAGTAATAATCGCAAATAAACACATTTCTGGAATCTACATAAGGAGAGAACTTTCCTTCATATCGCATATTTAATTTTCATCGTTATGACAGCCTAAACCTTGACTGAACATCTATAGCTGAATTGTCCGACAACAAAACAACATACCTGAACAAGGAAAAACATAATTGAAGCTCTACTGCTTGGAAAATTGTATTTCCTACTCCAACTAAAAGCTTATTTAACAGACCACAGCAATTACATTGTTTGGGATACAATTGTATTCAGCAGGATGACTAAAACCACGAATAACATAGTACTGTCAGAAAACAATGCCTTTCCAGCAGTCATCTTGCGACAACAATATCTCCCCCTACTTGGCCAAAAATTGCAATCTTTGTGCCCAAAGAAAGAAAAGGAATAACCTACAACCTTCCAAACCAATTCCCAGATGGATTCAGGCAATAAAATGGTCTAAAACCAAATAGATGACTGTACTGAACTTCGTCAGAAAAAAATACGGTCAGAAACAACTGTATATCTCCTGGATTACATAACCTAAAATGTTAATTTTTTTGCTAAAGAAAGATAATGAAATTCAACAATATGATTTTTTCTCGAAATTTACAGCAGGACCTATAAAAATTGGATTACCTCTGAACAATGAAAGCTTCCAATCAGAAATTTTCAGAACAAGTAGAGACGAAGGCATTGGCAAATCCCACTAGTGCCTTGCCTCTACCTCAACTCTAGCACGACCTTCAGTGCCTTAACTATCATAGAATCAAGATCTACAAAAAGGTTGAGACTCACCTAGGGTTTCCCTTGAGTAGATGATGGAAGACATCGATCTCGCACCTCTCCTTGTTTGTCGCATCCTTCTAATCCGTTTTACCACTTCCCCTTGTTGGATTGGTATTGCGAGGAGGGATACCAAGGGCTGCGCGCCATGTGGAGGAGGTCGTCCAGGGGATATAAGAGCATCTCCAAGAGTGCCCCAAAATTTGACTCCCAAAAACCTCGTTTTAAGAGCAACCCAAAAAAATTTAAGCCCAGAAAACATCACTCTGTCCAACAGTGCCCCTCTATTTGTTCCCAAAACAAAAAATCATGCCACGTCAAGACCACTGGGTTCCACCAGGAGCCCCAAATCCTCTCTTTTTCTCTCTCGCTCGGCTCATTCACACAGCGCTGCCGATCAAGGCTCAGCCGCCGTTCGCTTGGTCTGACTCGAAGCCGAGCAGCAGGGAGGTCCGCCTCGAGGCCCTAGAGATACTCGTCGGCTTCCTCCCTCCCACTGTAACATCCGACATCAACGCCATGTTCCCTGAGCAAGATCGTGGGATGACCAACCCGACCAGTACAACGATTCTTCCCTCTCCGATCGATTCCGTATCATTCCGGGTGGTGTTCGTGCTGACAGTCCTCTGTGCGTCAGCATCCGCAAGATCTTGGAGCGGTTGGTGGCAGTGCGCGAGGACATCGCTGGTGAAGAAGTACAAGCCGCCCCTACGCCTGCGTCGCACTTCTCCGCCATGTCCTGGAGCTCGTCCATGCGTCAGCGTCCGAGTCGTACACCAGTGCCGACCAAAGGATGCTCCTCCTCGGCGTGGCTGCGGATGTCGTCGTGGCCGCGGAGGAGGACGATGGCCGGTCTATGTGGGCGCGCCGGTGTGGGTCGTCGCGCCAAAACATGCCTACGTGGCGAGAGAAGCCGGGAGAGGGAGCCCCAATTCTTCCCCTGTTTCTAGCTACAAATGAGGGGAGTTTAGGGGCTATGAAAAAGTTGGGAGTGATTGTGGGCTGCTGTTGGAGATGATTTTTTTGATTAAACCCCATTATTTTGATTTAAGAGGAGTTTATGGGGCTCTCTTGGAGATGCTCTAAGTTCAGGGCTTGTTTGGAGCCCTGGATGGACAACCCACTCGGGACTATAAACCAAACTGGCTTAACCCTCCTTAATTTCTTCTAGTTAGACGTAAGTTCAGGGCTTGTTTGGAGCCCTGGATGGACAACCCACTCGGGACTATAAACCAAACTGGCTTAACCCTCCTTAATTTCTTCTAGTTAGACGTTAGTATGCAGCCACTACTGAGGAAAAACATGTCGAGACTTCAGAAACACAAACAATCGCCAAAGACACGATGAAAAAAAAAACATAGTGGTTAAGTTCTTGGGTGTTACATTGCATTGCCCTCCTGATACCTTGTTGGTGCATTTTGTTAGAGTATATTTGGTAGGCTAGATATTATATATCGTAGACTGCCATATGTATCTAGAGGTGCCTTGCCCTCCAAATCTTGTATTCTCATATATACCGGCCGAGAGACTCTTATAATCCACCATTATACAATAATCTATCTCTCCTACATGGCATCAGAGGGGGTTATGATCCTGTGACTTAACCCTAACCCAACACCGCTTCCGCATTGCGTGCCCCCGGGAAGATCGATCACTATGATCTTCGCTGGGGGCAGCGCCCCTGTTTTGCGGCGATCCTATCGATCCGGCCGCCGTCATCGCATTAGCGTGAGTCGCGCAGCAGATCAGAAGCTCCTTGGACAGGCCGTCTGGCTGGATCTCCACATGAGGCGCCATAACCGGCGTGTGTGCAGCGCGTTGCGAGCCGCCGCTGCCTTCTTCTGGCAGGCCCCGGTCCGGCCGTGCCCCCATCCTCCTGCTGCGGACACCAGGAGCACCAGAGGGGCACGCGGCCGGGCTACATCAGGCCGGGACGCGCGCGAAGGGCGTCGCGCTGGTCAGCGCTGCGCCTCTGATAATCTCGCCAAGCAAAGCCACGCCGCGGGGCTCCCAAGCCACATCCTCCTTCGTCAGGCGCTGTCAACCGTGCCTGCTTGTCCGCTCACAAAGCTGGCGTACGGTGGCCAGTGCAGTTTTCTCGCATGTAGCTACTGAGCGGACCTTATCTACACCGTCCATTTGCATCTCACCATTGATTGTTGCCTACCGCGTGCCCCCGCTCTTACGGACGATTTGGGCAGGATACCGATAGTGAGGCACCTTACTCGGCTTCACGCGTTTTCTTTCCGCTCACTTTTGTCGGCTGTCTTTCTTTCGGCTTGTTTTCGACAGGCTAGGCTTCCGCCTCCCTTCTCCACTTTCCCCTCTTCTTCTTCCTCGGGTTGTGTCGGCGGCGCACAACTGCTTGGCTTGATGCAAGTTCCGGTCGACGCCGCTGATGTCGATGATCTACCGCCGCCGTCGCCGCCGACGGTGGTTTCAAATCTTGGTTCCTCTTCTGTGCTGCCGAGTTCTCATATGGATTTATCCACTTTTCAATCGGCACAATCAGTCACAGGTTTCTTCCGATTTGATCTTATTTCCCGTTAATTTCTTTCGTATTGGTTTCACATGTGAAGCATCTGCTGAATATTTGGTTTCTTTCTGAATCAGCTACAGGAGTAAACCCTGCATTCCATGGATTCTGCAACTTCGGCCTCCCAAATCAGCTTGGCGCAACAAATTTATTTTCCCACTGCGATTACGGGCCCATTTATTTCATCTCTTAGTTGCGCAAGTACTTATTCAACTTAGCTAAGATTTCCCATTTCAAATACATATGGAGTAGGTTGCTTCGATGCAAACCTTTTGCTATACCAACCATTCATGTTTGTTCTCATACTGCTCATATGATTGCACCTTGACTTGACCAATCCTAGTCAGTTTTGTCTGTTTTGATAGTTAAACGTGGAATCAAGATTTGTTCTCTAATACATGCTTGAACTTAATATCGCTTACCATGTTGCTGAGTCCATGCCAACGAAATTCATCCTTGTAACTTGCTTCAGCAACTAATTATCTTTAAAATAATTTTATGTCCCCGCTTTCATTTGCGCTGATGTACCCTAACTTTCTGTATCCACATGTTCCTAATGCAATGTCATAATCATTCATGTGTTCAATATGGGTACACAGTTACTTGTTCTTTTCAGCTACATTCCCACTAATATGATTTTCTTGGTTCCACAGAGAACATGTGCTCTTTCCAAGATCTTCTACGATCAGCATCTTCAGGATTACTGATGCCCCAAGCTTGTCTGGATACTGTTCAGACCTACGATCAGCATCTTCTACGATCTGCTTCAAAGATTATTGTATCATGCTCCAAACTTCTCTTGATTAGAATTCAAAACGACTATATTAGAACCGTTTCTGTACTTACCATGAATGCTATATCAACCGTTGCCAACCACGTCAGCCTTGTTTATTTTTTTTAAATGGAATCTTGTTCATATTCAAACCATCCAAATTAAAGAACCTCACGTTGTTTACAAGCTGAGTTTTTCACCACTATCTTCAAACATTCTCTCTGTTTTGTGTGTAGGTTTCTTAAATAGAAACTCTGTTCATATTTTACCACCTGCATTTCTTACCACTACCTTCAAACCCACGTTCTCTTTTTGTGTGCTCGTTTATTAAATATAAATTCTGCTCCAATGGCTTATAATTTTACACTGCTAAACACTATCTTATTCTCCAACTGAAGCAAACTTAATGGCGACTTGGTTCCAAATTACGATATAGCATTCAATTTTTAACTCCTCTAAATTGTTAAATAAAAATTAACATCTTTCATATGATTGTACAGGAAACATGTGCTCTTTCCAAGATCTTCTACGATCAGCATCTTCGGGATTGCTGATGCCCCAAGCTACTAGTATAAATGCATAATGTTAGAACAGCCAACTCATACACCGACTTATCATTCGCTGTTTTATTCTTATATCTTATTTCGCTGCTAAACACCTTTTTTTGGCTGTCCATAGAACTCCTTTTTTAGCTGTCCGAGAAACTCCTTTTTTTGTGGATCCTGTACACTGATATCTTATTTTTTCAACTGAAGTAAACATAATGGGACTTAGCTCCAAATCACAACATAGCATTCACTTTTTAGCTACCCAAAACTTGTTATTTACATCTGAACTGTTTGCACAGGAAACATGTGCTCTTTCTGAGATCTTCTACGAGACTACGATCAGTATCTTCGGGATTTACAGATGCCCCAAGTTTTTCCGGATATGCATCTTCTATGATCAACATCTACGATCAACATCTTTGGGATTACTTGATAATTCATGGTCTTATGCTCAAACTCCACTTATTTAAAATTCAGACAAGGCCGTTTGAACCGTATATTCATTACGTGTTCATTTTATCGACGGTACATAAAAACCCAAACATTTTTAAGACTCATCGTAGTCCACAGCTGATAAGTTGTATGCTTACCCAACCTTCAAACCTTAGTGCCTCCCAACTACAAATCAATCATAAAAGCAACTGTATTGTACGCTGATAAACACTTTCATGTTCTCTATCCACTGTAATAAACTAAGTAACGCACCTACAACTTGATGTAACATATTTACTTTTTTGTTCGGCGAAACATGTGCTTTTTATATAACATATTTACTTGTTTGCATTGCTAACATGTGCTCTTTAATTTCCAATATCTTCTCTGTTCAGCATCCTCAGGATTACTGATGTTGATGTTCCAATTTGATTCTTCAGTCACGTTTGTATATGTTTGTACAGCAAACATGTATTACTGATGTCTATGTTCGATGAATCAAACAGACTGCAGGAATAACAATGTACTATTCTTCTTGCATATTGATTCCTTTAGTCTGATGTGTAGGATTAAAATGACATAAGATTAGTTTGACTTCATAATGTTAATCCACATTTCATTTCTGGCAAACACCATTTCTGTGACAATAGACACCATTTCTGACAAACACAATGTATGTGACCATAGACAACATTTCTGGTAAACACCATTTATGTGACCATCGACACCATTTATGGCAAACACCATTTCTGTGACCATAGACACCAATTCTGCTAAACAACATTTCCTATAATATTTGCAATGCACTATTCTCTCTTTCCACATTTGATTCTATGGTCACCAGATGAGGGAATGCGTATGAAAGAATAATTCATGTTGTGCTTTTAGCCAAACACCATTTCTGGCAAAGTCAGCAGTCCACTTTTCAGTTATTTTTCTATACAAGTTGCAGATTGACATTTTTCTCCCTCTCTCTATAGCTGGGTTTTTTTTTTTTTTTTTTTTGTATATAGAGCGTGCTGCATTACGTGAAAGCAGGGAAAAAGTTGAAATGCTGCTGCCATTGACTTCTCCAATTCCAAATGCACTATTCTCTCTTTCCACATTTGATTCTATGGTCAACCATCCTTGACTATTAATTAGCATATCTGTCAGTTGCCATCCTCAATACACGTACTTAGCTTAGTTGGCATTCAACACACTTATCATTTTTTCCCATATCATTTCCCAGGTCATTTTATTAGCATCTGACTTAATGCATGAGATGCTAGTCCTAAACTGCTATCTACTTTTTTCATCCACATGCATGATAAGTATGTGTTCCTTGCTATACAAAGTCTGTTAGGCAAATTTCATGAAGCACCTTGTGTGCTACTATACATCCATCAGTGGTAATATACATCATTCCTCGTGTGCACCTTGTGTCCAAGCATACTCTTTCTGTTACTTGATTTTACATCTGAACATATTTACTTGATTGTACAGGAAACATGTGCTCTTTCCAAGATCTTCTATTGTGAAGTGCTTCCTTGCACCACTGCTAAATATTGGCGGCTGGAAACACTTCGTTGAATTGGTTTTATCAAATTATTTTTCTACTTTGTTGTGCCTTGAATCTACACTCATCCATGTTTGAGGGAAATATGTACTTGAGGATGAATTCTTCGTTTTTACTATGAATACATATGCTGACTTTTTCACTCTTCAATACACTATGCTATGGCTTACTGAGTACTTTGTACAAGATTATTATAAGACCAAAACGACATGTTTTGGTGGCAAAAGAGGGCATTATTGGTGATTATTGTATAGATGTGGGAACTGCTGTATACCTTGTGATCCATATTGAACTGTTGGGAATAGCACCTGCGACTTGTGGCAGCCAATATTAAACTATTAGCATATGCAAGACGTACATTGGGGGGTACAGCATCTTTTATCGAGATAAATGTTCATAGATGTTGACATCTTGAAATGTCATTGAGCACCCGACAGACATGTGACTTTTGAAGCACCACATAGTATATCCCTATAAATTAATAAAAGATTTTGTAATGAAATTTCAAACAACCATTCTGTTGTGCGTTGTATGATAGAAGCTAGGTTCATTCACGAAAGACTTTTATGCACATTCTTTATAATAGCTTCTCACACTTCTTTAGGGCCAGGCTTTTATGCACAGTTTTTCCTCCTTTGTACAACAGTAGAAGTTTGGCACAAATAGCTGCTAAAATATATGGGTTTCAACACATGATTAGACATAGTCCGTGATAACTTCAGATAAAATATATAGGTTTTATCGGTTGTGCTAATTACATAGATTGTTGGTAATTAGGAAGCTCATGTAGGAGATACTAACAACCGAGTCCGCAAATTCAGTTTCAATAGTGCCAATCTCAATAATAACAACCAGGTCACTCTCTCGCAGAAGCAACAAGATAGTACTGATAGAACAATAATTGGAAATGATTTTTGATAAACAAAAACGAAGTCAAATATAGTGGAACGAAGGTCATCAACAGACATTTCATCCTGCCAGTTTCATACTGTATGACACCATCTCTCAGTCATACCTTGGTGATGTTTGCCATATGTACACAGTACACACCATTGGTATATGAAAGACATACACTAAACTAAGAGAAAACCTCATATACTCCTCATATTCTAAAGAGATTTAGTAATTTGTCCAGATCTTTAGGTAAAATAGAAAATATCGTATAACAAATCCACTTGGCCATCTTTCAACTCACTAAACCCAGTTTGGGTAAATTATTCTGCAAGACGTCATCCTCAATTCCCAGGAGTTCTCATCCTGCTTTGGAAAATTAGAAATGGAAGATAAGCACCCAAAAAAATTACTGCTCATGTAATTTAACCCCCAGAAAAGAGGCAGGCAATTTAATCTAGCATCTCATGCAATAGTACATTGTGCGCTGCAGTTAAAATTCTACAAATAATGTATCATATATCAACACGGGGAGTTAGTGTTAAGTCCACCATTAGAAATGAGACACACAAGTAGCATTATTAGGTAGGACGCATGTTTACTATATGGTCAACCATCCTACAGGTCAAAGTTTTTTGAGGGACGTACTTATAATCTTGCACTGCAACAACAAAATACTTTCTTTCAAGACAAACTCAAGATCTAAAATAGAAAACATTAGTGTATATCGAATGATAGTAGAAGGTAAAATAAAAGCATCCCTATTGGCTATGTCTTAAAAGCATCCCTATTGGCTATGTCTAAGTGAAGTTTGCAGTCAATGCAAATCAGTGTTAAATAAGTTTCCAAACATAATCAGTGTAGTTGAATAATACTCAGTCTAATCATAACCTGAGTGGAATACTAAGTGCTAGAATCAAGGGAACATCATCTGGAATATTGGGTCTGACCCAGCCTCCAACAGTAATGGAATCAAGTATGTCTAGCAACCCTGGCCTGTAGCGAATGATAGAGGAGACACCAAAAGACCTTTGCAACTAACATCAACACCAGCGTGTAGCATTGAAAGTTTTAGTAAGCAAAGTGACAAGACAATAGTGATTCGGTAAAAAGGTCGAGTAAATACTGGCCTTGATGAATAGCTTCATGCACTTCAGTGGGCGTTTAGCAAAAGCACTGAAAAAGTGGACGTCGACTTTGCCAGAAATGGTGTTCGGCTATGAAATCACAACGTTAATATTTCACACATATTCCCTATTATGGTGACCACTGAATCAAATCTGGAAAGAGAGCATAGTACATTGTAAACATTATGATGAAATGGTGTTTGCCAGAAATGGTGTCTATGGTCACAGAAATGGTGTTTGCTATAAATGAAATGTGGATTAATATTATTCAAACTAATCTTATGTCATTTTAATCCTACACACGGGACTGAAGGAATCAATATGCAAGGAGAATAGTACATTGTAAATAGGTAGGATAAGCTACGCATAACTATTGTTCATCTAACAAACAATTAGTCAAGACCACCAGAAATACAATGTCAGAATTCCAAAAGGAACTCGTTAATGTAGTGTACTTAACCTCTATGTAAACAGGTTAGGTAGAGGTACTACATGTGCATAGCTTGTGCTCTGAATATATGCAGACAAACATGCAATCTCATAGTAAAAAAAAGTATTAGAAAAAATTTGTTCTAACTTAAAATCCTAAGTGATCTACAGGAATGTTGCATATATATAGTTTATATAGGAATCTGTAATATGGATTGTTTATACAATAACCAATAGGTTTCACATAAAGGCCAAAAGTTACTACTCGGCCAAAAACTTCCCTCCAAAGGCATTGATATACACATTAAATTTCACAAAACATATCAGACTGCACCATTCTACAAATAGTTCTGGAGCTTTTGACTAGTGTGCTAGCTGTACAAGTCAATTTTTCAGAGTTGTGGACATAGCTAAAAGCTGTTGCAAGCTTATCAGAATTGTTCTTTATCACAAACTCTTGACAAACTGAGACACTCTGGGAAATCCTTCATATGAATTAAAGATTTTAGGATGAGTCATAAACTAACGTAAACTGCCCTACTCTCAAACTTTAGCATTACATTGAAAACTAGCTAGAAAATGAAATAGATAAAAGGCAGAAAACAATCAACTACCTGTTCTTTGGCAGAGGACAGACATGGGACAAATTGTATCAGGGAGACTTAACAATGTAAAATTGAATTTGTGCACAATAGTAAAACCTTTATATGACTGAAAGCCTAAATCTCTATATCATATATGTACTTTATTTCTGCTCTCTAACCTCAAATTTGATTATCTTGAGACATACATGAGTGTAAGCATACTGTAGACTTTATGGTAATATATTAGCACCTAACAAATGCTCTCAGTTTACTATTATGTTGAATAATAACATGACATTTTCACTACATTGAGAAGTTGTCGATTGAATAGACAATAGCGCAAAATAAAACAATAAAATCAAGCAGTTTTGTGTTTGGTAGTAACCTGTTTCAGACCTGCCAAAGATGCTACACATGTGATAAATTCAGCACATGTGTATGTGGATCCCACTACAATTTGACTCGCGAGCCACCTTGTGCCTTCTTTGGATTGGGATAACAATAGGTCTTCCTTTTTTTTTTTTGAAAGCCACATATACTGTAGCCTAAATTAGGAAGAGGAGAAATGCACTAGATGTGCTCAGAATTGCCTAAGCCATTACACAGTTGTGGCACGCAGGCCACATAAGGAAAACATCAACCCAAAAAAAAAGGGACAATTAAGATAGGGCATTCTCTCGACTCTCTCATTTTTACCAAAGCATTTGCTCCACCAAGCCACCAAGAGAATATGTCTTTTGTGTAACCAAACTACTAGCCAAGTTGATGAATTTTTGAAAACAAGAGCCGTACTTTTGTTTCACTATCATATCGCAGAATATTTTGAATCATTTTGGACCTTAAAGGATTAGTAAAAAGATGATGGCATGGTGTGTGATGATGGCAGATAAGTCAATCAAACTGGGCAAAAAGGAAGTAATATACAACTTAATCAACTACTAGTACTAGTAAGAAAACAAAACCCATGCCTATGCCCAGTTGTCCTGTACGGTATCATAATCAACTACTAATACTCAACTGATTGTTCTAATACTCTCATGATACTATTAATCACTTGTTGTGCCGACCAGTTGATTGGTTGAGTATATTAAAAATTGACTGAGACAAGTGATTGTGCTAATAATCTTATAATCAAGGGAAGTAAAAAAAAATTATCTGATGTTTGGTTTAACCTGCAAATGTGATTGTACCTGGACTGTATAATCAAGGGAAGTATTTTGGGCTAGTACATCAAGAGGAAGAGCGACAATACTTGGATACATCAACAGCGTATTACTTGACCCTCTTTTTGTGACCACAAACAATGAACCTGCGGCCATAGTTGCAATCAGTAGTCGATTTCTGCACTGAGGTAGGAATCCTAAAGGCACACATCAACTCTGGTAGTTCATATCCAGCACTGTTGGGATTAACTGAATCAATGAGCTGGTCAGAAGGATGCCGGTATCCATGCTTCATTTTGGAAACCGATGAAGATGCTGACATCGACTATCAAAATCGGAGTAGGCAAATCTGAGGACAACGAACCAAAGGAATCGGAACAAATCATATTAGAACTCGAATTAAATGAGGGGGCGGAGGAAAATCTGAAATCGAAATAAAACATAGCACGAAATAATCCAGGAAAAGGATTGAGAGCTAGGGAACTAGGAAAACCTACCGAGAATTGCATCAATAAAGAACAACTGGAGGCGGAGATCTGGAAGGGGAACCGAATCAGTTTGGGTTAAACCTGCTAATTGGCGGCGGGGTGGGGGAGACGAGAAAAGTTGGAGTCGTGGGGTGGGCGGCGGGGGAGAGGATAGAAACCAGCCAACTGACGAGGCGCGGGGTGGGCAGCGAGGCACAACGAACAGGGAGACCACGCAATCGTGGCGCGGGATGAGGGGAAAATGGACGGCTAGGATAAGGCCCGCTCAGAGGGTAGGTGCGAGAATGAGTTTTCGGTGGCCAGGCCTTATCCCTCGCATCCAGATCTCTCTCTCTTTTCACCACGCGGTAATGAGATGAGAAGAGGACGTGGAGGGAAAAGGCTAATGCACCCCAAAAGTTATAAGGAGATTATCTGATTTGTTGCTGCTATTTTTTTCTTTTTGCTTGCGTCGCCTTGCCGCTTCGTCGACGCTCGAACGTTGACACCTCCGAGGATGAGGTTGTTGTTGCGCCATGTTTTTGGTTGCAACGCCGGCCCGTGGTCAAGCCATCTTCATCGGAATCGCCGCCTATCTAGCCTGCGGTGCCACCCATGCTGCCGGTCCTCCTCATCACGCTGGCTCACGATCCGAGTTGCGCCATTCGCCGCCACCCCCAGGACACCGCCGCTGCAGATGTTGCTGACGGACTGATGTAAGCGCGCTCGTTGATACGTCCGAGCGCCCGCGCCTTCGCCATCGCGCCGCATCGTCCAGTGAGTTCTGCGGCTGAACACTGCTGACTATGTGTACTTGTGCGCCTACATTGATGCTTCGGACCGGCGCCCTCCTCCACAGCTACGACCACGTCCACCTCGACCTCGGCTGCTTCGGCAACAAAAGGGCTATCATCCGCATGAGGTACTCGTCGGTTTTCTCTCCAGTCACAACATCGGCAACGCGACGCTGTGATTACGGGGGGATGTTAATTAGAGTATATTTGGTAGGCTAGATATTATATATCGTAGACTGCCATATGTATCTGGAGGTGCCTTGCCCTCCAAGTCTTGCATTCTATATATACTAGCCGAGAGACTCATTGCAATATAATCCACCATTATACAATAATCTATCTCTCCTACACATTTCTGTCGAATTATCCACACAAAACGTCATATTAACTCCATTTTCCAACAAAACTAGCAAAATACCTGTGCATCCGTTACCATGACACACCATATCAATTTTTTTTTTTTTTTGAAAAAGAGGCAGGAGCACTGCCATTCATTAAGGTAGAGGAGAATAACATACTAAAATTACAAACCCTTAAAAAAAAAAGGAAAGAGAAAGGAAACCGGCAGCCACAACTGACGGGGGGACAAATACAGGAAAACTCTTGACTCAGTTGTTGTCTGACGCCGGGCATAGTGCTGCATGTATCAACATAATTTCATCCTGAATATAGGCTGCAATTCTGGTTGCCGGTTGTTCTTTTTGATCAAAAATTCTTCTGTTTCTCTCTTTCCACATGTGCGACCAGAAAGTGAAAAGTATTCCTAATTTTCTCCTCTTGATTTGGTTCGTACCATCTTTGAGCAGGGAAATGACCCATTCAACTGGTCCCCCATGACTAAGTGTTTCATGATTAGGTAACCCAAATCGAGTGGCCACTCTGTTCCACACTGTTTTAGTATATATGCACTGCGTGAGAATATGTGCCGTGGTTTCATGTTCATCATTACACAAAGGTCATGTCTCGTTGCAAGGCCAATTACGCTTCATCATGTTGTCTGCAGTGAGCACCCTGTTATGCATGACAAGCCAAGCAAAAAATTTGCATTTCGGTTCAGTGCGCGCCTTCCAAATATCTGTGGCAGGGAAATAAGTTATGGCTCCTCTGAATTGACATTCATAAGCTGAAGCCACTGAATATTTGCCGTCGGGTGTCCATTTCCACCAAATCTCATCCCTTTGATCTGTCAGGTTCACTGTCGACAGAGCCATGTACAGCAGCACAAATTCATCCAGCAAGGATGAGTTGCTAATTTCTTTTAAGTTTCTGATCCAGTTGCAGTTTTGCAGTTCAGTATGCACAGACCTTCTTTTGAATCTTGCACCTTTATACAGGTTTGGCGCCAAATCTTTAGGAGCTGCCCCTTGCAACCATCTTGCCTCCCAGAAAGGGGTGTTTCTTCCATTTCCTACTGTAATTGTAGTGGAGCAAAAGAAGAGATGCCTGTCCACAGGGTCAACCACTTTGAGCAAATGCTTCCATGGCCTATCACATTGATCCCAACTGTGCCATAACCACCGCAATCTTAGTGCTCTACTGAATTTGTCAATATCTTTGATGCCCAATCCTCCCCATTTTTTTGGTCTTAGGCATGTTTGCCAATTAACAAGACAGTGGCCACCCTTAACATTTTCTGGATCTTGCCCCTTCCAAAGAAAACTCCTCCTGTATCTGTCAATGCTTTTGATTGTCCATTTT
Organism: Eragrostis nindensis; assembly: GCA_012490785.1. NCBI lineage: Eukaryota > Viridiplantae > Streptophyta > Magnoliopsida > Poales > Poaceae > Eragrostis > Eragrostis nindensis. The sequence continues at coordinate 979,354 of JAAXCT010000126.1, forward strand.
GGTAGCTTGTATACTGTCAAGAAATATGTTAGCATTGCAGTCAGTACTATTTTAACAAGTAACTCTCTTCCTGGATATGTTAGGAAATTTCTCTTCCACCCAGGTAATTTATTTGCAACTTTCTGCACTATTGGTTGCAGTGTAGTTCTTGAAGGCTTCCTGATCTGCAGTGGTAGACCCAGATAAGTGCAAGGAAAATTAGAGATTGGCCTGTTTGTTGCAGTAATGAAATCCATGTCAACCTCATGACATTGGATAGGGTAGAACTCAGTTTTGCTAATGTTTGTTTGCAATCCACTAGCTTCCCCAAACAGCTCTAAAATAGCGACAGTCGCTTTAAGATCATGGTCAGTCGGCTTGATGAATACGGCTGCATCATCAGCATAGAGAGAAACTCTGAATGCCTCAGTTCCAGAGCTAACATTTTGTAGAATATTTGCCTCTTGTGCCTTTTTGAATAGCCTATGCAGTGGTTCCATGGCGAGAAGAAACAACATAGGTGACAGCGGGTCCCCCTGCCTAACACCTCTACAATGCAATATTCTCTTGCCTGGTTCTCCATATTTAGAAGGAACGATGAAGAAGCCGTGCACCACATGGCCGAAATCCAGTTTCGCCATCTCTGCCCAAATCCCAAGAACGTCATGATGCTTAGAAGATAGACACACAATATCAATTAAGTAGACTATATGACATTAATGTAAGAACTGAGACAAATAGTAAATTTCTAGAACAGACCAATTATACGATGAATCAAGTTCAACACAGTGCATATATACCCATGTATAATGCAATGACAATTGTGTGTAAATAAAGGAAAGCGCAACGGTAAAGTCGTGGTGATGGCAAACGGCGGGTCATTAGCACCAACTCAAATTTTTAAGATATTAGAGATGTAACGCCACAAGAGAAAGCACAATGTCTCAAAATGGGGGTAAAGTACGTGTATTTATTATTTTCATAATTATAACTGAGTAAAATCTCAGCTTTCAGTAATCCGGGCACAAAGAAAACCCAACCCATTACTCAACAAATATCTTGCACTCTGAAATAAATTCACTCAATTCGGAGGAGCTATCAAAATTATTCACAAATACATGTTCATGCATGTATGGGCTCGTTCTATAACGTTGTATTTTCAGTCCATTTCGAGCATGCATACATCCAACCGGTCGTTCCTGTGAGAAATGCTTTCCTGTCTCTGTACTAAGTCTTGAGTTAATGACCTAGTGCTCATTCTTCCCACGTGTGAAACTCTGACTTTCTGTATTTTCCATGAAAATCCCACGAGATCACAAACTTTCCCTATGGATATCCATTACAAAATATCATGAGCTGCATACCTTTCTCATGGATATCAAACAGGATCGAAGCAACATGCATGGATAAAGGATGTTACCAGTCCAGGTATTACACACTGAACTGAGCAACAAACTCAAACCCAAATATAAGTCGCACTCTCTCCGTTCCCAAATAAATCTCATTCTAGAAGCACACAAATTTTTAAAAATAAATACTCCGGGCCGAGCCATGAGGGGTGAGTTTTACGTAAACCAATTAACAAGTTGACAAAACACTTAGCAAGAAGACCTGACCACGAAGACAACACAAGCTATGCTATCCCAGCTCGTCCCCGTGACCAAAGGATTGCTAATTTGAGCGAGTACTTGTCGGATTATGTTATTTCTAATAGCGTTGTTCTTGCCCACCCTGCTGCAGTGTGGACGTATGGTAGCTTCCAATAAATCCAGAGCTGGAAATGTTCCTCAATTATTTCTGAGTACAAATTCTGCATAGATTTAGGTAATAAGAGTATTTCTCTTGCTTAGCGTTAGATTAGACTGAATCAGGATCAGCTCATATGAAGCATCAGAAACATAAATTATGATGCAATGAACGGGGCATGGTTACCCCCGTCTTATTACCCTCAACACACAACAATAAAAGAGTACTGATCAAGGCAACGTGAACTAACTGTCTAACTTGGTTGCTGCTTGTAAAAAGAGGTCATCATACATATACATATATAGTTGTGTGCAACTGCTATATGGTAAACCAGATATGGTAGATGATTCTCAAAAGAAAAAACAGATATGGTAGATAACCTTTCTAATTATCTTAATGTTTTTGACTTTTAATTTGTAATTAAAAATTATCAGATTAGCTTTGGATTTCTGACTGTATAAACAAAGGTAGAGGGCAAGCATTATACTATTCAACAAGACATCAGAAGAAATTTAATGTGGAAACATCGAAGAAGTTACGCAACACTACTGGTGTTGCATCACATTGGAGTACTCCCGCACACAACTTAAAGACGACCGTACCTTCCATTAAGTCCAAGTTCCCAAATGGGTATTCTGTACATATATATGTATGTATACCTAGCATTCAACTTATCCTATTCATAGCAATAGTCAGGATAATGTTTGGGGAAAAGGACGTACACTTACCATAAACATACATAACAGCTGACAGAATAAAGCTTTATAACAATTGCACGATCAAATAATTCGCTATAGTTAGAACACTACGAAACATTTAATAAATAGTCTCATACATGGAATATTAATTGACCAAATGTAAATTCATATTACTGGTACACATCATCTCTCTTCTGCCCAATGGCAAATTAAGCAAACTATAGAAGCTCAAACAATTACTTCCAGTACATCAGATTTTCTGAGATGCTGTTCTTGAGTCCTCTCAAATGAACATTCTTGTCAGACACCTGATAATATTTTTGTGGAAATTTTTTAAACAACATGGTTACATGAATCAACAACATAAAAAAATTAAAAACAAAAATGCATTGATTAAAATGCCGCTAGTTTAGCCCCATGGCCCCCCTGTTCACAAGAGCTTAGGGTTTTCATAATAAAACTCGACCTGCGGGGGGTATGACGGCCCCCGGGCATTTTGTTAAGAAGAACGATCTTCTCACATAGATCGAGAAAACCCCCGAACCCTCCTCCGCACCATACACAGGGACTCAGCAAACCGGTGAGAATCGGCGCGAGTACTTAACCTGTGCTTTGGTCCAACGGAGAAGCGAGGGGATTTTTTTTGCACTGCAGTGAACAGTACCATATTTCAGGCACTGTTCATCGGTGCCGCGGCGCTCGAACCCGGGCCGACGGAGCAACGCTCCGGAGCCTGGAGGCTCTGGCCACTCGGGCGAGCGCCCGCAGGGTTTTCATAATATAATAAGTTGTTAAAAATGGACTAAATAGTATTCAAATTAATTTAGGAATCAATGTAGTTGCTAATACTAAATGATGAACCACATAATGAAATAAATTGACGCACCCCATCAGCCCCCTTACACTATGCTAACCTATGTACGCAAACATTCCATAAAAACCTATTGACACATTAGTGATACAAAGATATATAAAAGCATGAGTTTTTCTCGCACAGAAAATCATCGTTGATTTCTAATGCAATATATGGCATTGTATGAATATATCACCCACCAAACATCGAAGTGTTAGCAGCATATGTTAAACGTATAATATGTTGTATATACAAGTAGGATACCTTGAGCATTGAAGGTCTCTCCATCAGTAAGTGCAGTAGCTTCATCGAATACTGATTTACCAGCTGGAAGAAACAAGATGAAGTACACGAGGTCAAAGATAATTTCTGAAGAAAATACATTGAGATCTTACATTGTCCAGTCTTGCAAAAGAACTGTAATGAGATCTTACATTCAACGTGTCTAACAACGTCCATGAACCAGGTTGTGAAAGTATACAAAGTATAACTAAAAGTTGTTTACCATTTACATTTATTTTTCACAGGTTTCTACAAACCTTTCACAGAAATAGTAATCAAGATATTTAGAACACATCAAAGTCAAACTAGTTATTTAGTACACTTGTGTCAAGAAATTGCATATATACTATGATATATAGGAAGAACTAGTAAACATGTTTTTTACATGTCTTGTCCAGATTGTTGTAATGGACAAGAAAAGTAGGTGACCTCCTAAATTGGTCCAATCCTATAATCAATGTCATACAATCATTTTCGAATGAGAAATTCCATGAAATTAATCTAAACAATTTTTATTGTCAATTCATGATCTTAGTGTATGATTTGGAGGGTAAATGGTTGTCATGCTTAAAACAATATATTATTTAGGGTGCTTGGAATAATTAACTGTATGTAGCATGTATCTGGTTCTCCTTCAATGTCCGTTTAACCTTTCTAATCGGTACAAAAGTCCAACATTAATAATAAAAAGAGAAGTTAATTGCAATATACACATTAATTATTTGCCAACATTAATTATAAACCACATCAGTTAAGGTGATGAAATGGTTGCTTGTCAACACCAGCTCTTAAGCAACATAATTAGACCAACTGATTGTTTTCCACAGCTATATGCATATTCAGTTATATAATGATCAGTTGACGTGATATATAATCAGCCCCGAAACGCTAGCAGCATATGTTCACCATAATGTTATACGAACATACGGGTAGCATACCTTGAGCACTAGTGGTCTCTCCATCGGCAAGGCTACCTTGAGTACTGGAGGTCTCTCCATCAGTAACTGCTGTAGCTTCAATGAATACTGCTTTACCAGCTGGATGAGACAATATGAAGTCCACAATGTAAAAAGATAATTTGTGATGCAGAAAATAATGCAGGCTCTAAAATACTATGGAATAACGTGTCATCATAAAGAAGAAACCATATTCTTGCAAAAACAAGTTATATTAATATGCTCGAATATGTCATGTACCCCATAGACATAGATCAAGGTTTCCACAGACAAGAGAGCAAAAAATGTCATGTTTGTACAAATAAAGATTCAAATATATGTGAAGTGCACAATTTTAATTTATTCTGGTGTACAATGTTAAAAGTTTCTTGTGGACTACATTCAGAGTCATGTCAAAAAGTTGCACCTTGTGAATATACAGAGCAAGTACCTGCGGTATAAAAGCTTGAGTAGGGGTAAACATAATAGTAGGAGCGAGTATCATCAGAAACTTTCCAGTACCGCTTTGACATAATGTCCAGCATGAAAACACCATGCTTTGTCTGAACGAAAATCGCGTTCCCTTTGTCAGTGAACCCGAGGACCTGCAGCTGCTCCTCATAGTCATCCTCCGATCCCCCCGCCTGCGCAGAAATGTTTTACATCGTGTAAGCGTGGTCCGAATCCAAATGATGAAGCACCTACTTACTGGAAATTGGGAATTTGGGGCAAAGGACTAACCGGAATGAAATTCTCCAGATCAATGGTGCTGCGGCGGTTCCATGCCATGACACCGTTACCACCTCTCTCTCTCACAGACACCACAATGCTCGTCCCCATCACACCAACGAAGCCCAGCTGCCGATCTGCCATTGGCATGATCATGAAGTCGTCTAAAATCATGTCCAGTTCGATGATCACAAAGCTTAAGCTTTCAGCCTCTATGTTGAACTCAAGGATGAGTTGGCCGTCATCGACCAGCCAGTAGACCATGTTCCCATTGACGACCACACTGGGTTTCCGGTCAAAAGAGCAGAAGGACTTTAGGGTCGTGAGATTACCCCATGTAGATGTCTCGGAGCCGTACACGCAGGCAAAGATGCGGTCGTCGTCGGTCGCCCTGTGGGGATGGTCGACGTTATTCCACGCGAAAGCCACACGGAACGGCGACGAGTGGCAGTCGTCGTGATCTTGAGCGTCGCAGATCAGGGCAGTGCCGAAGCTCATACCTGCCACGTAGCCCGGCGGCGTGCTGATGGAGTGCTTGTCGCCGGTAAGGGGATCCCACACCAGGAGCTCGTTCCCTTTCAGCAGGACGCGGCCATGGCGGCAGTCGCACAGGTAAATCCTCCGCACGGCGGCGGCTGGCTGTGAGAAGTTGAGGGCGGTGGTGGTGGTGCGGACGAACACCGGCACATCGTAGTAGAGTCCGGTGGCGAAGTACCCGAGCAGGGGAGGCACACCACCGTGGGCCGCGCGGAAGACGCGGAGGAAGCCGTCCTCGTCGTGGACGAGACGGCGCCAGGTCGGGCACACGGCGGAGACGGCAGCCAGGTGGGCCGGCTCCGGCGGCAGGCGCCGGAATATGTCGCCAAGGGAATCGGCGGGCAGAGGCGGCGGGTGGGGTTCGGCCATGGTGCTAACCTGGCTAGGGTTAGGTGACTTGGTCTGTCTGTTGGGGAAAATGGGGAACTGAGTGCAGGCGGAGCGAGGGTGTGAGGGTGTGAGAGGGTGTGAGGTCCGCAAAACCAAGCGACCTGCCAGCCATCCCGGCCGGAAAAAGTAAGCGATTCTCTTCTTTTTCCCAATAGCGTCGACCCCTTCTCTTTTTACCGTGTCTGTCTACTGCATCTGAAGTTTTCAACAATTTTCATTTGAATATATAAATTCTACCCAATTAAAAATGAAATTGAAGGCAACTGGAAATAACTTGCACCTCGGAATTGACATTATCCCCTGGTAAAATATTTGACATATTAATTGTTAAATCATAAATGAAAAACATTATTTAATAATTGTGAATTTACGAAGATTGAAAACTTCGTATATTTAATAATTGTGAATATAAGATCTCAGAGGACCGTATAAGATACTTAATTTGGTCTCATAGGGAGAAGGTCCACGAGCTTGGATTGGATGTTGCTAGCTTTCAAGTTTGGCTTCAAATGAAGGGAAGAATCAAGGCCAAGTGCTGAGACATTCTCTCCTTCTGGTATGTAGCATCATCCTGAAATATTACATTTAGCATCATTCTATTCGATCAAGGAGTGCCCTCACAACTTCGCACTAGTACAACGAGAGCCTTTAGTTGCGGGCGAAATGCGCGTGTAGTGGTCAGCTCGCACCTAGCTTTCTCTCTCTATCACACACACACACACACACACACACACACACACCAGTGGCCTGCCGTCATCCGTCCCTCGACTTCCGCCATTTCTAGCCGCCGATAGCAGTGACGGATGGGGGTGCAAGCCACTAGTGAAGAAGAGCAGTGGCGAGCAATGACGTTACTGTGCCGATAGCAGTGGCGAACAAGGTGATGTCACCTTGCCCGTCACTACCAAGAGTAAGGTGGACAAAGTGATATCACCCTCACTGCCAATTACGAGGGCAAGAGTAGTGGCGCACATGTGATGTCACAGATGGCCTTTTTGTGTAACAGACGGCGATTTAATGACCAAACAAAATTGGGGCGGATCATGATTTTGTGACAAAAATAATACAGCCCAAAAGTGGGCCCCAGATGAAACGTACAACAAGATAAAAGTGAGCCCTGCAAAAGGCTGAAAGTGGTCGGGCCTACGAAGAATGGGCCCATGCACACCGTACAACCCAACTAAAGTTGAACCCGTAACAGGCAGAACGGGGCAAAGGAACAGGAAAGCCAAAAAGGCATCAGATGCCTCCATGTCGATCGTCACAGAGGACCGCCGCTGAACAAGTGCCACCACCAATCGTCCTATTTCACCTATTCTGAAGGGAAGCATTGTCCTACTTTATTTGAGGGATAGGCATAGGCTGCTGCTCCACACTACCGCACACCTCTCTGACATGATCATCCCACACATCCACAGCCGACCTTGCCAGAAACCGAGCATCTTCCCCGACGCCCGTCCGCCGTACCCGCCACCTGTCTACACGTACTACAGTGAGCTTTACTTTGGTTCCTAGAAGCTTGTGCTTGCACAAGTTTAGGTCTCCAACAACCCTAGTCACCGGAATGCCGCCACGCCACCGCGAGTCGTGGTCGTGCACACGTTGGGGGATGGAGTCGCCTCGCCGCGCTCGTCGTGGTGCTCCTCTCGCCTTCCCCTAACATGCCGCCATTTAGCCGGATCGCCCCGTTGTTGGCGGTTCTTATGCGATAAAATTAAATTCATTAATTCCGCAAGCGCACGGATCACCATTGTAGCATTTCACCTTGGAGTATTCCAGGGTTATCGTATTTATATTTCCGCAGGGAAGTAGAGCAAAGGGGGCTGAACAGTAGCAATGCACTGGATAATTTGGAGAAAGACATAATGTATCAACTATACTTGAGACGGGGGTAAGATAGGCATGATATATATGGGTGGCACACACATCCTCAAATCCAAGGTAATAAAAGAAAAACTGTAGTATACATTTGGGAGAGCAACGAGATAGAGCTAAGGCTACCTGTATGTTTACCTAGTATTTACTCTTTCTAGTAGTCTAATCTACAAAGGTTATCTACTCTAGTTAAGATCACACACATACAAGTCATATCGTTTCGGGGCACACACGTGCTAGGTCAACCGATGATGCTAGTTCAAACCTAGGGAACCGTATGCTATAATTAAGACCCTGCTGAGTCCAACCCGGACGTGGTGGATTACAGAGACCGGTGCAGCTGTCACATACACTCGCGGCTACCATCCTCCGTGGGGCTGGGTGCCAAACGTGCACAGGCCAAGATCTAAGCGCCACGCTTACAACCCGCCTAGAGGAACTACTCTTGATCAACGGAGCAGTCCTATCTAAGAATAAACAAGCACAGATTTCACACGACGTCATCTCGACGAAGGCACTCTCTCGTACTTGCGTACTCCAACAATCACGAATCCCACAACAAGACTTCTACGAGCACTTACTTAACAGAATAAATAAACTAAATAGAAAAGAATTACTAAAAAAATAAATAAAGATAAAACTAATTATTGAATAAAATAATATCTCAAAAGAGTAAGGATACAAAGAACTATACCGAACTCCGAGAATACTCCGGAAGCCCGAGAGAGCTCTCACTCTACTCTACTCTACTCTAACTCCCAAAGCTACTACTAAACTAAACTAATGAACACTTGGATGAAGTGTGATGGTGCGAATTGTTTCTGCAGCCGGCTAGGGGTATTTATAGCCTCTCCAGGACCCAGGGGACTAAATAGCCGAAGCTGGAGAGGCGGTGGCGCCAAGGTCGGCCGGCCGGCCAGGTAGGGGGGCCGGCCGGCCGTCCCCTGTGGCGGTTGGCCACCGCCTTCTGCCTCAACGCTCCTGATTCACTCCTGAAGGCGGTCTGAAGGTCGGCTACTTCGTGGGGGCGGCAGAATTGCAGTAGGGCCAAGTTAAGGCCCAAATGGCCCACCTCTGGTAAGTCGGCGCAAATCCGCTGGGTTGGGCCTTGAATTATGCGTTGTGGACCAGTTTCCAGCCCACCGGAGGAAGCCTGGGGCCTGCGGCCACCAGGTGGGGCCGGCCGGCCTAGGGTGGGGCCGGCCGGCCAGGGAAATTCCCTGGCTGGGCCCACTTTTCTCCATTATCCACTCCTGCATCCAAATATTCACCAAAACCTGTGGAGTAGCATTATTCCTAACTACTATGCACAAAATCTTGGTGTTATGCATTTATTTACCGGTAGGGTGGCGGTCAAAACATGGTTTAACGACCGCCAACAACCTCCCCAAGCTTAAACTTTGCTCGTCCCGAGCAAACTCAACTCAGGGTACCGGCGGATCAGGAGTTACAAAGAAGCGCCCCATGGGTAATAAAGATGCAACAACATACTCCCTAAACAGTGGTAAGTTTACGAGAGCACAAAATATTCATGAGTGTTGCAGAAATTGTGGGGCTTAAATGTCACACCTTGTCATGCAGCATTGAATACTAGAACGACACTTTTGGACAAGTAAACAATTCTAGCAGGTATGTATCCAGAGTTTTTATGTGCTGCAAGGTAAGGTGTAAAAATTCTCCTTCGTTTTGGGTGGCACTTCTCTTACCACTCCGATGTGAGTCTTATTCCTACAAGCTTCACTCATCCTACCTTCTACCAAATGAGGCTTTGTATGTGGAGCTTGGTATGGAACGCACAAGTGCTATGCATATATTGTAAAGCTAAAGAATGAGTCTCAATCAACATAGCAACTCCATTTATTTTGGTCATAAGAGATGATGTGATGGAGGGGGAGAAAATGGACTCACACTTGTGGAAGGGGGTTTTGAAAACATTGGTCCTTTATTTTGCTCAAGATGTTTATGATAAGAACCATTCAGCCATTGACTTTTGTCATGCAACCATGGAGTTTTTTTTTTTTACTACTCCATGGTGCAAGGGGCCATAAATTTGAATGGTTCAAGGAAACCTTTTTGAAATATTCTTGAGCATTTTGGATGGACCAAAAGTTTTGCAAACTCTGAAAAATGTTTGGTTGATTTATCCAAACATTCCCCTTTTTATTTGGTGGAAGGAAATTTACGAAAACACACGCGAAGGAATTATGACCAAAATTAGGAGTGCTTAGTTTCAAGAGTACATCAAACCTTAACAAAACTCAATACATAAGCAAATGGCTATGAGTGGGGCTGTTTCGAATATTATGATATGGCTCTGGTAGGTAAATAAATCCTCACACTAAGAGAAGTGTGCCAAAACAGAAGGGTTTTAGGTACTTGCAGCAATTCAAGAAAAACATCTCTGGATGAAACCATACTAAGAGATTGCCACAAGTCCTAATCATGCCATATCACAATCCACAATGCTCAGGCTTGATGTAACAAATGCAACCCACGGAAATAAGCAATACTCATGATGTGATCATGCTCAAATAAAAATAACACATATGTCAGGAGTAGAAGTTGCATTTATGCGACACATGGGAAGCTAATTTGTAACTCGATCATCATTTCCCTTAAGCGTAGCATAACACCAAGATTCTAGCATTTATTCGAAACAGGGAGTTTATTTATTTATTAAGAAAGTTAGAAATACTTACCTGGGGGTCCTCCCCAAGCTTGAGTCTTTGCAAGACTCGAGCTAGTGTTGAACTCCGTCTCACCTGGGGGCCCTCCCTAAGCTTGAGTCTTTGCAAGACTTAAGCTTGATTCAGGCTCTTCCTCCTCCTTCTTGACCTGCAAAAAAGAGTGAGGATGATACAAGTGGCTAGCCCCTAATGGGCATTGCCGGGAATCCTATTATTTTTTAAAAAAAAAATTTCAAATTTTTATTTTGTTTTTATGATTTATGAGAAGAAAAACAAGTGCTAGGCCTAGCTAGGATAACGATTGGGATGGCCTCCCCAATCAAAGGGCTCTCATTTTTACGTCTTTGAGCTAGACGTTCTCCATGTCTTCAACTTGTTTGGACCTCGCTCGCTGGAGAATCTGGCGAGGTAGAGGTTCCTTCTTTCTTCCGCCACACCTTGGTTGTCTTCTTTGTGTTGGTGGCGGCGACCTTTTCTTTAATAGGCGCCTTTGTTGTACTCTCATCGGTCGATACCGTAGCTGCCTTCTTCTTCCTTGAGCGCCTTGCTCTCCTCTTCTTAGGCGATTGTGACTCGCCTACTCCTTCTTGTGGTGGAGGAGCAAGAGGGGCTTGAGGTGTGTTTGGCGGCTGAGGCATCCTCCTTGGAGTCCTCCAATATTTTGCTAGCCTTCTTGCATTCTCTCTTTCCAGATAGTCTCTCATGTATGCAATAAGCTTGTCTGGCTGTGGCATGGGTGGAGTAATCTCAATCTTCTCCACTCTCCTTGGGTCCTTTCCATATATGACCCTCACTTGCTTGCATTGTTCAACCTTAGGCTTGAAGCTGAACGTCTCTTCCCTGCCGTTGAAGTCCAAGTGGATTTCTCCCGCCCCCACGTCGATGTTGGCGTTGGTGGTGCTCAAGAACGGTCTCCCGAGGATGAGAGGGGTCTTGACATCCACTTCCATGTCGAGCACAACAAAATCGACGGGGACGAAGAGATTTCTGATCTGTACGGGGACTTCTTCGACAATCCCCAAGGGCAGGCGTAGTGACCCGTCTGCAAGCTGGAGCTTCATAGTCGTTGGGACAACGGGTGGTTTAACCCATCGTACATCGCCTTCGGCATGATGCTCACACTTGCTCCTAAGTCACATAGTGCCCGAGCGAAGCACCTGTCGTTGACCAAACACGGAATGGTTGGCCATCCGGGATCTTTTCTGACCACATCCTTGGGGAGTGCGGTATCCAAGTCGCTCTCTTCACACCTGATGGTTATTGCATTCACACTCTCCTTGGGATTAACTTCTGGTTGCCCAGGAAGTTTACCCGCACGAGGAGACTGCACAGCTGAAGCTATTTGCGCAATTTGCGTTTCTAGCATTTTGTTATGGCTTAGCTGATTCTGCAGGGCAGTGCTGAACGACTCTAGCTTGGCATCTATGCTCTCTAAAGCCTTGTCGGTAGTAAGAAACTTCTTACTGATGCTTTCTTTAATCTTGACCTGGCCGAGAACTAGATCCTTGATAGAGGGCTCAAAACGGGAATTACCATTGTTACCTCCCTGATTTTTGTTGAAGGAGAGGTCGGGCCTGGAATTCCAGCCGTAGTTGTTCTGGGAGCGGTACCCATTGCCATTGTTGAGGAAATTGCATTCCTCTCTCGCATTCGGGCAATTGCTTCCCATATGCCCTGTGTTGCCGCACTCTTCACAAGTCATGCGGGAGTCCGCAACTTGCAGGTCCTGCAGAGATTCCACCTTGCGGAGTAGCTGATCGAGCTTGATGGCGAGCATGTCCATCGTCTCCACTTGGTGCACTCCACGGGTCTTGGTGCTCGCCGCTTGGCGTTCACCATGAGTCTGGTTGGCCGCCACCTTCTCAATCAACTTCTTAGCGTTCTTCATGCTATGAGAGAAGAAAGAGCCGCCTGCTGCGGCGTCGAGGTGCTCTCGAGCGGACGGCCTCAAACCGTGATAGAAACTCTGTATGAGGAGCCATTCCTCCATGCCATGGTGTGGGCATGAGAGAACGTACTCCTGCATCCTGTCCCAGGCTTCCGCGGTCGACTCATCTGCGAGCTGTTGGAAGCCCGATATCTAGTTCCGCAGGGCAGTCGTTTTGCCCGGCGGGAAGAACTTGGCGAGGAAGGCATTGGAGCATGCCGTCCACGTGTCGAGGGACTCTTGGTTCGCGTAGAACCACTGGAGAGCCTTCCCCAACAGAGAGAATGGGAAAAGCTGTAGTCGGATGGCGTCCTGAGGTGCATCCTTTATGACGAAGGTGTTGCACGTCATCAGGAACCTTTGGAGGTGAGCGTTCGCATCCTCCGACGGCTTCCCACAGAAAGGACTAGCCAAGATCATGTTGATCAAGGCTGGTTTGAGCTCGTAGTCCTTGTTGGTGATGCGCGGGTTGGGACCCACGCGGATGTTCTCCGTAGTTGGCGCGGAGAAATCGTTGATCGTCTTCTCGACTGGATCACCCATGTTGTTGTTCGTTGATGAAGATGGAGGGTGCTCGACAGTCGTCGGAAGGGATCCTTCAAGAGCCAGAACTTTTGATCGAGCGTGGGTGGGAGGAGGGGTAAGCCTGGCCCTCACCCTTCTCAAGAACTGTTCCGGCTCTGGGTGGAATTTTTTCTGGTAGGGTCGAAACCAGTCATGCACTGTCCTGTTTCAAATTTCCACAACAAAGAAAGATAGGACAAGAGTAAGCCCGCAAAAGTAAGTGATAATTATTCTTCTCACAAACTTCAATGCATTTATTCAGTTCCTAGCTGCTACTTCCCCGGCAACGGCGCCAGAAATGCTTGTTGGCGGTTCTTATGCGATAAAATTAAATTCATTAATTCCGCAAGCGCACAGATCACCATTGTAGCATTTCACCTTGGAGTATTCCAGGGTTATCGTATTTATATTTCCGCAGGGAAGTAGAGCAAAAGGGAGCTGAACAGTAGCAATGCACTGGATAATTTGGAGAAAGACATAATGTATCAACTATACTTGAGACGGGGGTAAGATATGCATGATATATATGGGTGGCACACACATCCTCAAATCCAAGGTAATAAAAGAAAAACTGTAGTATACATTTGGGAGAGCAACGAGATAGAGCTAAGGCTACCTGTATGTTTACCTAGTATTTACTCTTTCTAGTAGTCTAATCTACAAAGGTTATCTACTCTAGTTAAGATCACACACATACAAGTCATGTCGTTTCGGGGCACACACGTACTAGGTCAACCGATGATGCTAGTTCAAACCTAGGGAACCGTATGCTATAATTAAGACCCAGCTGAGTCCAACCCGGACGTGGTGGATTACAGAGACCGGTGCAGCTGTCACAAACACTCGCGGCTACCATCCTCCGTGGGGCTGGGCGCCAAACGTGCATAGGCCAAGATCTAAGCGCCACGCTTACAACCCGCCTAGAGGAACTACTCTTGATCAACGGAGCAGTCCTATCTAAGAATAAACAAGCACAGATTTCACACGACGTCATCTCGACGAAGGCACTCTCTCGTACTTGCGTCCTCTAATAATCACGAATCCCACAACAAGACTTCTAAGAGCACTTACTTAACAGAATAAATAAACTAAATAGAAAAGAATTACTAAAAGAAATAAATAAAGATAAAACTAATTATTGAATAAATAATATCTCAAAAGAGTAAGGATACAAAGAACTATACCGAACTCCGAGAATACTCCGGAAGCCCGAGAGAGCTCTCACTCTACTCTACTCTACTCTAACTCCCAAAGCTACTACTAAACTAAACTAATGAACACTTGGATGAAGTGTGATGGTGCGAATTGTTTCTGCAGCCGGCCAGGGGTATTTATAGCCTCTCCAGGACCCAGGGGATTAAATAGCCGAAGCTGGAGAGGCGGTGGCGCCAAGGTCGGCCGGCCGGCCAGGTAGGGGGGCCGGCCGGCCGTCCCCTGTGGCGGTTGGCCACCGCCTTCTGCCTCAACGCTCCTGATTCACTCCTGAAGGCGGTCTGAAGGTCGGCTACTTCGTGGGGGCGGCAGAATTGCAGTAGGGGCCAAGTTAAGGCCCAAATGGCCCACCTCTGGTAAGTCGGCGTAAATCCGCTGGGTTGGGCCTTGAATTATGTGTTGTGGACCAGTTTCCAGCCCACTGGAGGAAGCCTGGGGCCTGCGGCCACCAGGTGGGGCCGGCCGGCCTAGGGTGGGGCAGGCCGGCCAGGGAAATTCCCTGGCTGGGCCTACTTTTCTCTCCATTATCCACTCCTGCATCCAAATATTCACCAAAACCTGTGGAGTAGCATTATTCCTAACTACTATGCACAAAATCATGGTGTTTATGCATTTATTTACCGGTAGGGTGGCGGTCAAAACATGGTTTAAACGACCGCCAACTCCCGTCACCTTCGCCACACTCCTCCGCGTCCCCTGCGCGTCTCCGCCGTGCCATGGAGCCTGGAGCCACGACATCGCGGCGTCCAGGACAGTTTGCGCAGGCCACTAGCGTGTGCTCTCCCGGCACCGCCGCCTCCGCTCGCCCGGCACGCCTCTGCTTGCCCAGCGCGCCACTCGCCCGCCACTCCGGCGCCGTCGCCGCGCCTAGACATGCCGTCAGCTCCTGCTACCTTTCCCCCGGTGCCCGCGACCCCCGCCTCTCCACAGCCTCCTCCACGCAGTCGCGCTCAAAATGCGCTTGAGGAGAGAGGAGATGTATTTTTGCATCATCTCTCTCCTCAAAGACAAAATGCCTACTCATTTTGTATGTCTGCTGGAGAGGATTTTGTGCATGCACAGTACCAATCGGAGAGGCATTTTGCCTTTGCCTACCACTACATCAGGTCAGGCTTTTAGTAACACCTATATGTGTTACTGAAGCTAAAGAAAAGTGTTGCGGAGACCTGTATAACACATATAATAAGTGATACATATGCTGGTGTTACTAGAGCAAGTTCTATTGTAACACATATATGTGTTACTGCTTGTGAAAAAATATGTTACAATAATAATATAGAAACACATGTAAGTGTGTTACTATGTCTAAAAAATGTGTTACTAGTAACTTAAAAAACTTTGCAAAAAATTAATGGTTCCTAGGATTTGATCCTAAGACCTCACCATCACTAGTTGTTGAGTTTCCACTACACTACACATGCACATGTGATAAGTAGTTATGCTTAATTGGTTTTGACTTTAAAATTATTTGAATATATGTTACTATAGCCTAAGAAAAGTGTTACTACGGTTTGTAGTAACACATAACAGTAACATTTGTTTGTGTTACTATGAGTTCAAGGCTTGCTATGCTTAGAACATATTACTTTCCATGTAACACTATAGTTGTAACACTATTTTTGTGTTACTAGAATAATTATCTGTAACACATTTTTACGAAACAAGCATTTGTGTTACAAAGACACTGAGTAACACAGATGGTTGTGTTACTGCGAAATATTTTTGTAACACATTCTTACTTCTGTTACAGGTATGTGTTACAAAAGCCATGTTTACCCGGATGCACATTAGAGTCGGTCTTACAATGGTTCCGGGGTAATACCTTCGTGTGAAGCTAAAACAGCAGCCCTCGCAAAAAAAAAAAAGAAAAAAAACAGCAGGAAATTCTAATGTTTTTCTTATTTTTTCCACATCTCTGGGTGCAATAGTTATAAGTTGCAGCTGTTAATCGCAACCTTAGAAGTATACGTTTCCACTGTTGGTTGGAACATAGATTTTTTCTTTAATCATGGTTTAAGAAATTTGTCCTGGCCCAGAAGAAGCAAAGAACAAACCCAAAAACAGAGTGCGCTGTAAAGGGCTAATCGGCCAGTTAATATATTTTTCAGTGCATTTGTGGAAACTGCTGTCCAAATTGTGAATTTACTAAGATTGAAAACTTCGTTTAATAATTGTGAATTTATAAGATCTGAGGACCATATAAGATATTTAATTTGGTCTCACAGGGAGAAGGTCCACGAGCTTTGGATTGGATGTTGCTGTGCTTTCAAGTTTTGGCATCAAATGAAGGGAAGAATAAATGTCAAGTGCCCAGACATTCTCTTATGGTATTTAGCATCATCCTGTAAATATTTCATTTAGCATCATTGTGTGTTTTTTTTTTTGCGGTGATCCAAGGCTAGACAGAATACTGAGAGATTAATCTCTCCCCCTCCCCCCCCCCCCCCCCCCCCCCCCCCCCCGCCCCCGTCCTGGACTAAAATTTGCCCCTCAACTTCCGCCGCCGCTAGCCGCCGACAGCAGTGGCTGATAGAGGCGCCACTGTTAGGCGCTACGTGCCAGCAGCCACTGATGGATTACTGCTGTGAATGGCACCTGCCCTGCTTAACCTTGAACGTGACTAGGCGCGGCCCAAACATAATGATATCTGCCACACTACGTACGTTGAGAGGCTAATGTTGGGGCTGAGGATGCCTCTACTTCGACCACCACCAGAGGACCGCCACTGCACAAACGGCGCCACTATTCGACCTATTTCACAAAAACTAGACATTTGATTGTTCAGATTTCCATCTGCACCTTAACCTACTGGTGGTCGCTCAGCACTGCTGCATTACAATGGTTGGCATAATACTTCGTCTGAAACTAAAATAGCGCAGGAAATTCTTATGCTTTTCTTATTTTCCACATCTATGGGTTAGATAGTCACTACACCACAGCACACAATAGCCAACTGACGGTGAGTCGCTAAAACGGCTTTAAACGACTTACCATAAGTCGCTAAAAACATTTACCGACCCTCCTGGTGAGTCGTTGTAAGTGGCGTCGTTAATAGTTTTAGCGACGCACCACTTTTTACCGACTTACCGTAAGTTAGTACTCTAAAGAATTACCGACGTATAGTTCGACGCTAATATACAGAATTAGCGACCCACTGTCCATCGGCAACAATATTTTTCGTTTAAAAAAAAAGATTACTACTTTAACCTAGTCCACCATGGGCATTTCAAACATAATCATTGAATGAACTACCGGAAAAAAAGATATACAAATTACTCTTGAATAATATGATTCTTTGAATTGTACAAGTGAGAAAATGTAGCACATATTACAGTAGCTAACATGGAAAACTGTTCTATCTAGCTAGTGCAAAGGTTATGTTTGCAAGATTTCTCTAGGAGACACAACATGAAGACCTCAGCCTGACAGCCAAAGATTCCGGCCTTTGATAACTCTCTCTGAACCAATTTTGTGCTCCCAAGATTGAGCAGAACCTGCAAAGAAAAACAAATTCTCAGCGAAACATGAAAGAATACAGCATAACATGTGTATCATTGTGTAGCAAAAAGGTCTGTACGTAGCAAAAGAATCCTCAGGAGTTCTCAGGAAATATTTCAGTATTCAGCTACCTTGAACCATCACAATATATCAGTAGCAGAACATTTCTCAGGAATTATTTCAGTATTCAGCTACCTTGAACCATCACAATATATCAGTAGCACAACATTTCTCAGGAAATATTTTGCTCATGTATTTACAATCAACAGATTGTGATACTATCTAAATTAATTCACAATCTTGGTCAGAGGTTCTACGATGAGATTCGTCTTGACTCCACTAAATGACTCCACTAAAAGTGTGTTACAGAGCGGTTGACATGAACATTTAGATAGTATCACAATCTGCTTGACAGTCTACTCTGACTCTGGAACATGTTTTTTCATTTTGCATTTTAAAACTGCAGATGACAATCAAAATCGTAACACCATCTCTGACACTATATTTCCTGATTTCCCCAACTTTAACTACATCAGCAGATTGTGATAGTAATTTAACCAAGCAGAGACTGCAGAATACTTTCCAAACTGTGCATCCGCAGATAGCCACACAATATCCATGGCCCTCTACTTAAGAGGGAGAACACAGAGACACAACTAATGATAATATATGGTTCGTTTGACTCTCTACAAACTTTGGATAATTAACGCGAAGATTTCCGTTAGACAAGACAGAAACTTGGAACAGATGAGAGGGAGGAACTAAGATGCTCACGTTGCATGCAGGAGGAGTTCAGGCAGTAGCAGCCGGGGCGGGAGTTCCACGTCGATGGCGCCGGTGGTGAGCAGGCCGGGGCAGACGTCGAGCAGCCGGGGATAGCGGAGGAGGCGGGGACGGCGTAGATCCCGTCGAGGCACGGGTTCCCCAGGCCACCGCACGTCTTCTCTGGCCGCGGATGCATGCCGTCAGGGAGAGGCAGTGCAGGGACGATGGAGGGCGGCAGCGGGGTTAGCGGAGTAGGCGGTGGCGGCGTAGATCCGGCAGCCGCGCGGATTCCCTAGGCCGCGGATGCGCGCCGAAGGGGAGGAGCAGCGCGGGGACGACGAATGGCGGCGGTGGTTGACTGAAGATTGGCGCAGGGGCGGAGAAGAAAGAAGGTGGCGGCGGCGGCTCGATGGGAGGAAGGAAAAAGATGGACGCCAGCACGGGTAGGGTAAGATTTTGTATGGACTGGGCCGCAATTTCCTTGTGCGTTTCGGCCTCATTTCGACATCTCTTTTTCCCGACTCACCGTTCGACATGATTGCGTACATTTACCGACATATCTTCCGTTGCTATTCATTGAGATTTTTACCGACTCATGGTCGCTCGGTAAATAGAGAATTACCGACTTATAGTGGGTCGTAAACTTTTACCGACCTATAGTATGTCGCTGTTAGTCTATCTTTACCAACTCACTAGAGTCGCTAATTGTCCGCTGTGGTGTAGTCTAGTTATTAGTTGCAGCTGTTAATTGGCAACCTTAGAGGTATACTTTTTCCACTGTCTGGAGCATAGATTTCTTTTCATGGTTGCAGAAATTCGATCTGGCCCAGGAGAACAAAACCAAAAAAAAAAAAAAGAAACAGACTGCGTTGTAAAGGGCCAATCGGCCAATTAATATACCTTTCAAGGGTATTTGTGGAAACTGCTGTCCAAATTAGAAAGTATCCAGCGACTGGCGAACCATTTCGTCACTCTTGTCTGCCCTAATAAGTCAACCGGCACTCCTGCAGACTGCAGCCACCGCCACTCCCTTGCAGTCAGAGCCTAGAATTCCCAATCCTCCCAGATCCAAAACACGATGGTCACCGTCTTCAGCCGCCTCTTCCCACTGCCGCTGTCATTGCTGATTCTGACAAGAGCCCTCGGCTCCTCCCGGTGGCGGCGTCCACTCCTCTGATTCTGACATTGTTGTGGCAGATGTTGGAGTGTGTTGGCGGTCGTTAAACCATGTTTTGACCGTCACCCTACCGGTAAATAAAGGCATGTCACCAACATTCTGTGCATAGTAGATATGTTTAATACTACTCCACAAGTTTTGGTGAATATTTGGATGCAAGAGTGAATAATGGAGGAAAGTGGGCCCAGCCAGGGGAAATTCCTGGCCGACTGGCCCCACCGTAGGCCGGCCGGCCCCACCTGGTGGCCATTGGCCCTGGGCTTCCTCCAGTGGGTTGGAAACTGGTCCACAACACATAATTCAAGGCCCAGCCCAGCAGATTCCACCGTCATTCTAGAAGGTGGGCCATTTGGGCCTTTACTTGGCCCTCACAGCAGTTCTGCCGACCCTATGACCGGAATACAAGGAGTTGCTATGTATCTTAAGATTTATTCTTTAGCTTTACAACATATGCATGGCATTTGTGCATTCCTTACCAAGCTCCACATAAAATCCTCTTATGGTAGAATGTAGGAATGAATGAAGCTTTGTAGGGATAGCCTCATACTAGGGAGAGGGGAAGTGTGAACCAAACAAAGGAGGAATTGTACCTTGTCTTGCAGCACATAAAAACTCTCGATATACACCTGCTAGAACTGCTTGACTTGTCTAAAAGTGCTGTTCTAATCTCCAATGCTATATGACAAGGTGAAAATATATAAGCCCCACGAATATGCAACACTTGTGAATACTTCCGTGCTCTTGTAACCTTACCACTATCTAGGGAGTATGATGTTGCATCTTTATTATCCATGGGGCACTTCTTACTACTCCTGATCCGCCGGTACCCTAAGTTCTGAATTTGCTCGGGACGAGCAAAGTTTAAGCTTGGGGAGGTTGTTGGCGGTTGTTAAACCATGTTTTGACCGCTACCCTACCGGTAAATAAAGGAATGCACCAAGATTCTGTGCATAGTAGATAGGTTTAATACTACTCCACAAGTTTTGGTGAATATTTGGATGCAGGAGTGAATAATGGAGGAAAGTGGGCCCAGCTAGGGGAAATCCCTGGCCGGCCTAGGCCGGCTGGCCCCACCTGGTGGCCATTGGCCCCGGGCTTCCTCCAGTGTGCTAGAAACTGGTCCACAGCGCATAATTCAAGGCCCAGCCCAGCGGATCCACTGCCATTCTAAAAGGTGGGCCATTTGGGCCTTTACTTGGCCCTCACTGCAGTTCTGCCGACCCCAGCAAGCAATCGACCTTCGGACCGCCATCAGGGGGTGATTAGGAGCGTTGATGCAAGAGGCGCGGCCAACCGCCACAGTGGACGGCCGGCCGGCCTCCCTACTTGGGCCGGCCAGACTTGGCGGCCCCGCCACCCAACCTCGCACTATATGATCCCCCTGCTCATGGTGAAGCTATAAATACCCCTGGCCGGCAGAGGAGCAACTCGCACCACACTTCATCCAAGTGTTCATTTCTTGTTTAGTAGTTACTTTGGGAGTTAGAGTAGAGTGAGAGCTCTCTCGGGCTTCCGGAGTCTTCTCGGAGTTTTGGTATAGCTCTCTGTATCCTAACTCTAGTAGAATTATTCTTTTATTTAATATATTTATATATTTAGTTTTATCTTTATTTATTTCTTAGTAGTTCTTTTCTATTTAGTTTATTTATTCGGTTAAGTAAGTGCTCGTAGAAGTCTTGTTGTGGGATTCGTGATTGTTGTCTAAAGAGTACGAGAGAGTGCCTCCGTCGGAGATGGCGTCCGCACTTGGTGAAATCTGTGCTCTATTCTTAGATAGGACTGCTCCGTTGATCAAGAGTAGTTCCTCTAGGTGGGTTGTAAGCGTGGCGCTTAGAGCTTGGCCTATGCACGTTTGGCACCCAACCCCACGGAGGATGGTAGCCGCGAGTGTATGTGACAGCTACACCGGTCTCTGTAATCCACCACGTCCGGGTTGGACAGGCAGGGTCTTAATTATAGCGGGTGGTTCTCTAGGATGAACTAGCAGCATCGGTTCATATGACCTAGCACATCCGTGCCCCGAAACGACATGACTTGTATGTGTATGAGCTTAGCTAGAGTAGATAACCTTTGTAGACTTGACTGCTAGGAAGAGTAAATACTAGATAAGCATATAGGAAGTTTTGCCTCTATCTCGTTGTTCTCCCAAATGTATACTACGCCTTTATCTTTTATCACTTAGGATTATATGGTGTGTGCCACCCATTATATCATGCAAACCTGACCCCGTCTCAAGTATGGTTGATATTATTTTCTATAATAAGTACAATACATTGCTACTATTCAGCTTCCTTTCGCTCTACTTCCCTGCGGAAATATAAATACGATAACCCTGGAATGCTCCCGGGTGAAATGCTACAATGATGTTCCGTACGCTTGCGGAATTAATGAATTTAATTATACGATTAAGAGCCGCCAACAGAGTGCTGGAGCCATGCGATGCTGATTGGCTCATCCTCGGCTCCTGCCATGGCCGGGTTCTCCTCAAAGTCCTGACCGATGGTGTCTCCTCGTCGTGGATCCAATGGCAGGTTGTCGGCAGTACATTGACGCGCCATCATGGTATCGGGCGCCCCGCTACGCCAGCACCGTTGTCCTGGTCTGTGGCCCCGGTGATGGAGTCCATGGTGAAGATTGGGCGGTGCCCGTCACCTATAGACACGTCAAGGCCAAGTGTTCTTCTCTGCAATCTCAACAACGTCCTGTGCTTCAACACATGGACACTCAGGAGCAACAAGCATGAGAACCCGATGCTGGATGGAATCCACACCAACAACCGTGATGTTCGAGTGAATACAATACTTGTGGTATCCAGGGACCGCAGACTTGGCTTTGTGCCCATCATGTTGCACAATATCCAGTTGTGGGTGTCAAATGTCTCAAATAAGGTTCATCATCAGTGGATCCCGCGCAAAATTGTTAGTCTTGACACATCGCTTTCAATTCGCAATGACAGAGCAACACTCACTATACTGAGAGAAGGGAGGCCTCCAGTCCGAATAATCGGGCGTGATGAGGATGATAATGTGATCTACATCTGGACCCATATTGGGGTCTTTGAAATCCAGCTTGACACAATGAGTTCCAACAAGGCTCTCCATAACTATGGCGGTATGCATAGGGTCTATACCTACAAAAGCTTCTTCTTTTCACCAGGTAGCTGTGTCATGGCTCAGATATTAAATGTTGTCTTGATTATGATGTTCGATGTTCTTTATCATCATATGGTTGAGCCTAAATAGCATGCAACACTTGATGCACAATGTTTGGTTTCCTTTTGTTAGCGGTGAGCAAAAGAGTGTTGGCAGTCCTTCAAGTATTGGATGTTGCTATGCTTTCAAGTTTTGGCTTCAAATGAAGGGAAGAATCAAAGCCAAGTGCCCAGACATTCTCCTTCAAGTATTTAGCATCATCCCGTAAATATTACATTTAGCATCATTGTGTTCGATCAAAGACCAGACACGACACAATACTGAGTGCCTAATCTGTCTCTCTCCCTCTCCCCCTCCCCCTCGCCCACCTTGCCCCCACGCCCCTCACTAGTACAATAAGAGCCTTTAGTGGCGAGTGCACCGTCCGCCCCCTCAACTTCCACCACTGCTAGCCGTCGAGAGCAGTGGCTGATAGACACGCCACTGTTAGGCGGTACGTGGCAGTAGCAACCGCCACCACCGATGGATTGCCGCTGTGAACAGCATCCGCCCAGCCTCATCCTGAACATGACTAGGCGCGGCCCAAACACATGATCTCCGCCACAATGCGTCAAGAGGCTAAAGTTGGGGTCGAGGATGCTTCCACTTCGACCGCCACCAAAGGACCGCCGTTGCACAAGCGCAGCCACCAATCGACCCCTCACAAAAATAGGTCGATTGAAACTAAAGCAGCAGCCCTCGCAAAAAAAAAAAAACTAAAACACCAGGAAATTCTAATGCTTTTCTTTTAGATAAAGGAAGTTTTTTATTTCAAGGTGAAATAATGCTTTGGCCTCTACACAACCAGGGTACATCTATCCTTTACATGTCAAACACCATGTTGAGCCTGATACAAATCATCCTTAAAACACCTAAAAAAAAAGAAACATCCATCATCTGACACAACACCTAAAAAAAAAGCCTACGGTGTCAATTCTCGTTGTTGCAGCCATATGTTCTCCATAGAAACTGTTGTACCCGCTTAAACAACACTGTTACTCAAACCTGAACTCCGGCGGCGAGGTTGTGGGAAGGCTCGACGCCTCCCCGCGCACCACGCACGACGCTTTCACTGCACCATCTTTTGACGATCCTTGCAGATAAAATGATAAATCCTTGCCTCATGTCCTTGTAGATCGAAGGCACCAGAGCTGGTATGTTTGACCTCATAATTGCAGCAGATCAACGAAGTCAATAAACAACCATGGCTATGACTTTGATGGCCTCTTTCGAACAAAGCGAAATCTAGCCACCATAAGACATTGCTGCCCACAAACTCCAGCGGATCAGCTACCTCCACATCAACAATTGAGACACCAAATTGCTTCTAGGTACCCGAAGAGATGAAAGCCCCTTGGGACTCGAGAAGATCTTGGGATTGAAGAAATTAAATGGGAAGCCGTCTTCTTCGTTCGTGCATCTCCCGCAGACTCGTTCCGATCAAATAGATCTTGCCGACGTTGAGGGCTAATGGGAGATCCTGCTGAGTCAAAAACCACCAACCTCCGGATCCGGCCAAACAAGAACTAATCCATCACCACCATCACAGCACCGCCATGCCACCCTCGCCCTGAACCGGCGCCATACGCGAAGCCCGGCCGGGCCATGGCCAGGACGAGACCTTCAGGCCCATGCCGCATCCTGCACGCCGTCGACGCAGCGCATAGCCGATGCGACACCAGGCCGCGGCCAGGGATGAGGATCGAATGAGGTCCGCCTCCAATCGGTCAGGTAAGCAGTTATTATGTTCAGTTATTAACTTTCTATACATTCAGGAATAATTGATACATACAAATCTATTATGTCTGAGAGGAGAGCACACTCTCCCCTGGTGGAAGGTCAAAGGACATCAAAGATGATTTTTAGCATGATATCTTGTAGAGTAAACAGAACAACAATTGATAACTTGCCATGTAGCCTATAGATTTGTTTTCAGCCTGAAAGGTCTCTTGCATTTTCTTCCTTGCAGCTCGCATTATATAGAAGTTTAGGAATTTCTCAAGAGAAATATCCACTAAAAGTGGAAAACTTATTGTATCATAACCAAAAAACCTAACCCTAACAAGAAACATGGGGTACTCCATATTCGCATATGCAGGAATTGTGCAAACTTCCAACTACAGCAAGAGATTAGTTAAACTTTCCCTAAAATGTTCTTCTTTTACCAATCGTCAAATCAAACATTTCAGGAATTAAAAGTAACAGAACATTAAAAGTCACTCATACATCGAATATAAATTGTCCAAATGGAAATACATATAACGGCATGTGCCGCACATCTCTACTGGGCCCGGTGACAAACAGAGTATTGAAGCCCAATCAGTTAATCCTTACATCAGATATCCTGAGGAGCAACAATTTTGATACCTGCCAAATAAATTCTCTTGTTAGACACCAGCTGATAAAGATATGTATCATGTGTTACTTCATCTTCAATCAGGACAAACATGATTGCATATTCTGAAATTAGAAAGAGCATAAATGATAAAGAAAATTGTAAAATTCATATTTTTACGATGTGCTACAAATTCTGTAGTTCCTTCAATTTTAACAAAGGTCAATAAATTAAAATTGAAGGTCGTGTACTACTGTGAAAATAATTTTCAATGATTGAAATGCCGCTAGTGGTAATTCTTATTTACATGCCTGTGTCTGAAAGAGTTTAGCCTTCATAAGATTCTGAAATATTTAATTAACAAGTCGTCTAATATTCTTGTATTTAAACAAAGCTTCAAGAACAAATATAGTTTATTGTAAGTTTTGGAAAAATAGATTCTACTAACGTCCAACTTCTATCCTCTAAACAATATACGATATACAATACATGTAGTTTTGCCATATTGTTTGTGTTTCTCTCATGTAACAATGGACTATTCTATGTACTCCTATATTGCTTCTATTAACTTTTTTCACTGTGTGCAAAAGGAATGTGAGTCTCCCATAAAATTAATTCAGGGAAATGACAAACACATTGGAACTGAAAATGTTCATTTTGACATATTGTTAGCATTGTCATCAGATCTAGGTACAAAGTACTTCATTTGCCCAGTTAGTTTCCACTATAAACATATTGATACAACAACTTTAACAAAATAAACCAGAAAAGAGCAGATAGAGAGACAAGATACTTTTGTTACCTCTTTATTCAACATTACAAAGTCAACCGCGATACTGCGTTTAGCGATTAGCTCCAGATCCAGCAGCAGCCACAATTTCTCCACCTATAAAAAACAATCAAAAAAGTATATAGGAGAACTTGGATGGAAACTTGAATAGTACACACAGAATCATATTATATCAACCCATACTAGAAGTGTGATCCAGTTGTATCATGACGGTGGAAGTAACGTTTACTTCATCAAAAACAAAACCAGTACATGATTATACAAGATGCCATTAAACTAGGTTGATTTTGATAGACACAGGATTGAAGCAGACCATGACTATGTTATTCCGGTTATTATACTGTTTTCAGCCTTACCAAAATCAGATTCACAAACCTGGCCCAAGTACTATTATAAGAAAATTAAATACTGGAAATAAAATTCCTTCTCAAAATACTAGTTTGAAACCATCTGCAGAATGATATCATGTGCCCATATATTGGACAATACATAGACAACTTTGAGATGATAAAGAAACACATGTGCACTTGAGTAGAAAAAGTCTTGAGTGAAGAAAATTTATCCACTGAGTTGTAATAACTAAACACTCATGGTATATCTGAAGCAGTAGCAGCCAGTATTACACTAAACAAACAAAATCTATGCACTCACAATATTGGGTCGAAAATCGATGTTAGAATATGTAATTATTTAAGAAAATAGAGGTGATCCGTGATCCCATGCATTACAATATCAACGTCACTAGTATATGTGCGAGTGACGAACCTTGAGAATTGTGGGTCCGTATATCAGTTTGCCTTGTCTCTTTACTGAAAAGAGCTTTATCAACTGGTGGAATATCAACATGAAATAAACAACATCAGAATCTGGACAAGAAGCTTAAATACAACATGCTCTTATGCGAAAGGAAAACACAAAAAAAAAATCTCGACAACCATATTATCAATATTATGCTTTATATAGTCATCATATGCACACATGCTAGAACTAAATATTTGGAGAAATGATATATATAGTAATCCCTCTAATCGCCCATTTATACGTACACCATGTGCACAAATCGATATTTTCTTCTGAGAAGCGTAAAGTGCCATAAAGTAACATTCTCTCCATCATACAGATATATTTAAAGAGCTAGGATTTTAAACTGCTATACCTAATGTATATTCAACATTTTCTTGTCTTGTCAAAAAAAAAAGTTACAGCTTGATATGCTCGAGACTATTATTTATTGCGAATAGGTAGTGCCAGTACCTGTGGTGTAGAAACTGGAGTAGGGATAAATTGCATCGAAGCTGGCTGTTTGATCAGACACTTTCGAGTGCCGATTTGATACCAAGTCTATGGTGAAAACGCCGACCTTACTCTGAACAAACACCACACTCTCTTCCTCGGAGAACCCGATGATACACGGGTCAACAATCAGGATGTCCCGAATACTAATCAGCTCATATCGAGCCAGTGGCCCAAAAGCATTCGAACCGGGATGCTCCACCTGATCAGAGCTGACCTCACTAAACAAAGCATGTTGCGGAATGAAATCCTGCAGGCGAGCAAGGTCACGGCAATTCCATACCGCGAGACCAGAGCTGAACTCTCTCTCAGACAGCACGATGCTTGTGCGCTTCATGTAAACAATGCCCAGGTTCCCGCTGGGAGTTGGCACGATGAAGTCGAAGGCGTTCGTGAACGGATTAATCATCGTCAAGATCTGTGCCGCCATGTTGAACTGAAGAACTGCGCTGTCATGCAAGAGCATCCAGTAGACCATGTTGCCGTCCATGACAACGCATGGTTTTCTGGCGAAAGTGAGTAAGAAGTCCACGGATAGGGACGTGAGATTACCCCAGGTCCCCGTCTCGGAGGAGTAGACGCAGGCGGAGATGCGGTGCTCGGGGAGATCCAACGCTTCCGAGTACCGTCGCTCGCTGTACGCGAAGGCAACGCGGTACGGCGACGAGTGGCAGTCGGCGTTGCCGCCGTGGTCGTCGGCGTCGCAGATCAGGGCCGCCCCAAATCTCGTATCGTAGTTGTGTTGGTAGCCCGGCGGCGTGGGGATGCGGTGCTCGTCGCCGGTAAGAGGATCCCAGAGAAGCAGCTCTCCCTCATCGATCTTCTTCATCAGGACACGGCCATGGCGGCTGTCGCACATGTACATCCTCACTCCCCGGCGCACGGCAGGCGGCGGGGGAATGTTCATGGTGGTGTCCGTGGTGCGGACGAACACGGGCGAGTCGGAGTCGGCGCTGTCGCCGAAGAATCCGAGCAGAGGAGGCGTGCTCCCGTGCGCCGCGCGGAAGGGCCCGAGAAAGCCGTCGTCGTCGTGGACGACGCGGCGCCAGCACGAGCGCACGGCGGAGACGGTGGCCAGGTGGGCGGGCTCCAGCGGCAGGCGCCTGAAGATGCTTCGCAGGCAATCGCTGGGCAGTGGCGGCGGGGTGGGTTCCGTCATGCTGCTAGCTAGGGACTAGGGTTAGGACTGGGTCTGCGCAGGTCTCTGAGAAATCGGGGCGATGAGAGAGGAAAATGGGGAAATGGGGAAAGAATGATTTCTTTTTTTTGAGAAACCTGCCATCGTGGAAAAGGTGAGCGTTTCTTTTCTCTCTTTTTTCTCACTTCCGTGGACCCCTCTGTTCTGTTCTTTTTTAACCGGAAAAGAACGTTCCATTAAACTAAGGCCAATGTCAGATCAGAGAAATATTACAAACTCCGGAACACTACATCCCGGGCATGAGATTTTGATGGCCCGGGGCGAATCTAAAATCTGGGCTCTCTCTACGGAAAAAATTTCAAAAAAATATGTAAACTTTTTTATAGGAAACAAATAGCCTATTTAAAATATTCTTATATAATGATTTGTGTATATTATTACTTTAAACCTTCTAGCATTTCTGAATATGCAGCCACTAATGATGGTATAGATATCATTTTCATTCGACAATTTCTTCTAAACGCATAAAGTGGCCAAATCGTTGAACCTTTCATGGGACATTGTGCGCTTTAAATATTTATGTTAGAACTAATTGTATACACATGTAGCTCTTCCTCTCCCAGGCTCTTCTCCTCATGCACGGTAGTCCAGGCCAATCCCGCCTTGGAAGAGCTTGAGAGGGAGGCCGCGCGTGACAACAACGATCGTGCCACCTACGTGGAGGCTGCCACGGTTGCCAACCTCCATGTGCTGTCCAGAACATCAAGTCCCTAGTGCCGGTTGTTCTTGACCTCCTCTCGTCGAACTACAGCAAGTGGCGTGGGCATCTGCTCCTCATCCTCGGCCACTTCGCCCTCACCACCCACGTCACCTCCGACGACTCCTTCCCCGACATCCCGGCCTGGCACCACATGGATTGCGTCGTGCTGTCCAAGATCTACCACACCATCTCCCCCGACTTGATGGAGCTCGTTCACAAACGAGGCGGCACCACTGCCCGCTCCACCTTGCTCGGCATCGAGCAGCAATTCCTCGGCAACCGCTAGACGCGCGCACTCCAACTCGATGCTGAGTTCCATAACTTCGTCCAAGGCGATCTCTCCATCACCGACTACTGCCGCAAGATGAAGGCCATGGCAGGTGCGCTCGACGACCTCGGCGAGAGGGTCAACGACCACACCCCTAGTCGTCCATGTATTGCGCGGCCTGCACGAGCGCTCCCAGTAAATGGCGGCGAGTCATCACCCGTCAACACCCCTTCCCGTCCTTCCGTGACGCACGGGCGGACCTACAGCTCGAGGAGATCCGAAAGCCTCCTCCCTCGACGACGCCGTCCACTGCGTTTGTCGTTTCATCGTACTCTACGCCCGCCACCAGCAACACGCATCCTCTCCCTTGAGTTGCTACTTCCGATGGTGCTCCTAGACGCCCTCCTGTTCCTCACGGTGGGGGGCACCCCCACCAACTCCGGACGACGTCGCCATCGCAGGAACAATGGCCCTGCCTGTGGTTGGCCATCCTTCTACAACCCGTGGGGTAGCACTATCTAGATGTGGCTCGGCAGCCCTTGTCCTGCTGGCGGCGGCCAGCAGCGCCCCTAATAGGGTGCGCGCCCAGGTCCTCCTCTCCAACACGGCACCTCTGTGCCCCATCTTTCAGCCACGGGCTACCCCGGGTTTCCCACCATGCAGCACCCCAGCCTCGCCTACATGCCTCAGTACGTGCCCCCTCCCGTGCCTGCGCCGGCGGGGGCCATACAGCCATATGTGCCACAGATGCCTTCTCCGACGGCGCCCACCTGGTTGCCGTGGGATCAACATGCCCTGGCGAATGCTTTGAGCACCGTCTCCCTCACGCCGCCTGCCTCCTCCAACGAATGGGTTGTAGACTCCGGAGCTTCATCTCACATGACACCAGCCAGTGGTAACCTTTCTTTGGATCGCTGATCTTCTAGTCCTAATCCTTCATCTATCATTGTTGGAAATGGCACTACTCTACCTGTTGTTGGTTCTGGTCGCATGGTCTTGCTTGGCAATTTTTATCTCAACAATATTCTCATTGCACCTGGCAGTATTAAGAGCCTCATATCTGTTAGTCGTCTGGTCTGCTCCCCACGGCTGCACCCTCGTCACTTTGGCATCGGCGTCTCGGCCACCCCGGTCATGAGGCTCTCTCTAGGCTTGTCAGCGCATCTGCCATCCATTGTAATAAAATTCCAAGTGACACTCTTTGTCATGCATGCCAGCTAGGTCGCTATATTCGCTTACCATTTGCTTCTTTATCTCGAGTTGTCAAGAATTTTGATTTGGTTCATTGTGACATGTGGACATCTCCCCTTGTTAGCGTGTTTGGTTATAAATATTACCTTGTCATTCTTGATGATTGCTACCACTATGTCTCGACTTTCCCTTTGCGTCTTAAATCTGATACCTTTTCCACACTAGCTAAGTTCTTCTCCTATGTGGCCGCGAAGTTCGATTGCCCTATCAAGACTGTTCAGTGTGATAATGGACATGAGTTGGATAACTCCTCCTCTCGCACGTTCTTCCTCACACACAGTGTCAGTTTGTGCATGTCCTGCCTCTATACCTCTCCCCAAAATGGTAAAGCTGTTGGCAGTCGTTAAACCATGATTTGACCGCCACGTTATTTATATTTTCCCAAAGGAAGACGTAGTTGACAAGTGTGTACTTATACTCATGGTACTACAAATGATAGATCATAACCAATATCCAAATGCAGGGGTAAGGCAGTAAATGGATAGAGGATAGTGCGACACACACAGCAGGCAGTTCCACTCTCTGATAAAAGGCGAGAGGCGGCTCTAAGCTAGACTAAGGTTAAGTAAGAAGAACTGCTACTCCTAATGTACATCGTCAAGTAGCGTGCGTAGCATCTACCTATAGCCTAAGCTGCACACAAGCCAAGACTAAGCTGTTCTATTGCCAAGCCATCATCGAGAAATCCAGCGATCAGAGTCTACCCTAATCTCCGGACATTTCATATATACTCGCACGCCATACCCGAACGTGGAGGATTACAAGGGACGGACAGGGCTGTCACCACCTGCCGCCTACCTCTACAAACCGTGGGGTACGAACACGCATCCAAGGGTGGAAAGGAAGCCCTAGCACCATGCTAGCGTAACTAACCACAACTCTAGATCCCTCGAGGCACCTCGCAAGGCGATAAACCTAGAGCACTCTTGCAAGACAATGGACCCGATGACTAAGCAAAAGGAATAACTAGATCCGGCGAGCGATTACTTAGACAAAGGATCAAAGCTAGCACTACGTTATGCATAGGCGTTCGTCGCTCAAGAACGAGCGACGATCGATGAAGAACGATCATCGTTAACCGATGATCGAGTATGAACGAACGACGAACGAACGATGAACGATCATGAACGAACATCGATGAACGATGAACGAACGATGAACGAACATGAACGAACGAAGAACGTTCATCCAAGATCAAGGATGAACGATGAACTAGCATAAGCACATAACTACTACAAGAACGATGATATTCCATTGATAAATAAATAAGTCTTACAAAGAGAGTAAAAGGATACAAGGGAATATACCCCAAACTCTCCAAGGGACTTGGAGCCAAAGGGGCAGCCAACTACTCAGCCTAAGCCTAACTAGAGAGCCCCTAGCTCTGGATGTGTGGAAGAATGAGCCTCTTGTGTTGTGTGTCTCCAAAGGAGGGGGGGGGGGGTACCCCTTTATTTATAGCCCTCAAAGGCGGTGGAATTGAGGCGGTTCCAGATATTGTGGGCATTGATTGCAGGTGGAACCGACCTCCTGAAATCGGTTGCAAACCGCCATTGAGGATCTCCAGAAGAGGATCTTTCTTCATGTTTCCTTGATATTGGGCTTTTGGGGAGATATCTTTATTCTGGGGAAAATCGATGTTTCCAAAGTAGACCTTTTATGCTTCCTTTTCCCCGTTTTCCTATGAAATGCAGCTGCACTCACAAATTCACCAAGACTCGAGGAATCCGTTAGTTTCAAGTCCTAAGTCTACCTTTGGTGATTAATTTGAGGGTAAAAAGTGCACCAAGTTGACGGTTTATTTTGGGTCTAAGAGCCGTCAACACGCACCACTCACGGACCCCGCGCCACTGGTCCTCTCACCCGTGGCTAGTGTGTTGCCTATTGGGGCAATTCCTGTATGTCACCGACAATCCGCATCCAATGGTGACTCGTAGAAGTGGCTTTCGCCAGCCCGTAGACCGCTTGAAACCTCCATGCCGAGGTCCTCTCTCCTATTCCCAAGACATATCGCACAGCATTGTCAGACAGCGATTGGAGAGCTGCCATGGAAGAAGAATACTAGCGCTAATCTCCAATTCCACCCGGGACCTTGTTCCTCGCCCTCACAATGCCAACTTGGTCTCTGGTAAATGGATTTTCAAGCATAACTTCTCTACTGATGGCAGTCTTGATCGGTAGAAGGCAAGATGGGTGTTGGTATTTCTTACACCACGAATAAATCCGCAAGCGCATGGAATACCGTTGTAGCACTTCACCCGGGAGTATTCCAAGGTATCGTATTTGTTTTTCCCAAGGAACGGTGGTAATCTGCAGCAAGGTTAGTTTTACCCAAGGACAACAAGAATGGTAGTAGTATAGGATTGAAAGGATGAATAAAGATCTAGCTGTCCCGCAGGACGATCGCACTCAAGTTCTACTTGTTTACTTCGGGCACTGGTATAGACCTGGTCTGCCAAGTCACGCCAGCCTGTAGCTCTACGACGAACCCGAACGTGGAGGATTACAAGGGACGGACAGGGCTGTCACCACCTGCCGCCTACCTCTACAAACCATGGGGCACGCTGCAAACAAAGGTAACCTCTAGCCTAGACACCACGTCTATGCCGTCGATTACTACTCTAACCCCGGTCCTGGTACCAATTTGGAAGGCTAGAGCACCCCTCGCGGAGCGATGATCCCGTAAACAAGTATAACAAGAATAACGACTAGTATGTAAAGCTCGCTAGATCAATATCACCACGAATACTAATCTTATGAATAAGAACAACGATCGTACTATGAACGAACGACGAATGAAGAACGATCGATGAACGAACTAAGAACGAACGACGAACGATGAACGAACGACGAACGAACTAAGAACGAACGATGAACGATGAACGAACGACGAACGAACGAAGAACGAACGATGAACTATTAATAAGATAAATATCCGCCAAGGTACAAGATAAGGAAATAACTAAAACAAAGCTATCCCTCTCTTGATCCTTGCCCTCTCCCCTATTCTACTACTGTACAAAAGGCTCTAGGCCTGAGATGTTGGAGTGATGCTCTCCTCTTGGGATTCTTGTGATGTCTTTGGAGAAGGATGGTACCCCTTTATTTATAGCCCAAGAAGGTCGGCAACTTGAGGCGGTTCCTGACTTTGGGGGCATTGATTGCAGGCTGAACCGACCTTGGTACGTCGGTTGTGAACCGCCATAGGAAGATGGGCCAGTGGGGCCACCACAGGGGGTCGGCCGACCTAGTGTTTGGGGTCGGCCGACCTGTGGCTGGCCCCTCTGGGCCTGGGCCTTCTCAGGTTGGTTCCCCTGGTTGCCTTCTCCTCTGATCCACCTGCTATGGGTGGTCTTGAAGCCTTTTTATTGGGAGTTGGGCTTTATTTGTATAATTCTTTATGTCGGGGAAAATTGGTGTTTCCAGGATGGGCCTTTTATGCTCCCTTTTCCCCGGTTTTCATATGAAATGCACCTGCACTCACAAATTCACCAAGACTCGTGGAAATCATTAGTTTACAGACCTAAGTCTACCTTTGGTGATGGATTTTAGGTAAAAGAGTGCAGATGGTTGACGGTTTGTTTTAGGTCTAAGAGCCGTCAACAATGGGTCCTTCGCTGATTTACTCAACGCCCTGGTGTCGACTACGGTGAGACAATTAGTCCCGTGGTGAAGCCGGCCGGCTATAGTCCGCACGGTTCTTTCTCTCGCTTGAGCTCGGTCTCTCTCTACACCGGTCTTCACCTAGGGAGCTTGTTGTCTACTCAGATGCGGATTGGGCGGGGTGCCCAGACACACGTCGGTCCACTCGGGCTACATTGGTTTCCTTGGTACTAACCTCGTCTCATGGTCATCGAAGTGGCAACACACTGTTTCACGCTCTAGTGCCGAGGCTGAGTACAAGGCCGTTGCCAATGCGCTGTTGCCGAGGCCTCTTGGCTACGCCAACTTCTTCAAGAATTGTATCATCCCCTCCAGAAGGCTACCCTCGTCTACTGCGATAATGTCAGTGTCGTCTACCTCTCCTCCAACCCTGTCCACACCAACCATGTCCACTTCATCCGGGAGTGTGTTGCAATTGGAGATGTTCAGGTTCTCCACGTACCGACAACCTCACAGTTCGCCGACATCTTCACCAAAGGGCTGCCAATTTCGTGTTCACTGAGTTTAGGTCCAGTCTGAATGTCCGTTGCACCGACATTCCAACTGAGGGGGGTGTTACAATTAATTGTATAGACCTGTAGCTCTTCCTCTCCCAGGCTCTTCGGGTTCTCCTCATGGACGGTAGCCCAGGCGTCGTGGACTCCGACTGGGACTATATATCTGTATCCCGTGATTGCTACCGATAATAAACGATTACGATGGCATAATCCTGCTATCAATTTCTTTAAAAGTATCAACTTTGGAAAGCTTATTTCAGCCGATAGCAAAATCACATGCACAATTGGTAAGCTTTTCTGTGCAACAAAAATATAAGGATTCATCCATATTTCTGACGTACGAAATAAATCTCAATAGAAAAGATTCTCTTTCATTGCCATTGACATTTTGTGTTTGTTCTACTTCGATGGTTGGGACCTCAAACGCAGGCTGCAGGGCCGGGCCCTCGGATGGAGTTTTAGCTGTGGTCTTCGCTAGGGCCAAGACCTATATATACAGACATGCAACAGGGAGGGGGCCCTTGGATTCGGGGGCCCTGGGCAGCTGCCCCAATAGCCCCCCTCCAGGGCCGGCCCTCTGCACCCGAAGTTTTCCCATGTTGCTACCAGAAAAAAGAAAAATCGATCAGTTGTTAGAAAATACAATTTCCTATTTCACCCTAAATTTCTTACAACTTTAACGTTTGTTCCTATTATGACATAACAATTGTGTATGAATCACTCCCGCGCACCAAGACGAACGTAGCTTGCGATGTATGGGCCTTGGCATCCATGACAGGACCCTCTACATGCATTGCCGAGGTTTCCTTGAAGTGAGGTCTCAGCTCGCAATCGGCTCCAGACTGAAGCCCACCAAAGAAAATGACGAAGGGGACTAGCTTTAGAAAAAGAATCGACAGCCAACGTAATCTTCTGTATTCACCTCTTATGGCTTTATATAACTCATTCACAAGAGTACAACACAATGTTAACCAACTAGCAAACATTCCTAGTCTGATAGTGTAACATCCCAGCCCCTAAGCCATCGTTTTAAGAAAGTAAGCTACCCGTTAGTACGATCTTCGAGAATTCAAAACAATTTAGATGAAAATTTTTCTGAATAAAATAATACTTTGATTCATTTCAGTGTTCACAAAGCTTTTGTTGTGATTTCAATTGAGATGTTCATATTTGAGGTTTGAAGTATTTGGATTTGGTTCTCATGTTTGAATTTCATATTTGAATAATTTCTGAAATTTGAATTCATGCATACCTTGCATCTCATATGTGCACCGAAACTGTTTGAATTTTTGTGGGAATTTAGCTTTACCAAAAATTCCCCAAAATTCACCGTAGCTCTAAATCTCATAGAAGTAATTTCTATGAATTTTTAATAAATTTTGGAGAACGTTTGAATAGGTAGAAAATTCGTTGTATAGCATCTACCGTTGGAAATTAGAAAGAGCTGATCCTATGCTTCATGGGCTCAATCAGTAACTCGGCCCATCTAGAAAATAAGAGAAAATAGAAAAGAAAAGACCTTACCTGTTCGGCCCGTGCAGCTCACCTTGGCCCAGCTAGACCCATAGAGCCCACGCCGCGAACCGTCGTCTTCCTCGTGAAGTCAAGCGCGCCGCCGCCGTTCGACCATCACTGCAATGCCATGCACCGCGCTACGTAGTAGCTCGCCGTCTCGAGCCTTCCTCTCTCAGCAGCACGCGCCTGTACCTCCCTCTGCTCACCTCGTTGACTTGGGCGATGAACAGATCCAGCCGAGAAGCCTCTCGCGCCACGCCGCGCCTGCCCGTTGGATGGCACTCCACCGCCTCCCTGTTTCGCGACTGTGCGAGCACTGCAGCGCCGCGACATGGCTTGCTACGCGCGCCACGGAGCCTCACGCACCTTCTCGCGCACGCGCCCGCGCTCCTGAACCCCCTCCTTTCTTTTCTTTCTCGTGCGCCGCTGACGAACCGGCCATGCGCCAGTGCGCGACCACCCCAAACCGCCTCAATTCGCTATAAAAGCTCGAGAAACTCCTCATTGCCCTCTATTTGGTCCTCTATACCTTCTCTGAACCATTCACGGTGAGAGAGACGGAGTGAGCAAGGTGGAATTTGAGTTTCCCGAACTCCGGCCGCCGCCGCCATTGCCGACAATTGGAGCTTTCCCGGTGAGAACCACGTCGATGTATTGTCCTTTTAGCATCTCTGGACCATGCTGATTCTTTTCCCATCCTTTTCTTCCAAAGATGATGGACGGAAAGCTATGCGCACCGTCACCGACTCTGTTTCGCCGCCGCAGGTCGACCAGCCGTCACTCCAGGCCACCACTGCTTGCACTGCTTGCTTGGTGAGCCTCCTTGATACTCGTAGATGCCGGAAACACAGCATAAACTCGTAGCCGCGCCTCTTCCTTGCATCGCGAGGTTGCAGCTCCGCCGCGCCGCCTAAGTCGCCGCCGTGCCGCAACTACAGGTCATCCCCGTCGATGCGTAGACCACCGGGCGGTAGCCCTTGAGCTCGCGCACCGCATAGTGCACACCATCGACGTAGTCCGGCTCTAGTTCGCCGCCGGCGAGCCATTTCCCCACCGCCGGCTACTATGCTTGCGTTGTTTTAGCTTGAACTCACCATAAGCCGACACGTGGCGCGCTACAATTGGTCAGTTTTGGTTTAATCGTTTTTAACTCGAAATCAATAGGAAAATAATAGGGAAAAATTTGGTAAAAATGTTAGAATAATTCCTTGCTATTTTTAGGACTTTTGGCACAGCCCATCAGAAATAAATTGAAGAAAAATTTGCTAGAAAAATTTTTCTAGCAAATTGTACCTCTGGGATGTTAGCTGGTAGGTACGGAGGGATTTTTTAATATTTAGGGAAGGCAAGGTTAACAAACGGCTAATGAAAACGTCATGTGTGATACCGAGGTGCACACTTCGTGAGTGCACGGTGCTAACTACACCACAGACGGTCACTCACTGTCCATGGGTACAGCGTACAAACTCTGCAGAGTAATTAATCCATTCGAATGGCCGTGCTTGCGGTCTCAAGCTCGTTAGTGATAGGTCTTTGTTTAGAGAATGGTTGGGATTAAAATTGATCATGATTATTATTGTTATTAATATATGAAGGGCATAGTTGATGATTGTTGTAAGAACTTGACTTGGAGGTCAAGTATGACACCTTATTCATATGATATTTTACTTGTGCTTACATTTATGCAATTTATATTCAAGCAATTCAATTTAGTAATTATTTAATTAATCAAGTTTGGATTGCCATTTGCTCATTTATGCAAACTTACCCATATTACCTGCCTTCATTTGGCCTTGCATATAATTATAGTTTTGCTATTATTCACCCACGTTGCTTGCCTCCGATAACTTGGTTTCAAAGATGACGAGGATCTCGGTGAGGAACGATGCCGTTCTTTCTAGGAGTTCAACTTCTAGCCAATTGCCTGTGGGATGAACACGGGGCACATGCTGGAGATTTGAGTTCCTTTATGTTACCGATGTGTTTATTTCTTAAGGTATTTCGTCGGCCGTTGAGCCAATATTTTGTAAATTTCAAATAAACTTGATAGTTAAATTTTGATATGGCTATGGTTCCACTGTGATTACCGTGTGTACTTGTCATTGATCCTGGGCAAGTACGGAAAACACGGAGTTTCGGGTGATTTAATTACCCGGGACACCGCAGACAGTGGTCTGAATAGCAAGAAATGCGGGAGCAGTGTTAGTTTTTCCTGTTTAACGTTGACCTTGATCAACAAGAAAGAAAATCCGAAATTAGAGATAAAACAGGCAACTAATATTCAGAGTCGGTTAATGCCTTGATCGGGAGGCAAATCTCTATCGTTTCCATCTGGGACTCGGCCCCGGGCCTACAGCTCTAATCATATATAAGGAGAGGTACCCCCCTGGGCGTTCCTCACGCAATCCAAGGTTCACCGTGACCTAAACCACCCACCGATCATTTAGTGCGCTGGAAGGCTTGGAAGCTCGAGTTCGTCGACCTTTAGGGCAGTGTCGCTA
Organism: Eragrostis nindensis; assembly: GCA_012490785.1. Classification (NCBI taxonomy): domain Eukaryota; kingdom Viridiplantae; phylum Streptophyta; class Magnoliopsida; order Poales; family Poaceae; genus Eragrostis; species Eragrostis nindensis. The sequence continues at coordinate 1,018,410 of JAAXCT010000126.1, forward strand.
CCGCCCTGAAGGTTTCCGCTACAGGCAGAAGACGCTGAAGGAGAAGCTACGCTACATCCCCGACAGCGCCCTCGCCATCGACCTCATCACCTCTACACCAGCACCAATGGAGAACGCTGCTGCTGGTAACTACCGAACCGATCTTTTCCGCATTAGATTACTTGTTCTAGGTTTGATCTACTGCTAGACTAGCGATCCTGTTTAAGTCATGTTTAAGTGTAGATTTATTTGATCTAACAATTGGTATCAGTTAGCCAATCCTAGTCTCTTTTAGATCGCCTACGAATTGCTTAAGTTAGTGGTTCGGTTAAATGCTAGATCTACTGATGTTTAAGCTATTTAGGTTAATCTAGCACTAATGCTGAGGTGATGTGAATGATCTAGTCACGATTAAGTTCAGTTTTAGTAGATCAATAACCTTACATGCCTAGATCTATCAGATTAGTCATGCCTTTAAGTTAATCTTTATGTTTAAGTTTAAGATCTAAGCTACTAGGGTTTTCGGTTTAGTTATCGCACGCCATGTCACTCTTGAGATTAGAAAAGGGAATTGCAAAGAACACACACGCCCACACACGCAAACCCTAACCCTAACCCTAACCCTAGCCCTAAGTCAGTAAGAACTCACCTGGATTAAGTCGCGCCGCCATGCGCGAGCACCTTCTAGGCGCTCCATCAGCTCGCACGACGGCGTCCTGCTCTCACAGGACGCCGACGAGGTCGCCGCCATGTGCGCGCACCTTGCCGGCATCAGATCCGGCCGCGCGGCATCAGCTCCGCCGCGTGGACACCGGGACGCGCCACGGCATCTCGCTGTCGTCGTCGCTGGGTCGCCGCTTGAGCCGCCGTCGTCGCGCATCAGATCCTCGCGTGACGGGCTCGCCTAAGGGAACCACGGTGGAGATGCTCGACGGAGCCGTGCGCGATTTTTCGCGCGCGTGAGCCGGCGAGCACCTCCCCGCGGCGCCGCGGCGGCCGGCGGCATGGTCGTGCTCCGGCGTCGTCGCTCTCCTCGTCGCGAGACATTGGGAGTGAGGCGAGAGAGGGAGAAGAGAGCGAGGAATGAGCCGGCTAGGGTTTTCGGCGGCGGTTTTATCTGCGTCGGGCTCATCTCCGCCGTTCGTTCCTCCTCCTCGCGATCGACGGTCGCGATTCAGGCGGGCATGAGTAAACCGCGGCTGGGCCGGGCCGCGCGCTATCACGCCGCGCGCCGCGCCGCGCTGGGCCGTTTCGGCAGCCCGCTCGCTCACCGCTTTAATCTTCGTGTGGCTGCGCGCATCTAAGCTGGGCTGGGCCGCGCACTGTGTCTGGGCCGTTTTTCACGCTGGGCCGCGCGCGCGATTTTTTTTTAAGTTTAAACTTTCGTTGACGATTTTCAGTGTATAATTTTGCCCAAATTAGGCTCAAATTTAGATAATTGCTTCTAGCATTATATTTAAGTTTTCAGTATTATTATTTAGTTTAAGATGAGTCAATAAATTCAGATCTTATTTAAGTTTAAATATTGTTGGTGTTTTATTTATGTTTTAAGTAATTAAATCCACCAATATACTTTGAGATGCCTCTAAATGAATGGAACTGTTGGCGCTTTCTATGTACCCATTTTATATGACAAATATGGTGTTTTTAATACCTTATTATGTCATTATTGCTAACAATCAACTCCATTAATATATATATGTTATGAAATACTCATTTATGTGGATGTCGATAACCCCTATACCATTCAAGGAGTAACAGCAAAAGGAGTTGCAACTCTCTACTAATATTTGTAACTCTTGTTTGTTACTCTCTCTCTCCCTTGTATGACTATATATAGAGAGAGGTTTGTACGCACTAGAGACAAGAAAAATAACAAGAGCATTTTATCTCTCACTCTCTCTGTTCAATACATTTTCCACACCACACTTTACGATAGTCAAGAAGCACTTTGTATTTAACACGTTATCAGCACGAATGTCTCTAAGACTATCGTGAATTAGGTTATTCCTTAAGATATTTTATTGATCATCGTATCCTTTTACAAGGTAAGATATTAATCTGATTTCTTTTACTTACATGTTGCTCTTGTTCTATTATTTATGCCTTTATGATTTTATTGTGTAGTTCAACTATGTCGAACCTTGCCAAACATGATATCACAGCTTTGGATATCACCGGCAAGAACTACTTGTCATGGGTTCTTGATGCTGAAATTCACCTGGATGCCAAAGGGCTTGGTGAAACAATCAAAGATGGGAATAAAGCATCTGATCAAGATAAAGCTAAGGCCATGATTTTTATACGCCACCACCTCCAAGAGGGTCTAAAGGCTGAATATCTTACTGATAAAGATCCATTTGTTCTTTGGAACAAGCTGAAAGAAAGATATGATCATCAGAAAACAGTCATTCTCCCTAAAGCTCGTTATGATTGGTTGCACCTGAGGTTGCAAGATTATAAAACTATTTCTGAGTATAATTCAGCCATGTTCAACATTACTTCACAATTGTTGCTATGTGGAGAAAAGATTACTGATGAGGAAATGTTAGAGAAAACATACTCCACATTCCATGCTTCAAATGTGCTGCTTCAGCAGCAATACCGTGAGAAAGGTTTCAAGAAATATTCTGAACTTATTTCTTGTTTACTTGTGGCTGAACAAAATAATGAGCTTTTGATGAAGAACCATGAATCACGCCCAACTAGTTCAAGTCCATTTCCTGAATCAAATGCAACAACATATGAAAACCACAATAGAGGACGCGGCCGTGGTCGTGGTCGTGGTCGTGGCCGTGGTCGTGGTCACGGGTGTGGATATGGATATGGACATGGACGTGGTCGGGGAAATTATGGTGTTCAATTCAAGAATACTACCAGTCCTCATAAGGGACAAGAAAAGGGAGAAAAAGAGAAAGGTCAAATAACTGAAAATGCATGTCATCGTTGTGGAGGAAGAAGTCATTGGGCGCGTACTGCCGCACACCTAAATACCTTGTTGATCTCTATCAAGAATCACTTGAGAAGAAAAAGAAAAAGATAGAGACAAACTTTGCAAGCACTAGTGGTGATGGTATTTATGGTGATGAAAAACATGAAGCGGCAAATCAAGAAGAACATGGCAGCTATGACGCAACCCATTTAGATGTTTCTGATTTCTTTGTCTAAATATAATTTATCTAGTAGTTACTTCATACTTTATGCAAGAATAAATATGATGTAACCATAACATCTCATGTTATTGCTACCTTTATTAATGAATAAATTCATATATTAATGGTTCTGTATTCATCTAGATAACATACTTTGCAATAATGTTTTATTCATGTATTGTTTTATTTTGAAGTGTATGGATGAACCATTGCCTCAAGAGCTCCCGCATGAAGATGATATGTGTATTATTGATAGTGGAACAACACATACCATATTGAAAAGTAAATTGCATTTTTCCTATCTCGTTCTCCGAGATGCATATGTGAATACAATATCTGGAAGTGCTAAATTGATAGAAGGCTCAGGAAGAGCCCAAATAACTTTACCTTATGGGACAAAGGTCAACATAAATGAGGCACTTTATTCCCCAAAGTCTGAAAGGAATTTATTGAGTTTCAAAGATATTCGCCGAAATGGCTATCATATTGAGACAATGTGTGAGGATGATCTAGAATACCTCAATATTACAAAGATATCCTCGGGGAAAAAGTATGTGTTGGAAAAAATACCAGAATTACCTTCTGGATTATACTATGCGAGGCTCACCAAGAATGAATCGTATATGGTGGTGGAGCAAAATTTGACCAACCAGAATAATTTCATTATTTGGCATGACCGGTTAGGCCATCCCGGATCAGTAATGATGCGAAAAATTATTAATAATTCGTGTGGGCATACATTAAAGAATCAGAAGATTCTTCAAGCAAGTGACTTCTCATGTATCGCATGCTCTCAAGGAAAATTAATTGTTCGACCATCACCGGCTAAAATTGGGCATGAATCTCTCGCATTTCTAGAGCGTATACAAGGAGATATATGTGGACCCATTCATCCAGCAAGTGGACCATTTAGATATTTTATGGTTTTAATTGATGCATCAACTAGATGGTCCCATGTCTCCTTGTTATCAACCCGCAATTTGGCATTTGCGCGGCTATTGGCTCAAACTATCAAGTTACGAGCACAATTTCCAGATACTCCTATTAAGGCTATACGCTTGCATAATGCTGGTGAATTTACATCAAAAAGTTTCAATGACTATTGCATGTCCATTGGAATAAATGTTGAACATCCTGTAGCACATGTTCATACACAGAATGGCCTTGCAGAGTCACTCATTAAACGGCTCCAATTAATTGCAAGACCGTTACTTATGAAGTCAAAACTCCCAACATCTGCATGGGACCATGCTATTTTGCATGCAGCAGCATTAATTCGCATCAGGCCAACAAGTTACCATTCCTCTTCCCCGTTACAATTGGTATTTGGCAAAGAACCAGATATTTCCCATCTAAGAACTTTTGGATGTGCGGTATATGTCCCGATTGCTCCACCAAAACGCACTAAGATGGGACCTCAAAGAAGGTTGGGAATATATGTTGGGTATGAATCCCCATCAATAATTATCTTGAACCATCAACGGGAGATTTATTTACAGCAAGGTTCGCTGATTGTCATTTCGATGAATCAAATTTCCCAACAACAGGGGGAGAGAATAAGCAACTGAATAGAGAAATAAGCTAGAATGAATTATCATTGTCTCACTTTGATCCTCGTACAAAACAATGTGAGTGAGAAGTTCAAAGGATAATTCATTTACAAAGTTTAGCGAATAATTTGCCAGACGCTTTTATAGACTCAAAAAGAGTGACAAAGTCTCATATTCCAGCTGCTAATGCTCCTGAGAAAATCAATGTCCAAGAAGGACAAACGTCTACTGCTAATGAATCAAAACCTACTGTAAAACGTGGTAGACCATTGGGTTCCAAAGATAAGAATCCTCGAAAAAGAAAAGGAGCAAAGAATCAAGATGGCCAAATCGAGGAAATAAACGTTCAAGAAAAATCCCCCGAAGGGGTAGAAGACATGATTGATGATATTACTACAGAAGAGATAAAGGTACCTACTTCATCAGAAAATGAGGTCTCATTAAACTATGTCATGTCTGGAAAACTTTGGAACTGTGATAAAGTCATTGTTAATGATGCATTTGCATATAATCTAGCGCTAGAAATTATGGAAGAAAATGAGGATCAAGAACCTCGATCAGTCGAGGGATGCATGCAAAGAAAAGATTGGCCAAAATGGAATGATGCAATTCAAGCAGAACTAAATTCTCTCATGAAAAGAGAAGTTTTCGGACCTGTAACTCGTACGCCTGATGGTGTCAAACCTGTTGGTTATAAATGGGTTTTTGTTCGAAAAAGAAATGAGAAAGGAGAAATTACAAGATATAAGGCACGTCTAGTTGCCCAAGGATTCTCCCAAAGACCTGGTATAGATTATGAAGAAACATACTCTCCCGTGATGGATGCAACGACTTTCAGATATCTTATTAGTCTGGCAATAAAAGAGAATCTTGATTTGCATCTAATGGATGTTGTTACAGCATATTTATATGGATCACTTGATAGTGATATATATATGAAACTCCCAGAAGGATTTAAACTGCCGGGAGCAGGTTCTCGACAGCAATATTCAATTAAATTGAACAAATCACTTTACGGATTGAAACAGTCTAGGCGAATGTGGTATAATCGTCTCAGTGAATACTTGATAAAGGAAGTGTATAAGAATGACTCTATCTGTCCATGTATATTCATAAAAAGATCCGGATCTGAATTCGTGATAATAGCAGTATACGTTGATGATCTAAATCTGATGGGTACACCTCAAGGACTCGCTGAGGCAATGAATTGCTTAAAGAAAGAATTTGAAATGAAGGATCTGGGGAGAACCAAGTTTTGTCTTGGATTACAAATTGAACATCTTAAAGATGGCATTCTGTTGCATCAAGCAACTTATATAGATAAAATACTCAAGCAATTTTATATGGATAAAGCACATCCGTTGACCACCCCAATGGTTGTGAGATCACTTGATGTAAGTAAAGATCCTTTCCGACCCCCAGAAAATGATGATGAAATTCTCGGTCCTGAAGTTCCATACCTAAGTGCCATAGGAGCACTGTTGTATCTCTCTACTCATACCCGTCCCGACATTTCATTCGCTGTTAATTTGTTAGCAAGATATAGCTCTTGTCCTACCAGACGACATTGGAATGGTATAAAACATATACTCCGTTATCTTCAAGCTACAAAGGATATAGGTTTATATTTTTCTAAGGCATGCAAGAAGGAATTAGTTGGTTTTGCAGATGCAGGATATCTATCTGATCCACACAATGGTCGTTCACAAACTGGATATGTATTTTTATGTGGTGGTACATCTATCTCATGGCGCTCAATGAAGCAAACTATAGCGGCAACTTCATCTAACCATGCAGAAATTTTGGCAATCCATGAAGCTAGCAGAGAATGTGTCTGGTTGAGAAATATGACACAACATATTCAGAAGGAATGCAATCTACTTCTCGAAGAACAAACACCTACGGTGATATATGAAGACAATATGGCTTGCATAACTCAACTGAAGGAAGGATACATCAAAGGAGATAGGGTGAAGCATATCTCGTCAAAAGTTTTCTTCACTCATGATCTTCAAAAGGATGGTGTTGTAGCAGTCCGACAAATTCGTTCAAGTGAGAATCTGGCAGACTTATTCACCAAGGCACTCCCCACTTCAATTTTCAAGAAATTTGTCTATGGTATTGGGCTGCGACGACTCAAAGACATTAAGTGATATTACCATCAGGGGGAGTGAATGCGTATGTACTCTTTTTTCCTTGGCCATGGTTTTTTCCCACCGGGTTTTTCCTTGGCAAGGTTTTTAATGAGGCATACATATTCACCGTTAATGGACATCCAAGGGGGAGTGTTATGAAATACTCATTTATGTGGATGTCGATAACCCCTATACCATTCAAGGAGTAACAGCAAAAGGAGTTGCAACTCTCTACTAATATTTGTAACTCTTGTTTGTTACTCTCTCTCTCCCTTGTATGACTATATATAGAGAGAGGTTTGTACGCACTAGAGACAAGAAGAATAACAAGAGCATTTTATCTCTCACTCTCTCTGTTCAATACATTTTCCACACCACACTTTACGATAGTCAAGAAGCACTTTGTATTTAACAATATATGCGTAGTTTATGTGTATTTTGGAAGGATTTGCAGGAAACAGGTTAAAATGGAGAGACTACGGATAAAGAGCTACCGGAGGCCCGAAGAACGAAGAATCTGGGGGCCGTGCCGGTCGGCACAGTCCTTGTGCCGACCGGCACCACTAAGGTTAAGCCCAAACATAAAGCCCACTTGGAGAAGATGAAGCCCAGAAGAAATATCAGAGTCAGAGTCGGTGAAATCCAGCCCACAATCGAAAGGAATAAAAAGAGGAGATTTTGGTCGCAATAAGGTGAGGAAGGCGAAGAGATAGAAGTTTTGACCTAGGTTGAAGGTTGTGGCGGCGAAGACGGCGATCACCGAGCATCACCATCAACCCCGTGCCGATCGGCACCTGTGCATCCACGCCAAAATCCCGTGTCCTATTTTAGCCATGTTCATGTGTTGCAGTATGATGCGTGAGTAGACCTCGTATTCTCTCCGTGGCGAGGGAAATCTGGTTATGTAACTCTCACACTTACGATACTCTTTTGATGAGTTCAGTCTATGTGATGCGTTTATTCCGTATCTGATCAATACATGAATTCATTAGTGTAGTTGTAGCCACATCTATGCTATCGACCATCACATGGTGCAAGAAACCAGTGGGGAGCTATTAACCCTTGTCGTGACAGGGTCAGGGCGAACGAAACCATCATGTCTTGTAGAATACTAAACCTATCAATTGAATCATAATCCGAGTTGCATGCCAGCATCCCAAACCATAGGAGAGAATCCCTTACATAACCTTGTTACAACCGCAGGTTCTTTCATCTCTAGTTGTTAATCACCCTTTTTGCACACACCTTCGCTATATTAATTTAGTAGTTTAAATAATAGTCGAAGTCCCGCTTGTTCTCTGTGGATTCGATATTAAACCTTGGAATACTCTAAGGGAAAGTGCTACAACTGTACACCGTCCACTTGCGGTATATAAGTTAGGTGCCTACAAACGACCAACAAGCTCTTTCTGGCGCCGTTGCCAGGGAACAAGCCAGTTCTTTGGCTATTTATTTATTCTACTAACCTCTAATCCTCTCTTTTCTAGTTTGTTTTTGTGTTTTCTTTCTGTGTTTTCAGGATGGGTACTTCTGAACCGACTCATACGGTTAGGAAGCATTCTCTTGGATTGCTGATTCCACAAATTTCTGATGAGAAAGTCACTGCTTCATCATACGTTCTCAACCCAACCATCATCAGTATGGTCGAGAACAGCAAATTCTCTGGGACAAAGGACGAGAACCCGTACACACATCTGCAAGATCTAGAAGTTCTCTGTCAGACCTTTAAGCATGAAGGAGTGCCTCAGAATTGGTACAGATGGTTGCTATTTCTATTTTCTCTAGATGGAAGAGCCAAGGATTGGTATAAATCTGCAGCCCGTGAAGCTAAAGGAAACTGGGATAAGCTGGTAGGAAATTTCTGTTGGCATTTCTTCCCGCTTCCGAAGGTGCAGAGATTGAGAAGAGAAGTGGTTAACTTTGAGCAAATGGAGGAAGAAACCCTCACGCAAGCATGGCTGCGCTTCCAATCTTTATTGAAGCAAGGGCCCGATTTGGACATCGATGATAACTTGACTGCACAGACATTCTACATGTCTCTCGAAGGAACCTCCAGGATGCATCTGGATAGTTCGGCTGGAGGGAATGTCCTTGACTTGACTGCTACTGCAGATATGGATCTTTTGATTAAAATATCAAAGACTGAAGCTATGCATAGACATTGGGAAGAGTTTCAAGAAGATCCAATTCCCGTTGAAAGATCGACGCCAGTCAGTAGTCTTTGGGATTCAAAGCTGAAACGGAAAGATGCGCAGTGTCTGAAGTTGAATTAACAGTAAGGACAGAGGAGCCAGTACAAGGTGATCTGAAAAGACTAAGATTTGAGGAGGTGCCGACCGGCATCGAGCTTGTGCCGATCGGCACATGTGGGCCGATTGCGCCGACCGGCACAAATATTGTGCCGACCAGCACGAAGCCTTCTGTTAAGGGGATTTCCAAAATTGAAGCTAGGATATTAGAAGAGCATGAAAACAGTTTCGTGGATAATTTCCAAGACCAATAGGAGATCCAACCTTGAGCAATGCTACACCGTTGGACGAGTTTGAACCGTTGGATTGGATTCCTATAGATTTCAACTCAAATATGCTAAATATGAGGAGAACTTATGACCCAAGGTATGCCTCTACTACAGGAGTTCAGTATAACTTCCCTAAATACACTAGAACTTCAGAAATCCTAGACAATGTTATCATTGGTGAAGTATTGGGGAAATTGTATAAGGATGATATGGAAATTGATCAGATGGAGGTTGAACAAGCAAAGAAGCTATTTGATAGTTGTTTTGTCCCGTCGCCGTATGAAGGATTATGCGGAGTTTATGCAGTTGGCCTTACAGAAGGAACAGAAAATGATCCCTACATACCGTGCAAAATCGGACATAGAAACTTTACTAAAGCACTATGTGATTTTGGCTCCCGCGTTAGTTTGATGACGTATGAAGCATTCATGGTTATGCCTTATGACATAAAAGGAAGATTGCTAGGAACCGAGCTTGAGCTAATCATGGCGGATGGAAGGAGAACTAAACCACTGGGAGTTATCAAGGATATGAACATTGAGGTAAAAAAGAATACTATACCAGTGGATATTTTGTTTCTTGATAAAGGTGAAGTTGGAGTTGAAGATATTATCTTGAGAAGACCCTTCTTGAACCTTGTACAAGCTGTTATTGATGCTGGAAAAGGTCATCTCAGACTGACGCTGGGCGGAGAGGAAGTCCTCTTTGAATTCAAAGACCCACCCGTCATTCAAGGAAGGACCCACCCTCTCTTCAAGAATTCTTTTCAGAAAAAGATGAAAACATCATTACAGGATATTCAGACGCGTTGAATAAACTGTTTGAGGAATCAGACAGGGAAGACGTGGAAATTCAAGCTGGTGCCGACCGGCACGTAGATTGTGCCGATCGGCACAGCGGAGGTGCCGACCGGCACAGCAGCGAAAAGACTCAATTTGAGCCTTTGGGTAATCTGGATCCTGGTGCAGCACCAGAAGTAGAACTGAAGCCACTTCCTGAAGGTCTAAGGTATGAATACTTAGGCAAAGATAAAACTTATCCCGCCATCGTCAACAGTGCTTTGAATAAAGAAGAGACAGAACGTTTGCTTGCTGTTCTGAGGAAATACAAGAAAGCCATCAGATATAGTATTGATGATATCAAAGGGATAAACCCGGCTTTTTGCACACATAAGATCAATCTTGAAGAATCAGCCAAGCCAGTTGTGGAAAGCATGCGACAATTGAAGGAAGGCATGAAGGAAGTTGTAAAGAAAGAAGTGCTGAGACTTCTTAATGCAGGAATGATTTATCCTGTTGCTGATAGTGAATGGGTGAGTCCAGTGCATTGCGCACCAAAGAAGGGTGGACTGACAGTTGTGCCTAACGAGAATAATGAGTTGATCCCTCAACGAACAGTTACAGGATGGCGAATGTGCATTGATTACAGGAAACTGAATACCGCTACAAAGAAAGACCATTATCCATTACCATTCATTGATGAGATGCTTGAAAGGTTAGCAAAGAACTCTTATTTTTGCTACCTCGACGGTTATAGTGGTTTCTTTCAAATTCCTGTTCGACCTGAAGATCAGCATAAGACCACTTTCACTTGTCCTTATGAAACTATGCTTATCGACGAATGCCATTCGGTCTTTGCAACGCACCGGCTACATTTCAGAGATGTATGAATGCTATATTTGCCGAATTCATTGAAGACATTATGGAGATATTTATGGATGATTTCTCTGTTCATGGTACTGATTTTGATCATTGCTTGGCAAATTTAGAGAAAGTACTAAAGAGGTGCGTAGAAGTTGATTTAGTTCTTAATTGGGAGAAATGTCACTTCATGGTAACCGAAGGGATTGTCTTGGGGCATGTTATTTCTAACCGAGGCATTGAAGTAGACAAAGCTAAAATATCCACAGTTGAAAGGTTGCCACCACCCACTGATCTCAAGACTCTGCGAAGTTTTCTTGGACATGCAAATTTTTATCGCAGATTTGTCAAGGATTATTCAAAGATTGCTAAGCCATTGACGGAATTGTTGCAAAAGGACGTTGAATTTGAGATGAATGATGAAAGACTTACCGCTTTCCGGAAGTTTAAAGAAGCCTTATGCTCCGCGCCTATTATGCAACCTCCGGATTGGACTTTACCTTTTGAGATTATGTGCGATGCAAGTGATTATGCAGTAGGAGCGGTTCTTGGACAGCGAAAAGAAGGTAAGGTGCATGCTATCCACTATGCTAGTAAAACTCTTAATGAAGCCTAGATTTACTATACAATAATGGAGAAAGAAATGCTAGCTGTCATATTTGCATTTGAGAAATTTAGATCCTACATCCTCAACTCTAAGGTCATTGTTTATACGGATCATGCTGCTATTAGATATCTTGTCTCTATAAAGGAGTCGAAACCTAGATTGCTTCGTTGGGTTTTGATGTTACAAGAATTTGATTTGGAGATTAGAGACAAGAAAGGAATTGAGAATTCAGTAGCAGATCATCTATCTCGTTTGACGATTGAGGACAAGGAAGGATGCATTGGTGATGCCATAGCGCAAGAGCAACTATTTCGAGTTAAGGATCATCGAGAATCATGGATGCAAGATATCATAAATGGATTCACAGGGAAGCTGAATGATTGTAGCAAGAATTCAAGAAAGAAGATTGTCAGTGAAATGAGGAAGTTCATATGGGATGATCCTTATTTATACCGATATTGTGAAGATGGAGCTGTTAGGAGGTGCGTACCTCGTGAGGAACGCGAAAGCATATTGGAAAAGTGCCATCCATCTGAGTATGGTGGACATTATGGGCACTTTCGAACACAGGCCAAGGTATGGGCTAGTGGATTTTATTGGCCTTCGATGCATGAAGATGCGAAAAGGTATGTTGCTAGATGCCCCCAATGCTAAAGAATTTGTAATGTTAATGCTCGTAATGCTATGCCTTTGAAGTATAATCTGCAAGTTGATATATTTGACGTTTGGGGCATGGATTTCATGAGACCGTTGTTAATTCTCATGGCTATGAATATATTTTGGCTGCTGTGGACTATGTGTCAAAGTGGGTAGAAGCAATGCCATGCTGAGCTAGTGTTGGCGATTTCTAGCATACCATTTTATATGCCAACTGCGCCTTATTTAGAGCATAAATGTCATCATTATAGGCCGTTAACCCTTGATAATAGCACCATATTTGTATATATGTCGTTCTGGAGCTTTATTGCAGAAACAGATGAAAAGGACGACATTCTGGACATTAAGGCTGATCTGGACCTAAAGAGAAGAGAACCAGCAGAAAAGGCCCACTGTGCCGATCGGCACAGCCATGTGCCGACCGGCACATGGGACCCCAAGGCCACTGAAGCTGGCCCACCATTCAGTTTATTCTAGAAGGAAGCTATCCGAACCAATCTTGGGAGATATTCATCACGAAGAGATAAAAGATACTCGAAGATTTGAGCAATACAAGACTTGATCTCGAAGAAAACTGATTGGAAGGCCCACATGGAAGCTACCTAGGACTTCGGAACCGACTTAGAGAGGAACCCGAGCTGGACACGAGGTGTGCCGATCGGCACAACCCATGTGCCGATCGGCACAAGGACTTTTTTCCCGAGAATCCTTTCCTTCCTGATGTACAGCCCTATATAAACTTGTAAAAGCCCTAGGGTTTCGGGATCCGCCGCCAGAGGGACAACACAGCTAGTAAGTTTAGAGCCACCGGGGCTTTGCCCCGTTCTTCATGTTCTCTAGTTGTTAGATCAAGAACCACTGGTGTTGAAGAGGTGATCCATCAAGGTAGGCCGACTAGATGGTGATGTATCTTGCACTATGTATTATCAAAGTACGGTTGAATATGTTGATGAATGGTTTTGATTATTGATTGCCTGGATTTTATGGTCTTTACATGTGCTTGTTCCTACGCTTAGTGACGACTAAGTATTAGATGTTATCTTGATTGTGGTGGCAAAAAGAAGTGACAAGATTCGTTCTCTCACTATCTCCATCGTGGTTAAAGTAGCATCGGGATCTTGTAATGCGCCATAATTGCACGTTGTCTCTGTACCTCCACAGCCGCTAATGCATATGCGATGATCCTTGAGATGATGTGTAGAGTAGGAAGAGGCTACCGATTACGGCGATTGGTCGTGACAGGGCTCGTCGGAAAGGGGTCTTGACCTATCGATCTTCGGTTATCAATAATTGAGTAATCCCGTGTATGATGCTATTCGATTAAGCTTTTCGGTTACGATCTCAACTAGCAGACTTGGCTAACTTACCCCATGATCTAATCTGTTCCTAGGCTTTTCGGACAACACTTCGGACAACTTCACCCTGGTGCCGACCGGCACAACCCCTGTGCCGATCGGCACAACACCCTGTTTTCCTGAAACCCACGCTCACGCTCACTAGAAAGCTTGGCTAACTCTTTTACTGATGATTTTGCTTAATTCCCATAGGTCCTTGTGGTTCGATTAAACCTTGGAATACTCTTCTAGGGGAAAAAGACTACAACTGTACACCGTGCTCTTGCGGTATATAAGTGGGTGCGTAGATACGACCAACAAGCTGTCTTTTTCTGGCGCCGTTGCCGGGGACCTTTGTTCGAATTAGGCATTGTTTGAAGTTTGAGAAATTGGTCACTGTGCCGATCGGCACACCTGTGTGCCGACCGGCACGGAGCTTTCTTTCTTTGATTTCTCTATCTTTTCCAGTATATATGTCCTGTTTTATTTAACAGACAGGTATGGACGGCGCTAAGTCAAATAAACCCTTTAATTACCTCGATGATCCAGAGATTCTCTTTCGCAAGCGTAAGGCGGAAAAGAAAAGCAAGTCAGTGGGAGACATAGAAGACAACAGCGAGCCACTCAGCCCGAAGGCATTGTTTGCAGCTTTGGAAGAAGACAAGGTAGAAGAAGTTCCTGAAGAAGAAGACATGGGAGACGCAACACCAATTGCTAATCGTCTCAAGCCTGCCTTGGACAATGTTACCAAGACCGAATTCACTGCACACATCGACCCTTTCGGCTGGAGCGCTACATGTCTGTGGTTGGTCAGCAACCGTTCACAGGTTCTGAAGATCCTAATATGCATTTGCAACATTTTCATGAAATCTGCGGTACCTTTCAATTGGAACATATGAATGACAATGAAGCCAAGGTGCGATTGTTCCCTCTATCTCTTATTGGGCGTCCTAAGCAGTGGTACCATGGGCTACCTACTGCGACCAAGATTAGTTGGGATCTACTTTCTGCAGAATTTTTGGCAAAATACTTCCCTCCAGGCAAGACTCAAGCTTTGAAGAACAAGATCCTTGGATTCACTCAACTTGCTGATGAGAGCGTTGGAGAAGCATGGAATCAATTCAATGAGTACAAGGATGCTTGTCCGCACAATGGTCTTGCTGAATGGGAGCTAGTGGAGAGGTTCTACACGGGTTTGAATCTTTTGTCCCGACAACACTTAGATGCTTCGGCTGGAGGATCGTTTTTGGACAAGACACCCGCTCAAGCCACGCCTTTGATCAAGAAGATAGAGCAAAATCAATCGTGGGTTGGTGAGAGAGAAAGTAGAAGCCTCCAACCTTCCACGGGAAAGATGAAGAGTGTGGTGGAAAGGGCTTATGATGAATTGCTTATGGACAAGCTTGACACCATACAAAGGAGATTGGACAAGATTGATCATATTCCCAAGGAAGAGACCGTCAAGCTAGCGGAAGCCCGTTCCACATGTGAAGAATGTGGGGAACTTGGTCATGTGAGCAAGGATTGCCCCGAAGATGTAAAGATGCTCAACTATGTCAAGAGTCAAGGATGGAAGACTCCATATCAGCAACAAAGGAGTAGCTTCACCCCGTCATCGTCTATGCAAAATGCCATCCCTCTTCGTATTCAATGCCAAGAGTTCTTTCAAGCTCAAGATAAGGTCAACGAGGACACTCAAGCCAAATTCAAGGAAGTTGATCGTGTGCTTGAGACAATCAATGACAAGGTTATCGAAGTGGGAGTTCTAATCAGCAAATTCTCCAATTCATGAAGATGATGGAGAAACAAATGGCCCAATTAGCGGAGTCGGTAAAAAGCGAGAAAGGAGCTCTTCCTGGTAATACCCGCTCTGCAGAACAGCTGAAATCCATCGAGACGAGGTCTGGGAAGCAAACTGAAGATCCGAAGTTTGCAGCTGGAGCAAGACGACCCCGTGCCGACCGGCACGACACTGGTGCCGATCGGCACGCTACAGTTGAAGGTGCCGACCAGCACGGAGATGGTGCCGATCGGCACGTAGAAGAAATTGACCTCTCGGGTCTGAAAAAGGGAACTGAGAACAAGGAACATGGTCCTGCTACCTTTCTGGATACGCAGCTATTGACCAAGACAGAAAGGATTCGACATCATGATGAACAATTCTCCAGGTTTGTCGATATTATGAAGAAGTTATATATCAATGTCCCGTTCCTTGATGCTCTTCAAGTGCCTACCTATGCCAAGTATATAAAGGATATTATGCAAAGCAAGAAGTCCTTAGCATCGGAAGAAGTAGTGAAGATGACAAGAGAGTGCACTGCAGCTATTAATGACATTACACCAGAAAAGAAGCCCGACCCCGGATCTCCTAGCATCCGGTGTTTGATTGGAGCTCAAATCTTTGAAGGGGCTTTATGCGATCTTGGAGCAAGTGTAAGTGTCATGCCTCGCTATGTCTTTGCAAGTTTGAATTTGCCAGAGTTGGAGCCTACGGCCATGTGTTTGGAGTTGGCCGATCAATCGGTTCGCTATCCCGATGGAATTGTTGAAGATGTGCCTGTCCAAATTGGTGATCATATAGTTCCTGTGGATTTCATTGTGCTTGATATGGATAGAAGGACAAAGACGTCATTGATTTTGGGCCGGCCATTCTTGAGGACAGCGAAGGCGAACATTGATGTGGGGAGTGGAAAGATAAGTTTCGACATAAGTGGAGCCTCCTACACATTTAATTTTCGCCCCAAGGGAGAAGAAGGCCGTACCGTTGAGAAATATAAGTCTCCGCACCATAAAGCAATCGAGGGTAATTGGAGGAAGGATATGTCCTATCATTGAAGGAGAAGAGACATGAGAACCTTGTAGTGTCGCAACTTTTTCCCGTAAAGCGACGCTAAGGAAGTGATTTATGCGGGGAGGTCAAGCTCTACGACCTTTTTAAAACTAAGAGCGCTTTTTGGGAGGCAACCCAAAATTTGGGAGCGAGTCATAGGGTGAGTCTTTGTGTGTTAGTGCTTTCGGGAGGGCAACCCGTGAATTAGAGATTTAGTGCTAACCGGGAGGGCAACCCGGCCTTTAAATTGTTTGCTTGTAATCCACAATAATGCTCCCGGAATAAAATTTGTTAGTCCAAGTGTTTGTTTTAACTTTTGTGTGAACACCTGCGCTGTTGTTTACTTTCTGCAGTTTTTGTCTTTGTATTTTGCTTGTTTGCTAACAGCGCAGGAAGAAAAGAAAAAAAAACAGAGGAAGTTCTGGAACGTGCCGACCGGCACAGGCTGTGCCGATCGGCGCAGCGGCGAGCACGCCAAATCGTGCCCTAGACGTTACCCCGAACTGAAGGTGAAAATTAATATGGGGTAAAGAGAAGAAAATATGCGGAATATTTGATGAAGGAAAATTTGGAAAGGTAAGTGCAACAATTGTCCCGAGAATATTTCCGTGCTTTTGGTATTTTTCTGTGTCGCAGGAATATGCTGGATGATCCTTGCGAAAGAAGGAGGCACTGGCGGAAATTTGGCACAGCTGCCGACCGGCACGCGTCAGTGCCGATCGGCACAGCATGGAAACGCCACCTCCAAGAATCTCGACGCTACAGAAAGTCTGACATCCGCAAGAAAATTTGAAATTTTGGCGACACAAAGCAACGAAGTTTGAATCGGGCGCGGACTACACAGTGCCGACCGGCACCCTGTTGTGCCGACCGGCACACTGACCAAGAATTCGAATCGGTTCATCAAAGTCTGCGCACATTGGAAAGAGGAAAGATCACTGACACCCATGCAGCTGTCGAGCACAGGGGAGACAACGAGCACCCAGCCTCGGGATGGAGCAAAGGTGCCGACCGGCACGGTGCCCGTGCCGATCGGCACCCCCTGAAAAATTCAAATTTCGAACGTGCTCCCCTGTCTCCCGACATGCGACACTGTATCAAGCATGGGGAAGAGGAAAAGAAGTTGCTGAAGCCAAGGTACATGCGAATCTGTGCAAATTTGAATCGTGCCGACCGGCACGGTCTGCGTGCCAATCGGCACACCGTGGGAAAGCTAATATTTTGCAGGTGCGCCCCTGTTCCCCGACATCCGACACTGTATAAGTCATAGGGAAGAGGAAAATAAGGCGTGGCAGCCGAGGTACGACGGAATCCGCGAAATTTTGAACCGTGCCGATCGGCACGGCACTGTGCCGACCGGCGCGCGCAGGGAATTTGAACCGGCGCGGGTTCCTTCCCTTGGACGCCATGGAGAGCTATAAGAGGGGGCACTACCTCCTCCATTTTCGCCACAACTCCCTGGTAACCCTCTCCACTCCTCCACTTCCTCCATTTGCGCGATTCGTTTCCATTCTTTCGCAGGAAATGAAAGGGTTTGGTTCCACGCTCAAGAGCGCCGGCAAGAAGATTCGCCGGGGGTTCAGCTCCGGCGGGTCGCACCACTCCGGTGGATCACACCACACCGGTGGATCACACCACTCCGGCGGGTCGCACCAAGCCGGCGACAACAACTCCGGCAGCGACTCCAGCTCCTTCACCTCGGCGCGGAGGGCAAGTTCGGTGGGCTATGATAGCCCCGAGCTCTCCGTCGAGATGACACCGCCACGAGGGCGGGATGACTTCTCCATCGGCCACCGCGACATCGGCATCCCTCGAGGACCGAGGCCGCGCACGAGGAGCGCGACCGCCGCCGCCGCCGCCGCGGCGGGCGGACCGTCAATGGAGGCCGAGCCGAGCGAGCCGGCGTATGTACCGCGCGCGGTTCGGGAGGGGTTCACCCTCACGAGCCGTGAGGAGGAGTTCTACTACACCAATATCCGCGGCCGCATCTTCCCCAACATCGACATGGATGAGGAGTTCCTCTCCAAGGTCGGGGTATGGCCGGACCTCCAACAATGCCTCCTCAACCTTGGATGGGAGACCCTCCACGATCAAGCAAGCAGCTTCGACATCGAGCTCATCACCGAGTTCATCACCACCATGAGCCGCGAGGTGGACGAGCAAGGAGACGACAAGATCAAGTTCCGTGTGCGGGACGAGCCTTACTCCATCACAATTGAGGGCATCTCCGATGCCCTCGGTTTGATTGGGAGGCCCCCGTATACGGCGCGGCGACTACGGAGATGCTCGACACATTTTGGCGCCGCATCGCCGATGCGGACGAGCGCAAGAGGGGGCACATCAAGAACCCCACGATCCAAATCCTCCACCGGTGGATGGCCGCACGCACCACCGGCCGCCTCGACACCACCAACATCTCCGACCCGGACTTGCATTGGCTCTACAACGCCATTGCGAGTCCGTGCAAATGCAATCCCGTCACGACGATGGTGGGGAGTTGGTTTAGCCAAAGGGCCAACCCTAAGGCGAGACTAGCTTTTGGAGGCTACCTCCAAACAATCATCTTCCAAGTCACCGAAGGTAACCTCATGATGAAGGATGATTGTTGGATAAGGTCCACGCTCATCGACGAGTCCATGGTGCGCGGGAAGACCATCACGGGGAGCGCCAAGCTCGGCTACTACGTGTGCGGCACCGGCATCAAGCTTCCCTGCCCCGAGCTCGCCCTCTTCCTCCCGAACAAGATCGACGGAGGGAATTGGCTTGAGGCCGACCTCCGCGAGCGACACAAGGTAACGAAGACCAAGCGCGGGAGAAAGGAGGTCGTCGGCCAGTCTTCGGCGAGCGCAGCGGCGGACTGGGACAGCTGGGACGCGGCAACAGCCGCGCAGCATCAACCAGCGCAGCAGGCACCCGTGCCGATCGGCACGGGCTTCGTGCCGACCGGCACAGGCCAGGTGCCGACCGGCACCAACCCCAGGTACTTCGGTATGCCCCCTGTCTACCCTCAGCACTTCCAGGGGGCACCCTACTATGCTCCTGCAGGTCCTCCGGGGGCGAATTTTGCCCCTATGCATCAGTACATCGACAACAACGTCCAATACGTTGAACGCATCGACAACTTGGCGGGCGAGATGCGGAGCAACACCGATGCGATGATCGATGAGTTCGCAAGATTGGAGGCGGCATACTATGGCTTCGACTACACGCAGCCACCTCCATTCGATGGGTAGAGTGTTGTGTACGGCACAACTTGTATCGGTTTCCCGGTTTGCGTTTTTCTTTCCCTTTCGCATTCTCTTTTTATTTATTTCCTTATGTGGTGTGAGCGGGTTGGGAAACCATGTATCAGGTGTGTTTAGTTTGTTTGTGTGCTTTTATTCATGCATGTGTGCTAGTAGTCTAGTTTTATTTATGCAAGTGTGCTAGTAGTATGTTTAGAATGATACATCACCATGTAGCCCGCGCTTTCAAATCCAATATGATGATGATCTTTATGCTTTATTTGAAAAATGATACGAGCATGTATGTCTATCTTGAGAAGTGTTAATGATAATCGAGCGATGTTGAGCATAAATAAAATTCCGAACTTTCACTATAATGTATTCGGCAAATACTTCATATGTGGCGTAGTGCATTTCAAAATTCCCATGCAAGGTCTAATAAAAGATCGATTTCGGATGACATGACTTTGTACCTACTTCTTTATAAAATTCAAACGTTCTTATTGTGAGCTTTAGAATTACTCCATATCATTCGGTTGTGCCCACCAATGCCAAATATATATGACTCAATTTAAGCCCTTGCTAAGTAGAGACTATGATTGATGATTGAGCTCGGTTAAGATTTAATTCTTAGGGTATGAGACTTGGAAAATTGGCCACATCTTTCGCGTATCGTGTTGATTTTCTATCCTATTCCCACTCGAGCTATGCAAATTACCGCATTGGAATTATGCATAATTCGCCGAGTATCCGATACTTGAGAACCAAATTCTTTGATTCGAATATCAATCCTTAACCACATCCTACTGTATTCTTGGCTATACATCTGACACAGAAGTTCCAACGAAAAATCCAGAGCGAAATTGGCAGGTACAGACAGTGTGCCGATCGGCACGGGCTTTGTGCCGACCGGCACACAGAGAAAAAAAAAGAGAAAAACAGAAGAAAAGAACAAAAAGAAAAAGAAAAAAAGAGAGAAAATGAAGTCTGTACTTTGCGCTGTTTTGCTCGGGCTAGCAAAAATTTGAGTGTGGGGGGAAGAGTGAATTCCCTTGAATTCTTATCATTGATTAGTAGCAAGAATCTCTTTTTCCAATCATGTCCACAATTCTTTGCATCCGATATCCTTCGAAAATGCCAGGAAGTTTATGATAGATATGCAAAGAAGAAAGGACAGCTTTGTCACCTATTTAAAAAGATTACGTTCTCTACTTGTGATTGTTCATTCACACAAGTATATGTCCACTGTTCTAAAGGTGTGAGTTTCTTTCTCAATTCAATTCCTAATGGCCTTTTGACAAGTCTCAGTAAAACCAATTAGAGTTATTTCTTAGCTTTGCAATATGATTGTTGATTTATGTCTATTTTCCTTGAATTTCCTCACCAAGCTACTCATATGGCCTTACACATACATATATCGATAAAATAGGCTAGGCTTTTGAGCGATTTAGGTGAGAGATTGAAGTTGAGTTGTTGACTTGATCGTTTGAGAAGGATAGTTCTTTTGCTCACAATACCTTTTTGGTGATTCACATAAGTGGAAAAGTCATGCGCATCAAATTGAATATTTTCAAGGTTTGCTTTGGGAAGTACTCTTTCATGTTCAATACCCATATTGTGAACATGTTTGCTGAATACTAAATTGATTTAATCTCACAATGACTAAATGCTCAGCTCGTGTAGATTTGAAATACTTTTATGATTGATGTGACTACATGCAAGTTGATTTTCATTCTTGACTTTCCTCGGGACGAGTAAAGGTTTAAGTGTGGGGGAGCTGTTGGCGATTTCTAGCATACCATTTTATATGCCAACTGCGCCTTATTTAGAGCATAAATGTCATCATTATAGGCCGTTAACCCTTGATAATAGTACACCATATTTGTATATATGTCGTTCTGGAGCTTTATTGCAGAAACAGATGAAAAGGACGACATTCTGGACATTAAGGCTGATCTGGACCTAAAGAGAAGAGAACTAGCAGAAAAGCCCCACTGTGCCGATCGGCACAGCCATGTGCCGACCGGCACATGGGACCCCAAGGCCACTGAAGCTGGCCCACCATTCAGTTTATTCTAGAAGGAAGCTATCCGAACCAATCTTGGGAGATATTCATCACGAAGAGATAAAAGATACTCGAAGATTTGAAAGAGCAATACAAGACTTGATCTCGAAGAAACTGATTGGAAGGCCCACATGGAAGCTACCTAGGACTTCGGAACCGACTTAGGGAGGAACCCGAGCTGGACACGAGGTGTGCCGATCGGCACAACCCATGTGCCGATCGGCACAAGGACTCTTTTCCCGAGAATCCTTTCCTTCCTGATGTACAGCCCTATATAAACTTGTAAAAGCCCTAGGGTTTCGGGATCCGCCGCCAGAGGGACAACACAGCTAGTAAGTTTAGAGCCACCGGGGCTTTGCCCCGTTCTTCATGTTCTCTAGTTGTTAGATCAAGAACCACTGGTTTGAAGAGGTGATCCATCAAGGTAGGCCGACTAGATGGTGATGTATCTTGCACTATGTATTATCAAAGTATGGTTGAATATGTTGATGAATGGTTTTGATTATTGATTGCCTGGATTTATGGTCTTTACATGTGCTTGTTCCTACGCTTAGTGACGACTAAGTATTAGATGTTATCTTGATTGTGGTGGCAAAAAAGAAGTGACAAGATTCGTTCTCTCACTATCTCCATCGTGGTTAAAGTAGCATTGGGATCTTGTAATGCGCCATAATTGCACGTTGTCTCTGTACCTCCACAGCCGCTAATGCATACGCGATGATCCTTGAGATGATGTGTAGAGTAGGAAGAGGCTACCGATTACGGCGATTGGTCGTGACAGGGCTCGTCGGAAAGGGTCTTGACCTATCGATCTTCGGTTATCAATAATTGAGTAATCCCGTTTATGATGCTATTCGATTAAGCTTTTCGGTTACGATCTCAACTAGCAGACTTGGCTAACTTACCCCATGATCTAATCTGTTCCTAGGCTTTTCGGACAACACTTCGGACAACTTCACCCTGGTGCCGACCGGCACAACCCCTGTGCCGATCGGCACAACACCCTGTTTCCTGAAACCCACGCTCACGCTCACTAGAAAGCTTGGCTAACTCTTTTACTGATGATTTTGCTTAATTCCCATAGGTCCTTTGTGTTCGATTAAACCTTGGAATACTCTTCTAGGGGAAAAAGACTACAACTGTACAACGTGCTCTTGCGGTATATAAGTGGGTGCGTAGATACGACCAACAGCTAGTACAACTAATGAATCCAGACTGATGTTGACTGAGTGCATATTCCAAGATATGGTGTTCCTAGAGTTGTTATAAAGATGGTGGAACTCATTTACTGGACTTGAGTTTGCTAAAACATTGAAAAAGTTGGGTATTGAGCATCGAATTGGAACAGCCTATCATCCACAGACTAATGGTCAAGTAGAAACATCTAATAAGCAGTTGAAAGGAATTCTCCAGAAAAATTGCTACAAGAGAAGGAAAGGATTGGTCCAAAAAGTTGAATGGCGCACTTTGGGCTTATCGCACAACATTCAAGACGCCAATAGGTATGACATCCTATCAATTCGTCTATGGAAAGACTTGTCATTTGCCTGTGGAGCTAGAACATAGGGCGTATTGGGCGATCAAAGAGATGAATTTGGATTTAGATGCTGCCGCTGTGAAAAGAAAGATTCAAATTAGTGAACAGGAAATACGCTTAAAAGCTTACGAGAATGCAGCTACTATAAAGAGAAAACAAAGAAGTGGTATGATAAGAAGCTATTGAAAAAGGTATTTCACGAAGGTGATAGAGTACTACTATTCAATTCAAGATTTCGGTTGTTCGGTAAACGCAAGTTGAAAAGCAAATGGGATGGACCGTACCTTTTCATAAAATTCTTCCTTCCGAAGCTGTTGTCATCGTGGATGGAAAGCAAATACATACACGGTGAATGGCCAACGACTAAAGGTATATCTTGAACCGACACTTTTGAGTTAAAGTCATTTGATATACATTACGTGGATTAAGTGATTGGGTGGTCGAGCTTAACGACGTAAAACAAAAGCGTTGTGTTTTGCTGTTTTCGTGTGTTTTCTGTTCCTTGAGTTTATTGAGTCGTGCGTGGCAAATTGCCTCTGTGCCGACTGGCACAGGCCCGTGCCGATCGGTGTTGGTATTTCTTACACCACGAATAAATCCGCAAGCGCACGGAATACCGTTGTAGCACTTCACCCGGGAGTATTCCAAGGTATCGTATTTGTTTTCCCCAAGGAACGGTGATAATCTGCAGCAAGGTTAGTTTTACCCAAGGACACACAAGAATGGCAGTAGTATAGGATCGAGAGGATGAAAAGATCTAGCTGTCCCGTAGGACGATCGCACTCTAGCTCTACTGTTTACTTCGGGCACTGGTATAGACCTGGTCTGCCAAGTCACGCCAGCCTGTAGCTCTACGACGAACCCGAACGTGGAGGATTACAAGGGACGGACAGGGCTGTCACCACCTGCGCCCCTACCTCTACAAACCGTGGGGCACGCTGCAAACAAAGGTAACCTCTAGCCTAGGCACCACGCCTATGCCGTCGATTACTACTCTAACCCCGGTCCTGGTACCAATCTGGAAGGCTAGAGCACCCCTCGCGGAGCGATGATCCCGTAAACAAGTATAACAAGAATAACGACTAGTATGTAAAGCTCGCTAGATCAATAACACCACGAATACTAATCTTACGAATAAGAACAAGGTTCGTACTATGAACGAACGACGAACGAACGACGAACGATGAACGAACTAAGAACGAACGACGAACGATGAACGAACGACGAACGAACTAAGAACGAACGAAGAACGATGAACGAACGACGAACGAACGAAGAACGAACGATGAACTATTAATAAGATAAATATCCGCCAAGGGTACAAGATAAGGAAATAACTAAAAGGAAAGCTATCCCTCTCTTGATCCTTCCCCTCTCCTCTATTCTACTACTGTACAAGAGGCCCTTGGCCTGGATGGGAGCGGAATGACTTGTGTCTTGTGATGTGCTTTGGAGGAGGGGGGTACCCCTTTATTTATAGCCCAAGAAGGTCGGCAACTTGAGGCGGTTCCGTAGGTCGGTGGCATTGATTGCAGGTGGAACCGACCTCTGGAAGGCGGTGGCGAACCGACATAGGAAGATGGCCAGTGGGGCCACCACAGGGGGTCGGCCGACCTAGGGTTTGGGGTCGGCCGACCTGTGGCTGGCCCCTCTGGGCTTGGGCCTTCTCAGGTGGCTTCCCCTGGTTGCCTTCTCCTCTGATCCACCTGCTATGGGTGGACTTGAAGTCTTTTTATCGGGAGTTGGGCTTTATTTGGATAATTCTTTATGACGGGGAAAATTGGTGTTTCCAGGATGGGCCTTTTATGCTTCCTTTTCCCCGTTTTCCTGTGAATTGCAGCTGCACTCACAAATTCACCAAGACTCGTGGAAATCATTAGTTTAAAGACCTAAGTCTACCTTTGGTGATTGTTTCATTATAAAAAGCGCAGCTAGTTGACGGGTAAAATTGGGTCTAAGAGCCGTCAACAACTCCCCCACACTTAGCTCTTTGCTCGTCCTCGAGTAAAGTTGCGAGCATAAGGCGGGAGATACTCATCCTCATAAATGGGAGCCTGCACACAAGTTATTGCAAGCCACACTTCATACCTGTGAACTTTGAGGTGTCTAACATGCCTTCCTTGGATGATTGATAAGTGGAACGGTCATGTCTCAAATCACCTCGCCTTCCCTGTCAAGTACCTTGGGATTTTTGCATAATTTTCAGAAACAAAAACATAGTTTCATGCTCCTCAAATGACTCTCTCAAGTCGCTCATGGTGTTTATGTATTTTCCTCTCAAGGGCCATGATTTTGCCTCTCCCCTCCTTGTGTTTGATCAGGCTTTGTGGAGCTCAAGGTAGGGTAAAGTGGAGCATACTAGTGTCTCTTATTTTGCTAAGTCAAAGACTGGATCCAATGGAGAAAACAAGTCATACAATCTGATCAAGATGTGCATGTGTGGTGGTGGCATGAAGTGGAAAATTATTTGTACTCCTTTTGTGGTGTTACCTTCTCTCTCTTTTGAACTTTTGAGGAGGACATGGCTATCATACTTTTCTTTCCTTTTCTTTTATTTTTCCCATCATCATTTTTTTTTTCATTATGCTCTACTTTTGTATGAGCAGGGATTATTCTTTTTCTTTTGCATAGCCATGTCTCCACTGATATTTTTGAGAGAGAAAGGTAACAGAGATTTTGGAGTATTTATTTGGTGGATGGATGGTGGAATGTTGCTCAACTTCCAGTGTAGAAGTGTAGCATGTGAGGTGGAGTGTACGTGATCTTGATCAAAAGAGTATGACAAGCTTCTCACTAGGGTCCAAGAATTTGACAAAGCTCAAATCAACAACTAGCAGCTTATAGGCTATCAAAGTATTCATGTAGAGTTCTTGGCCTTGGTAGGAAAATATAAATCAAGTGAGGAGCATCATACTATGGAATTTTGATTTTCATAAAGATAAATTCCCAAGGACTTGAAGGTTAAGCAAAGATCATTTCGACAAACCATATCTCACATGCCAATTATCTAGGAAGAACATGGGTTCCTAGTGATAAGGTGTTCACAAGCATTCAGTGATGAAGCGAGAAATAACAAGTGTGCAAGTCCATGAATGTGAGAGGTAGAGTTGTGGGCAAAAGATAAATCAATTAGGATTGTCCCAAAAGATTAGTGTGTCAAGTTTTATTTAATTTTCAGATTATCAGAAAGAACTTGACGGTGTGTAGCAGGCAAAAAGTGGAAGTGTGGTGCAAACTCAGGAGGCAGGAGGAGGCTGGAGCCTGGTGGGGACCACCAGGGGTCGCCCGACCTCCTGGGGTCGGCCGACCTGGCCTGGACCCCACAGGTTCTGATATTTCGCGTGTTGGCCTTTCCTGAGTTGTCTCGTATGATTCTGGATGATTTGGTTGTGATTGTTCCAGATATGGCGATGTTTCCCCCCACACTTGCCTTTTTGCCTGTTTCCTTCAAAAACGACAAAGATATGGAAACACAAATATTGCTCTACCGGTATGCAAGCCCGGGGAGCACTATCATTGATTGAATTAAAACTGAACTCGCAGGCGCATTACAAATTTGAAGGGAAATAATTGAGAAAAGATAAAGAAATAAACAAACGCCTATTCTTATTCTATTTATTATTTCTTGTTTCTTTTCTTCTTGTCTTCCTCTATCTCTTCCAGGGCCAGATCAAACTGGGCCCATCCTCCTGTGAGGCAATCGGCGAGACGCTGTGCCTCCTTCTTTTCTATCTCCATTAGGGCGAGCGTTTGCTCTAGTCTGTGATCTTAGCGCAAGCCCTATCCAAAGCCTGACATACTTCCCAAGCGCTCTTTGTAGGGAGCTGTGCAAAGGGTCCCTACTACATCCTCAAGGTGGAGGAAGAATAGGAAATTTGCATAGCGATCCCTGCTCATGGCTGAGGTGAAGGCTTTTTGGTTCAAGGAGTGGAGCTTGAAAGAGATGAATGGAGAGGGGGTGCAATGGGTTGTATTTATAGTGGTTCTCCCTCTCCCGGCGAAGGATTTATTTCCAAAGCATAGGCGAACAAGGAAGGGAAAGGTTGGGTGGCAAAAGGATCAAAAGATGGAAGGCAGAGGCTGCCAGAGGGGGTCGGCCGACCCTGGTAGCCAGGTCGGCCGACCTGCCTTGGCAGGTTCTGGCCTTACTTTTCGTGGAGCTTTGTTGGGAAAGGTATCTTCGGATATACAGGGTATAGATATAGAAGGATTTCAATGCATAGGTCAAGAAAAGATATTTAAATCAATTAAGTGCATGACATCGAAATCTTTATTTTCTTCGGGCTCAAGATAAATTTTAAGGCGCTGACCATTTACCTTGAATACATTACCTCCGTCGTCCTGGAGTGTGATTGCCCCATGAGTCGACGTGTCGATGATGGTGTATGGTCCGTTCCATTTACTTCTCAATTTTCCATGCCCGAAGAGCTTTACCCTTGAATTGAAGAGCAACACCTTGTCTCCCACTTTGAATTCTTTTATCTTTATTCGCCGGTCATGCCAGCGCTTTGTACGCTCCTTGTAGATGGCTGAGTTGTGATATGCTTTGTCTCTCCATTCTTCTAACTCAGCTATCTCCATTTTTCTTCTCCACCCAGCTCCTTTCATATCCATGTTCCAAGTTCTCATGGCCCAATATGCTTTATGTTCCAACTCGACTGGCAAATGGCATGTTTTTCCATAGACGAGTTGGTATGGTGACATGCCTATGGGTGTCTTGTAGGCTGTTCTATATGCCCATAGTGCATCGGGTAGCTTGTTCTTCCATCCCTTCCCCATTTCCAAGACTGTTTTCTGCAGGATCCGCTTGATTTGTTTGTTGGATGTTTCGGCCTGCCCATTTGTTTGGGATGGTATGGAGTGGCAATGTTGTGCTTTGCTCCAAGCTCTCTTAGAAAGCTACGGAAGGTCTTATCAATGAAGTGAGACCCTCCGTCGCTTATCACCATTCTCGGAGTTCCAAACCTTGGAAAGATGAACTCGTGGAACATCCGGCGAGCGTGTTTGGAGTCGGCAGCTCGGCATGGCATAGCTTCTACCCATTTGGATACGTAATCCACTGCCACCAATATGTACTCACAATCTTGGGACTTCACGAATGGTCCCATGAAGTCAATGCCCCATACATCGAAGAGTTCGACTTGAAGGTTGTATGTGAGGGGCATTGCATCTCGTGCTGTGATGCCTCCAAATCTCTGGCATTGTGGGCATCTTCTAATGAATTCTTTTGTATCTTCATACATGGTTGGCCAGAAGAATCCACTTTGCCAGATCTTTGCTTGGGTACGGAAGGCACCATAGTGTCCACCGTATGGAGCTGCATGGCATTTTTCAATGATTTGTTGGCTCTCGGGAGTGGGCACACATCGCCTAAGCAGTCCATCGGCGCAGACACGATAGAGGTATGGTTCATTCCATAAGTGACGGCGACTTTCATAAATTAATCTTCTTTTATCCGCCCCTGGTGGTACGTATCCTGTGGCGATGAAGTTTACGATGTCGGCGTACCAAGGGTGCGAATCCGTCACTTTCAGCAGCATGTCGTCGCGTAGGAAGTCATTTATGGGTAACTCCTGCAAGTTAGTGAACTGCATACGCGACAAATGATCTGCTACAGAATTTTCTACTCCTTTCTTATCTTTAATTTCAAGATCAAACTCTTGGAGCAGAAGGATCCATCTTATGAGACGAGGTTTAGCATCTTTCTTAGCAAGCAGATATCTCAAAGCAGCATGATCAGTGTAAACGATAACTTTTGCTCCAGCTAAGTAAGATCTAAACTTGTCAAAAGCAAAAACAACGGCAAGGAGCTCTTTCTCAGTGGTAGTATAATTCAACTGAGCTCCAGTCAAAGTTTTGCTAGCATAAGAAATTGCATGATGCTTTTTGTCTTTCATTTGACCAAGAACTGCCCCCACAGCATAATCACTAGCATCACACATTATTTCAAAGGAAGCGTCCAATCAGGGGGTTGAATGATTGGAGCAGAGATGAGTGCATTTTAAGAGTAGCAAAGGCATGCATGCAGTCATCATTGAAATCAAAGGGTGCATCCTTAGCAAGCAAGTTCGTAAGGGGTCGTGCAATTTGAGAGAAATCTTTTATGAAGCGACGATAAAAACCAGCATGACCCAGAAAACTACGAACACCCTTGATATTCACAGGAGGCGGAAGCTTTTCTATAACTTCTATTTTTGCTTTGTCCACCTCTATTCCTCTCTCGGACACAAGGTGTCCAAGAACTATGCCCTCTTGGACCATGAAGTGGCACTTTTCCCAATTAAGTACCAGGTCCTTCTCATGGCATCTCTGTAAGACCTTGTCTAAATTTCTAAGCAATGATCGAAGGTTTTTCCATAAACAGAGAAATCATCCATAAAAACTTCCATAATTTCTTCGATCATATCAGAGAAAAATAGACATCATGCAACGTTGAACGAGGCAGGTGCATTGCACAAACAAAAGACATGCGACGATAAGCATAAGTTCCATACGGGCATGTGAAAGTGGTCTTACTTTGATCGTCGGGGTGGATGGGAATTTGATGATATCCCGAATACCCATCAAGGAAACAGAAGAAAGAATGATTTGCCAACCGTTCCAACATCTCATCGATGAAGGGCAGCGGAAAATGATCTTTCTTTGTAGCCTTGTTAAGTTTTCGGTAATCAATGCACATTCGCCACCCCGTGACGGTTCGTTGAGGAATAAGTTCATTTTTATCATTATGAACAACCGTCATACCTCCTTTCTTGGGTACCACTTGTACGGGGCTCACCCAATCACTGTGAGGAACAGGATAGATGATCCCGGCGTGTAATAGCTTCAAGACCTCTTTCTTCACAACTTCTCTCATCGCATTATTCAGCCTCCTTTGAGGTTCCCGTGAAGGTGTACTTTCAGGATCCGTGGGAATGCGATGGGTGCAGAGAGCGGGGCTGATCCCTTTTAGGTCTTCAAGTGAGTAGCCAAGAACGGAGCGATGTTTTTCAAGCACGGCCATGAGTTTGGTGGTTTCTTCTTCCGAAAGCTTGTCACTTATGATGACGGAGCTTGCGGATCTCCGTGCAAGAAAGCATAGCGCAAACCGGGAGGTAGCGCTTTAAGATCAATGGGAGGTCGTGGCGGTTGTGTGGGTGTGGTAGCTCAAAGGTGTCCTCCGAGTCGGCTTCTTCTAAGATAAAGTCTTGTGCATCTTCTAAAGCTAACTCGGGGTCCATGTGAGGAAAATAGCCATGACCTCCTCCACTTGATATTCCTCAAGTGGTTCATCGGAAAGAGTGTTTCGTGAGGTGGTAATTGGAATGGAGAATGACTCTTTTCCGAGGGTGAAATTGAGGTTTCCAAATGATGGGGCATCAATGAGGAATTTTTCTATGGGATGCCCGATCATTATGTCGAAGTCTGGGACCTCGAAGACGTAGAAATCCAGGATAACCTCAAGGTCTTCATGATAGAGAGTTACATCTCTAACAATCCCCAAACTCTCAAGAATATGGCCTGATGGGTGCTTGAGGAGTTTGTTTGTTGATGTCCATGGTCGGTTGCCAAAGATTGACAACGCGTATGTGTCGGAGAGGATATTGGCACCAACAAGAGGGTTGTAGAGTGCATCCACCTTGGTTCCTTTGATGGAGCAGCATATGTTGGTTGAGGGAGGGCAGAGCCGAATGTATCCATGGATAGCTCATTCTCCCTCAACCATTCATCGCTCATGATTGAAGTAAGCTCCCGAACAGTCTCCACAAGATATTCTTTTTCAATTGGTTCGGGAGGTGGCAAAGGAACAGGCGGTCTCTTTTGAAACAAATAGTTCGAGGTGTTTCCAAAATCTTCAAAAATTTCTTCCTCAAACTCAAATGGGAACTCAAGAGGTTCATCATCCTCTGTCATTGTTCGGGAATCAGATGAGGACTCGGATGTTGGGTCTACCAAGGTAGACACCTTTTGTTGTGTTTCCACAATGAGTTCCTCATCTTTTGACTCCGGCTCCTCGGGTATTTCAGCGGAAAAAGGTGTATTTTCAACAATTCTTTCTAGCAAATCTTTGCTTCCGCTATGGTCTTATGAGAAAAAGAACCACCGGGCAGCCGTGTCAAGATAAAGTGCGGTGTCTTTGCTCAACCCTGAATAAAAATGTTGCAAAAGAACGGGTTCTGGGAGCAATAACTCTGGACCGGAATCTGTTAATGAACAGAACCGTATCCATGCCGCACTAAGGGTTTCTTCCTCCTCTTGGCGAAAGTTAATTATTTCCGCGCGTAGAGCAGTGATACGAGATACGGGAAAAAATGCTAGACAAAATTTGTCTCGCAATTCTTTCCAATCACCGTTCACTCTCTTAGCGGTGTAAGTGTACCATTGCTTCGCCTTCCCATTGAGAGAGAAGGAAAACAATTTCCACTTTAAAGTTTCATGTGTCATGCCATTGATCAATCGGCATGCACACAATTGCTCAAACTCTCGCAAGTGTTCAAAAGGATTTTCATTTTTAAAACCAGAGAAAGAAAGTCCTTTGATCAAAGAAATAAAACTGGGGCTGAGCTCATAGCTTGTTGAAACAACAAGTTGAGATGAACATGGTGGCTCTAAGAGCTCGCCCCGTGGAGTGGAAAAAGATTGGATTGTGGGTGATGACTCCATGTGTGTATTTTTTTTTTTCTAATTTAATTGAACGGGAAATGTAAAGATAAGTTACGAGGGCAAACCTGGTCCGCTACAGAATTAGCAACCGTTCCCGGCAACGGCGCCAGAAATGCTTGTTGGTATTTCTTACACCACGAATAAATCCGCAAGCGCACGGAATACCGTTGTAGCACTTCACCCGGGGAGTATTCCAAGGTATCGTATTTGTTTTCCCCAAGGAACGGTGATAATCTGCAGCAAGGTTAGTTTTACCCAAGGACACACAAGAATGGCAGTAGTATAGGATCGAGAGGATGAATAAAGATCTAGCTGTCCCGCAGGACGATCGCACTCTAGCTCTACTTGTTTACTTCGGGCACTGGTATAGACCTGGTCTGCCAAGTCACGCCAGCCTGTAGCTCTACGACGAACCCGAACGTGGAGGATTACAAGGGACGGACAGGGCTGTCACCACCTGCCGCCTACCTCTACAAACCGTGGGGCACGCTGCAAACAAAGGTAACCTCTAGCCTAGGCACCACGCCTATGCCGTCGATTACTACTCTAACCCCGGTCCTGGTACCAATCTGGAAGGCTAGAGCACCCCTCGCGGAGCGATGATCCCGTAAACAAGTATAACAAGAATAACGACTAGTATGTAAAGCTCGCTAGATCAATAACACCACGAATACTAATCTTACGAATAAGAACAAGGTTCGTACTATGAACGAACGACGAACGAACGACGAACGATGAACGAACTAAGAACGAACGACGAACGATGAACGAACGACGAACGAACTAAGAACGAACGAAGAACGATGAACGAACGACGAACGAACGAAGAACGAACGATGAACTATTAATAAGATAAATATCCGCCAAGGGTACAAGATAAGGAAATAACTAAAAGGAAAGCTATCCCTCTCTTGATCCTTCCCTCTCCTCTATTCTACTACTGTACAAGAGGCCCTTGGCCTGGATGGGAGTGGAATGACTTGTGTCTTGTGATGTGCTTTGGAGGAGGGGGGTACCCCTTTATTTATAGCCCAAGAAGGTCGGCAACTTGAGGCGGTTCCGTAGGTCGGTGGCATTGATTGCAGGTGGAACCGACCTCTGGAAGGCGGTGGCGAACCGACATAGGAAGATGGGCCAGTGGGGCCACCACAGGGGGTCGGCCGACCTAGGGTTTGGGGTCGGCCGACCTGTGGCTGGCCCCTCTGGGCTTGGGCCTTCTCAGGTGGCTTCCCCTGGTTGCCTTCTCCTCTGATCCACCTGCTATGGGTGGACTTGAAGTCTTTTTATCGGGAGTTGGGCTTTATTTGGATAATTCTTTATGACGGGGAAAATTGGTGTTTCCAGGATGGGCCTTTTATGCTTCCTTTTCCCGTTTTCCTGTGAATTGCAGCTGCACTCACAAATTCACCAAGACTCGTGGAAATCATTAGTTTAAAGACCTAAGTCTACCTTTGGTGATTGTTTCATTATAAAAAGCGCAGCTAGTTGACGGGTAAATATTGGGTCTAAGAGCCGTCAAAACAATCGGCTCGAAAGAGTCGTGTCGTTTCAAGCCAAGTTTTTGCCCTTCCTCAAGACAGCTTCGATGAATCCAAATTTAAGAGATAGGGTCCGTTTGGACCAGAGAATAAAGATATATTATGAAGGAGTCGTCTCGAATCTCAGCATCAAAAAGCGAGCGCCGCCAGAGTTCAAAACAAAACCCTAGAACAGAGAGCAATGCAAGGCGGCGGAATCGGCAGCGGAGGAGACGGTGCCGATCGGCACGGGGGCGGTGCCGACCGGCACGGCAGAGCCGACTGGCGCGAAGGGAGAGTGCCGATCGGTGCGACGGCGGACTTTCACCATGAGCCCGACTCTGCCATGGGAGCGCGACAGGAATCTACTCCCATCGAGGAAGATCCAGTCGTCTGGTCGCACCTGAAGCAACGATGGATGTACAAGAGTGAAGCGGATGCCTTCAATAAAGAGAAGAAGGAGATGGATGAAGCCCTCCGGAAGAAGGTCAGAGAGGTCCTAGTACGCAAAGGTAAATCCAAGGTTATTGATGAAGGAAAACCAGTCTCTCATAGGTACACAATGGATCGACTTCTCGCTATGGAACGTCCTTTGACGTATGATGATCTTATCGCCTTTGAATCAATACTTACTGATGGCGAGAAGGAAGAGTTAGACAGAGATTGCTTTCTGACCATCCATAGGTCTCGGCTTTTCGACGGAAGGACTTCTGATGGTGGTGCCGACCGGCACACAACTGGTGCCGATCGGCACGAGGTGCTCCCACGCGTCCTCACTGACTGGGAAGATTTCCAAGAGAGATGATACACAAGAACACCAGAGGGTTGGATGTAAGTATTTCTACTGTCAAAAAGACCATCAGAGACAGATTGAGAATTATCTAGCTGATCCTGAATGCATCCCTGCGACTTTCATCTTTAATGATGGATTCCCGTTGCTAAAGGACGCATGACTCCTAAAGAGATCAATGATGAAATTCAGAGGGTATTGATAGGGACAATGCGGCACGGAGAAGAGCACGTAACCTTGCAGATTTAGAAGCATATTTTGCAACAAGAGGAAGCCATGCCGATCGGCACGGGCCTAGTGCCGATCGGGACGACCTCAAGGTTGTAGATTTCATTGAAAAAAAAATGATGAGTCCTCTGATGATGAGCCAGAACCGAAGAGATCAAAGGAAATAGAGGACCTCGTGTTCCGCTCGTCTTTCTTCAAAGCCAAGAATGAGATATACCTCGGAATCGGTGTGCTATTTAGAGACATCTCCTGAGCATGAACATCATTAGCTAATCTTGTTGCAAAGGATGAAGTTGAAACAAGGAAGATTCGGAAGAAGATAAAGGAGATGAGCCAGAAAGCTTGTTGATGTGAACCAACTAGTGCGGAAGGAGCTACAGGAAGTCTTGCAGGAGCTCAAGGAAGCGCAGGGCGCGATATCTCGTGCCGACCGGCACAGCGTGGATTTAATAGAAATTCGCCCCTGCAAGATGAGCGTCATGATCGTCCTGCCAACTGTTGTCCGATCTGCAGAAGAAAACATCGAACGTCTTCAGTAGACATTGCAGAGACGCCATAGGTATCAACCGGACATTGACATAAGTTGAAGACATGATGAACATGGCTGAGGCGGATTACTCATTTCTCTGGCAGAACATTCGAGCATCTTTAGCATGTTGAGGAGGCATGCCATTTACGATTAGGCGGTCTAGTTGGTTTTCTTTTTACAATGGGGAACATTGTAAGATTTGAGTGTGGGGGATTCGCCCTAACACTTCTTAAGGCCGTTTGCTTCGATTTAGTTGGTTGCGTTAGTATGTGAAAGTGTGAGAGTTTCTCTAGAGAGTTTTGAGACAGTGTGCTTAGTGAAGCTTCGAGGTCAAGAATGATTGCAATGTCTTGAATAAAGTTGGTGTTAGTTGTCAAAATCGATGCGTTACCCCATATTCTTGATTTTATTTTTGACGATCGTTTTGCCAATCTACTTGAGTTTATTGAATAATCACTTGGCTTCATATATACATACTTTTCGAAAACCCCTTCTATCATCCTAGTTGAAGCACTTAGCTAAAGATTTGATTTTGTGCCTATTACCTAAGCCAAATGAGATGAGAAAAGCCTACAATAAGCCTTTTGATAAGAAAACATCTTTGTCAACTCTTTGCTCTTGATTACGACTAAGCTAGAAGGGAGAAGTTTCATTTCTTCATCTCAATTTGCTAGCCATCTATCATCAAATTCTTTCTATCCAAAACCGATAATTCATCGTTTCTCCCTCCTCTTTGATACAACCTACAAGCAATGTTCAGACAGATTTCGGTTCAAAACGTGCTCTGTTAGCAGTCTGCAATAAAAAAAGAGAAGAAAAAGAAAGAAAAAGAAGAAAATGAAGAAGGTGCCGACCGGCACGTGTTTGTGCCGATCGGCACAGAAGAAAAATAAAGAAAATACACCAAAAGAAAGAGAAAAACGAATATCAGAGGAAGCAGACTGCAGGAAGAGTTAAAATTTTAAAAGATCTCTATGTACTTCAAGTTGACCCCATCTTGACCCTATCTCGTTCATTCTTGTGTTTTCCCTATCCCCTTTGATCCTTATGTTTATATGCTGTATTCTCATGATGAAAACTCCCTTTTAGAAGGCATGATTGAGCGAATTGTTGACTTAATTGTTCTTTCGATTCATTTTGGTTATACTACATTTCGAGACCCACAAATAAGCCTTATACTATAGAATAGGAAAGGGAAGGATACACATTTGAGCGATTGAGTGAAATCTGAAGCTTTTTGCATTCATCATACGTGATATGAAGGGAGACAAAAATATTTGTTTGAGATAAGCCTTGTGGTTGATTTGGTCGACTCAAGTTTTGAGGTGAAATTGTTTTCAAAATTGAGATAAAGTCTCGTGGAGGAATAATAATTCGATGAGATGATTAACAATAGCTAAGTTGAAGATTTGTGAGAGTTTTTGCTTCTTACCTTGAAGAAAGCACGGTGATGATTTTCTTGATTTGTGTTGCTCGAGGACTAGCAATGATTTGAGTGTGGGGGAGCTGTTGGCGCTTTCTATGTACCCATTTTATATGACAAATATGGTGTTTTTAATATCTTATTATGTCATTATTGCTAACAATCAACCCCATTATTATATATATGCATAGTTTCTGTGTATTTTGGAAGGATTTGCAGGAAACAGGTTAAAATGGAGAGACTACGGATAAAGAGCTACCTGAGGCCCGAAGAACGAAGAATCTGGGGGCCGTGCCGATCGGCACAGTCCTTGTGCCGACCGGCACCACTAAGGTTAAGCCCAAACATAAAGCCCACTCGGAGAAGATGAAGCCCAGAAGAAATATCAGAGTCGGAGTCGGTGAAATCCAGCCCACAATCGAAAGGAATAAAAAGAGGAGATTTTGGTCGCAATAAGGAGAGGAAGGCGAAGAGATAGAAGTTTTGACCTAGGTTGAAGGTTGTTGCGGCGAAGACGGCGATCACCGATCATCACCATCAAAAAGGAAGATCGTGCCGATCGGCACAACCCCGTGCCGATCGGCACCTGTGCATCCACGCCAAAATCCCGTATCCTATTGTAGCCACGTTCATGTGTTGCAGTATGATGCGTGAGTAGACCTCGTATTCTCTCCGTGGCGAGGGAAATCTAGTTATGTAACTCTCACACTTACGGTACTCTTTTCATGCGTTCAGTCTATGTGATGCGTTTATTCAGTATCTGATCAATACAAGAATGCATTAGTGTAGTTGTGGCCACATCTATGCTATCGATCATCACATGGTGCAAGAAACCAGTGGAGAGCTATTAACCCTTGTCGTGACAGGATCGGGGCGAACGAAACCATCATGTCTTGTAGAATACTAAACCTATCAATTGAATCATAATCCGAGTTGCATGCCAGCATCCCAAACCATAGGAGAGAATCCCTTACATAACCTTGTTACAACCGCAGGTTCTTTCATCTCTAGTTGTTAATCACCCTTTTCACACACACCTTCGCTATATTATAGTCTAAGTCCCGCTTGTTCTCTGTGGATTCGATATTAAACCTTGGAATACTCTAAGGGAAACTGCTACAACTGTACACCGTCCACTTGCGGTATATAAGTTAGGTGCGTACAAACGACCAACAAGAACCAACGAGAAATTTGTTTAGAGTAAACTTGTGATTTTTCTGACCAACGTTGTTTAATCATGAGTATGAAGACGAATTTCGTTTGTTTTCTCCAACGGTGATGCAAATTGAGATTTAATTGTGTGATTTTAAT
Source organism: Eragrostis nindensis (assembly GCA_012490785.1). Classification (NCBI taxonomy): domain Eukaryota; kingdom Viridiplantae; phylum Streptophyta; class Magnoliopsida; order Poales; family Poaceae; genus Eragrostis; species Eragrostis nindensis. Next base: position 1,056,079 of record JAAXCT010000126.1, read on the forward strand.
CAGACCAACGTAGGGTTATTATCATAAATTTATTTGCATTTCATTGTATATGATTACTAAGTAAAGTTTTTGTCTTATTTTCAGTGACTAATGTCAGTGCTGTCGCCTCCTACCTCAACAACATCGAGCCGCTCAATGGAGCGAATTTCCCGGATTGGAAGGGCAAGGTCACCACATGCTTGGCATGGAATGATCTTGATGTAGCACTAAGGGAGGATAAGCCTGCTGTGCCTGCTGATGGACAGACTTCAGCTGCTTTTGATAAGTGGGAGAGATCAGACCGCATGGCCATCATGGTCATGCAACAGACCATCAGTCCTGGCATCAAAGGTGCCATCCCCACTAAGAATGCTCAGGGGGTAGATCTAAATGCTAAGGAGTTTCTGGCCAAGATTGAGGAGAACTTAAGAGCTCCTCTAAGACTTATGCTAGCACTCTCATCATGAAGTTAGTGGCCTCTCAGTATAATGGCCAGTCTGGCATAGGGGAGCACATCCTCAACATGTGTGACATGGCTAACAGGCTCAAGGAAATGCAGATGGAGATCTCTGAGGGTTTCCTTGTGCAATTCATCATGACCTCTCTACCATCCCCTTAGTATTCTGCCTTCAAGATCAACTACAACACCAACAAGACTACTTGGTCTATCAGTGAGCTGATTAGCTATTGTGTTGAAGAAGAAGAAAGGCTTAAGACTGAGAAAATGAAGGAAGTTGTGAACATGGTTGGCAACCTTAGTCTCAACTCCACTCCCAAGAATCAGCATGAGTCTGGCAGCAGCAAGCAGGGCCAAAAGAAGAATAAGAACCATGGCAACAAGAACTTCGGTCCCAAGAACAACAACAACAAGTTCAAGCGCCACCAGAATAAGAATGGCAAGATGCTATGCTCCTTCTGCTCTTCACCTAAGCATATTCAGAAGAACTGTCCAGGATTTAAGAAATGGCTAAAGGAACAAGGTAATTTTAAGTTTGATGTTGTTTCATTTATTGATGAATTATTCTTAACAGATTTTTCCCCTAATACTTGGTGGATTGACTCAGGTGCCACTGTGCACATTTCAAATTCATTACAGGTATTCCATACGATCCGAACTATAAGAAGGGGGGAGCGAAGCCTAAGAGTGGCTGATGGGAACGTCGTTGAAGTTGAAGGCGTTGGAAGCTTCCACTTAGAGTCGCCGGGCGGCTTCCAGCTTAGTTTAGATGATGTCCTTTATGTTCCTAGTTTAAAGAGAAATCTTATTTCTGTGTCAGCATTAGATGATTCGGGACATGTGTGTGAGTTTGGCAACAAACAGTGTGTGATAAAGTTTAATAATATTAATGTTGGTCTTGGAGTTCGGCAAGGCAAGCTTATATGCTCTCTCTTCATGATTCTGTGATGAATGTTACTAATGTTTCACTTAAGCGTAAGCGTGACAATGAAACCTCTTCGAAATTGTGGCATTGTCGCCTTGGCCACATTTCGAGGGGGAGAATGGAGCGTCTCATTAAAGATGAGATACTAGACAAATTAGACTTCTCCGATTCAGAGCAGTGCATCGACTGCATTAAGGGAAAATATGCTAAGATTATTAAGAAAGGAGCTACTAGGAGTACGGGCGTCTTAGAAATAATTCACACAGATATCTGTGGCCCGCTCTCAGTGACATCGGTAGATGGCTATGATTCTTTTATAACATTTACTGATGATTATTCCCGTTATGGACATATCTACCCCATTAGTAAGCGTTCAGATGCGCTAGAAATATTTAAGATATATAGACAGGAAGTTGAGAAACAGCACAATACCTCTATTAAAATTGTGCGCTCAGATAGGGGTGGAGAATATTATGGGAAACATGCTCAATATGGTCAAATTAAAGGACCATTCGCTAAGTACTTAGAAGAAAATGGCATAAGAGCGCAATACTCCATGCCAGGAGAACCACAGCAAAATGGAGTGGCTGAGCGGCGTAATCGTACATTAATGGATATGGTAAGAAGCATGCTCAGTCATTCTAGTTTACCTGTCGAGTTGTGGTTGGAAGCACTTAAGACAGCTGCTTACATACTTAATCGGGTTCCATCTAAGTCAGTTCCCAAGACACCTTTTGAGCTGTGGACTGGGAGGAAACCGACTCTTAAATATTTTAAAGTGTGGGGCTGTCCTGCTGAGGCTAAGTTATTTGATCCACACAGAAGAAATTAGACTCTAAGACAATAAGCTGTCATTTTATTGGCTATCCTAATAAGTCAAAAGGGTACCGATTCTACTGTCCTGGTCGATTCACTAAGTTTGCTGAGACGAGACAGGCGGGTTTTCTTGAGGATTTAGAAATTAGTGGAAGTTTTCCAAAGAGGGATATAAGTCTCGAAGAACTGCGGGTTGAGCTTCCCGATCCACAGATTCCAGTGTCTACAGAGGTATATCAGTTTGTACCGCCAATTATTCCTCAGATTAGCAGCACCGCGGCAGCTACTGTAGCACCAGCGCTAGTTACTCAGGTCCAACAGGCACCGATTGCTGAGGTGCAACAAGCACCAGCAGCAGAGGTTCAGGCGCAGAATGTGCCATTAGTAGAACCTCAACCTCAGCCTGTTCCTGACCCTGTTATTAACGAACCAAGAAGGTCACAGCGGGAAAGGAGACGGGCTCTTCCTGATATTTATGAAACATACTTAAGTGAGAATTTGTATGATATCGGGAAGATTGATGATCCTGCCACCTTTAAGGAGGCAGTACAAAGTGAGAATTCCACTAAATGGATTGAAGCCATGGAAGAGGAACTAAAGTCTATGAGTTCTAATCAGGTATGGGACTTAGTAGAAATTCCTAATGGGGTCAAAACAGTGGGCTGTAAGTGGGTCTACAAAACTAAGCGTGATTCCAAAGGGAAGGTCGAAAGGTTCAAAGCAAGACTTGTAGCTAAAGGGTTTACACAGAAAAAGGGATTGATTATAATGAGACTTTCTCCCCTGTGTCTACCAAAGATTCTTTTAGAATAGTCATGGCACTTGTAGCTCATTTTGATATGGAGCTTCACCAGATGGATGTTAAGACTGCATTCCTTAATGGAGATTTAGATGAGACTATTTATATGGCTCAACCGGAAGGTTTTGCTATTAAGGGTAAGGAACATATGGCATGCAGATTAAAGAAATCCATTTATGGACTTAAGCAAGCGTCCAGACAGTGGAACCTTAAATTCGATGAAGTAATTAAGAAATTCGGGTTTAGGGAAAATGATGTAGATAGATGTATCTATATTAAAGATAAGGGTGGAAAATTAATAATCCTAGTACTGTATGTGGATGACATACTGTTAGCATGCAACGATAAGAACATGTTGTATGAGACTAAGAATTTTCTCTCATCTAATTTTGATATGAAGGATCTCGGAGAAGCCTCGTATGTACTTGGCATTGAGATACACCGAGACAGAGCCAAAGGAGTGCTGGGATTATCTCAGAAAGCATATATTGAAAAAATGCTTAAAAGATATAAATTTGATAAGTGTAGCTCATCACCTGTTCCAATACAAAAGGGCGATAAACTTAATAAAACTTAGTGCCCTAAGAATAAGTTAGAAAGAGAAAGAATGGAGAATATTCCCTATGCATCAGCTATTGGAAGTCTGATGTATGCTTAAGCCTGTACGCGTCCAGATTTGGCATTTGCAACCGGAATGCTTAGTAGATATCAGTCTGATCCAGGTTGGGCTCACTGGGTGGCTATTAAGAAGGCATTAAGATATTGCCAAGGCACTAAGATTACATGCTCACATATAAGAGGTCAGATAATCTTGAGATTGAGTGTTACACTGACGCCGATCTTGCTGGTGATATGGATGAAAGAAAGTCTACTTCTGGATATATCTTTATGCTAGCAGGAGGAGCGATTTCCTGGAGGAGTTGTAAGCAAAGTGTAACTGCTGCATCTACAATGCAAGCTGAATTTGTGTCATGTTATGATGCCACGGGACAGACAGTATGGCTTAAGAATTTTATTCCGGGATTAAAGATTGTTGATAGTATCTCGAGACCTATCACAATGCACTGCGACAATCAAGCCGCAGTTTTTTTTTGCGCTAATGATAAATTAAGTAGTGCTTCTAAGCACATAGATCTCAAGTATCTTATCGTGAAAGAAAGAAACCAGGACAATACTATTAAGATTAAGCACACTGATTCTGAGGCAAATATTACGGATCTGCTTACAAAGGGTTTACAACCAGGTCTATTTCAGAGACATGTCCTAAGCATGGGTCTGGTGAGTACCTTTGATCAAGTCCTGGTTCAAGGCCATTAATTTCCCCAAATAAGAGTAAGAGTTCTTACAAGGTTTCTTGGTGAGGCTATGGGTAATGCTATCCCAGTATGCTGCTACGCTGCTGATGACGCATTGGTCTGGTTCTTACTGATTTACTGAGGAGGAGCTTTAGTTTAATTAAGAATAAGTTCTTGACCGAATAAATTTTAGTTTTAAGTTAAGAATAAGTTGATCTTCGGTCAAGGGGGAGAATGTTAGTTTTTCCTGTTTAACGTTGACCTTGATCAACAAGAAGAAATCCGAAATTAGAGATAAAACAGGAAACTAATATTCAGAGTCGGTTAATGCCTTGATCGGGAGGCAAATCTCTATTGTCTCCATCTGGGACTCGGCCCCGGGCCTACAGCGCTAATCATATATAAGGAGAGGTACCCCCCTGGGCGTTCCTCACGCAATCCAAGGTTCACCGTGACCTAAACCACCCACCATCATTTAGTGCGCTGGAAGGCTTGGAAGCTCGAGTTCGTCGACCTTTAGGGCAGTGTCGCTACCGCCCTGAAGGTTTCCGCTACAGGCAGAAGACGCTGAAGGAGAAGCTACGCTACATCCCCGACAGCGCCCTCGCCATCGACCTCATCACCTCTACACCAGCACCAATGGAGAACGCTGCTGCTGGTAACTACCGAACCGATCTTTTCCGCATTAGATTACTTGTTCTAGGTTTGATCTACTGCTAGACTAGCGATCCTGTTTAAGTCATGTTTAAGTGTAGATTTATTTGATCTAACAAGCAGGTCAGCCTTGTGAACGTTCAATCGCCAACACCCTCGGCAGTCAAGTTCATCCCATACGATATAGACACTGGATCTGAATTCTTGGGATTTTGATGATGAAAAAGTCGCTTCAACATGATATCTGCAAATTGTTGATTGGCCATCCTGAATGGGACGGGCATGGGGCCGAGTTTCCCCCTCCCGCGGGGCGAGCAGGGTGGGGTTCCCAAGTGACGCAAGGGTGGGGCTGGGGACATTTCTAATTTTAGTTTACAACTGTATTGTTTGTTTCTAGCTAGACTATACACTGTTGATATAGGTAGGTTATTAATCTTGTTGTTTCTTCCAGTACCTGGTTCCAGCTATCGGACCACTTGCTTCAGTTTATGTGATGAACTGTACATCCGTATACATTCAGACTACATAATACTCTAGAAAAAATTCTGCAGCTTTAGAGAAACAGACTACTTGCCTCAATGACATGGGCCTTTTTTTTCTTGTTTCCAGGAAAATACAGTTTTAGAGAAACAGAGGGGGCAGTTGAATTTGGAACGTTTTTTCAGTTTTCCTGGAACAGTCAACTGATTTGTGCAGGAAAAGCGTTGGGGGAGTGTTTTTGAGGGGGTAACGAGAGGGGCAGAAAACATAGTTGTTTATTGGTGTTATCTCCGGTTATTACCTTGCCAATTGTCATTCAGTGTTGAAAATGTACTGATGATTGAGAGTTTTGGGTGTCATCATATCACTCACTTTATCTGTAATATTATTGCAAGTTTTGAGATGCTATGTAATGTGATGAGATTGTAAAATGTATTCCATCACTCATTATTTTCTGTAATTTTATTGCATGTGATTCATCTGAAGAAATAATGTTAATCCTTTTGTGTACATGACCTTTTTATCTGTGGCGGGCTAAAATGTGGCTGGGCTGGGCCTAAAATACAAAATGGAAAGTGCCCGAAAAATGGACCAGATTAAAATAATATGTGGGCTACGCCCACAATGATAAATGGATCATGCATAAAAAAATGGACCAGAAAATCCCACAACATTAGTGGGCCAAGCCTAATATTGTCAGCTTACAACTCGAAAAATAATCTGAATGAGCCATGGCCAAACACTAGCTTGCTGGCATGGCCTTCTTTTTGTTTCCAGAAAAGTACAGTTTTGGAAAAACAGAGGGGAGACAGGTTGAGTGTTTGTTGAGGGCGTAAAGAGAAGGGCAGAAAAATTGTTAGTTTCTCTTTTTTGCGAAGGAAAAGTTGTTGTTTATGGGTGTTATCGATCTCCGGTTATGTCCTTGCCATTTGTCATTCAGTGTTGAAAATGTATTGGTGATTGCGATTTCCGGGTGTCATCGCTCACTTTATCTATATTAATCTTATTGCAAGTATGCTATATAATGTGATGAGATCGTAAAATGCATTCCATCACCCATTTCGTTCTCTAATGCCATTGCATGTGATTCATCTGAAGAAATAATGCTAAATCATTTTGTGTACGCCTTTTATCTGTGGTGGGCTGAAAAGTGCCTGGAAAATGGGCCTGATGAGAAAAAAAGGGGCTACGCTCACAATGATAAATGGATCATGCATCGAAAATGGATTAGAAAGAATATGGGCTGAGCTCAAATGTTAGTGAACCCAATCCTAATATGGTCTGGTCACAGTCGAAAAACAAATTCTGAATGGGCCATGGCCATGCCACCATCCACGTTGGCAGCCACGCCCACGTCACATGGTTCGCCACATGGCTATGCAGTTAGGGTGTGCTTGGTTCGCAGCCTCCACTAGCCAAGCCACCACTGTGGCGGCCACACCGAAATAGCTGGTGCTTGGTTGCCAGCCAACTCTTGCGGCAGCCACACGAACATAACGTAAAAGACTGTGGCGGCCGAAAAGAACGCCATAACTGTGGCGGCGACGTGCCTGGTGTCGCTAGTGGAGGCCGGCAACTAAACAAACCCTTAATGAAGAATTGATGTTCTACATATGTTAATAATCCGTGGTGTTTATTTTCTTCACTAACTTCAGGCTTGGGGTGGGATGGGCGGGCTGGATGTTGTTCTATGAAGGTTAAAAAACGTCACTGCTTGAGGTGATCCATGACGGTATAATAGAAACATCACACATGCTCTCAACACATGACCAAATCCATCATGGATATTGCATTTTTTTACTGATGTGTGATATAATTTAGACGTCATGGATTAGTTGATTTGTTGTAGTGTTTGGGCTGCACATGAACTGGATTAGCTATGGGCCTGCAATCCATCACTCCAGCGCTAGCAAGGAGCTGTTTGGAATATTTGGACCGGGAGAGAAACAATCCTTGTGCTGAACGTTTGTTCGAATGAAAAGAAGTACAGATCGATCATCCATGTTCTCAGTTTGGAATTCATTGTGAATGTCCGAGGAGGAAGCTCTCTGGCTAGCAGTAAGCTTGATATTGTAAAAATATAAACTCTTGGACAGAAGACAAACGTGAGCACCACTGTCAGGATCGACAAAGCCCACTGGTTGCTGACAACACACATTTCCAACTAACTTGCTTTGACGGAAAGCATTAATTGGAGACGTCAAGTTGCCTAGAAACACTCCAATACATGATACGTTATATAGTGTGGTATTGTACGCCGGACGAAACAGAGTAAGCGGTCGGTGCAGAATGCGATGAGCAAGAGGGGCGGCGGGTCTTGGTCCATCGACCCATGATCCCCAGCGCCAGCGCGAAGGGGGTAGCGATGCGTCACCACACACCCACGCCACGCCAAGGTGGCTGTCGCAGCTCGATCATTATTCCTTCACGTGCCGGCTATTGAGTTGCATGCGTCAACCAGTTTACCTAAAAGACTAACCTGATAAGGAAAGGTGGCAATTCACTTATATATATTCCAACACTTTCCCTCACATGCAGACTCCATCAGGCCGCAAACGTGAAATATTAGAGTGGCCTGTAATTTATTTAATAAATCATGCCAGCCAGGATTCGAACTCGAGACCGCTGACTCTGATACCATATTGTGTTGCATGCCCCAAACTAATTCACCCAAATGCCTAAGCTGATGATGAAAGAGGGGCAATTTATTTATATTCCAACACCAGCTTCCATCGCCGCCACAATGGATGTGACGTTGAACGCCAGCACTAGCGTCGCTGGGACCATCCGAACTGTCCACCTCACGGCGTACCTGCTGTCCGCTTTGACGTGAGGTTGAACGATACGATATATCCTTCCCCACGGCAATCTTGAGCGCCACCTGCTCTGCACCGGCCACGACTGCGGGGTACTGTTTGTTCCGTCACCACTCGTGCAGCGTCATATTGGACACCCAGCATCCATGTACATGTGGCCGCCGGCCGGCTCCGCATGTCAGAACAGGCACCGGGAGCCGACGTAGATGCACCCTTCAGGCCGTCGAATAAGACGTGGTTGTTGTTGGCACGCGGTAAGATCTTCTACTTCCATCTAGTCTCCTGCCGTTCGCCTAAATGTGATAATCAAGAGTGTATCTCACTAGTACAAAGCAGGCATAATATGACAGAGCAATTTTTACAGTAGTGACGGACACCTTGATTTCCGTCATTACAATGAGCTGAACTCTACCGTAGTGGCGAACACTGTTTGCATCATCAGATTCTTTGCTAACAGTGACGGACAAAACTGATGTCAGCATAGTCTGCCACTGGTATTCATTTACCAGTGGCAGATGTGCTGACGTCAGCGGCACACAGTGACAGACGAGCCTGTTTCAGCCCATTCCAGCCCAAACGCGTCCTTCAGTATGAAAGCGCAACCCTAATGCCCCTTCGTTCCATCCTTCCTCGCAGCCCCACTTCTCTCCATTCTCAAGTCTCAACGAAAGCGCCGCCGCCGCTCTCTCTCCACTCTCTCCCTAGCCTCCCTCTGCCTTGGTCTTCCTCACCCCGAGCAGCGGCGCGGAGCACGCGCGGCGTCTCCCCGTAGCAGCGCGGCAGCTTTCCCTCTCCCCGAGCAGCGCTGCCTCCTCCTCATCCACTGTGGCAGCGTGGCGGGCCTCCTCCACCTCGGTCTCCCTCTCTTCGATCAGGCAAGCGGCGGTCCCCGAGCAGCGGCGCCGCGCTCTCCCTCTTCCCCGGCGGCCCTCCCCCAGATCTGACAGGTGCGGCACAGATCCGCGGCGGGGTGGCGCCTTGGTGTCATGGAGGCGCGGATCCACTGCGGGGCGGTGCCTCGGCGTCATGGCAGCGTGGATATCTGGCGACGGCAGCTAGGGTTGGGCTGTGGCGGGCTTATCCGGGCCTGCCAGGGTACGGCATTTTTTTATTTTAATTTATTTGGTGCCCTACCGGCCACTGCTCTTGTGCAAACAGCAGTAGCGTAGGCACAAATCGAACCGTCCGCCACTAAAGGGTGATTTTGTACTAGGGCCTGTTATGGTTATCATTGGACACTTGATTCGAAATAACAAAATAACAACAATCAGGAAAGATCATTTGCAAGGAAATTCAAAAGGAGATGGACTGGTTGGGAACTTGTAACTAAGGGATCATTTGCTAGAATTGTTACCAGCACGCTGCATTTTTAACTACATTTGCCATCAGTTCGTACCTCCATGTATATAGAATTTCTCGTACAACCATATCTTTCAAATCCTTATGTTCATGGTTCAGTTATGATACTCTCGTACTTGCAAGTATTTGGTTTCTCATGAACTCATGTCGTACATGGGCCAATAAAAATTTTCTTTTGCAAGTCACATGCAAAAGCCAAAGGGTGTGCAGTGGCTAGCCTCCATGAAGTGTGTAGAATAAAAACTTCTTGACCCCAAAATTTAACAATCCACTTTCGCGGCTTGGTCCACGGGCGCATCAATGTTTAAAAAATGCCAGATCGGGCGTGGAACAATTTTCTCGTGCATAGAATAGATCAACCGGCCGGCTATAATGAACATTGCTAGAACATGAGTGATGATATGTTAGCCTCTAGAATTTCGATGAGAAAACTTTAAACCGTTCAACTAATTAGTTAATATTGGGTCAACATATTATGGTCAGGTTGATAAAATTATTACCTTATATTTTTGTCATTTCGATTTGTAGAATTAGCTGGATGTATCTTTCGGACACCGTAATAATTTTGTAAAACTAATTCTTAATTAAGGTTTGCATGATTTGATGACGGGAAAAGAAGATGTATCAAAAGGTATTGGCAACTCAAACACGGTGGATGTACAAACATAGGCCGTCATATCGAAGTAGGGTGAGTATAGTCAGCTCATATTATAAAACACTTGGCAAAAAATAAGATAATATCGTTTCCATTTCAACCCCATATCAGGTTCTCAATGATAAGTTTGGTCATAAAATTACAAATAGGCATGACAGACTTCTGAGACTAGATAAAGGAACATATGCAAACGAATTTGTTTTTTGGCTACTAAATGCTTACCTATTTTTTAATTTCAGCGACACAACAATAACTGAATAATTGGTCTTCTCCTTCTCAAGATGTTTGGAAACATTACTTGCATATATCTGGAAGATCTTATCAAGTATACACTCACCGAAGTGGCTCACTAACAGTGCTCCATTACTGCCCTCAAGCACTTGGCAACATTCACCCCACTCTGAATGGCATTGTGCACATGATTGTCTTCCGAGTCATCATAGGGATCCCACTTCGACTCAAGCAATTGGATCTGGTAGATGTTAAATAGCCCATTCTGCTTGATGATCTGAGACACTTCGTCCAGCGATGGCCCATATATTGGCAGATTGAAGGAGTCTAATCTCTCCTTGTCCACCAGGCCCTACGGTAAGCCATGACATACTTAAAACATTTAGGAATACACCAAACTGTATAAATAATGATGACATTTTTATTTTTGATTCTGCAGGCTAACATTTTTCAATTCAAAATATTTGCTCCATGATTTTGAAAAACAGGCAATGTTATTCACACTGGTGTGCAATTAAATTACAATGTTTTTAGAGAAAATATATTATTCGTATGACATAAGGTGGGTGTTATTGTGTACCTCCATAACAAGAGATTGAATGGCTTGCCCAAGTAATCCATAAAGATGGTTTAGATCTCCATCAAAAACATCATTGTTCTTCCTGCCAAGGAAGGTCAGAAGCATCCGTCCGCCAAGTATGAGTTCTTCTGAGCGAAGCTTAAGAAAGTGCGAGAAGTTTTTTTGGAATTGCTCTTGGTACATTCTCACCACTGATGGTGGTGTAATCTTTGTGATGTAAATGTTTTCACAGTTCAGGTGCGTTTTTCTACTGGCCTTCAACTCTAGTGGTAGCTACATACAAGAAAAAAAATTAGAACTTGATTGAAAACTTATGAAATCAATGAAATTCAACGTTTTTATAGTCAAATAAAAGAATCAATTAACGTGTGAACAAGTTAGTTCCTTGTAAGTATGAGTAATTAAAACTAATTAGTAAACAATGATCTAAGCAACTAAAATTATTCGATCTATAGTTTCAATTGTTTCCTTGGAGAAATAGGAATATGAATTGACATGGTACAGATTTTTAATCTTGAGCGTCGCTGCAAAATTGTGATGAAAAAAATCACGAGCAGTTAAGTGTTACTTTGTTGGACACTACTCATGCTATATGGCCGTATTTCCCACGCTACCTCTGCCTTTTAAAGGCTCTGATCGTCTGATACAAGTATTTTTTTTACAAAAATACGCTAAAATTACGAGCAGAGATATTTATGAGGAAGACTTAAGACAGAAGTGAACAGACTGTATTGGCTATGAAGAAAGTGGGAATGGCGAGTTTCTACGAGATCATATGTATCGCTGATAAGGCCCAATTATTTCGTAATCTGGATTAATTTTTTGCACATAACTAAGGTGGAGTAATTCTGAGAGTGAGTTCAGATTGTTTCAAGATTTTTTTTTTGGTCAACTAGCATAAGGAAAATTCTACTTTACTATCTGAATCAACCATCCACTTTGTCCATCTGGCACGTCCAACAAAAATGATGGCTCCATTTCCTATTCATAAAAGCTCAACCTAGTATCAGTCAAAAAAAGAAAAAAAAACTCAACCTAGTCCATATACCCTGTACTAAGATTGTTCTTTCTTATTTATTTTCATACAAGTGGTATTTTAAGTATCAAATTTTATATGATTATATTATACATCATAATATTTATTTTCATACAATTGGTGCGGACGGATGCGCCTTCGCCTGACATGGCGGCCCTCTACTGTCACGACCCGTGTTTTTGCCTTCATTTAAAATCTACTAAAAATTTGAATTTTTCAAATTTTTAAACAAATTAAAAACAAGTGCGTGATTAAGTTAGCCAAACCACCTCAATTTTAAAATTTTTCATTTTGAAAACTTGCACAAAAACCTCATGATATGCATTTTGAGGATTTATTGGGTTTATTTTGAATAATGTTTGTTTTTCTCTTTTGGTTTGAATTCGAAATCCTTCCAAATTCAAATTCTGAGAAAAGATCAAATCTTTTTTTTTCCTATCGGGCCGCCTCTTCTTTTCTTTTCCTTTCCCTTCTCTCCCTTCCCAGCCCGTCACGGCCCGGCCACATTCCCCACTCCCTCTCCTTTCCACTCCCGCATGGGCCTCTCTCCCGGCCCATCTCCATCAGTCCAGCGGCAGCCAGCCCGCCTCCTCTTTCCCCTGGGCCGCGCGCCTCGCTCTGGCCCAGTAACGCGCCCGAGCCCGGCCCAGCCGCCTCCAGCCGCTCGCGCAGCCCGCTCTCCCTTCCCCCTCTCGCTGCCAGCGGGCCCCGCGCCGCGTCGTCGTCGACCTCCAGCGACCGGCGCAAATACCGCGCCAGCCATCCCTTCCGGTCTCCTCCACCGCCTCCGTCGCTTCCCGGCTACAGAGCGAGCCACGCGGACCACGTGCGGCACGCCCGCCGCCTTTCTCTTTACTTGGCCGCCCCGTCAAGTCCCGCGCACCGCCTTCCCTTCTTTCTTGGCGTGCCCGTCACCTCTCCGGCGCGCCACCGCCATTGGTGGTCGATAAAAGGAGACGAGCTCCTCCTCCTTCTTCCTAAGCCGCACACGAGCTCCTTCTTCTTTCTTTCCCACCCGAGCTCCGCCTTCTCTTTCCCTCTCTTAGGCTAGGGTTCCGGCGACCTTCTCTCGCAGTTGACGCCGGCCCCATCCCGACCTCCTCCGCCGCCGTCAAGTGCTCGGTGAGCCTCCCCGTGCCGCCCTCTCTCCCCCACGCCCCTTCTTCTTCTCCTTCCCGCGCGCGCGCATCTACTTCGCCTAGCGCCGCCACCCGCCGCCCTTCCCTTCTCGCCGCCGGCCGCCTTGATGACTCCCCGGCCGAGCCGAGGCGCGCGTAAGCCTCCTCGCACGCGCACATACCTGCGCGGCAACACGCACTCGCGAAAAGGTCACCCCCACTCCCTTTTCCCTTGCGCGCCGCCGCCACCTTGAACTCCGACGAGCCCGCTCCGCCGCCTCACTCGCCACCGTCGACGACATCATACACCGAACGATTCGCCGTCGCGCGCTCGTCCTCCGCAATGAACTCCCGTCGCCGTTCCGTCCCCCTAGGTGCCAGCGGCGAGGACTCCGGTGAATCACCGCCGCGTCTCCCCTGTTCCCCGCCGCCCCTTGACCCAGTCCGCGCCACCATCCGACGTGGCGGGCCACGTCAACACACGGGCCCCGCCCGTCAGTCTCTCTTCCTCTCTCACTCAGCCCCGTGCACTCGGTCCATGTGAACCAAAGACCCATGAACCCCCTCGGTTCATGGTGCACCGAGTCCACCATCCTTTTTCCATTCAAAAACAATTCCGAAAATCTTAAAAATCCCGGGGCCCTGCATTCTTACAGATAAGCCCCTGATCTTTTTATTAATTCTGTTTAAGTCCTAACTTTTTACAGAAAAGACCCTAAACTTTTCCGTAATTACCTTTCAGCCCCTATTTGTTTGCACGAGACCCCTAAACTTTCCCAAAATTACAGATAGGTCCCTGTCGACTTTCTGTTTTTACCAAAAAGCCCTCATAATATTTCTATTCTTGCAAATAAGCCCTCAGATCCCCTGACCCGTCTGTCAGCCTCTCTCTCTCAGGAAAATGCTAAGTGCACCCGACTAGTGTACACGCATTTATATTCCGAGCAATTTCCAATAACAGAAAAATCCCAGAAAATTCCCAAAAATACCCTGTTCACTTCTAAACATTTTCCAACCCTTGATCACTCCAGATTAATTAGGATTATGGCTATGCTTAATTAAGTTATCTTAATCCTGATCAATTCCTTTCTTAAACTTGTTTAATCCATATCTCCTCCGTTTAAACTCTGATTTCAGTGATCCTTCCACCAAAATTCATCTAAAATCACCATCTATCCAATCATATCAGATCCATAATTTTTGGAGTTCATTTGGATTTTATTTTATTTATTGCTTGTTTAATTGTTTGTTGAGCGGTAGATTTATTTTCTTTTATCGCTAGATAATCAAGTCGTTGAAGAACCCGAGGACCTGGTATACGAGGACTTAGAAGAAGAAGATCTTGTTGAAGGCAAGTCTAACTCCCTTTGATCATGTTGATCCTATGTTTACAAAATATCCTAAATAGAGCTGTTTACAAATAAATTGCATGGTATTTAAATGAACTTAAAGGCTAGAATGGTCCTATGCAATATTTGATTGCCTGCCTTGACTTGATTATATCCTGATCCCTTGTTAACCCTAGGAACCAACGTCATTAAATTCCTTAATGATATGTTGGATTGCTTTGCCGCTTAGGACTTTCACCATGTGTTTAATTAATACTGCTCACATGATTTTCGTGTAAAATGCGTGCGTCTTGGTGGTGTGTGTAAATGTGAAATTAGGTGGTATAATAATAAGTGCAACCCTAGTGGGGGATCTTTGTGACGGGATCAGGCGAGGTAGTCCTCAGTGGGGAGGCTATCTCTGGGACGCCCTTCCACTTGTGGATTGGCTATTGAAGATGCCTGGTTCGGTCGTATAAGGACCCGTTCTTGTGCCGCCTTTGCTTAGCACCTCTCGCGCAGCCACAAGCCGTATATGGGTACGGGATTGGAATCACACCCTACTAGTACTCACCCGGTACCCCCCGGAGGCAGGAGATGCAACGGAGTCCCAGGAGAAGACTCGTTCGTTGGTGGGTGTTCGAGATCCGGCATTTATGACTGGCCATATTTTATTGTGAAGCCCCTGGTGATGTCCGTTGGGGATGCCGTGGTGGTACGAAGTAGGTATGGGACCTTTAGTGGGACAGTCCAAACTATGACGATAGGGAGGACTGGACCACCTTGTGGGGAAATTTGTGCACCCTTGGCCAAGGTTAAGAAACTTTCCGGAAAGCCGTGTTCCACGGTATTGGACAACGCGAAAGCATCGGCCACACTATGATTAGATTTTCCGCGTGAGTTTCCTTGGTGTGTTTTTGGAAAACGCCGGTTTGGAGCCGTGTGCTGGTTGTCGGCCAGTGATAAAACTTGAGGCACTGGCGGGATGGATAGTAACTCCCCCAGGGCCGCCCAACCCCACTAATCTCTACAGATACTTGATTAGATTGCGAACTGCTTTGTTTTCAAAACAACCTTGCATAAACTTGGCTTTCTTGCCTCGTTGATATAAACCACAAGCCTATCCTTTGATGAACTCCCTTGCATAACTTACCCCTCGTGTTAGGCTTGCTGAGTACCTTAAGTACTCACTCTTGCTTCAATCATTCAGAAGGTGAGCAAGAGTTTGAAGCTGTTGAAGAAGAAGATTAGGGTTCAGCCTGCACGCAAGTCTGCCTGTTGGAGTGGTGCCGTTCCGTCTTCCGCTGGAGTAGTAGTCTAGTGCTGCTGCTGGTGCAGCTAGTCGGTGTGTTGTCTGTTCTTGTGGTCAGGCCGCTGGCCTTGTTGTAAGACCTTTTGTAATAAAAAGGCTTGTATGAGACTTGGTAATATTATAAAAGGGTATGAGACTGTGATGTCACTGTGTAAGCGTCGTATCAGCGTCTGATCCAGGGACTGATACGGTAAGCGCTAGTGCTCCAGAAATGGGGTACGTCAGAGTGGTATCAGAGCCATACTGGCCCGTAGGTTGAACCCTAGGTTGGATCGAGTGAGAATGAGTGATACTTTATACCTAAAAACTAATTGTAAAACTTTTCTATTTACTTCGCTTCCGTTTTGGAAAATCTCTCCTTCCAAAAGGTCGCACTCGTTGGGAAGCCCTCAGCAAGGAAATCTGATCTCTCCAGTCCCGACAACTACAAGGCAAAAATACAAGAGTCTTCTGTCAAACCAAGAATCTGCAGAAGACAAGCCATCAGAAGGCCCGTCAACATCAAGCAACAGCGGCTCTCGAGTTAGACTGTAGAGTGCCGTTGTACTTAGTGTCACCCTGCTGTCGAGTCCTGTTGTCTAGGTTTAACCGTCGAGTCCTGCTATATAGAAGGGCTTGAATATATGTGATCGAGTCCCTGTTATGATGCTATGTTTGCTGTAATGTTGTATCGATGCTGATTCTTCTGTTTGAGTGTGCGCAAGATATTCGGAAATTCTTTTCCATTATCTTGTTCTGCTCGTAGCTCTAGATTTTCCGTAAATTCCTTCTCATCTTTCCTTATCCTTCCAGCCGATGCCTCCCAAAAGATCTGCCAGAATTCAGCAGCGCCAACGCCGAGAGCGTGTCGCTCAAGATGATATTCAGGATGATGCTCACAGTACAGGGCGTGGACGTGGTAGAGGTAGAACCAATAATCAGCGTGGCAGAGGTAGAGGAGGAGGTAGAGGTGGAGGCAGACATGATAATGAACAAGATTACCAGGAAGAGGATGTGAGTCAAAATCAACAGGAAGTACAAGATGAGGTTGGAGAAAATAATGATCAGCACAGAGGTGGAGGACAACAGAACCGTGGTAGAGGTGGTAGAAGAAGTGGTGGAAGAGGTGGAAGAATACCCACAGCACCAGTCACCAACTTAGTGGCTGTAATGGATAATCAGACCCGTCTGATGGAGATTATCGCCCAAGGACTTCTGGACCGTACACCAGGTCCACAGACCAAGATGTCAGAATTTATGAGACTCTGACCGCCAACTTTTGAGTGTGCTGAAGAAGATCCTCTAGCAGCAGATGATTGGCTAAGAGGCATAATCAAGAAACTGCAAGTGGTTAATGCCAATGACAGAGAGAAAGTTATCCTGGCGTCTCACCAGCTCACAGGAGCAGCAAGCGAATGGTGGGATAACTATCGTGAAGCTACAGAAGATGCTGAGGCTATCACTTGGGATGAATTTCAGGAGGAATTCAGGAGATACCACATCCCTGAGGGTATTATGGAAATGAAAGCTGAAGAGTTTCGCTCCTTGAAACAAGGAGCTATGACAGTGAATCAGTATATTAGAAAGTTCATGAAGCTAGCACGCTATGCACCTGAAGAGGTCAGTACTGACAAAAAGAAACAGGATCGTTTCAGGAAAGGACTCAGTCTTAGTTTGAAAGTGCAGTTGGTCACTCACATATATCCAGATTTCAACACTCTCATGAACCGTGCACTTCTTTTGGAGGATGCACGCTCCCACATTGAGCAGGACAGAAAGCGCAAATTCAATGCTCAGAATTTCAAGCAGCAGGAGAGAAACCAGAAATCAAGGTCTAATAATAATTTTCAGAAATCAAAGTATCAGCCGACAATGCAGTATAGAACTTCAGCGTCCAATCAACTGAGCTCAGCACCAGCATATAGTAACCAAAATTCTGGTAGTCAGCAAAGGAGCAGTTCCAGCATTGCCCCGCCTAATAATAATGACAGGAGGACTTGCTTTCACTGCCGCGAGCCAGGCCATATGATTGCTAGATGTCCTTACCTGAATCAGAATAATGCTCCAACTCAGTCACACCAGGCAAGCAATAGGACTGCAGCATCAGGAGTTGGACGCAGTGGACAACAATCCTCCGGACAACAGCAAAGGAGTAGCCAAACCACCGATCGAAGCCGAGTAAACCATATCAACGCTCGGGAAACTAATGAAGCACCAGAAGTTGTCCCCGGTGAGTACCTTAACAACCCAACTCGTCCACGAGTTATATCTGGATTTTTGAGCCTTGCTTTCATTCGGAACTTGAAACTATTACTGCATGTGGTTTTCAACTGGTTGCTCAAGAACCCCGATCTCCCTGGGTAAAAGTCTTTTAAGTGGGGTAGGCCTCACTCCAAAGTTAGCAATATGGAAGAACAATGGATCACCTGGAAACAGATACAAGAACAAAGATCTTTCTGTTCTTCCCTTCCCGCTAAGATAGTTCGAATCTCGAGGACGAGATTCTGTTTAAGTGGGGTAGATTGTCACGACCCGTGTTTTTGCCTTCATTTAAAATCTACTAAAAATTTGAATTTTTCGAATTTTTAAACAAATTAAAAACAAGTGCGTGATTAAGTTAGCCAAACCACCTCAATTTTAAAATTTTTCATATTGAAAACTTGCACAAAAACCTCATGATATGCATTTTGAGGATTTATTGGGTTTATTTTGAATAATGTTTGTTTTTCTCTTTTGGTTTGAATTCGAAATCCTTCCAAATTCAAATTCTGGGAAAAGGTCAAATCTTTTTCCCTTCTCGGGCCGCCTCTTCTTTTCTTTTCCTTTCCCTTCTCTCCCTTCCCAGCCCGTCACGGCCCGGCCACATTCCCCACTCCCTCTCCTTTCCACTCCCGCATGGGCCTCTCTCCCGGCCCATCTCCATCAGTCCAGCGGCAGCCAGCCCGCCTCCTCTTTCCCCTGGGCCGCGCGCCTCGCTCTGGCCCAGTAACGCGCCCGAGCCCGGCCCAGCCGCCTCCAGCCGCTCGCGCAGCCCGCTCTCCCTTCCCCCTCTCGCTGCCAACGGGCCCCGCGTCGCGTCGTCGTCGACCTCCAGCGACCGGCGCAAATACCGCGCCGGCCATCCCTTCCGGTCTCCTCCACCGCCTCCGTCGCTTCCCGGCTACAGAGCGAGCCACGCGGACCACGTGCGGCACGCCCGCCGCCTTTCTCTTTACTTGGCCGCCCCGTCAAGTCCCGCGCACCGCCTTCCCTTCTTTCTTGGCGTGCCCGTCACCTCTCCGGCGCGCCACCGCCATTGGTGGTCGATAAAAGGAGACGAGCTCCTCCTCCTTCTTCCTAAGCCGCACACGAGCTCCTTCTTCTTTCTTTCCCACCCGAGCTCCGCCTTCTCTTTCCCTCTCTTAGGCTAGGGTTCCGGCGACCTTCTCTCGCCGTCGACGCCGGCCCCATCCCGACCTCCTCTGCCGCCGTCAAGTGCTCGGTGAGCCTCCCCGTGCCGCCCTCTCTCCCCCACGCCCCTTCTTCTTCTCCTTCCCGCGCGCGCGCATCTACTTCGCCTAGCGCCGCCACCCGCCGCCCTTCCCTTCTCGCCGCCGGCCGCCTTGATGACTCCCCGGCCGAGCCGAGGCGCGCGTAAGCCTCCTCGCACGCGCACACACCTGCGCGGCAACACGCACTCGCGAAAAGGTCACCCCCACTCCCTTTTCCCTTGCGCGCCGCCGCCACCTTGAACTCCGACGAGCCCGCTCCGCCGCCTCACTCGCCACCGTCGACGACATCATACACCGAACAATTCGCCGTCGCGCGCTCGTCCTCCGCAATGAACTCCCGTCGCCGTTCCGTCCCCCTAGGTGCCGGCGGCGAGGACTCCGGTGAATCACCGCCGCGTCTCCCCTGTTCCCCGCCGCCCCTTGACCCAGTCCGCGCCACCATCCGACGTGGCGGGCCACGTCAACACACGGGCCCCGCCCGTCAGTCTCTCTTCCTCTCTCACTCAGCCCCGTGCACTCGGTCCATGTGAACCAAAGACCCATGAACCCCCTCGGTTCATGGTGCACCGAGTCCACCATCCTTTTTCCATTCAAAAACAATTCCGAAAATCTTAAAAATCCCGGGGCCCTGCATTCTTACAGATAAGCCCCTGATCTTTTTATTAATTCCGTTTAAGTCCTAACTTTTTACAGAAAAGACCCTAAACTTTTCTGTAATTACCTTTCAGCCCCTATCTTTTTGCACCGAGACCCCTGCACTTTCCTAAAATTACAGATAGGTCCCTGTCAACTTTCTGTTTTTACCAAAAAGCCCTCATAATATTTCTATTCTTGCAAATAAGCCCTCAGATCCCCTGACCCGTCTGTCAGCCTCTCTCTCTCAGGAAAATGCTAAGTGCACCCGACTAGTGTACACGCATTTATATTCCGAGCAATTTCCAATAACAGAAAAATCCCAGAAAATTCCCAAAAATACCCTGTTCACTTCTAAACATTTTCCAACCCTTGATCACTCCAGATTAATTAGGATTATGGCTATGCTTAATTAAGTTATCTTAATCCTGATCAATTTCCTTTCTTAAACTTGTTTAATCCATATCTCCTCCGTTTAAACTCTGATTTCAGTGATCCTTCCACCAAAATTCATCTAAAATCACCATCTATCCAATCATATCAGATCCATAATTTTTGGAGTTCATTTGGATTTTATTTTATTTATTGCTTGTTTAATTGTTTGTTGAGCGGTAGATTTATTTTCTTTTATCGCTAGATAATCAAGTCGTTGAAGAACCCGAGGACCTGGTATACGAGGACTTAGAAGAAGAAGATCTTGTTGAAGGCAAGTCTAACTCCCTTTGATCATGTTGATCCTATGTTTACAAAATATCCTAAATAGAGCTGTTTACAAATAAATTGCATGGTATTTAAATGAACTTAAAGGCTAGAATGGTCCTATGCAATATTTGATTGCCTGCCTTGACTTGATTATATCCTGATCCCTTGTTAACCCTAGGAACCAACGTCATTAAATTCCTTAATGATATGTTGGATTGCTTTGCCGCTTAGGACTTTCACCATGTGTTTAATTAATACTGCTCACATGATTTTCGTGTAAAATGCGTGCGTCTTGGTGGTGTGTGTAAATGTGAAATTGGGTGGTATAATAATAAGTGCAACCCTAGTGGGGGATCTTTGTGACGGGATCAGGCGAGGTAGTCCTCAGTGGGGAGGCTATCTCTGGGACGCCCTTCCACTTGTGGATTGGCTATTGAAGATGCCTGGTTCGGTCGTATAAGGACCGGTTCTTGTGCCCCCTTTGCTTAGCACCTCTCGCGCAGCCACAAGCCGTATATCGGTACGGGATTGGAATCACACCCTACTAGTACTCACCCGGTACCCCCCGGAGGCAGGAGATGCAACGGAGTCCCAGGAGAAGACTCGTTCGTTGGTGGGTGTTCGAGATCCGGCATTTATGACTGGTCATATTTTATTGTGAAGCCCCTGGTGATGTCCGTGGGGGATGCCGTGGTGGTACGAAGTAGGTATGGAACCTTTAGTGGGACAGTCCAAACTATGACGATAGGGAGGACTGGACCACCTTGTGGGGAAATTTGTGCACCCATGGCCAAGGTTAAGAAACTTTCCGGAAAGCCGTGTTCCACGGTATTGGACAACGCGAAAGCATCGGCCACACTATGATTAGATTTTCCGCGTGAGTTTCCTTGGTGTGTTTTTGGAAAACGCCGGTTTGGAGCCGTGTGCTGGTTGTCGGCCAGTGATAAAACTTGAGGCACTGGCGGGATGGACAGTAACTCCCCCAGGGCCGCCCAACCCCACTAATCTCTACAGATACTTGATTAGATTGCGAACTGCTTTGTTTTCAAAACAACCTTGCATAAACTTGGCTTTCTTGCCTCGTTGATATAAACCACAAGCCTATCCTTTGATGAACTCCCTTGCATAACTTACCCCTCGTGTTAGGCTTGCTGAGTACCTTAAGTACTCACTCTTGCTTCAATCATTCAGAAGGTGAGCAAGAGTTTGAAGCTATTGAAGAAGAAGATTAGGGTTCAGCCTGCACGCAAGTCTGCCTGTTGGAGTGGTGCCGTTCCGTCTTCCGCTGGAGTAGTAGTCTAGTGCTGCTGCTGGTGCAGCTAGTCGGTGTGTTGTCTGTTCTTGTGGTCAGGCCGCTGGCCTTGTTGTAAGACTTTTTGTAATAAAAAGGCTTGTATGAGACTTGGTAATATTATAAAAGGGTATGAGACTGTGATGTCACTGTGTAAGCGTCGTATCAGCGTCTGATCCAGGGACTGATACGGTAAGCGCTAGTGCTCCAGAAATGGGGTACGTCACTCTACCGTCTACCTGCCATCCGCATCTCTGGTTCATGATTTTGATCGACATATTTCAAAGCGAATGAACCGGCTGCAAATTCCATGTTGGCTGTCGTAGCATCTCCGGGCTGGTTTTTCCAACCTCACGATAGGTTGGCGTTAGGGGCTGGGTTGGGATGCTAACCTTGGTGGAGGCACCGCTAGCTGAGGATCGAAGGTGCCACCGGATCTGGATTTTACAACCTGCAGGAGGTTCGGGGTAGGGGAGGCATGCATTGTAGGGAAAGCCGAAGAGGTCATCCAAATTACTCCGTTACAGATGACTATCAAAATCAGATGTTTTAAATTTTTTTTATTTCACATACACAGTCACTGTCCACGGCTCTAAAGCGGTGGCAGCAAAGGGAAGCATTCTATATTTGGTGGGCAAATCTGAAAATTGCTAGGTTTTGTTTAAAGGGTCCAATGAACGGTATGGAATAATGTCTGAGGCACTAAAATACCCTTCTTTTTTTTTGAAAATGTTAACTATCTTATACAATAGTTTGATGCCTTTTATGATCCAACAAAACTACAAAAAGTATGTTGTTAGAAGTACTCCCTCCAGTTTCAAAATATAGTTGTCGTTTTGAGATTATCCTAAATCAAACTTTTTAAACTTTGACTACAAATATTTTCTAATGTATTAAGTTTATAAATGTGAAAATGATATGAATAGATTCGTATTGAAATATGATTTCATAAAAGTACACTTAACTATATTTTATAAATAGTTTATAAAAAAATATTAGTCAAAGTTGTGTTTTAAAGACTATGTCAATGTCCACAACTATTTTCATACTGGAGGGAGTATGTTGCTCTACAAACAAGTTAGGAAATAAAAAATGATTCTTAAAAGGACAATAGCATTGATAGTTGGGCACCTGAGAAAGCCACATGAGGCTGTAGGAGGAATGGAACAGGTGGACGCTACGGCGAGGAAAAAGCCTTGTGTAGAAGGAGCCTGCCAACCCAACAACATAGTGTGGAGGTGTCTTCGGTGCAGTCTTCCGAGCTTTGTGGTTTCCAACGACGGCCATCTTATTGAAACGGTCAATGGCCCGGAAGAGGCTGTTGAAATCGTTGCTGGGCGTGTCGTTCAGGAAGAATTGGAGCTCCGGCGGTTGATCACAGTCTGATCTCCTGCAATACTCCCCTATCGCACTGTCAGTATCTCTGCTGTGCCGGAGCTGCAACAGGATCAGGCAAACACCAGTGAGCCGGAAGGCGCCGAGCCCAGGAGAGGAAAGCGTGAGAAAAGGCTGAACAAGCTCGTGGCTGGACCGGACTGGGTGTGATGGGCCAATGGGTACCAGAAGACTTGGCCGGATGGATTAGTTTCTATAAGTAGCGTGTGCGTCCAGGAAATGGGGTATCGATTATTGTATGAACTGTAACAAATCTTCTTCCTCCTCAAGCAATACAGCTACGCTTCCATTCCCAATCCTCTTCCTCCTTCCGATTCCTCAATTGCTTGCTTGCACAGACCTCCCTCCTTCGTAGGTCGCTAACATCTGGTATCAGAGACACCGATTCTCGGATCTGGAGGAACACAACCACTACACGCGCTTGGCGAAGATGGCGGGCGCCATCGACCCCAATCTGAAGCTGGCGCTCGACGCGCTGTCCAAGTCGCTCATGGCGGAGATCAAGCAGGAGTTCGAGGCGCAGGACGCGAAGTGGTCCGCCCAGCTCGCGGCCGCCGGGAAGGACCAGGAGGACCGCGTCGCGGCCTTGGAGCACGCCGCCGCGGCATTCGACGCGAGCTTCGCCGAGTGGAAGCCGGAGATCGAGACCGCCGTATCCTCCGTCAAGCTGGAAGTCTCAAAACTCAACAAGTACTTCGACCGCGAGGCGTTCGATCAGCCTGCTACCCAGGCCGGGATCCTCAAGGTCACATCGGCGTCCGCGTCAGCGCCACCTCCGGCCGGCGGCAACACCGACAGCCCCGATGGGCACCGCGTCGATTCGAGCTACCGGGACTGTGGGTTTGGTCGGGTCTTCACCCAAACCCATGGCCCGGTCAAGGGTACGTCCAATCCGACCTCACCCAAGTTCTCTTCTCAGATTGAGCACTTTGGTTCTAAATCTCAAGGGTTGGGCGGGTTTGGATCACGTTTCCCCACTGGTAAACTGCCTAAAATGAATTTCCCCAAATTTGACGGCGAAAATCCCAAACTATGGAAGTCTCGGTGCGAGAACTACTTTGAAATGTATTTGGTAGAAGCTAGCATGTGGGTTAAGATCGCATCCATGCACTTAGAAGGTCCTGCTGCTCGCTGGCTTCAGTCTTTTGAGCGTCGTGTTCGTTCAGCTTCTTGGGAGGAGTTTTGTCGTTTGATCATGGAACATTTTGGTCGAGAACAGCATGAGGCCTTGATCCGACAGCTTTTTCACATTAAGCAGTCGGGGTCGGTGCTAGAGTATGTCAATCAGTTCGCTGAGTTGGTGGATCAGTTGAACGCTTATGAACATTCTAATGATCCTCTATATTACTCTACTCGATTCGTTGATGGGTTAAATCATGATAATAAATCTGTGGTGTTAGTTCAAAGGCCCAAGGATCTCGATACTGCCTGCTCTTTGGCATTGTTGCAGGAAGAGGCGGATACATCAAGGAAGCGCGAGTTCAAGAACCGGGATCATTCATTCCCTACTCGTGCTCCCCCACGGGGTGCGCTGCCTCTACCAGCCCCACCCAGACGGGATTCATCACTGGGTGGTGGTGCTGCTGAAGACAAACGAACGATCGAAGCTGCTCGGGCCAACCCCTACGACAGCAAATTGGCATCTCTGAGGGCATATCGCAGATCCAAGGGACTGTGCCAATATTGTGCAGAGAAGTATGTCCGAGGACATAAGTGTGCACCAACTGTCTCTCTTCATGCCTTACAGTTTCAGTGTGAGGATTCAGTTTCTGAAGATCCTGAACAAACTGAAGAGACAGATCACTTATTCTTAGCTATATCTCGCGAAGCTGTCACAGGTGCTGAATCTGCAAGGACCTTGAAGCTCAGGGGTTAAGGGGTTGATGTCATAATCCTGGTCGATTCTGGCAGTACAAGCTCGTTTGTCAGTACAACAGTGGCATCTAAGCTCTCTGGTATCTCTGTTTTGACAAAACCTGTCAATGTTAAGGTGGCCAATGGAGGTATTATTCAGGCCACTTCACAGTTGGTTGATTGTCAGTGGCAAGGTCAGGATTGTATCTTTTCTTCTACATTCAAAATCTTACCACTGCAGTGCTACGATATAATCTTGGGAATGGATTGGCTGGAAGCCCATAGCCCCATGAATATTGATTGGGTTAACAAGTGGATTTCTATACCATATCTCAATTCTACTGCAGTGTTGCAAGGAATGAATTCTTCTCTTCCTGAATATTCTGTGATAGAAGTCCTAACTGTCAGTGAAGAAGATATTGGGGATGTTTTGTTAACTGAGTTGCCTGTCCCTGAACATGTCTCACAGTTACTCGATGAATTTGCTCATCTCTTTGATCCACCAACTGGCTTACCTCCTAGCAGATTGTGTGATCATACCATTCCCTTGATTGAAGGTGCTAGACCTGTCAACATCAGACCCTACAGGTTTCCACCTGCACTGAAAGATGAGATTGAGAAACAGGTAAAGGAGATGCTGAAGAATGGATTAATCAGACCTAGTACAAGTCCATTTTCATCACCTATTTTGCTGGTTAAAAAGAAGGACCAGTCCTGGAGATTCTGTGTTGACTATAGGCATCTTAATGCTCTCACTGAGAAGAGTAAATACCCTGTGCCCATTATTGATGAGCTACTAGATGAGTTGGCTGGCTCTTCTTGGTTTTCTAGTCTTGACCTCACTGCTGGTTTCCATCAGATCCTTATGCAGGCAGGAGAGGAATACAAGACTGCATTCCAAACACATATAGGCCACTTTGAATTTAGAGTGATGGCTTTTGGATTGACTGGAGCCCTAGGCACATTTCAAAAGAATGTTAATCATACCTTGGCACCTTTAATTAGGTAATGTGTACTAGTTTTCTTTGATGATATCCTCATCTACAGCAAGACATACGAGGAGCACATCATGCATCTCAAGGAAGTCTTTCAGCTACTGTCCAGAGATGAGTGGAAGGTTAAATTGTCCAAATGTTCATTTGCTCAGAACACTATATCATATTTGGGGCATGTGATCAGCCAAGATGGAGTTTCCACTGATCCTAATAAAATATCTGCTATCAGTACTTGGCCTACCCCCACTAATGTTAAAGAGTTGAGGAGTTTCTTGGGTTTAGCAGGATATTACAGAAAATTTGTCAAACACTATGGCATCATTTGTCAGCCTCTAACAAATCTCTTGAAAAAGAACACCATGTTTATATGGACCAAGGACCATGATGTGGCCTTCAATACTCTAAAGCAAGCTCTAGTGTCAGCTCCCATCCTGGCTCTTCCTGATTTCACCAAACAATTCTCTCTGGAAACTGATGCTAGTGCTCATGGAGTTGGTGCTGTGCTTCTACAAGGGGGTCACCCTCTGGCTTACATGAGCAAGTCACTGGGACCAAAATCTAGAGGGCTGTCCACTTATGAAAAAGAGTATATGGCAATTCTCCTAGCTGTTCAACAATGGAGAGCTTATCTACAGCAGGGTGAATTTGTCATATTTACTGACCACATAAGTTTGTCTCTACTGAATGAACAAAGACTTCACACTGTCTGGCAGCAGAAGGGTTTCTCCAAATTGTTAGGCGTGCAGTACAAAGTGGTGTATAAAAAAGGTACTGACAATAGAGTAGCAGATGCCCTCTCGCGAAGAACACATGGGGACAGTGAGACAATTTGTGCTATTTCTGCCCCTGTTCCCAAGTGGATTGAAGAAATCCAAGCTAGCTATCAAGCTGATCCTGAAGCATGTAAGATGATAACAATGCTAACAGTGGACCCCTTAGCAATTCCTCACTTTACCTTCAAAGATGGTATTCTCAGATACAAATCAAGAATTTGGATAGGAAATGATCTAACACTATTCAACAAGATTATAGCAGCACTGCATAGTTCAGCTATTGGAGGACATTCTGGAATACCAGTCACTTACCGAAGGATTAAACAACTATTTGCTTGGAAAGGCTTAAAACCTGCAGTCCATCAGTTTGTTAAGTCTTGTCAGGTATGTCAACAAGCCAAACCAGATAGAGCACGCACTCCTGGATTGTTGCAGCCATTACAAGTACCTCCAGCAGCTTGGCATACAATTTCAATGGACTTTGTGGAAGGGCTTTCCAAATCTGGTTCGTCTAACTGTATCATGGTTGTAGTTGACAAATTCACAAAATATGCTCACTTCATTCCACTGTCACATCCTTATTCTGCTAATTCAGTAGCTGCCCTGTTTATGACTAATGTCTACAGATTACATGGTATGCCAGCAGCCATTATATCTGACAGAGATCCCATATTTACTAGTAACTTTTGGGAGACATTGTTTGACCTCACCAATGTGGAGTTGAGGATGAGCTCATCTTACCATCCCCAAAATGATGGTCAAACAGAGAGAGTTAATCAATGCATGGAAACTTATCTCAGATGCTTTGTGAGTACTTGTCCCAAGAAGTGGAAAGTATGGCTTCCATTGGCAGAATTTTGGTATAACACCAGCTTTCACTCAGCTACTGGTCAGTCCCCTTTCATGATTCTGTATGGCAGGGAACCAAGGCATTTTGGCATCTCTACTCTGGACAACTGCACTAACACATCTCTGGTTACCTGGCTCCACGAGCGTGAAGTTATGACCAAGCTGGTACAACAACACTTGCTGAGAGCTCAATCTCGTATGAAGAAACAAGCTGATAAAAAGCGGTCTGAACGCAGCTTCTCTGTCGGTGATTGGGTTTATATGAAGCTTCAGCCATATGTGCAATCATCAGTTTCTACTCGCAGTAACCAAAAGTTGTCATTCAAGTACTTCGGTCCATTCCAAGTTTTGGAGAAAGTTGGCTCAGTTGCATGCAAGTTGTCTTTACCACCCTCAAGTGCCATCCATCCTGTAGTACATGTTTCACAGCTGAAGGAAGCTGTTGGTTTACGCCATAAGGTAATTCCTGTTTTGCCTGATGACAATTCTGAGTTGCAGATACCTGAATACGTGCTGCGACGGCGCTTGATTACAAAAGGAGGTCAAATGGTCGCTCAAGTGCTAGTCAAGTGGTCTCATATGACGCAACAGCTGGCCACCTGGGAGGACGAAATTGCGCTGAAGCAGAAGTTCCCAGCAGCACCTGCTTGGGGACAAGCAGGTGATAAAGGAGGAGGGAATGTCAGTATCTCTGCTGTGCTGGAGCTGCAACAGGATCAGGCAAACACCAGTGGGCCGGAAGGCGCCGAGCCCAGGAGAGGAAAGCGTGAGAAAAGGCCGAACAAGCTCGTGGCTGGACCGGACTGGGTGTGATGGGCCAATGGGTACAAGAAGACTTGGCCGGATGGATTAGTTTCTATAAGTAGTGTGTGCGTCGAGGAAATGGGGTATCGATTATTGTATGAACTGTAACAACTCTTCTTCCTCCTCAAGCAATACAGCTACGCTTCCATTCCCAATCCTCTTCTTCCTTCCGATTCCTCAATTGCTTGCTTGCATAGACCTCCCTCCTTCGTAGGTCGCTAACACGCACGGATTACGCTGGAGACAAAGGTGAGTGTGTTTGGCCCCGACGAGCAGCCCAGATCGGCGACGACCATTGTCCGGGGACGCAGGGCTGTGTACACCTCGGTGACTACTTTGTCAAGGACCGGTCTGATCTCCACCATAGCTTTCTCCTACCACATAAATATTTTCCTTAGTGTAGGAATACAATAGAAGTTGCGCATATAAGAAATAGACGGGTTTTTTCTTGTGGCTTGGAAATCAAAAGTAAAGTAGAGTAGGAAAAGAGCACACACTTGAAGTCTGGAATTCTTCGCGTAGCTGCCTTCTCCATCCCCTGCAACCATGTGCAAGTAAGACTCTAACTCCATTGACAAGGAGCAAGCTTTAGAAGCAATATAGTATACTGCTCGCGGAAGATTGTTTAGCGAGGATTATGCTGGGGTGTTGAATGGGCCTATGTGCTCGCCCTGTTGCTTACTTAATCGTTTTATACTGTGAACGGACCCCCGAGAAAAACATATGGTGCATGGTACCAATGAAAGCAAGGCGGTGACCCACGTGATGACACTTTGTAACGCATACCACACGAAATGATTCTTCTGCTGTTGCTGTCAACAAATCTTTGAATGGCCCAGCATTTTCTGTACTGCATCCCACATGCAATGGTTCCTCACATTATGGGTCTGCTCTGCATCATTATCATGTTCATCACGCTAGGTGTTTGCCCCTTTTTTAGATAAGAGAAAAAACATCTGGCCTTTTTGCAGTGTTTGCACGCAGCCCCATCGTCGCCACTATTACAAATTTTCAGAATCAAACAAAGGCTCCATCTAAGCAGAAGCACAAATTCTAATTTGTGACGACTATCCGTTCTTGACGAAGATGCTCATGACGATCACCACCAACCTATGACATGCTCACACAACCTCCTCTATGTAAGCTTCCTTTTTCAGTAATCACTATATATAGAAGTAAAACCAATATGTATTCCTGAAGACATGTGTCACTTAACAATTCTCCGTGCGATTATTTCTCGTTCATCCGTTGATTACACAATCGGAGCCACATGGTATTTAACATATCAAGATCATAGAAGATATTCTCTCTTTCTCTTTTGCGATGAGATCATAGAAGATATTCGGTTGTTCTTGATACTACAGAAATTAATTTTCCCCTCCAATCGTGGGACTTGTGGCGCTGTCTTTTTCCTCAGCCAATGCACCTTCTCGACGCGGAATGTTGATTGCAGAAATGACTGGTCACCAACATGTGAATATCGACACTGAAATAAAAACACCTCTAATTATTGAATCGTTCACACGTGCCACTTTATCCGATCATTTCTCGTTCATTCATTGTTATACGATTTGAGCCACATGGTATCTAACCTATCAAGATGATAGTAGATGATATCACTACAACAATCTTGACTTTCTATGACATTGCAATTTAGTCACAGAAGGTCTGAAATTTGTCACAACTGACCTTCAATGACTCAACGGTGACAAAAATCACTTAGTCATAGAAGGTGTGTAGCTAAATACCTTCTATGACATTTTCGCTATTTCTGTCATAATTTTATGACTGTTTGCAGAAATGTCATAACTTTTTATGACATTTCAAGGATTGTCACAATCTATTTATGACACTTATAAATATATCATAGAGTTGCATGACAATTGCAATTTTTGTCATTGCCTATTGGACCGGACCTGGCTGTTTTTTAGCCCATTACTTTCACGGGCCTTTTAACTTCGGCCCATTAATTTCGCGGGCCTTTTAACTTTTGACCCATTAATTTCAGAGTCCTTTTTACTTTTGGCCCATTAATTTCATGGGCCTTTTTGACTTTCAGCCCACTAATTTCGCAGTCCCTTTTAACTCTCGGCCCATTAATTTCACGAGCCTTTTTACTTTCGGCCCATTAATTTCGCGGGCCTTTTTACTTTTGGCCCACTTATTTCGCAGGCTTTTTAACATTCGGCCCACCAATTGCACAGGCTTTTTACATTTTGGGGATTCATAACAATTTTGACTGGCTGCAATACTTTTGGCCCAACAGAATCAAATTGTTATTAATGACCAAATCAATGGTACAACAATCAAAATATTCACAGTACAGTGCCAAACATACCCAACAAAAGACCACAACCATCTATCATTACAGGGGAAAATTAGAGAGCATTACAGAGGATGCACTAGATTACCATCCCTAACTGAGCCTTCCTACTCCCCAATATAGCTGCTGATACAGGTCACTTCTTCACAGAAGTATCATACTTCCAATCGCCCAGGCACAATAAGGAACCTGCAACAAAGTATGCATTCAGTGAGCTTTGGTATCCAATGAACAGAAATAAATAGATATTAAGAAGCTAATGATTGATTTTCATGTTTGCATGTGCTTCTCAACGTTGAAAATAAACAGAGTTGCACGGATAAGCACTAGTGGACAGAAATCGATTACAGGTTGACATTTTGAAAATAAAGGAGTAAGCTACAGAATAGGAGAAGATGTGTACATCTGTATAGGGCATTCTTGTGGATTCATTTATAGACTTATGGATTCATTTATAGGCCAAGAGGTGCCTGCTAACAGGCCATTCTTGTTGAACCAGCAAGCACTCAAGAAACTAAAGAAAAAAAAAGGTATATGTAAACTAATCATGTAATTACTTGAATGTAGGCTAATCATGTTAATACTTGAATGTAGGAAAGCATTTATAGTAGTAATGTCCCGTGATACTTAACAACATTCTAGGCTGCATATAAAATAAAACCACAAATGTTGGCTTATATTTAGTCGCTTCATGTATCTGTAAAATGCTCATATCCCAACATCACATGGGCTACTCAGTACTCACAACTTAGTCAGTAGGCGAGCATGGCCAACTTGATTAGTTAAAATTGCAACCTGGGACTTAGTGTTTCTGTAATCTGAACTAACTGACAAAACACTAACTGAAACTTGACGCCATGACTCAACAGCTACTGACAGAGCACAAGCAGGCATCACGTACAGGCATATAACTTGCATTTGTTTCAGTTAGCGTTTGATTTACAATACCTCAGGCAATTCAGGCAGTTCAGACAAGTTATATGCAGGCATCACATACAGCTGCTGACAGAGCAAGTTATAAGCAGGTATGATTAATAAATGCAAGAACGGTCTTATGTCAGTTCAGCACAAAGTAAGAACCAGAAAATGTTTACGCAAAGCATAATCCAACGCTGAGCCACTGATCTGAATTGGTAGTATCTCCCGAATCCAAGGCAGGTCGGATAGAGACCAGAATCCAGCAGGTTATCACTTCCTAATCACGAGCAACTTCCCGCAGGAATGGGGCACAGGCCGACGAACAAAGCTAGTGCGAATCAAGCAGGTAGAGAGAGGGGATTTGAGGACGGGGGCACCTGGGTTTTCTTGGTGAATTACCTGCTGGCGTTCGGTTGCCCATCTTCTGACCAGGAGCCATCTCGAAGCAGAATTCCAACAAGGAAGGAGTCGTCGTTGAGGGAGGAAGCGGCACAGCTTTGATTCGCACTGCCCATCTTCTGACCAGCAGGAAATGAAGTCATTTCCTGCATTTTTCTCCCAGCATCTTGCTCTGCTCAGGAAAACAGGGGAGGAAGCAAATCTTGGAGATCTAGTGAGGTCTATGGAAAGGAGCAATCAACGGGAAACAGGGGAAGCACCTTCCACTTCGTCGAGGACTTGGACAGGAGAAGCACGGCGTCGAGGGAGCCGT
Organism: Eragrostis nindensis; assembly: GCA_012490785.1. Lineage (NCBI taxonomy): Eukaryota > Viridiplantae > Streptophyta > Magnoliopsida > Poales > Poaceae > Eragrostis > Eragrostis nindensis. The sequence continues at coordinate 1,088,638 of JAAXCT010000126.1, forward strand.
GGTGGAGGACGGCGCCGCGGGAGAGAAGGAGGGCGTCCATCGCAAAGAAGATGCACGCGCTGGTCTGGCCATGGCGTCGAGGGCTGCGAGGAAGCCGTCCACGAGCAGATCTGCGCCTCCCGTACCCTATGTCGATCTGGAGAGGGCGTCGGCGCGAGGCCAGATCCCGGCCCCCGTCGCCTCCTCCTCCGACTCCGCGAGCGTGAGGAGCCGCTGCTGCCGCGCCACCTCGAGGCTGTGGACGTCGTGGCCTTGCCCTCGCCACCGGTCGCGGTGCCAGTGCCGCAGCCCCGGCATGTGCTGGTTGGGGAGGTCGAGGTGAGGAAGGATGTGGTGGTGGTCGAGGAGAAGGTGGTTGCTGCCTAGATCTAGGGAGAGAAGAGATCAGCGAGGGGGAGCGGCGGAGAGACGGGCGGCGGCGGTGGAGAGAAAGGAGTGGTTGCTGAGAAAAACCTAAGTCCATGCTATATACGTGAGTTTGTGTGGGTTTGGAGTTGGAGACCAAAGTTACGGCTGGCATTACGTTGGATTTGATCGGACGGTCATCAAAGAGCGTGGAGCGGGCCAAAAAAAGGTTAAAGGCCGGCTGGACTGGAGTTCTATAGGCCCAGCCAGCCCAGGCCTATGAAGTGTTTAATTTAAAAAAATTTTCTGCTTTAAGTTTATCTTTTTTTATAGCTAGAAATAAGTTTATTTATGGACTCAAGTTTATTGAGTATTTATATCATTTCTATGAACGTCTCATATAATGTTTTGGGATTTTTTGGAAACACTGTAACATCTATGTTTACTCAAAAATGAGTTATGTGAGAAGTATCAAAAAATAGTATTTTGAAAATGATACATATAAAAATAATTTTTAAAATTTCACCAAAATTAATGTTCATTTGGATCAACCAGATACACGTTCTTACCAAATTCCACCCAAAGTTGCAACAAACTTCGTGAGATATAAGAAAGAGAAGAAATAAGTGCATTTTCCAATTGTTTTGTCAAATTTTATCTCGCGAAATATAACGAATTTTCAGCTGATTTTTGGTTTGTGGCTGTTCTATGTCAACCCAAACCCATGAGATTTTTGTTATTTTTTTTGGAAAAAAAATCCACCAAAGTGTGTTCAAAGTGGACAACTCTAGACACATCTCATGAAACTATCACCTAAGTTCAACCATAAGTGAACAATGTCCTCAACAAAAGCTTCAAAAAAATTGTAACATAATTCTCTTGTATAGAGGTGCTTTAGTTCTCCATCTCCACAAAATTTCATGTCCAGAAACATTTTCTTTCGAGATTTACAAAAATAACAAATTTTGATAAAAAATGGCCAGCAATTATTTGGGGATACGGCACAATTATATCATATAAAGCAGTTCCATAAATTCTACAAATGGTTAGATAATATTTTTATCAACGTGGAGGAAAAAAAATGAGGTCATTTGGACTTCGTATGTGAGATCTATACAACTTTCAAGATTCAGCAATGAATCAAATTGAGAAAAAGGATTGGAGGCCAAGAACTTGAGAAGAACTCTGGCAGGGCCCACATGTTGGTGGCATGGTGAGAGGAGAGCGCGGGCTGGGCTGCTGCTGGGCCAGAGAGGAGTGGAGTTGGGCCGGAGGCTGGCGCGAGGGGAAAAAATGGAAAGAAAGGGGAGTAGGCCGGCAGGAAAGGAAAAGATAAGGGGCTGATGCCCTATTCATCATCCGCTTGTTTCGTGGCCCACCGCTATGGATGCTGGCGTTTCACGTTCATATTAAATAAACTTTGATGCCTACTATTTAAGCAAGGCAGTGGTGGCGTTATGGTGAGGCCCATTACTTCATTCCAACAGTTCGCAGGTTCGAACCAGTGTTTCGCATGGATTGTTTGAATTTTTATTTTTTTTCCCATGAAACTTGAGATGTGAGTCCCAGCCCAGCTCAAGGTCCTTTCACATTGCGGGCTACCCATCCTCCCCTTGGACCGAGGCCCACCCGTTTAGTGCTTAGTCTTGGGCTATATCTCTAATATAAATTACATTTTTTATATTGTTTACAAAAACTAACATGTGGGTCTCATTTGACATGTGGTTGTGGGCTATATCTCAAATATAATTTACATTTTCTTATATATATTTAAAAAAATAAAATGTGGGTCCCACCTCAAAATGTTGTGTGAGACCAATGATGACATGTGGGCTATGGTGTAAAAAATTATTGTAAATCTAGAGCATATTTTTTTATATTGTGTTTAAAATCTAACATGTGCATCTCACTTGACATGTATGATATAAAAAAGTATTTAATAACAATTTCCGTTTATCATAAATTATATTTTGCTTTTAAGGACGGCTGCCTTTCTAGTGCTCTTGGGCTTAATCTCTAGCATTACTTGCAATATTTTAAAACATGACATGTGGGTCCCACTTTACATGTTGTGGGACCAAACCACAGGTGGGCCACGTGTGCATGATCTAAAAAAATTATTTACAAAAAACTCCTATATTATCAATTACATTACTTTTATTTTTTGAATAAAAAATATATGTGTGGGTCCCGCGTGACAAGTATTTGACAAGTGTGCCACTTAATGACAATTCATATCTGTCATAAATTTTGGTGTAAAATAAAGAAAATTTCCTAATGACAATTCATGTTTGTCATAACTGTTGTGACATTTATTTTTTGCCAAGTATGACATTTTTGTTTTTCATAATATAATGGCGTCTTGATTTATGATAATTTTGTAGTCAGATTTAATGACAGATCTTGGTTTTTGTCATAAAACACCCTATTTTCTCAAAAATGTCATAAACTTAACAAGCTTTATGACATAACGGTATGTTGTTATCAGAAAAATGTCATAGAAAGTCACATTTGTTGTAGCGTATGTTGCTCTGATGCTACAGAAATTAATTTTCCCCTCCAATCGTGGGACTCGTACGTGGCGCTGTCTTTTTCCTGAGCAAACGCACCTTCTAGACTCGTAAGACTGACCGCACTCGTCGTACTCTAAATTCATCCTCTAAAAAGAATATTCCGTCCTGGTCGGTCAGCAAGATTCTCTCCTCTATATCCAGTTTTTCCGCACCCGTTCATACTCTATATCCATCCTCTATCCCAACTACCCAATATTTTATTCAACCATCTCCAACTACCATCTCCTTTCATCTCTCCTCCTCTTTCCTTTTTCTTTTCCTTTTTCACTTCTCTCTCTTCTGCTGCGGTTGGGATGGCGCGCCAGCACGCGGGCCCCGCGCTACGTCGGCCTCTAGCGTTCGCCTGCTATCCCGCTGAATTTGGCGGACACGGGAGCCTCCGCTACTTTACCGTCGCCTTTAGCGTACCCCGGTGCAGCGTCATTTTCGGTATCGGTACTGGATGACCGTTTACCGCACGCCGGTGCGGTCAGTCTAACGTTGATTGAAGTGATGCCTGGTCGCCAACATGTGAATATCGACACTGAAATAAGAACACCTGGGTAACCACAAAGGATAGCGAAAAAAGGAACTAAATTGACAAGGGCTAATCATTTTGGCTTTATTAGTCGCAAGGATGTTGTTATGGCCTGCCCATCTACTCATCGGCGGAGGGACCGAAGTGCAAAAGTGGCAGCTTAAGTTCGAAATTAGGAGAGGTAGGTCTTAGCGTAAATGCGCCAATTGGACCCCACTACTTTTTCTTAGCAAGAAAGTTTTGTAACTTAGAGCAACTCCAGCAGTCTCCCAATCCTTCTCCCAATCCTAAAAAACCTATCATATAGGGAGGTTGAGGGCAAAAAACGAGCTCCAGCAGTCTCCCAAAACCTCCCTATTTTTACTCCCCTCCCAAAAACCAGTCATCTCCTCCCTATTTTTGCTCCAACTCTCCCACCCTCCCAATCCCAACTACTGGCGGGCCCCACAGCTTCACCCCCCGTGCGCTCACCCGTCTTCCCCACCTGCCGCGTCGCGGCCCAGCTCGTCGCCGCGAGATCCGGCGCCCCGCCTTGGATTTCCGCCGTCGAGCTCCCCCTCCGCAGCCCGCCTATCGAGCTCGGCCTCCACGACCAGCTGTGGAGCTCCGCAGCCCGCCATCGAGCTCCCCTCCGTGGCCCGCCATCGAGATCCGCGTCCGCGGCCCGCTGTCGAGCTTGGCGTCCGTGCTCCGTCCTCGTCTCGTCTCCGCACGTCAACATCGCAACCTCCGTCCTAGCCTCGGCTCCGCACATCGCCGTCTCACCCTCCGTCCTCGCCTCGGCTCCGCACGTCACCGACATTGCCGAGCCCCGGCCCCCTGGCACAGCGGACCTCCTCTGCGCGGCTCTACGGCACGGCGTCGCGCCCTCCTCTACGCCCTGGCTCCGCATGGACGTCGACATAGGTGTGAGCGGGGCACGGTGAGTGCATGCGATGCGAGGCGGCGGCGGGCATGGCGAGGGAGAAGATAAGGTGGGCCCATGAGTTAGTGAGAGGAAAGAGAGAAAGAAGAAAAAATGACCCCATGCGTCAGGATATTGGGAGGGAGTTATTGGGAGACTGCCGGAGCTGGACCTCCCAATATCCTGAAAATGCTATTAAGAGCCTCCTAATATATCATCTCCAGGAGACTCCCATAAAATTAGCCTCATAAACTTGTTTTTGGGAGCAACTAAAAAATTACGAGGGGCAGCTTTTCTCTCCTCCTCCGATAGTCCTCCCTAAAAATGGACTAAAACACTTTTGATTGGGCTATGTCAGCATTTGGGGCCATAAAAACATTAATTCTATAGCAAAAAGAAGAGATAGGGGCCCTAATTCTTTCCCTGTTTGTAGCTACAAATGAGGAGCGTTTAGGGGCAATGAAAAAACTAGGGGTGGTTTTTTGGGGTCCCGTTGGAGACGGTTTTTTTGATTGGATCCTAATATTTTGATTTAAGAGAGGTTTATGAGGCTCTCTTAGAGATGCTCTTAAGAGTCGAGTTTCCGGTTCTAAAAAAAAGTTCCCAAAACAAAAAAGTCAAGTTTCCACCTCTATTTAAAGAGGAGAGAATTATCAATAAAGGCAAGAAGTAATTACAGGGTTGAAACTCTAAGTTCTTTTCTCTCTCTCTCTCTCTCTCTCTCTCTCTCTCTCTCTCTCTCTCAACTCGTCGCCTCCGCAGCCCCCTGCACCCACGCGCCACCCTCGGGCTGTCCAAAAAACGTGGACAATTTGAAGCAGATACTGTCATAGATATGCAAAGATCTGCATATATCTCCAATTGTATCTCTTTTGAACGGGAGACACCTAACTAGGTTACACGTGACCTACAAACATGAATGAAAAAATGGGTCGTTTTATGCCTCATCTTGGCAAAATGACGAGTGGAAGACGGTGCAAAAGCCTCCCCTAACAAGAATGGAACATAAAAGTGTCAATTCAAAATTTCGACAGCACCTCTCCTGCACGGTGAGGTTCCCAAAACCTGCAAGAAACCAACGGCACGATGACCGACAAGCACATACTTGCACAAGGTTCACTCGTCACATACTTGCACGATGGCTGACAAACACTACCGGCTTATGAATCACAGCTGAGGAAGTAGACATAGAGGCGAGGGCTTACTCGAGAGAAGGATGGGGGAGGTGTCGGCGGCGAGGGCCGTGGTGCTGGCCCGGGCCGGGGCGGCGGCCGTGCATGGGTGGCGGCCAGGGCAGGGGCAGGGGCCGGGCGTGGGCGCCGGGCCAGGGCAAGGGCGGCGGCCGGCCGTGTGCGCCGGCAGGCGATAGCCGGTGGCGGCCGAGCGGGAGGCGGCGGCGGCGGGCGACGACGGCGGGGGGGGGGGGGGGGGGGGCACGGTGGGAAAAGAAGAGAAGCTAGGCGCGCAATGATGAAATGAGGAAGGAGCCGCGCTGGTGGCTAAGTTAGAAAGGAACTTTGCCGAGTGCCCTGATCTGGCAATTTTGCTTTTTTGTTTTTTTTCCCGAAAGACACACTTTTTAATTTCAAACGTACTTTTTGTTGACAATTTGATTTCAAATAAAAGAGCTTTCAACTACAAAGTTTCATAACTTTTCGAGATCTATAACTTTTATTTTTACTATTTCTCCATCCGAGATCGTTTCAAAAATTCAATTTTTTAAATTTGAGAAATTCAAATGTAGTTTTTGTTGATAATTTGATTTCAAATGAAAAAGTTGTCAACTACAAAACTTCATAACTTCTCGAGATCAACAACATTTATGTTTTGTATTTCTCTACCCGACATCGTTTCAAAATTTTGAATTTTCAAATTTGAGAAATTCAAACCAACTTTTCGTTGACAATTGGATTTCAAATAAAAAAGTTGTCAACTACAAAATTTCATAACTTCTCGAGATCTACAACTTTTATTTTGATCTTTTTTTATCCAACATAATGATAGTAATATTTTTCACAAATTTGAAATCTCTCTTTTTGTGTTTTAGGGAACTATACGGGAGCTGTAGAGTTTGTGAACAAGTTTACTGGAGTTTTTGTTAAATGAAGAAATGACCAAAATAAAACGTGCAGAACTTGATAAGTTATACAATTATGTAGTTCAAAACTTTTTTATTCAAATTAATTTAATGCATCAAAAAACCAATTGATATTTTATTTGCCGAGTGTAATGGGTAAAACACTCGGCAAAAGGGCCTCCACGGCAAAGCTCTCGGCAAAGGGTTCTCTTTGCCGAGTGTCAGGGAGGGACACTCGGCAAAGTTTTTAATCTTTGCCGAGTGTCCGGTTTTTGCCAAGTGCTGGCTCCATATGGTCTAACGGGCGTCCCGATTTTCCGACGGGCGTCACATTTTGCCGAGGGTGCACCTTTGCCGAGTGTAAAGTACCCAGCACTCGACAAAGTGTTGTTTGCCGAGTGCAGAGATTTTGCCGAGTGCAGCACTCGACAAACAAGCTGTTTGCCGAGTGCCCGAGGAAAAGCTCTCGACAAAATCAGGAACACTCGGCAAACAGCCGGTTTCCCGTTGTGAGGACGGATCGCTTTCATGGTGCTCCACGTTGGCGTATATGTTTCTCATTTTCGTACCTGTATATGTGAGCTGTTCCATGTTGGTGGTTTTCATGATCTATGTCACCAGTTATATGATTGTGCTATCACCTACGTTATGATTTCTGTGAACCAATCTGAGGACTAGTATGGTAAAACATGTTTACTAGGGACCAGTATATGTATCGAGGAAAAGAAAAGTTTAGCAGCCGTATTATACCTGAGGAGGTTCATATCAGTCAAAATTCGCATGATTAACTCATATACATGGCGTTCCTACCCTTATACTAGGTTTTATAGCCAAAGATAGTAGACACTGGTTCCAACCGATCCCCTATCCTTGGAGATATCGATTGAGTGGTCGATTGAAATCGTATACAGTCGCTGAAAATGAATAAACGATACATTATGAGTGGTAGGAGGAGGGAAGCCGTCCCGCCAACAGGCGTTGTTCACGTGCGGCAGCGACATGGGTGGGAAGTGAGCACGCAGCAGGTATAAATAGACGCTAGCTCACTTCATCTATGAGCACTAGCTAGCTCATTTCACACCCCTCTATCTCTGACGCAAACACGCGCCTGTAGACACACAGAGAAGAAACATATAGGCGGCACATATAATGATATTCTCGGTGTTGCTAGCTAGCATAGTACTAACGCTGGTAGCAGTTCATGTGTCGTGCGTCCTCCTTAAGTACATGCGAAGAAGCCTTCCCCGGCCTCCTGGCCCTGCCGGGAACCCGCTCCTCGGCAACCTAATCTACGTCATAGGCCAGCTCCGCATCAACCCTCACCGCGAGCTGGCTTCCCTCGCCAAAACCTACGGACCCGTGCTGTCCCTCCGGCTCGGCCTGACCCGCACCATTGTTTTCGTCTCGTCGCCGGCCACGTACCGGTACCACGAAGCCCTCGCCAAGAACGACGCGGCGCTAGCAGCCCGGCTCGTGCCGGACAGCGTGTGCGCGCTGTCCTACAGCGCGACGTCCATGGTCTTCCTCCCGAGCTCCAACAAACTGTGGAAGCAGGACCGCGTCATCATCGGAGCACGGTTCTCTTCCGCCCGGGGCCTCGACTCCATCCGGCCGATCCTGGAACACCATGCCTGCCAGCTCTCCGAGCACTTCAGGGCGTGCTACGGCAAGCCGGTCGTCATCAGGGAGGCCGTGAACGCCACGGTGCTGAACGTCATATCGAACATCCTCTTCTCCAAGGACGTGGTGGACTTAAGCGTGGAGGGGTCTCGAGTGTTCAAGGGCCTCATAGCTCCCGTGCTTGAGGAGTGGTCCAAGTCCAACGTCGCTGACGCCTTCCCTTTCCTCGCGCCAATCGACCACCTTTGCGGCTCGCGACGCCGTATCACCGTACATCTTGCCAAGCTTTTCAGGTTCTTCGATAGAGAGATCATCGAGGACCGGCTACGACGTTCTAGCAGGACCCACAACGATGTGTTGGACGTTCTGCTTGCGCGCCATGCGCAGTCCAAGCTCACGCGCCAAGAGATCACCACCTTTTTGACAGTAGGTCGTTCGATCGATCAGACACTATTAGTTGTTGGCTGAACTTTTTTACGTTGCTTGTACATCCGATCATCTAAATTTGACTCTCTAGCTTACCCGGAATATATCATGATATGCAGGACATGTTCATCGCTGCGAGTGACACGAGCACGGTCACCGTGCAACGGGCCATGGCGCAGCTTCTTCGCCACCCAGATAAGATGGAGAAGGTGCGTGGCGAGCTTGCAGCTTGCCTTGGGTCATCGGGCTTTGTCAAGGAGACTGACCTCGACAAGATGCCGTACCTCCAGGCCGTGGTGAAGGAGATCCTGAGGCTGCATCCAGCGGTGCCGCTGATACCTCGGGAGGTGGTTGGCGATGGAGTGTCTCTAGGCGGCTTCCCGGTGCCTATCGGCACTGGCGTTGTCATCAACTTGTGGGCAATCGGAAGGGATCAAAAAGCGTGGCCACAGGCAGAGGCTTTCGTGCCGGAGAGGTTTTTAGCCGGTTCACCGGAGCATTTCCAGGGCGCGGACGACTTTGCGTACAGGCCGTTCGGGGTAGGACGGAGGTTGTGCCCCGGAATGGACTACACTGGACGTTCAGTGCCGTTGCTGCTGGCCTCGCTTCTCCATAAAACCGAATGGAGGCTACCTGACGGCATGGAGCCCAAGGACGTCGACCTCAGCGACCGCTATGGCACTGTCCTGGATATGGCCACACCCCTTCCTGCCGTGCCAGTGTCCACCGTCTGATGTGTTTCGCCACGACATTGTGGAATAATCTTCTCCATCTGTGCGCTTGCCTAGTCCTACTCCTATATATGCAGGTTTGTACGAAGTGTGCTTGGGTACGTCGTTCTGGGCCATGTGACAGTTTGGGTCTTCGTGTGCTGTATGCTACTAGTTGAGTGCTGATGGTCTGTGTTGTGATAGGATTTCTTGTATAGCGACCACACAACTGCTACGGTATTTAAATATCTCCTTTTGGCTAAAGAAAACTCTGGTTTCCCAGTGATACAGACATATTTTGTCGTCAAACTATGTCTGTACATATTTAATTCCAGCGTTCCAAGTGACAGCGCAAGTAACCATCAGGTGTTCATGAGAGTTACAGAAGAAGGATGTTGACAAGCAAGTGGGACGATCCTTGTTCTCAAGAGATCCGACCGACATGCCGGGAAAGGTAAGCAGTCCTTATCAAGTTCCCCACTAGGAGTGATGCTTCATAGCAGCACAGTACATACTGAATCTTTTGTGCTTCTATGAGGTAGAACTGAGACGGTGTTCTCCATTATGTTAAAAACGAGCTTTTACAGAATCATTTAGCCAATCACCTACCGAAGGCTGACACAAATTGATGGTGCTTAATTAGCCCACGGGTCTTTTTTTTCATCCCGTTGCGGGCTCACAGAAGGCATCATCCCATTGGAGGAACAATGAAGCTTTGATGTAGGATCAATCCCCTTGTTGTGTGGAACGTTTGGTACATGGAACGTTACCCGCGGTATAATTTATTTTATTTTATTTTTTATGATTACACAATACAATCCAAACACTCACAAAACACATACACTCACTCACGGGATAATTTGATTATTAACCTACAAGATCAGATATTTTAAGTCGAACTATCCCTATTGTATTGTGGAGTGAGCATCTACACTATTAGATGGGACAATAAAAGTTGATAGCTATGGGCAGCTAGAAGGGTTATCTTGCTAGCCAGGAAAGTTGCAACTGAGTATGGTCAGTGGTGGTCATTGGACCACCACATGATATAAGGGCCCTATGCAAGTACAGAAAGGCAGCGTAGGACACACTCAAAACTGATTTGGGACTGGCCCGGCTGGATATCTTTCAATAATTCAGCCTTGGGGATATATATACGTATTACCGAGTGGCCAAACCTTATTAGCGCTCATGGTTAGTTTGGGCCTGGTACAAACGCCCATTTTGGCCCATCTGCACCTCAGCATGCTTCCGGCAGTCGCGCCTGTACCCCATGTTCAGGGAGGCGTTAGGCGCTAGGCGGGCGTTGACCCACCGCCTAGCGCCTAGGCGTGCCTAGGCGCGCCTAGACGTTTTCCTAGGCGTTACAGATTTACATATTTCATACAACAAATAAGGCGAAAAGTGAAAAATAAAAAATGAATCATGAGATGGGCTGTCATATAATGGCCTGCTCAGCCCTCCTATGATGGCTCTCTCGACCTTATCTTCTCGTGCGGTTTTTTTTTTCCCCACCTTCTCCCGACTATGCCAGAAGCAGCGTCGGCGACGAAAAAGAGGTAGTAGTTATCTACGGAGAAGGAGCGACGACGCCTGACCATTAGATCTTCCTCTTAAAGCGACGACGCCTGACCATTAGATCTTCCTCTTAAGACCCTATTTCCCTCCTCTCCTGGCGGTCTTTCACTCTTCCTCTTCTCTCGGATCTCAGCGCTGATCGCCTAGGCGCCGCTGACTGCCTAGGGAACGCCTACCCCTCTAGGCGAGGCGGAAGGCCACCGCCTAGCGCTTAGGCGTGCCTAGGCACTGCCTAGGCAGCGCCTTTCATTTCCAGGCCTGTACCACCGTGGCCCGCCTCGTTCTTTCCTTCCCGGTTGCTCCTCCCCTGTTGCCATGGGGCTCCCTCGCCACGCCGCCATGGTCTTTTGATTTGTTTCGCCACGCCGCCATGTTGCTCCTCCTCTGGAACAATCCATTTCACTTGGGAAAATCTGTTTCTTCTCTTGGAACAATTGGTTTCTTCAACTGGAACAATCCGTTTCTCAGCGCGGCGGGCGCAACGCGGTCCAGGTTAGCGAAAGAAAAAAAATTTTGAAGCAGTTGTAGAAAATATTGAACTAATTACGTTTAAAATGTTGGATTTTGATAAATTCAAAAACCAAGAAAATATAACTATATGGGATCAAACATGCATGTGAATGACTAATTTAACATTTTGAGCACACTATTGCAGCATCGCTAATAAGATCTGCTACTAACCAATTCAACATTTTTGTAAAATGTTGAAACAATACAAGAAAAATGTTGGAATAATACATTCGAAAAGTTGAATTTTTAAAATTCAAAAAATACAAAAAAAAAATATGTTGATGTAGAATCTTGTTTTGTTGCATTAATTCAAAAGAATCTGATGGCTCAAACGGATTTGAAAACAGAGTTTAGTTTGAAAGAAAAATTGATTTGAAAACTGGTACTCAAAAGATCCCTTCTCCGCCAACAGAATGGCGACACATGTCCATGGGTTCCCCACTCTTCGTGCAGCGCTCCTGTGTGGACACGTGTGGGTTATTGTGGAACGACGTCCCTGTAGGAACTGCCCCTCTGGACATGACCTAGGGCACCCAGCCCACCAGCGGCCCACGAAGTTAATGCCTAAGAATTAGAACAAAAAATCCAAGGCTGGAATTCTGGAACAATTGTTCCTAACTACTACAACAAATGTTCCTACATGGTGGAACAATTGTTCCTGACCACTGGAACAAATGCTCGAGACTAAGGAAAGGAATGTTCGAAGCCATAAAAAAATGTTCTAGGGAGCTCTCATGTCCGGCAAGATCTTGGCGAGCCGAAAGAGGCCAGGGTCGCTGGTAAAGGTGTAGCAGGGCGAGACCAGGGCGGCGCTGGTCGGTCTGGGGCGGAGAAGGAGCTCCCCTAGCTCACGCACGGCGTCCACATGCACGTTGTCGGCTCCTCAGTCATGCGAAGTCGATGTTCGGGCTCCCCTAGCTCGTGCGCAGAACCGGAGCAGGTGTGGGGCGTGAGGCGGCGTGGGGCTGGGCGGAGGCGATAGGACTGGCGCAGGCGGCGGTGGCTCTGTTGAGCTAGCTGGAGGGCGCGTGGGCTAGCCAGCATGGTGCCGTGGCAGCCGGTCGCGGGTTGCCACCTGGGAGACTAGGAATGAGGAGAAGGGAGAGGGCGGGGGTGGCGGCCTGGCGGAGCAGCGGCGCGGTGGCGTGGGTGCGCGGAAGGAAGAATAGAAATTGCAAATCGTATATCAAAATGAGAAAGCGATTACACTATTGCGTTGCTCGCGACCAAAGCTTCAAAACTAGATACCACACTTGCTTATGTTTTAATAATTTTTTCATCACTTAAAAAGTTTGATAAGTTTATTTGGTGCGCCAACTTTTATGTTTGTTCATACAACTTTTTCATTTGTTTGTCCAACTTTTTAAAATTGGTATTCCAAGTTTTCAAGTTGTTTTTTTCATTTGGTATGCAACTTTTTCGTTTTTTATCCAACGCTTTGTTTCACCATTTGTTCTATTTTAACAAAAGTTTCTCAAAAAATGGTCAGGTCAGGTCTAGTGTGGAAGGTTTCGACGCAATAAATGTAGGGAGCAATCGGTTTACGATTTCCATGCTCGAATTGGATGCTATACATTTTTAATCGGACAAACATGTATGCTTATTATTAGCGAGACCGCGCAAACGCGTGCGTAAGCGCAGTAGCTGACTTTTGCGATTGACCATAAAGGAGACGTCCCCGCTACAAATCTATTAGCCTGCACCTGCAACCCTCAAAACAAGAGTAATGCGTGTACAAAAAGTTTTACAAAATTTACGTAAAACTTTTCTTTTAGATGTAGGACTGCTCTCAAAACAAAGGGTTGTTGCATGGGTTTTATTATCACTTTTATCAGTGGTGGATTTGGTTTGTTTAGATTTGCATAGATTTGTTATTTAGTTTGCTCAAAAGCTCTGATATATAAACGATTGTAACATAGGCTTTGTTTTTTCAAATTATTGGACAAATTTATGCCACCTATTGTATACTATACTCTCCGTGTATTTGCGAAGGATGATCCTAGCTCTATATAATCAAATATCTACGAAAGGACGGGAGTATTCCAGTGTTTACTTGTAGGCAAACTGGATCGCATAAAACTTACCTTAGGAAAGGAGAGAGTATATAGATGGAAAGGTTATTAGATCCGTTGGTGTCGAACGCGAATCCGGGCCAGATCGAGTTGAACCGGACAACATATAGGCAGGCACACACCGACTCATCAATGGCACGAGACCGAACCCAATCAGCAGACGGTCGACGCCAGAACCTAATTAACGCCGCGCCGCCGCCTGATTCATCTCTCTGCCGACGGCGATGCGGCCCTACAGCGCGCCGCAAGGTGTGCCAATCTACAATCAAACGCCCTCCGTTCACTCTCATCGCCGGCAACGGCAGTCCGACGTGTTCGTCCGGCCGGTGCGGGCGGCGAACCTCGCCGTGGAGCTGGCCACGATCCGGGCCCTCCTGCCGCAGCACCCGTACATCACGGTCCACTTCGAGTACCCCGGCTGCGACGACGGCAGCCTCAGCTCCCTCCTCCCGCCCGGCGTCCGCGAGGAGGACCTCTCCCCGGCGCAGCGCTACGCGCTCGCCAAGATCGACGTCGACGCGCACCCGGTTCTCCAGCTAGGCATCACCGTCTCCGGCGCCGGCGGGCGGCTCCCCGTGCTGCGCGGCCCGTGGGGCGGCCCCGCCGAGACGGTGTGGCAGGTCAGCTTCCACGACGACGACGCCGGCTACGGCGTGGGCCTCCGGGCGTTCGCGGCGGCGCTGTTCAGCTCCGGCGTGGTGGCCGCCGAGAACCGGGGCCGGCTCACCTGGGTCGCCTTCGGCGGCCTCTACCACTTCGGCTTCCTCCTCAAGATCCTCACGTTCGGCAGGTCGCTGCCGGAGACCAAGGAGGAGTTCTCCGCGACGCTCGCGGCGTATCTTGGCCGGACGGTGTTCGACGCCAGGTACCTTGCCGCGAGGCTGCCGATCGGTTCGGATACGCGTGGCGATCTGACTTCCATGGCAGAGTTGCTCGATGCCCCGGCGGTGGAGGCGGGGGAAGGGCTGTGGCAAGCTGGGGAGAAGAGCCTCGCCGCGTGCCAGGTTTTCGTGCGGACCAAGGGGCTCTTCTTTGCGTGGCACGGCGTCGGCATGCACGCCGGCCGCATTCACGGCCTGCACCGCTGACCATCGTCCCGGCTAACTGTGTTGTACGATTGTGAAATTTTGCCATGTGCACGATTAACTACAGATAGCTTATATAGTTTTGTTGTCAACATATACAGTTCATTATGGCAAGTGTATATGGCTACGTATATTCTTTCCGGTAATTTTTTTTTCTTATTTCCATGTGCTTGGGATGATAACTATGTACTATAGATTGCAGTTATCGAAAATGTTCATTTAATACCACCTATGTATTGATTGCACAAACATCTAACAAGGCGACTGTTGTTTGCTTTATCTAGCTTCAATTTGGATTTTTGCCTAATATTCAGCCTCCACAAATTTTTCAAATTTGTCAAGAGGATTTTTACAGTGCATTTTTGCTTGAAAGTAATAGCCCTTTTCAGATGCAGTACTTGCACTTGGACAACGCAATATAGAAGGTTGTCTATTGATCCTGATTTAATCGCCCCAACTAAAAATACACTGCACACAGAAAAATATTTCCTTTTTTCTTTCTTTTTTTCTTTGCTGTGTCGGGAATATCTCTTCTCTCCATGTTCAGAACTGCTAGCACATAATCCTCCCTTTGTATCTCTAACTTTATTTAATAAAAAAAGTTAATTGGGGTTGTAGCCTCGATTTTCAGCCCGCTGCCGTTTGAGTTCTTGTCGATTTCACGTCAAGTTGAATTGAGTTCAGTCGTATTTGTTTTTCTATTTCTTCTTATAGAACTCGAATCTATATTTTGCAAATATCCATGTGATCCAGTGGTAAGTTTGTTTGGTAGCATCTAGCTGTTGCTGGATTAATCCAGCAACAACATTGGTTTTACTTTTTCTTTCTTTTCTTATTTTTCTTTTTTGCCTGCGATGCTCAGATGGTTGTTAGCATGAAGAAATAGCTGGGATTTTTATGGAGATATTGAGTCTTATATTTTAAAAGCGATTTAGTCCTATTTAAATTTAAGGGTTTTTACGTTTTTCTTTGAAATTAGTTTTAGAATATCGAAGAAAACACACAAATTGAAAATAAATAAATATTGTCTTCGAAAAATATATTTTAAATTGGGAATTGAAAAAAAAATCCACCTGCATGTTAGGGGAGGTTTCATATACCCACCTACAAGAATTTCTTTTGTCATTCTCCTCCATGCAAGTGTTCATTCGTTTTCATAGTCCCCTATCAAGGTTTGACCATGTGACATGGCTCTTCTCTGGCCTCTATGATTATTTCAAAGGCTCCACTATAGCTAAAATATCATCTAATAAGATGTCCACAATAAAAAATTATCATGCTGTTATAAATGACATTCAACCTTAGCTGTGACGCTATATATGAAAAAAATAGAGAAAGGTATCTATGTTATTTACACAACATCAAAGAGTAGAGAGGCATGACAGACAACTCGGAGCCGTACTGGAGAGTATACAAGAGCTATATTGTACGGTCAAAGCTATCGTGGGAAGGGGGGGGGGGGGGGGGGGGGGGGGGGGAATATTAAAACACATGGACACTTGTATGGGAGAGATTGACACAAAGAGTGGGTATGCGAAATCCCCGTGAGCGCAAATGGGTTTTTGCAATTTTCCTAAATTATTAATAATTTTGCAAGTTAGATGCATTGATTTCTAGAAACATGCAACATCATATAGAAGATAATTAGTGCTACAAAAACATGCAACATGCAGTTTTGTTTTAATTTTGTTTTTTTTTTGAATGAATGCTTATATGCATATGCTGAAGTACCTAGTTATCTTTGGGGGTGAAAGTGCTGTCAACAAGTTAATTCTGGGACAGATAGTTGTGATGTGCATGCTTTGTGGTTTAGGAAAAAGTCCATTTAACTCCCCCGAACAATTCAGCTTATCCATTTCACATCCTAAACAAAATGGTGGGTCACTTTACTTCCCCATAAAATTCTAATCGGTACAATATACACCCTGTTGAGATTTGTCCTTTTTTTTGTTTCTAAGTCTCAAGTGTAATTTGAAGCTCAAATTTTGCATGATGATAGTTCTCACAATAAACTATGTTAAATATTTTTAATTATTTTTTAATATCTTGTGTATGCGTGTATCGATAATGGCAGTTTAACTATTTAAATAGTATCAAAAATATGTTGTATTTTTTAACATAGGTTGTTGTGAGAGTTGTCATCATGCAAAGTTTGAGCTTCAAATTCCACTTGTAGACTGAGAAAAAAAAGACAAATCTCAACAGGGTGTATATTGCACCAAATAGAATTGTTTATGGAGTAAAATAGACTTTTTCTATGGTTTATTATACAGGTGCCTTGTGAACCAGATAACAAAAGGATTTGCTTATATATCGCTTCATTTATATACGTAGGTGCAGTTGCCCTTGATACATAATTAAGTTGGATGCACGCAAGACGGGCATGATAAATCTGCCAACATCGAATGCATATGGCCTTGTTTGCTGAAAGTCTTTGGGAGCCGCAATATGAATGTTTAAATAAGAACTTGTAAGTCAGTTGAGATCGCGCATCAAAATGAAGGATATATAGTGTTGATCAATCGTAATGCGGATCACGATCCAAGACATGGATCACACACAGAAATGTACGTACCAAGAGACGAGCTAAATCGGTCAAGAGCCCTCGCTATTTGTTCACAACAAACTAGTATAAGGGAAGCATGCACTTCGTTACAAGACACGACTGACATGCTTATAACATCCTATTCTCAACAGACCAGCGTACGGCTCACAGGCCGCCCCAGCTAATGCAAATCCAGCCAATTAGCACGTCTTCTCACCTCATTACTCTTTTAGAAAGTTACAATTTCCCAGCTTTCAAGAAGCTACATTCTCACTGACCTTGACTTTGAAAAAAGTTACACCAAATAGAACCACCAATGAAAACGGCAAGCAAAAGAAGACTACAAACACACACTATTGAAGTAAAAGCTACAAAAGAAGAAAAAGAAAAAAAAAACATGATACTCCTATTGATGAATTACACTCACTCCTTCAAACTGATACTCCATATTGAATTGCTGACAACATGATTATTTGCCAAACCACATGCACAACCCAAAGAAGAATACTGGTCGGCATCCACAGTCCCACTTCCTTTTTATTATCCGCAGCTGGTAGCATCAATACTGTTTTCTTAATTAATTGGGCTTAATGCAGAAGCCTTCTCTTGTAGCTTACCATGACCTCACCTTTGGGCCTCATGGAGATCATGTTCTCCGTGGCCGGGAACGGAGACACCAGCTCGAGCTCAAAGTTCCTCAGAAGATGGCTCAGTATCACTTTGATCTGCAGGTAAGCGTAGCCCTCGCCCAGACACGCGTGCCTCCCGGCGCCAAACGACGTGTACGCGAGCTCGCCGCCGGCCCGGTCCTCCTCCCTCCCGGGTCCGAACCGGTCAGGGTCGAACGCGTGCGGGTCTCTGTAGATGCTGGGGAGCAGGTTGTTCACCACCAGCGCGCTCGCCAGCATGCGGCCCTCCGGGACGTCGTACTCGCCGTCGCCGGCGGCCCGCACGGTGAACGCCCGGCGCGCGCGGCGGAGGATCATCGGCGTCACCGGGTGGAGGCGCAGCGCCTCCTTGACACATCGGTGCAGCACGTCCATCCGCCGCACGACGTCGTCGTAGCCGATTGTGACGAGCCGCTTCTGCTCCTCCTCGGCGGCGTGCAGCCACTCGGCGTGGTGGAGCAGGCGCGCCGCCGTCCAGGTGGCGACGGTGGAGCTCGTGTGGTGGCCGGCGAAGAGAAGAGCCACAAGCAGGCCGGTGACCTCCTCGTCGGTCGTGGCGCGGCCGTCCCTGTACTTGGAATCGATCAGGGCCTGGAGCATGTCTTCGTCGTCGGCCCCGGAGCTCCTGCGCGCCCTGGCGATCCCGGAGAATATCTCGCCGAGCCGCGCGCGCGCCCGGTCGCGGCGGCGGTGCGCCGGCGTCGGGAGGTACGGGAAGAACATGCTGACGAGGTGCATGCCGCCTATGAGCTCGCGCAGGAGCGAGGAGACCTCGTCGTGCATGTGCTCGCGGACCTCCTTCCCCAGCAGGCACCGGCTCGCCATCAGCAGGAGCACGTTGTCGACCTCGTGCTTCAGGTCCACCGTGCCGCACTGCCCCCATTTTGCAAAGTATTCCTGTACACAAATCAAATGCATACACCATGGTCATGATCGAAACAACTCAAATTTCACATCGTACAATGTAGTAAAACTAGCAGAAAAATTTACAAATTAATACTTGCCTCCACCTCGCGGACCATGGGATCAACATGTGTCCTCAACTTTGCCGGCTTCAGAGTATCGGCGAAGAACCTGTGCTGCTCGTTTCGTGTATCGTTGTCGACATCATAACCAACTCCTTTGCCAAAGATTGGAACGGTCATCTCATACACGTCGGCGACGCCAATCTCCGATTCGCTCCCATGGAAGAAATGGGCAGAGGCCTCAGGTCCAACCAAGAACGTCACCTTCACTCCAAACGATTTTAGCGTGAACACGCTACCCAGCTTTGAGTATTGCTCGCAGATCACCTCTTGTAGGCTCTTGGTGAGGATAGCGGGTAGAACCCCCAAAAGAGGAGCTCCCCGCGCCACGGGCGGTGGAGGTGGCCTTCTCAACTTCGGAGAGGAGGCTCTCACTCTTGCTATCTTGGTGGCTATGGTGATGATAATCGAGACAAGGATAATCGTGAACCATGCTTGGATAGTTGTACTATCCATGGTATGTGTAGTGCTGTTGGAGTCAACAAGGGCGGTGAACCAGCTATGGAACAAGAGGAATCAACACTTATGAGAACATGATAATAATTCAAATTATCTGCAAATTAATACGAATCATACATATATATTGTACTGTTTTTCTGCCTGAATTGATGTAAAAAAAATAATCAGGAACAATGATTGACTGAGAAAATTGAAATGCAAATTTTTGATTCAAAATAGTTTCTGAAGGCTAGCTATTCCAAGTTTCTCAACCGGTGTCATGATTTAAGAAGCACGTACTCCTCAAACAATGTCACCTCAGAACTGCTACCGTAGTAATGATATGCATGGAGATCTTATTAACAATTCCAGGAGTGGGAGATAAGGAATCTTACACACAAGCAGTACAAGTTAAAGCAGGGAACTCCACTTGGATTCAATGAATTGAACGCCGCGCTTTTGTTTCAGCTACTTGATGGCTTATAACATTAAGCAACACGCCAATTCATATAAGGAGGCGTTGGAAGCTTAACGTTTACTTTTGCTAAGCTGAACGTGCCTCGTAATGTTTTCTTCCCATCTCGTAAAAGGTAAGCTGAACATAATATAGAAGTACGGGTAATGGGAGCAGTTGCCCCTGATAGCAACATGCACATCTATGATAAACTTTTTTTTTGCAGTGACACATCTATAATAATATAGAAGTAATAGTACCAGGTTTAGGTGAACATAATATATAAATAAATGAGTAAAGTGCATCATCGGTCCTTTAACTTGCCTGGCCGTGCTATCTAGATCCTTATATTCTCAAATTACAGTCATGACTCCTCAAACATAGCTTCAAGTATCATTTAACCTCTATACTCTCAGAATGCAAATCTAACTCCTTCAAATTGGTTTGGGTGTCATCTAGGTCTTGTACTATGAAAATACAGTACTTTGAAAGTACAGGACCTAGATAACACGCGAAGGTAAGTTTGTGGAACTATATTTGCATTTTGAAAGTATAAGTACCTAAATGGCACCTGAGGCTAAGTTTTGGGACTCAAAAGTGCTATTTGAGAGTACGAGAACCTAAGTGACACGACAGAATAAGTTTAAGGACCGGCTATGGATTTTACTCTATATAAATTATTGGTTACACCAGCAACCATTCGCGTTTGCAGTTGAAAAATCCTTAAGGAACACAGTCTCGTGCTGCTGTCCCTAATGAGACCTTTTTTGTGTGGCCACCTAATGAGAGATAGATCCAAACCGTGCGGTTACTGCTACCAAATCATCCTACAGCCGATTATCTATTCTGCATTTGGGAGCACAAAGGTTAGTTATCTCCTACGGCAACCTGCATTTTGTAAAAAGAAAAAATGGGTGATGCAAGAGCTGATGCAGTAGAACTTTGCATTGGTTGATAAGCTGCTTGAAAAAAAATCTCCTTGCTGATGCAAGAGCTGTTGCAGTAGAAGAGCAAGTAGTTATGTTCATCGATCGGATGCAGTGGCAAAAAATTTCAAGGAACAAAACCTTTCAAGAGTTTTTCAGCACAGTGGGGAAACATTTAGCTGTGACACTTTGTAGTGGTGCTTGATGCAATCACACAGCTCAAAGGTGTATACATACATCCACCTTCCTTGCAACAACATTCTATTTTAAGAAGACCCATTTTCTCCAGGTATGAGTACCAATAAAAACACATATTTTCAGTAACTGATTATATGATTATCAAATGCATTTTATCTTTTGCAGCATTGCATTGGTGCTATAGATGGTGATTCCATTAGAATAGCAAGAACAATACATGAATAGGAAGCAAACACTCTCACAATATGTTATGGTTCGATCCGAAATTTTGCACGTCCATTCTGGCTGCGTGGGATCAACTTCCGATGGGAGAGTCCTACAACATGCACTTAACCATGGTTTTCATGTACGTCAGGATACATTTTGTCTTGTAGATGCTGGTTATGCAAACACACAAACAATTTCTTGCTCCATACCGTGGCACTAGGTACCATATACAAGATCTCGTCAAAGATTTAAGAACTTACAAGGAGCTACTCAACCTTCGTCATGCATTTATTTTGAAAATGAGATTTCCTATTCTGTGAACCGCTTACGCTACCCAGTTCGTAAAAAGATTGACATATATATTGCTTGTTGTGTTTTACACAATTTCATACGTCTACATAATGGATGTATGTCATGGCCCAACAATGCGGACATGGAAATTGACCCACACCAGATCATTGATGTGCTACGGATTTATCCTAGATGATGGTTGTTATTTGCTCTCATATCATAAAAATACGTTGTTTGTGCTATGCTTTATGATTTCATTTGCACCACCATAACAAGTTGTGTGACCCATTTGAGCCATTTTCATGTTGTGTGACTAAATCGCATGCACCTTACAAGTTGTGGTACCACCAATGCAATTCACTCAAATGTTATCCTTTTTAGTGTCAGCATGCTTTATCCATGTTTCATATATAAACTAGTGGCTCTATTAATACAAATAATTTGTACCACCGTTATATGGCCAAACGTGCAAAGGATCCTTCTTACGGAATTAATATGCTCCAAATGTATAACGAATTTGTCAGAACATTTTGTTCCACCTACATAACTTATTTGTTTGTCCTCACAAAAAATAACTTATTTGCTTGAGGTAAGTAAATAATTTACTCCATAAATAAAATTATTTTGACCAACACAACTTTATTCGCTTCTAGTACCTACATAACTTGTTACACAATATAGTACTATTTTTCAGCTCTTATACAATTTATTCCATGGACAAAATTTGTTTGTTCAAGGAACCTATATAAATAATCTGTTCTACATATAGAAAATTTTGTTCTAAATCCGAATATAATTTATTCCACTAGCATAAATTATTTTTTCTGGTTACCTGTTGCATTTTTTTAAGATCACAGATATATCCGCAAGCGCATGAAGAATAATATTTTAGCATTTCACCCGGGAGTATTCCAAGGCATCATTTCATTTTATCCCAAAGGAAGACGATGGTTAAGAGGGTACTATGCTCATAGATTGCATCTACATTTATTTGAATGTATGAAAGTCCGTACGGTGCTAAACCATAATACATAGGTAGTGTGACACATAAGAAAATGGTCAACTCCAATAAATAAAAGAAAGCTAAGTAGAGAAAGTACAAATAAAAGGCTAAGTTCCTAATATACTTTATTATACAATTGCATATAGTATACAACATACACATACATGCACACAACTAAGGTTCAGATTTATACACTCAAGCAATTTAGGCACTGGCTTACCCCTGGTCTGCCAGGCCACTCCGGTCTACAGCTCTACAACATACCTGAACGTGAAGGGCTACCGAAGATGGATAGGTTTGTTACCACCTATCGTCTACAGCTACTATCTGTGGGGCATGCGGCATCCAATGTATTCTAACAATCCAAACACCATGCTTGCATTGCTAAAATATTACATTAAATCCCTCAACCGATGGGCAAGATCTAGAGCATAATCCTCAGGATCATTGAATTCATGCTTACACACGTACGACATCTATCAACCTAGTATGTACATGGCATGGCATACTTATGTACTACAGTAAGGGCGTATGACAAGCAAGATAGTATAGCAAGAACACATAAATATCATGAAGGCATAATAACCACTCACATGAATGGTACATATAATCAAACAAGAAACACATGACCTAAACACAACATACATAAGAATAGTATTTATATTAATTAAATAGCATAAAGTCACAAAAAAGGAAAAAGATACAAGAGCCATACCAGAATCTCCAAGAGGACTTCGGAACTAGAGTAGCTCTATTCTAAGCCTAACTCCACTAGAGCTTGGAGACTAAAACTAATGCAAGAGTATGATTTCTCTCCTTGGTGTGTATTGTAACTGCTGGCTAAGCACTGGTCTATTTAAAGCTCCCAATCAGGAGGGGGGATTAAATAGAGCAAGTGAGAGGCGGTGGAGGAAATTGGCCGTGAGGATAGGCCGGTCGGCCTAGGAGGGAGGCCGGCCGGCCCTCCATTGTGAAGATTAGCCACCACCTTCGCTGTGGATGCTCATGATCGCTCCTTGGTAACGGTTCCGACGTGGGTTGACGTTGGGGGCAATTATGGTGGAGTGACCATGAAGTTTATGCACAAAGCCCACCTTTGCGATGTCGGTTTCTCATCCACCGTATTAGGCACTTGGGCTTGATGTTTTGTACTGTATGTAGCTCGCTGGAGGAAGCTTAGGCCAAAAGAAGACAGGTCCATGACAGACGGCCTGGGGGGTGGACGGCAGGCCAACTAATTTCAGCATTTCCTTAAATCTTCTTTGTGGCATAACTTTTTCTCCCAACTCCAAATTAGGTGAACCAAAAGTCCACTTTGATTGTCTCGACGAGCTTCGACATGAAGATATCAAATTTGTGATTTGAATACTTTTATATTCATGAACAAGTCGCTCTTTGTTTATAGTTTTGAATTTGATGATTGGTCAAGCCCTTGTCCACCTCTTGTTCTTGGGCCAATTCTTCTTGAGCTCATCTCATTTTACTTTGAAATACACCTGCATCGATCCAGAAATCTATCAAAACTCATAGAACTTTATCAGTTTAGATAAATATGCGTATAAGAAATGATGATTCTCCTTTATTTGTAGGAATATTGATGGTCGAAATTGGTAATACTTCACGACCGTCAACAGTACCTAAGTAATTATTTTTTAAAAAAAACTTACACAACCAATTATGGTCTACTACTAGAACAGTTATATTTCGCAGTTGGAACTGTAAAAATATGCCATGGACATGAATGGATACACATAGGAATAAAGAATACTAATATTTTAAAATATAAACAATCATTTGTTCCTGAATAGGTTGAAAGCACCTGAAATAACAAAAAGTTATAAAAATTTGTTACATATATGAAATAAAATAAAATAATATGATAAAACCATTTGTTCGTGAAAAGTTTCCTGTACAACAGACATGTGAGGCCTAACGACCACATAGGTGTGAATATCTTTAAAATAACCTTTTGAAACTGAATAACAGTAAAGCAAGGAGAGACCTGTAGGAGAGAAGAAAGGATCTGAAAAGAAAAAAAACATGACAAGTAGTCTATATACTGCTGTTATGTTAATTAGATATAACAGCATAAATACTCGGAAACTATTGAAAAGTATAGTCCAAATCATCCATGTTCCATAAATTTTGCAAGTGCGATGTTTGTCTCAAAAACCATGGTACGCAACGGTATTTACATCCAAGACGTAAGATTTTCATCCTCCTATTCCTCTCCGGTGACAGTGAGGAGGTAGGGTGGATTTAATTGGTTTCTCTATGGCGGCTCCGATGAAGGTGATGGCGGCGACGGCGTCAACGACTTCATGGCAACATGGAGATTTAGGTTTCCGACGGCGGCATCGAGGTGGAGATGATGATGCCGCCATGGAATAAAATTCTCTTGCCCTTTGTCCGTTTTGTCGTGATTAGATCCAATCACGATGGAGGGCTAGTGAGAAGATCGGGATTAGTTTTTCTTCTTCTTTGGTGGCAGAAGGAAGACGGAGGAGGACACCAGAAACAAGAATACTTTGCTCAATTCCGCCTAGATGAATGTTGGCCGCCGTTCAATGGGCACATGCCTGTTTGCTGAGTGTTTGCCTGTGCAGTCATCCATATGAATCTTCATATAGGTTTGGGATTGAATTTTGGTGCTACATATTGAGTTTTTTTTTTGTTTTAAGCTCTTTGTTTTACAGAGTGCTTATAACATTTAGTATGTACTCAGCTAAATATTAATATAAGTCTTCTTTCCGCTCAAAAAAAAAAGATTTGCATCCGCTTAATTTGACATTTCTACCTTTCCCTCTCCATCTTATCGCGGGCATCCCTTTCAGCATTTAGCACGCCAAATCTTTCTATAATTCGTACGATAGAAACATCATCATACCAATCGTTTTATTATTTATTGGGTTTCAATTTCCAGCGGGGTGATATTGGCCGGCCCTGAGCTCCGAGAGTGATGGCTAGCCAAACGTGAACGTCATTATTACTTTCAACGTAACGCCGATGTAAAGAAGTCAGGGACTGCTACCTGCTACAGCAAGGTCATCCCGCAACACCATATTTATACCCTGATCTACAGAACTTGGCTCCGCTTCTCGTATCCATCCATCCTCACAACATACCGGAAACATGTGGAGGCTAAAGATCGGTGAGGAGGCCAGCCGGCACCCGCTGCTTCGGTCGCCGAATGGCTTCCTCGGCCGGCAGGTTTGGGAGTTCGAGCCTGACGCCGGCACGCCGGAGGAGCGCGCCGAGGTCGAGAGGCTGCGACAGGACTACACCAGCAACCGCTTCAAGCAGCGGGAATGCAGCGACCTCCTCATGCGCATGCAGGAATGTGTCACTAGTACTATTCCTTACTATTAT
The DNA here is from genome assembly GCA_012490785.1 of Eragrostis nindensis. Taxonomy (NCBI): domain Eukaryota; kingdom Viridiplantae; phylum Streptophyta; class Magnoliopsida; order Poales; family Poaceae; genus Eragrostis; species Eragrostis nindensis. Next base: position 1,114,179 of record JAAXCT010000126.1, read on the forward strand.
TTACTACATGACATGCATGCGTACTATCATTATCTGTTAGTTTGCAGTATTTTTTTGATTGGATAAAGTTGCTTATATAATACATTGCTGCTTCCCTTCCCTGATGTCTTTGCACACCGTACGTACCAACGTCAACGTATATTTCACTGAACCACTGCTATATGCATTAATTTATCTCCAAAATATCTACCAATGTATTTTGTTGTCTGCGAAATGAAGTTTTGGCGGGATCCTTTTCCTTCTGTCTCCCTCTCTACCTTAATTTATCTCCAAACAAACATATCCGTGGCTTTGTTTCAGAAATAAAAAAAAAGTCTCATCCCTGTATCTTACTACTGTGCAGTATGCGAAACAGAAGAACCATCATCACGAAAACCTTCCAGCCATCAAGATAGAAGAGGGTTCACAAGTCACTCAAGGGACTGTACTAACTGCCCTGAGGCGTGCTCTGACTCAGTATTCTTCTTTCCAAGCAGAAGATGGGCACTGGCCCGGTGATTACAGCGGGGTTTTGTTCATTATGCCGCTCTTGGTAATCAGAACACAGTCTGACAGGCTTGACTTACTTATAGTACGGAACAAGCGATATCATTATGTTGTAGAGAATTCCCCTTATTGCCATCTAAAATATACACTTTCCCTTCAATGCCATTTCCTTACTACATTGAAAAGAAGTTATTCTGACTAGATCCTTTGGTCCTATAACTTTTTGATGTTAACGCCAACTGTACAAACGCCTCTACTTTTTTTTTTCTTTTGATAGGACAAACGCCTCTACTGACTAACTGTATATATGGTTCCGGACGCCTAACCCCCATTATAGCCCCACCATTTAACCTGATTGGATGCCCTTTAATCGTACAATTTGATTTGATGGGCTTGAGGTCATACGTAAACATATATTGTTATTTAATGGAGAAGTAAAATAGTAACTGAGATGAAAAATTTGTCAAAACAGGAGGCACCCATTGACAGCAACCATAACGTATGGATGTATGAGGGATTACGAAGTTGAAACCAATGGCAGAGAAACGAAATTAACATTTTGAATGGAAAATAAGGGAAACGTATATGTTTGAATTATCTCACTATTTTAAGTAAAACATTTGATTGTTAATTTTAATGTCCAGATGATCACTAAACAACATCTGGTTTTGTTTCTACACAAATAAAAAGAACAAAAACCTATTCTTAATATCACTTATTGATGAGAAACTTTCTCATGGCAAAAGAAGACTTGAAATTTATGGCTCCAATCCTAAATATATCTGAAAAATTACAAAAATAGTATAAAAAGAAAAAAAATGTGGGTGGCACGGTATAATCATAATTTTCCAAGCATTGGTTGTCTCCTCAATCGAAATTCGAAAACAATGGTCTAGATGAGTTTGTATATGGGTTGTATGAAATTTCCCCTAGGGAATCCTTTATGATAACTAACAAATAGTCTAAATTATTTATTTTAATTATTTCATTCTAGCTTCATTGATTGTTCCTGCTGTTCATGAACAATATTTCATTGACAATTGTTATTGAAGTAACTGGCGTCTTTCCAGGTATTTGCTTTACATGTCACCCAATCGCTTGGTGATACTTTATCAACAGAGCATGTGCGTGAGATATGTCGCTACATCTACAACGTTCAGGCATGTTATTTTTCACATTGAAATTTAATTTTAGTATATTAAAGTTTGAGAATACATAATGCATCGATATGATATCTTCTATAAAAATGCAATACACACAGAATGAAGATGGTGGTTGGGGCACACATACTTTTGGCCCAAGCACCATGTTTGGCTCATGCCTAAACTACGCTACACTAAGGCTCCTTGGGGAGGTGTTTGACGGGAAAAATAAAGCACTAACTAGAGGGCGTGAATGGATTTTGTCCCATGGCAGTGTAACGGCGGCACCACAGTGGGCAAAGATATTTCTCTCGGTATGTATTCAGATAAGAGAACTGAAGACATGAAATCAAATTTCAGTGTACCACGCATGAGGAGTAAGATAAAAATCAATCAATTAATCACAAATTAGATGATATGTATGAAAATAGGAAGCCAAACATTGAGTAATGTGTGGATTGATGTTACTGATTTCACGAGTGCTTCATCTATAAATGTTACTACTGCCATATATATCAATAAAGGATTTGTTTTGAGGGCATATCAATATAGGAAGTAATCATGTGAAGAACATATTTGGTTACTCTGTGCCTTGAAGTATTGTAATAACTAATATTATTTTACCAACCCAAGATAATAGGTGTGTATGATTGGTCCGGAAATCATGCGATTATTCCTGAGTTATGGATGCTTCCAGAATTTGTTCCAATTCATCCAGGTTTGTTTCAATCCTCAATTATTCCTGAGTTCATGGATGCTTATACATATGATTTAGATTAATTTTCAAGCTCTTGAAACTCTTACTGCTTACGAATGTATGTCTGAATAATTTATCACTGTGCATTTCTTTATCACGTACATGCCAATGGCTTATATCCATCACTGTGGCTTCCAGCACGCTTTTGGTGTTTTTGTCGGATGGTGTACATGCCAATGGCTTATATTTATGCGAAAAAATTTGTTGGCCCCATAACTTCAACTGTAGTGGCACTCAGAGATGAGCTTTACAACATGCCTTACTGTGACATCGACTGGTCCATGGCCCGAAATTCGTGTGCCAAGGTATGTTTCTATCCATTCAAGAAATAAAGTTTACTATATACAATAATAATGAACACATCATATCCTGTTTTACAAATGTTATGAATAACTTTAGGAAATAGAAATACAAGAGTAATATGCATGTGTAGTCTCTCCTCAAAGATATCATCTTGGTTCCTGAACAATTAAAGAGTTGTTTCATTTACTTAAACATGCTAAGCAATTCACTTGACGCTCCAATCATTATAATCAGGATTATGCCGTATACTTGGAATGATAATGGAGCGAAATTCACTAGGAGTCCTCCAACCTGTCCCGCATTCTCATATTCATGCAAACTCTCAAACTGTACTTCTGGATCCAAGAATCCGATTTCCTTTACAGATTGGTCGATACCACTTCAGAGCGTGTTTTAGGCCTAGTTGGCATGTCCTCATCTCTGGGCAACAAACACTGAAGCAAGCATGCCACGTGCATGAAACTCCTTGCTTCAATGTTTCATTTTCTCTTCGTCACCCGCTCACCCTCATACCAAGCAGCACTGGAGATTTCTTCTTGCTTGCATCATTGCACAGTCATAGGGAGATGAGATCATCCACAAGCCACTCAATGTTAATTTTAGAAATGTTGACATCATCCAAAAAGCAAAGGATGTGTATAAGGTGGCATCAACGGGGTTTTAGAAATGTTGAGAAGTACTTCATTGCGGGAGAAATTTAATTGTGTAGTTCTTTGCAAGGGGTAGCTGGAACTGAGTAAACGCCAACACCTAATGTCCGAGGAAAGATATAAGCTCTTTTATTAACAGGAGTAAGAGATATGGTTTGTAATATAATCTAGTTTGATCTTAATTTCATATTGTAGGGAGTAGTCGGCCCGTCATGGTCCATTAAGAATTCTATCACAGACTACAAATTTCTCTGTAATGTGGTCTGCTGATTTTTTGAATAATGGAGAAAAGCATTCCGGCCTTTTGCAAAATTCAAGAATACAACCCACAATTTACATTATTACAAAGTTTCAGCATATGATAGTATAAAGGCAACCAAGATTTCTTTTTTGTAATTAAAAAGGCAACCAAGATTAATCATCTAGCCTATCGTGTTGTTTGCTGATAACTGAATGTTTTGTTTTGTTCATATAGGAAGACATTGTCTGTCGTCGTTCATGGTTGCAAAGTACTGCAGTGGCGTGTTTGAATAGTTTTGTAGAACCATTGTTGAACTACTGGCCAATGTATAAGATGCGTGAAAAAGCATTGATCAACCTCATGCAACATATCCATTATGAAGACGAAACCAGCTACTATGTTGGCTTATGTCCAGTTAACAAGGTAAGGTTCACAATGCTCCTAACATGCTCCTATTTGATTTAGATATTATAAATGCTCCTAACATGCTCCTAATGACAGCGGGTAAAAGTTCATTATTATTAATGTTGCTTTTTTTGGAACCAAGAGACAGCATAAATAACTAACAACTCGGAATTTAATTCCATCCTTCAAGGTTTATCTTCTGTGAGAGTTTATTGACGACAATATTGACATGAAATTTCTCGGGCTGTTGATGCACAACGTGAAATATCTTTACTGGTGACAGGACAATACCCACATTCACCTTTTGTAGGTCACTATGCGCAGTGTGACATGTAAAGCATATCTCATGTTTAAAAAATACACTAAATATTCTAATAGTATAGTGAAAAAGTAAAAGAGTATGCTTATGTTCCCTTGTGCATGTGTTTCCTTAATATGCTAGCTTGCTTTTTTATCTATCACTTTGTGAGCATACGGAGACCCAACAATATTTACACAGTGCACCTTAGCACCTATATGAACCTTAATTACCAGAACATGACCATTTTGACACCATATGACTCCCTTCGTTTATGTATCCTGGGGATCCACGATCAATCCTTGAAAACAAACATGTTATTTGGTATTATCCGAATCCTAGTAAATTCATGAGCCGCCTCCTATGTCTGTTTTATGATACAAGGCGTTCGCTCTTATTAAATCAATTCTCACTTACCTTGTTTGTAGGCATTAAATATGATATGCTGCTGGATAGAGAAACCAAATTCCATTGAATTCAGGCAACATCTTCCAAGGATTTACGACTTTCTGTGGCTTGCAGAAGACGGAATGAAATCAAAGGTACTATTCGAACTCACTTCACCCTTCACATACCTGTCTTTATGTATATTGACTGTCAATGTTTTTCATATACTTGGTCTGGGTAACTCAAATACTAGTACTACATAGCTTTGCCTTAAGGATAGATTTCTCAGTACCATGTACGTATAGGTTCTATAAACTTATAGGATTGTGGTCTTCAACACAAGATACGTTGTCCAAACTGATATATATTGGTAGGAAAGCAGCATGGACTACTAGGAAACATGAGCATGTACAATCAGCAGAAACATTCCTCCAATAACAACTTATCTCCCATATATGCATGTACATTAATATCTTCAGTTATGCCCTCGCGAGCATATTGGTGTTACCAATAGAAAGCTATATTTCAATCTTTCATGGATAATACAACCTATGTTTTCTACACTAATTCACGAAAATTGCTTGAGTTCCATGATAACATTAACTTTGTTTATGTATGGACCACGTGACAATATGCTTCCTTCTGTTTGTCTATACTAACAAGCTAGGTATATGCTGGTTGCCAATCCTGGGAGACTGCGTTGATAATCCAGGCCTTTTGCTCAACTGGCCTTGCGGAAGAATTTGGTGCTACTCTTCGAAAAGCGCATGACTATATAAAACATGCACAGGTATAGTGAATTGCTGAATACATTCTAGGGAGCAAAATGTTAACATTAAATTACAATGTTCCTCTTAAAGGTTATGCATAATATGCCGAATTACAAGAATCACTATCGGGAAAGGACAAAAGGTTCATGGGCCCTGGGAAATGGAGAGAATGGTTGGACAGGAGCAGATTGTACTGCAGAAGCCATTAAGGTATGGTTTGCATTGTTCCGAATTGAATATTACTTTTTATTGAGTTTGGTCAAGTCAAGTGGACAACAATAAATAAAGCTGCGTGCACCTTGTATTGGTGGCAATAAATTTATCTGTGTTCATTTGTACCAAGATTTGCTCACTGAGAATAATGCTTCATCCCAATAAGTACGTGCAATTATAAACTTATAGAAATGGGAAGTATTGTTTGGCATATATATTTTATACATGAGTTAATTTCACAAACTCACCAAAACTTTAGTCCTATAGTCACAAACCCACCAAATATAAATCCTGTTTCAAAGACCCATGATAAGATTCAGGTGTAGTTTCCCAGAGTCACCATTTTTTATTGATACCGTATCATGCCCTTCTGGTTTCACATGTCAATTGCACATACCCAACATCATATACCATATCGATTTGTCAATGTACCAATACGGTATATGATTTCGGGTATGTTTGGCTGACATGTAGGACAGGTATGATGATATACGGTATAAGGAAAAAAAACGGTGGGTTTGTGAAATTACACCCCCAAACTTATGATGAGTCAGTGAAATAGGTTTTAGAGGAAATTCCTTATTTGGCCCTAGTAAAATTCTTGGTTCCTTCCTTAGCCCAAACTGAAAAAAAGTTACCTATATGACCTAAGTTGCAACTTTCATTCCTTTCTTGGCCCTTCCGTCAGTTTTTGGTGCTAACGGTGTTAAGTGTGGGTTGAAATGACCTTTATACCCCTGACATGATTCAAAGTGTAAAAATTCAAATTCAAAATTATTTATTTGTTCCGAAATTTTGAAATTATTTATTTGTTCCGAAATTACAATTTCTATTTGTTCTGAAATTAAATTCAATTTCAAAATTATTTATTTGTTCTGAAATTACAATTTCAAAATTATTTATTTGTTCTGAAATTAAAATTCAATTTCGAAATTATTTATTTGTTCCAAAATTACAATTTCAAAATTATTTATTTGTTCCAAAATTAAATTCAATTTCCAAATTATTTACTTGTTCTGAAATTACAATTTAGAAATTATTTATTTGTTCTGAAATTATAATTTCGAAATTATTTATTTGTTTCAAAATTTCAAAATTATTTCATGTCAGGGGTATAAAGGTCATTTCAACCCACACTTAACACCGTTAGCAATAAAAATTGACGGAAGGGCCAAGAAACGAATGAAAGTTGCAACTTAGGTCATATAGGTAACTTTTTTTCAGTTTGGGCCAAGGAAGGAACCAGGAACTTTATTAGGGCCAAATAAGGAATTTCCTCTAGGTTTTAAACTTGGTGGGTTTGTGACTGTAAGGCCAATGTTTTGGTGGGTTTATGAAATTAACTCTTCATACATATACAAGACCCTATTTGTATGCACGAATGTATTATATATTTTGTATATAATACATAGGAGAGCTATGTGCCGTTACATTGTATTAAGGGAGGAAAAAGTTTGGTCATGCAACCAAACCACCACCTCAGGTTTGCAAAACCGTCAGTAACCGGTCGGTTATCGCGGTTACCGGTCCAGTTCGGTTTGCTCGGTTTACCGGTTTTCGAGTTTGAATTTGAAATGAATTTAAAAATTTGACGAAATTTGTCCAGTTTTTATCGGTTTTGGTCGGTTTGATCGGTTACCGATCGATAACCGGTCTTACCGGTCTGGTTCGATTGGAACGGTTTGATAAGGTGAACCTTACTCAGGACGGACCTGTGTAGTGAGGAGTTTTATGATAACGTAGAAAGCAATCACCAGAAAACAAAACACATGACCCAACCAAGGAGCTTTTCAACAAAACTCCACTAATCTTTAAAATCGAGGGCTTAGAGCCCCGTACACCTGCTAGGCACTAAAGTACTCAGTTCTTGAATCCTCTCATGATCTCTGCAGCACTTGTTGATGCATTGATGCCTCATCGAAGCACCTGCTAGGCACTAAAGTACTCAGTTCTTGAATCCTCTCATGATCTCTGCAGCACTTGGTGATGCATTGATGCCTCATCGAAAACGCAAATGCATTTTATCTCATCCAAGCTCAGGAATCCAGGATGACTACGAAATTTATGCCTTTACTATTTCCATTCAGAGAGTTTGAGTGACCCTATGCCACAACTCCACGAAGGACCGATCATTATGCTTAGGAACTAGTCTTGGCTAAGGCTGATAGGACCGAAATAGCAAAAAATGGGTAGAAATCGGCAGGTTTCGGTCCAATTTTTTTAAAACATTTGAATGACATTTGTCCCAATTTGTCAAAACTGGTCCCAAACCGGCTGATAACATGAAATACCGGGTGGGAACCGGTGAAACTGAAATTTCATGGTTTTCGCAGAATTTGGGCCGACATTTTTTTCACTGGTCTCGACAGATTAAGGGATGAAAACTGATACAACCAAAACCATCGCAAGAATACAAATGTCGACTGCACATTTTAATCTGATTGGTCAGACAATGGAACTTTGCTAGTGTGTGGACCTCTGTTAGCCAATCGATTGGATGTTGAACAGCTATTTTGGATGGCAGACCCGAGGAACATCTTGCATTTGGCTATGACCATGATTTCCATTATACATTGACTTGTCGGAGAACAACCTGGCCGGATGACGGAAATCTCCAGACGTGTTGATCCTCATCTTGTATGAGATTTACCTCCTCCATAGCATCCCAGAGTTCCAAGAATTCAATCATGTAGGACCCCCACCCCCACCAGCGCGCGCGATCCAGCGGATGTTACTAACCCACATGAAACTATGTACAGATTGATGGTGTATAATGCGTGCTTGAGTAGATACATAATAACCTATGTAGATTAAGTGATCGTCATATTGTACGAGATTATTTATACCCTCAATTGCATCTCAGAGACTCATGGTAATTCCCCCCCCCCCCCCCCCCAAACAATCCCACACACACAATCACTATCCCACGCACGTCAATACATAATAAATTACTATCGATTTCTGTACTATTGATTGTTTATAACATGTGCTTGAGTCAATACATAATAAATTACTATCGATTTCTGATACTTTAGAACAATTATACACCCAATTCATAATCAAAATTATCTCTTGTAATTTGTAAAGAGGATCGACGGTTCTTGCACAAGGTCCACTAATACTAATCATTTTTCATTTTTAATGGCGCATGGTCGAGGGTAACCAACTGTTGGAGTTGGTGGGTAATAAGTGTTTCTCTGGTGCTTAGCTATAGCTTCAGAGAGCTGCTGGCGAGAGCGTTGCACTAGAATCTTAGTTTCTACTGTGTACTCAATAGGACGCTAAAATCTCTGTGTGCCACGTCAGTTTTATTTTTACAGGATGTGAGGGTTGTGTTGGACCGGTGTTTTGTACTCTATTCTTCTTCTTAATGAAATTATATGAAGCTCTCCCCTCATATTCAAGAAAAAATAATCAGTCTGCATTTTAATTTTTAGGCAGTGCTACTGTTATCAAATATTCCTTCAAATGTTGTTGGCGATCCAATAAGACAAGAATGGTTGTATGATGCAGTCGATTCCCTCCTTTCTTTTGTGGTATGATTTGGATTAAATAATCTATTATGATTCCATGGTTATACAATATGTCTTCCTCCTGAAAATAACATGAAATTTATTGCATTGACATAAATTATTGTGAAATATACGATATACCGTCGCAACAGAATATTTGTAATGACATGATTTTTTGTTGTCTTATGATGAAGAACAAAGATGGTACATTGTCTTCAGTTGAATCCAAAAGAACGGCTGCTTGGGTAGAGGTCAGTTTGGTATTACAGTTTTTTCATCACGCCATTAATTCTGTAATACCAATAAAACTTCAAGTTACAGTTTGTTTATCACCCAAATGAAGCACATAAGTATTTGGTGACAAAATAATTATTTCTCCGAAGATAAAGTGAGCACCCAACTCAAATTAAAAAATTAAAATATTGCAACCTAAAAAATTAGGGTGCTACACTTACATATTGTTTTCTAATTCTATAATTAAAATATTATTTTTTGTTAAACATTGACATGTGGTCCCACTTGACACATGGTTACGGGACCAACCATGACAGATTGACAGGTGTGCCATGTGTGCCATCTAGGATGATATAATTTTGTGATATTTGTGATTTTTTTCATGACATTTAATATTCGTCACAATGTAACCATGAGATAGTTTATGATGATTTGTTTGTCGGATTTAGCAATGTATAGTTATTTTCTTCACAAATATATTTATCCTAGAAAACGTCATAAATCATAGTGACTTTGTGATGAAACACTCTGTTGTCATGAGATATTCGTCGTAGAAGACTAAATTTCTTGTAGTGGTGTAGCACCCCATAATCCACGATCACCCCGAGATGCTACTAAAACCATTACAAAGAACCTTCAACTGAAAACATAGAAAATTCGGCAGCATCTCTTTTGTAAATATAAGCAACGCGGAAGAAAAGACATGTATATAGGGGTGAAAGTGGTGTGGATAATTTCCGACTCCGATCCGACCCAAATCTGATTTTTGAGGATTTGGGGAAGCATTTTAGATATCCAAATGGATATGGATAATCCGAATCCGGTTGCATGAGGATAGAGCATAGGATATGGGGTTAGTAAAAACCGACGGATATGGATTATCCGATAAATTAAGATGGATAATCCGATGTCTAAAATAGGATTATCCTACAAATTTAATTTTTCCAACAAAGTCCTCTTTATATAAAAATCGATATCTCCCAAACCACTAGATCCAAATCAAGAGTATAAGCACTCTATGGAAAGATCATTGCAAGCACTACAAAAACTTAGTTTGCACTCCAGAGAAATTCGGCCTCTAAGACCTCTGAATTTGACATCCAAAACTGAAAGTCTGACAGCACATTCAGAACTGTATTGAATCCTGCCAGCACATTCAGAGAAGCATAACTTCTGCTATACTCAATGGAAAAATTCGTATAAACACTCGTTGGAAAGATCTACAAAAGCTCTAAAACTTTCCTTCTGGCCAGTTCTTCAAATTCTGATTCGAAGAGACCCAAAAATAGGTCGAAACTACTACTGCACTAAAACCGGAGAAACTGCGGTCCTGCAAACAGTTTGATATTCCCACCTCGAAAGCAACCTGAGAACGCCGCTGAGCAAGCAAAACTTGGTACGTCTCATTACCTGAAAGAGATCATGTTCCCTTTATCTTTCCTCCTCGATTCCTACCCAGCCCTGAACCCTTGTCTCCCTTTTCTCCCAACTGCAGTACAACCTGGTAGGGAATTAGCAGCCAACAGGGAGCAATATCCTAAGGTCACGAATAGGACTGGTGTAGATCTCACCTCTGCCGGGCGTGGCTGGTGAAGGGAAGAAGAGGGACGTCCAGACGATGGTGAGCAGCGATCAGAACGCTGAGACTGAAGAAGAACGCGGCGGCGCTCAATGAAAACGGGAAGAGATCGATACGGAGACAACGTTGGTAGTAGACTAGGGTTAAGTTGGGCTTCATTTACTCCACAAATTGGGCTCTATTTGGGCTCCGGAAGGCCCAACAAATTAGCTATTTTCGTTTTTATTTTTTCTGGGCGTTACAAGTGGTGACACTTGGAACTTGGTCATGTTGTCAGCAAAAAAGTATATATAGTGGTTCAGCTTATGGGTAGCTCGTCTCCACCTCAATGTAACTCGCCTCCTTTGACCTGGTACTAGTATGTGTGTAAACCTTAGCAAGACATATGCAGAGAACTTTTGATACAATAAATTATCCTCTATAGTAAAATCGAATTCAGTAAGGAGTGAGTTCACTTGTTATTGCACCGCTTCACGTAATCAGTCCTTGAACTGTTGGTATAGTCACTTTCATGGCTTATATCAGTTAGTTTTGGCCTAGCTCATAAGATCCATGTCACGGTTTACTTCAGTCGTTGTGATATCCTCGTCATGTTTCCCCTTGAAAAATGATTCATCCAAAAGAACGGTTAGAGATTTACAACATTAAATATTTTGCTCAGAATATATTTGATTGGATGGTCCATCCTCACGACGTCCTCATCATAGGCATCTCTAGCAAAAAAAACAAACAAACAAAAACTGAATCCAATTGAATGTATGACTGACCTGCTGGATCAACTCAGAGCAGCAGGGAAGTGAGGCCTTTTGCCCCAGCCATCGTTCAAATTAATGGACACTTCTCATAGACACATGCATTATTACATTGCCTCGTTATTCATCAGAGAACAAGAACAATCTAAGAGTTGATCTAAAGTTGCGTTGGGACTTCACTAATCACCTTGCCCCACCAATCAGTGAAGACTTGATTTGCTGGCTGAGGTGGAGCATCTCCAGCAAGGCCCCTAGTTGAGCCCCTACTCTATTATTTAGAAGCTTGAGCCAAAAAATCAACTCCAGCAGGGACCCTACTTGGGCTCTCATTTTGCATGCCCTCTCAAACTCCATCTCTAAGCCCCCATTCCTAGGGTCTCCAATCCCCCCTCTCATTCACGAGTCCCACCATTTTTTTACTGGGTCTCACACAAAATAGGGTCTTGGGTCAGTTTACTGCTGGAGTTGAAGCCAAATTTTGGGCCCTCATTTTTGAATGCCGGCCTGGAAAACGAAAGTAGAAGCCTTGTTTTGAGGTCTATTGCTGGAGATGCTCTTAGGGAAGGCAAATCGGTAATGGATAACATAGAGAGCCAAACTTGCTGAGAGAGCACACAAGAGACACCAGCATGTGCTGCAATATCTCCTCTTAATCACATAGTGGGCATTTAGCTGCGCGAGGAGGCCACTCCCGGCTATGTGATCCGCTCACCTACATCTTCCTCTTAAGGTGACCTTAGGACCACAGCTTGAAGAAGATACTTCGCATAGAAACAATCTCATATACAGATTATATGGTGAATACATACCACAAGGCGTCTGGCTCCAAATGAGAGAGGATGGCCTACACATATATTTTTTTTTTACGCGAAACTGTGAGGAACGTCCCCACAGTGTTTGTCGATTTTCATTATATCAAAAGGAAAAACAGGAGTCTTATGTTACAAAAGCTGCTACAAACACTAAATCTAAGGACTAAAACAAACAACTATACATCTAGGAAGAAAAACAAGGAAAAAAGGATACAACATACAACAGTAGAATTACAAGGCAGCAAGCCATTGTTTAATAGGTTGATGGTGCCTTTCATTGATTCTGTACAAGTGCAGAGTCACCTCTTCCTTGAATGAACGCTTCCAATTGATAATGCTTGGGATCTTATTCTCAAAAATCTTGCCATTTCTTTGCTTCCAAATCATCCAAGCAGCTACAGAAAACATTTCTGTGAAGAATTAGTAAGGGAAATTTTGTTTTACCTGCAGCACCCTGTCATAAATGTTGAAATCATCATCCCATACAATCCCTATTGTGTACCAGCAGGTTACGCTGAAAGGGCATTGGAAGAAAAGATACTCCAAGGTTTCCTCTTGATTGTAGTTGCAGAGCACACAATTGTATCCCGAGTCCAAATGACAGTTCCTTCTCCTCATCATGTTTCTTGTGTTAACTCTGTCCTTTAATAGTAGCCAGATAAAAAATTTGATTTTTGGCATACATTTGCTTTTACAAATTCCATTTGAAAGGCACTGGGCATGATCTGCCAGCAAATTTGTGCTTGTAAAATTTTCTTGATGTGTATTCCATCGCTCCCCATATAAAAGAATATGTATCATGCTCTTCAGTGTCATTCCAGAACAGTCCAATATCTGCTTGAAGTTGCAGTAATTCTTCATAAGCTTGTGGCGACAGTGGCAAATGGAAAATAGAATCAAAATCTTCTTGGTTCATAGCATCATCGAGCGAAGTGTATTTGTCCTTTGCAAAAGAATATAGTCTCGGGTATTTATCAGCAAATATATTTCCATTCAGCATATCATTCCATAAAGACACTGTATCTCCTTTGCCTATGTTGCAGTGTGCAATTCCATTAAATTCATTATGCAGCCTGAGGATGTCCTTCCACCAAAAAGATCCTTTTTCTCTTGCATGATGTGGAACCTCATGAGTATAATATTTATTCCAAATAAGATGGACCCAGGGCAGATCACTTTTACTGTAAAATTTCACAAGGTGTTTCAAGATTAAAGCTTTATTCTGTAGCCTTAAGTCAATAACTCCCAGACCACCTTTTTCTTTAGGTAACTGCACTTCCTCCCATGCCACAAGATTTGGAGTCTTTTTGGATGTGTCGTTACCTCTCCATAAGCATTGCTTTCTTTCAATGTCGAGTTCATCAATAAACTGTTCAGGAACTTTGATGATGCACATCAGATAAGTTGGGATAGAGGATACCACAGAGTTAATTAGTTGTAGTCGACCAGCATATTGTAAAAACCTGGAGCTAGCAGAGAGACACTTCCTGATTCTTCGCATGATTGGAGCATAGTGTTTGACTAGAGGTTTTGTAGTTCCCATTGGAAGCCCCAAATATGTAAATGGCAAGGTACCAAGTTGACATCCAAACGTATTTGCTAGGATCTGAGCTTTGTCACTGGCCACATTTATTGGTATCATACAAGATTTCTTATAATTAACTCTCAGACCAGTAGCTTCTGCAAAAGTGCTTAGTATACTCTTAAGGAATATTAGTTGTCTAGCACTTGCTTGCATTACCATTAAAGTGTCATCTGCATATTGAATGGCCTACACATATTGAGCACCCTTGACATCACGTAAAAGATGATATTTTACCGTGTGCAGTAGAAGATGCCACTTTGGACCCTATTCGTGCATCAATATTAATATCCTTTTCCCTTGTGCTTGTTAGATTTACTTAATATATGTTTTTCCCTAATATTATGTTTTTCCCTATTAGAAAAAAAGATGCAAACTTTTGACCCTATTCGTGCATCAATATTAGTATGTAATGTACCTTGATATGAAACATGGGTACTCCTGGAATCTTAATTATGTTACCATACACATCTATCACATAAGAGTCTATCTATTTACTATTTCCTGTGCTAACTGAGATTCCATGTTATAGTTTATCAACCCTTGCGAGAGCTTCAGGAACATCATTGTCGATTATCCGTAAGAAAATCAATTGTTTTGATGCTTCAGCAGCAATCAATAACTTTCTAAAATTGACATTATTGGTAAAAAAAAAATTATACTGTGGACATGCAGGTACGTTGAATGCACCTCATCATTGATTCAAGCTTTAGTATTGTTTAGAGGGATATATCCTGAGTACCGTCGTGAAGAGATGAAAAAAGTAATCATCAAAGCTGCAGAATTTGTTGAGAAAATGCAACAAAAGGATGGTTCATGGTATGTAATTATGAAAATAATATATAGTTTGATGACTTCGGATGCCACCTTCTTTACTGATATTGAGTAAACTTATTTAACAGGTACGGATCTTGGGCTGTATGTTTCACTTATGCCACCTTCTTTGCTATTAAAGGACTAGTTGCTGCGGGAAGAACATATCAAAACAGTGTATCCATCCGGAAAGCATGCAATTTCTTATTATCAAAGCAGATAAGATCTGGTGGATGGGGAGAGAACTATCTCTCTTGTCATTTAGAGGTAATTTGTCTCCTTAGTGTATCTTGAGAACTTTAGAAGTAGTGTTGGATAATACAACACGTGGAAGTATCAAGGCAAACGATGCAATATGACAAATGACAATATCAGTAGTTGTAGGAGAATCCTTCGCTGTTGCTGTTGAAGGAATGATGATGATGTATTGATGTTTCACACATTAGCTTAGTTAAAAGATCAAGTGTTAACGTCATAGTATTTTTGCATTTTAGTTTCCTGAATTTTTTGTCCTGCATGTTGTGTCATTAGCTAGACGTCGCAACTTACATATAGTTTTCTCTTATAACGATCTGTATTGATATGAACAGGAGTATATTGACAGTGGGAGTCCTCATGTAGTTAATACTGCTTGGGCAATGCTAGGTTTAATTTATGCTGGACAGGTTTGATTTATCCTGTGTTGCTCTTTTGAATCAGGTTATTAACTTAATATTTAAATGCATGTGATTGTATTTACATTTTATTATGGATATTTTGAGCAGATGGAGAGAGATATAAAACCACTACATCGTGCAGCAAAAGACTTAATCAACATGCAGCTGCAAACAGGAGAATTTCCCCAACAAGTAAGTATTCTTCTTTGTTTGCAATGAAAAGAAAATAGTGTGTTAAATCTGATTGATAAATAAAAAATAATCTAATCAAACTAACACTGATTACTGGATAGTATTATTATCACTGGGGCTCCTCTGAGTTATCAGCTTAAGTCAGTGAAATTATCACATATATAGCAAGTCATTCCTATATATCATAGTCCATCAGAGAATAAAATATATATGTTCACAAACAGCTGTCAGTGTATAGGCTCAGGGCACACACCAATTGTGTTAATGGCAGCACCATGCACCTTTATATGTTTCTAATACTAATCATTATGTGCTTTCTTGATGGGATAGTCTTTACGAATGTTTTTATTATGTTGCCACTTTGATATATGATAGTTGCACATGCATTTTGATCATTATAGGATGTTGTTGGGAATTTCAACTCCTCCATCTTCTTCAATTACCCAAATTACCGGAACTTATTTCCAATTTGGGCCCTTGGAGAGTTTCATCGCCGACTCCTTGGAAAAACAGGCTGAAGCAATACGTGCATCAAGTAAAGATTCTGCAGCAGATTTTTCTTATATTATTCCGAATCCCATACAAGCTAGTGCCTCACTCATATATTGTAAAAACGAAGCATGGTTAAATGTATCTTAAGCATAATATAAATTGAGTGACAATACATAAGTCTTGGGACCGAATTAAATAAATAATGTTTTGTAGGGTTGCCATCTACAATTTATTTAGAAAAAAGTCTATTTTACTACCTGTACATTTTGTTCCATCCGTTTCACCCTCTAAACAAAATGATGGCTCACTTTACTCCAAAAAATTTCAATATGTGCAATATACACCCTATATATGGAGGTTTGTCCTATTTTGTTTCTAAACCTACAAGTGGAATTGAAGCTCAAAATTAGCATGATGATAGTTCCCACAGTAACCTATGTTAAAATAATTTTCATGTTTCCATCTGGAGTTCCACTGCATATTTTCCGTTGCAACAAGGCAAAATAGATCGTATATGGTGAAACAGTTGATGGTTTGTTATATTTTTCCTATTGGAGAGTATGTAAAATTTACTCTATTTATTAATTGTATCCGATAAAATAAATTAAATGTGTGGGTTTGGAACACTAATTATTTGTAGATGGAACACTTTTTTATTAAAACTGAATCATTGTTGTTATTTACACAAGATGCATGATAAGGTTAAAAAGTAGGGCAAATTCCTTATCAACCACTGAAAAAGTTAGAGGTTTCTTATTAACCATTGAAATTTTTGAATTTCCTTATCAACCATCAATATTAACTTTTGTTCCTTATTAGCCACTACCATCACTTCTGTTACCTTCCGTACCAACTCTCTTTCGTTGGACCATATTGCCCTTTTCTCCTGCAAACTAAAGTTCCAAAAAAAAAAAAGGATTGGCCCCTCTCGTGCACTGCTCGTGCACAGATGCTGGGCGCGCATAGCACAGAATCACGGAATGAGTGACCCTAGAACACACAAATCACGGAATGAGTGACCTGCCCCGCTGCCGCTGTTCGTGCTCATCGCCGGCGACTGCAACTCTGCCAGACAAGGACGACATTCTAGCGGAGATCCTTTACTGGTTCCTGCTGCTTCCTTCCTCCCTACTCCGCGCCGCGTCGTCTGCAACACGTCTAGAAGCTTGCAAAAATTCTAAAGATTTTCATGTATATATGTAGATGAGATAGAGAAATACATGCATACAAAATTTCAAGTCAACATTTTGTTTCACAATAATTTCCATGTTTCCGCCTGGAGTTGAGTTTTTTTTTTCAACTCCATATTTTCCCTTGCAAGGAGCCAAAATAGATCATATATGTTGAAATAAAGTTCATGGTTTGTTGTATTTAGCCTATTGGAGGTCTGTAAAATTTACTCTATTTCTTAATTACCCGATAAAACAAATTAGAGGTGCGTTCCAAACACTAATTTTTTGTAAGTGGAGCAACTTTTTATTAAAACTGAATCATTGTTGTTATTTATACAAGATGAGGATGGCGGTGGTGTATGGTGAGCTCGCTATGTTCGTCGAGATTGAAGTTTTCATCCGTGGCATATCCATCTAGGATGGTGATCTTAGTGGTGGAATTTGCGGCTCTTTCAAAGTCTTTTTTGCCTCCATCAATAAAGTTGGCGTTGATTGGGATGCTTTTGTAATCAGAAGATGTAATATGCTTCAATATTAATAAAATTATTTTTTCTCAAAAAATGATGAAGTTAAAATATAATAAATTTTTATGGTTGAATCTACATCTAAAAAGAATAAAGAATGACCGAGAGATTAGCAAATTGAGTCACAAAACACGTAACGTTAAGGGAAAAAGTATGATGCAGTTTTTGTTTACTCCGAGTGGGCCAGCCACCAGGTTTATTGACGGGCCGACTGACCAGCCCAATTGCTGCCCCAACCCCAGCCAGAACACAAGACGGAATGAGATGTGCTCAAAAAAAAAAATGAATGACCAAATGAGTGACCTGCCCCACTGCCGCCGTCCCTCCTCGCCGCCGGCGACGGCGACTCTGCCGGAGGACGACGACATCCTGGTGGAGATCCTCCACTGGATCCCGCCGCTTCCGACCTCCCTCCTCCGCGCCGCCGCTGTCTGCAAGTGCTGGCGCCGCCTCGTCACCGACCCCCATTTCCTCCGCCGGTTTCGCGCTCACCGATGGACACCTCTCCTCCTCGGCTTCTTCCACGCCAACGGAAGGTTTGCATCCACTCAGGGCCGCATCTCTACTGCGAGCTTGCGCTGTGGAGCTCCCAGTGGTTGGGGGGTCGTGGACTGCCGCCACAGCCTTGTCCTCTGCACGAGTTTTTTTTTTTTAAGGACAAACGCCCACAAGGGGCTAGAAACATCCATAGGTCAGGATAAGTACATCAGCCATTTTACAATGAGACCCTTACAACTATTAGAAATTTTACACGAGTCCATTGAAGGGCTAAAGAGGACATAACTAAAAATAAAAATTACATTCCAGTCC
Source organism: Eragrostis nindensis (assembly GCA_012490785.1). Taxonomy (NCBI): domain Eukaryota; kingdom Viridiplantae; phylum Streptophyta; class Magnoliopsida; order Poales; family Poaceae; genus Eragrostis; species Eragrostis nindensis. The sequence continues at coordinate 1,132,961 of JAAXCT010000126.1, forward strand.
TCTGAGGAAATCCACCAGCAGCAGCGACGAACGCACCACCGCAGCAGCTTCCCGTTCTCAGAGACAAAGATTAGCCATGGAACCTGCAGGGGCACATCAAACGACGAAGCCACCGTCCAAAGATGGGACCAGGCAGTGTGCACAGCACCAAGCCATCCAACAAATGCGTCACGGACGGAGAAGGGCCTCGTGGTGCAAGCCGATTGACATGCCGGCGGTCCGCCCGGCAGTCGCCTCAAAACAAGCACCCATTGAGGTAGTAGTAGGATAAGACTCGGCCGTAGATCCAAATGAAGCTTCACCGGGCCAGAGCATCTTAGTGTTTCATGGATTAAACTGGGGATCAGCAAGAAGATGCGATCAACCCAATCCATGGAAACATGACTACCGTCGAAGATCTCCACTGCAGCAGCCCACCAACGAACATAACGCTTCCATGGTACTTGAACCAGAACAACGGAGTACAAGCAAAGGGGAAGGATACACTCACCGGGGAGGAGGCCGGAGAGGACTGCAAAAGGCATGATGCCTACCACCACTACGGGAAACATTATTCAAAGTACTAAAAGCTAAGAGAGGAGGAGCATAAACAAATCACCGGAGTTGGAAGGAAGAACACCAAAGAACTCGGTGAAGGAGCTCCAAGCCTCTAACTACACAGGAGATGGAAAAGGCTAGATCTACTAACTAGGTAAGCTACACAGGGATGGGACCCCCTCCCACACGCCGCAAGGAAGCCGCCGGGGAGGGGGGCCGATCAGATTCGGTGGAGGAAAACGATGGATTGCAGCTTAAGGAAAGAGCTACAGTGGGGAGCTTCTGGAGAGGGCGAGTCCAGTTTGGATTCCTCTGCAGGAGTTCGGGTAAAGAGTACATGGTGGTCGAACCCATGTCCGGCCACCGGTCCGGCATACTCACCGCGGAGTGCGAGTATCCCGTGCTTCTCACTGCGGCAGTGGTATCTGTTCCGGGTGGCATCGACCACCTCTCATTCCGCCTGGTCGTTGTATCCACCAATTATACAATGACAAAAGTGTCCGCCTGTGTTTACTCGTCACATTCCGGTGTTTGGGCCAAATCCGTTGCTAGATGCGTTCTCAGATCGCTAATTGGGTCTACATGTTATCATGGCACCCTTATTAGGCAATGCCATTTACTGGTTGCACAGTCGTGGTTGGTTCCTTCGGTATGATTTGGAAAGACAGAGATTTGGAACCATCAGGCTACCAGCACATACAGAGGCTAATTATGATTTGAGGTTCCAGATTGTGCCGGCAGAGGATGGCTTCATTGGTGTTACTGTTTTTGATGAACCTAGCATCCAATTCTGGCAGATGGAGGCACCTCTTCACGGTGCATGGGGGGATTGGGAGCTGCACAGAACGGTTCAGCTCGACGCGTACCTCCCCCTTGGACCAGAGTCGTATATGTGGTCGCTAGGCATTGTTGGCTTTGATGAGGAGAACAATGTGATATTTCTGCAGACACATATTGGCATCTTCACGATCAACATCGCGTCAATGAGGTTCAGGAAAGTTTCTGAAGAAACGGACATCGGCTACATTTATCCTTACTCCAGTTTCTAGACTGCAGGTACCATCTTGTCTTTATATTGAGTGAAACAGTAAAAAAATCAGTTGTTTGGTGTGTTTTGTTATCTTTTATATGAGTAATTTGCCTTGTTTTTCAAAACAAAAAGTTTTCCACTTGTACTTTGTAGTTATATATGTGGTTAACAGTTTTTTCTTTCTTTATGAATAACAAACAACTATAGCTTGGTCTTTGAACACTATATCATATTTTCTCCATCTAAACTAATAAATAGAAATTTTCATATTTTTTTTAATACAAAACAATAGGGTATTAGGGTATGATCTGTGTTAAGTGGAACACGAAGCCCTACCCACTGATATGAATTGTTTGAACTTCTTATATGCAATATGAAGCACTGGAACAATATCTGGAAGCATTAGTACTTTTTCGGTGTTTCTCACCCTAGTCAACGACTAGGTATTTAACACAGGTCAGATGAGGCGCTCTCCCATGCCTGCTACCAACAAAGTGCAATGGACATTATTGTTGTGAGTGTAGAGGGGCTATATTTGCACATTAAAGCTCAGCTTTAGCTCTTTTGATTCATGTGATATCTTTTTTATCCTGTATGTGCATTAATACACATGTTATGGCGCCCTAATCCAGGCAAGCCAAGCCCAGCTGGCCCAGCTTACCAAGAGGGCGGCAGCATCTAGGGTTAGAGCTGCCGCAGCCTATCTGGCACCTCTGCTAGGAGGGCGGCCAGGTGGGGCTGCGCCCCCACCTTCCCCATAGTGGCTAGGATTAGATTAGGGAAGGTTATTGTAAGATTAGGAAGGATGAGATCAGTTGATAAGATCCCATGTCACGAACGGCTTTACGTCGCCGCCGAACCGGTCACCTGAGGTCAGGCACCGCTGGCGCTGCTGCTGCTGGCCAACTCCAAGCGCCCAGATGTACAGGAGGATGACTCCTAATTAACTTAATTGCTTAATGAATCAGGGTACATCCCCATCTATATATAGGTGGGTTGGCTTGACGCTTAAGTAACTAATCTTTACAAATAAGGACCCTAAGTTAACTAACCTAATCCTAGAAGGGTACGGCTGGCTATTAGACCTATCAGGCTGCCGTCACACATGCCCACATATAGAGGTTGCTTAGAGGCTAAGTCATAGGTTACTTGGGATCCAAGTTAGTCCTCTCAATATAATGAGAGGATTGTAGCCAATTGAATCAAGGAAGAAGTAAAGGGGTGAACAACCAGCTCTCTAGCCTCCCTAGCCGCCGCCGCCTCCCTCTCTCCCTGTACGCCTCCCCTCTCCCTCTAGCCGCAGCACCTTGGCTCAAGGGCCAAGTGTGCACATAACAACATAATTCTTTCTTACTGGACCATACATTCCATCAGTGTTAAAGAAGGAATCTTACTGAGTTAACATTAAATACAAAATACATTCTTCCTGAGAAGGCTCATACTATTTAGACTCCTGTTTGAATGATTTTTTTTCTCGAACGCATAGGAGAATTGAATGTTGTTTCATTAAAGAAGGAATCTGCTTGAAAGAATTTCATACACAATAACGGGATGTGGAGCAAAACAAATGCAACATTAAACTGTTTTATAAGACCTTGATTATTTTTCTTCACATTCCTTAAGTTTAAGAAAAAAAATCCATATCTATCATGTATTACTGCCCGTAACCCTGATCGTCAAATTATAATTTGTTTCTTCCTTCGATGCCACTGATATTCAAATTTGTACCCCGGCAAGCGACATCCAGTTGGTTAGGTCTCGATAGAATTCTTGTTAAACCCCAAAAGCGTGCCAGTTCCTTTTTTCCAGAATACCATAACTGTTGTTGGTGACCATGTGTTTTCCTAGCTTGCTCCATATTTCTGAAGGATTTGTATGATCTTGTACACTACTTCCTCTCCATCTAGGTAGGAAATTAAGGGAAATGTGCATCAGCTGAGGGGAATAGAGTTCATACCTAGCCGATTAAGTTCCTTTCTTAAAGTGGCTTGGAGTTATTTCCTGTTTCTGTTCAGTTTCAGTTTAATTAACTATGATGCCTGGTTATTGTACAGCATTTGAAGATCATGTCTTTATTGAGATTATATAGCTGATCTTTGTTGTTGCAAACTTACACTAGTTTTTTGTTCAGTTATATGTGTTCAGTCAGCTATCTAATATTCCTCATATGATTGTTAATTTTTCTTATCAGCTTGCATCTATGACAAAAAAATTGGTATGATTCCATTAACACTCTAGCATAGTATGCTCAGGATAGTTGTCGCTATGGATTATGTGTAGTTTAATTTATTCAAGTATGACCACAAAAAAATATGTTTAACATATTGTCTTTTTTGGCCACACAATCAAATTGACATGACCTTGCAAGTTGATGAAGTATCCGCTGTGAAAGTAGAGTGTAGAAGCTTAAAACATCTGACTGCCATATAGATATTGCTTCTTGTGTGTGACTTTCATGAATTTCATCTTTTACTTTCTACTCGATGTGAACCTGTACACAATGTGTTGCTTAGGAGGACTTGAGAAGCTAATTGTTTGTCGTGGAATAAGATATAATGATTAAACCTTTAATTGCTATTATGCTGATTACGTGATAGCATGTCAACAATTGTAAGTCAAGATATGTCGATACAAGTAGACTGTTCTTCTGTAGGTTCTAGGCATTGTGTTCTTTGTCTGTAATGTTTATATAGTACTACATTATTTTGTATGTTCCACCATAAAAGCAATTGGATTCTTATCCTGCAGGTATTCAGAGCTGTTTTTTGGTGGCTCAGATGTGGCTCGTTGGTGCCGGACCCTGTACTTTGTGTCATGCGGGCAGTCCTAGCCTATGTTCCATGTGAAAATTGACATGATATGTAGTATCTATTACAATGAAATGGACATGTAACAATGAATCTATTGTCTGTGTAGACTGTAGTCCAATTGATGTCATGAACCGTGACTTCTAAGATCAATCGACTTTCATTTACTTACCTGTAGTGACGACTCTAGTTCATATTTTGGTGTGTTAATCCAGAGGATATGAAGTTTTGAACCATAGGCTTATCTGATATCCTGATTTTTTAAAATTATGAATGATTTTTTGGAGAATTTTCGACATTATTCTTGAAATTCTATGTGAAGGGAGCAATGCGCCAATGAATGAATAGATTTGTGATAGAATAGACGTCGATATGTACGTGCCCAGCATTCATGTCCTTTTCAGTCTTACTTTCACGCAAAAACCGGCAGGTGTGATTTTTTTTCTCTTTTGCCTGGTTCACCACCTTTTTTTTTTTTTCCTTTTTGAGATGTTGCCTGTTTCACATCTAGTTGAGACTTCTGAAGCGATTGTCCAGGAAATAGAAATGCGTTGTCTGACATAGCTGCGGGGCCGACTAGAGGCAGTGATTTCTCTCGTGCTCCTTCAGATTCCCGGGCTGCTCGATGCATGGGCCATATTGTTCAGGAGACCGACTCCCAGCTACTAAAGCAGACTCTGATGTCAAATGATTACAAAGATCCGTTACTGGTGGCATGGTAATCGAAATAACAAATATGGAGCTATGCTGAAGTATAAGTTATCAGCTCGTGCATCGTCCATTGAGCAGAGTATGCCCTTGCCCCCCCCCCCCCCCCCCCCCCCCCCCCCAAAAAAAAAAAGAAGAACAGAGTAGGTAACAAAGTGGCCCATGCGTTGGCAAAATTAGGGAGTGTGTCTGAATCAGACTCATGTTCGCTCATGGATTGTGTATCGGATTGTATTCGAAACTTGGTTGCTCAAGACTCTGTGGCATGTTGGGTTTAATGGTATTCCTAATTTCAGTCAAAAAAAGAAAAAGAAAAGGCTCCACGCCCTTTGGCAACAACCGCGGGTATCCCCTGCCATGCACATTGCTTCTCTACAGAACCAGGGTGAACCAGTGATTGAAACAGCCAGTGATACAGTCGGTTCACTCATTACCTAACAATTTTGATGGTAGAAAAAATAGTAGGAAGCAGAAGGCAGCAATTAGAGCATCTGAGGCAGGGGTGACCCGCTATCCCCATGCTTTCCATCCTTGTTATGGACGATTGGACCTTCTCAACAGCATATTCTTCAAGGGCAGTCAAGGCTGATGCTGATGGGTTACTTCGACCAATTTCACAGCGAAATGGCAGCCAGAGACTTTCTTTGTATGCTAATGTTGTGGCATTATTCATCAGGGCACATGTGAATGATCTTCAGCTTACTAGGTCGAGATGCTTTTAAGAGAAAGAAATGGATGCATGTTCCAAGCTGTAAAACAGGGTTTCATTTTCCTTACAGCGCCACATTTGGACATCGAGCTCGAGCTGAGTTAATTTTCTATGGAGTTTGTTTCACTATATAATTAACTTGTAATTGCTACTTCTGAGTGCCTTTCATATCTGACAATGATTCGTCAATCATTAGGTTCATTCAAACATTTTTATGATGTTATTTTGCATGCACCTACGAAGTTAATCATCGACGGTTTCACCAAACATGTGATTTGCAAAAACTTATTGTTTGATGAACTTTATTGTTTGATGAACATTTTGCTACATTTGCAGTGTATTATGCGACTCAGTTGGTGCACATTTGCACGTAAAAGTAGGCAATGTTTTTTTTCGAACTAAAATAGTACAAACGCAGACACTCACAGACACGCACGAATTTTTGCAAACATACAGTAAAAAGATACAATTTTGATTGTGTGGCTGCTGTTGCAACGCAAATTGTTGGTCCACATTTTAATTGTAGATAGCTCACTACCGGTGTTGGGGATCGATGCTATAGGTTAGACTTTCCTAGTCAGGTGCGGCTAATGACGTGGTTCAGAGAGACAGGGGAAGTAGACTGCGTGATTCATGGTCGTTGATCACTTATAGTCAGATGAAAGTTGGACGAAGACTCTATTTGTTGCAGCTTTTCGTCACTTTTGTGAGTTAGTTTATGAAAGATTTAAAAGTTGGATGATGCCAAAAGCAACCTAACATGATGTTTTTGGCTTCTGACTTTTACTTTTTTTTTTTTAGCATAGGCTTCTGACTTTTACTAAGAGCATATGACTTTTAAATCCTCCAAGAGCTAGTCCGCAAAAGTGGCAAAATGCTCAAACAAAACAGCCGGAGTAGCCGGAGTTTTCGGAGGTGAAGCGGAGCCCGGAGGTGGCAAAAAGCTCGTCACGGAGCTTCTACTTGGTGAACGAAAATGGCCCAAAAGCACGAGTGGGCTGGGCTGCTGCAGGGCATAACCGGTTGTTAAATTTGCACGGGCCCGGACGAGGGTGAGCATTCCAGACGCCGCGCCGCATCCCCGCCGCCGTCGTCTCTCGTCGCAATGACTCGCCGCCGCCGCCGCCGTCGCCGCTCGCAAGCGGCGCCGGCGCCGGCGTCCCCGCTGGCGCTGGAAGACGAAGACCTCGTCGCGGACATTCTCCTCCGCCTCCCGCCCCAGCCCTCCTCGCTCGCCCGCGCCGGCTCCGTCTGCAAGATCTGGCGACGCCTCGTCTCCAGCCCCGGCTTCCTCCGCCGCTACCGCGCCCGCCACGGGGAGCCGCCCCTCCTCGGCGTGTTCATGAATCACTCTGGCCATCCCATCTTCCAATCCGTCATGGACCCTCCCGACGCCATCTGTGGCCGGCGCTTCCTCCTGTGGCACCATGCGGAAGACAGGTGGGACCTGCTCGGCGTCCGCCACGGGCGCGTCCTCATCTTCAACTACACCCGGCATGAGTTCATCGTGTGGGACCCCGCCACCGGCGACCGCCGCTGCGTGGCCATGCCGCAGAAGCTCCGTGACGAGGGGACGACTGTGCGCAATGGCGCGGTAATGTGTGCCGCCGGCGACCAGGGCCACGTGCACGGAAGGGATTGCCACTCCAGCCCCTTCCAGCTGGTTTTGCTAGGCATCAGCAAAGACGGGAGACGAGCAGTTGCGACCGTTTACTCATCAGCGACCGGTGAATGGGGAGCTTTAAGCTCAGTAGCTATTCGGTATGCGTATGGTATGAGTATGAATTCACCTAGTGTCCTTATTGGGGGTTCTCTCTACTGGCTACCTGATGATGATGAACTTGGAATATTTAAATATGATTTGGCTGCCCGGAGCCTATCTGTACTTCAGTATCCACCTGACATGAGGTACAATCCATCTGGTTACAACTATCAGATCATACCGGCAGAGGATGGTGGTATTGGCCTTGCTATCACAACAGACTTTACCTTGGACATGTGGGATAGGAAGGTTAGTATTGATGATGAGGATGATGACACATGGGTGCTGCGGAAGTCTGTTAAGCTGGAAGAGATCACTGGGCTGTCTAGGGCTGAGAGAGGCCACATGATAATACATGGGTACGATGAAGATGATCATGTGATTTTTCTCAGGACAGATATTGGTTGCTTCATGGTCCAGCTTGACTCGATGCAGTTCAAAAACCTTGGGAAAAGGGATTTTCTCAGAACCTCCGCCTATCATCCCTACAAAAGCTTTTATTCATGTAAAGGTAGTTTGTCTTTTCTCTGTCGAATCATGTTCAGTTCTTGGTTGCTTTAATATTACAATAGCGGTAATTTTCTTCTCGTTTTTTGGTGGAACAGTTAACTTTGCTCTGTTCTTTGTCCCTTCTCATCTTCAGAAATATAATTCTCACAAATAATTTTTTCTGTTACTGTTGAATGAATCTGATATGAGAACTGACAAAATGAGTGTAAATAGTATGTCTTTCTCTGTTCATGATTGCTGCATTGCATGCATTCCACACTATGAGGTCATTTCCGAAATTCTAGTCAGCTGCAGTAGTAATACTTTTCTTTTAGCTGTGAAATGTGAACAATTCTGATGTAGATTTTCTGAATTTACTGATGCGGTAAGGAATATAATTTCTTTGACATAGTGCAGTCTTTATTTTGTTTGTGGATAACAATGAAAAGTTATTGTGTGGTTTGCTCTGGCATGTATATTATCAAACAGTTGAATCACATCTATGGAACTGAAATGGAATACAGTGGATATTTTTGTTTGAACTTTTGTTTTGTTTTATCAATAACCTTGTTTAATTTGTGTACCCAAGGATACTGTTGGATAACTTTTCTAGTTAATACACATTAGGATGTTTTTTTGAGGTGTTGTCTTCTATTATGACGTTTGAATTTGTGATGCTCAATTTCATTTGAAAATGCTGTAACTACAGCAGCCACTTCACATTCTTCCTTAGTGAGTACTATGCAAACTAGTGAAAGGATCACTGTGAGATCTAATGTCTTTTGTTGTATGACAGGATTTGCTGTAGACTATCAAATGGTTTGGAATGACTGCATTGCAGCTTTTGAAGAACAAAAGTTGGTGCTGAAGGAGGTCGTGAATAGTGCAGATTGTCGAATTTCATTGACAATTGACACATTGATCTTGAATGAAACTATGGGATACATGTGCCTCACATGCCACTTTATCAGCACAGATTGGAAAGTGCAAAAGAGGATAATAAAGTTCTTTGTTATAGAGATGCCGTATAATGGTGTGGAAATTTTTGGTGTTGTCAATAAATGCATTAAGGATTGGAATATTGAAGAAAAAATATTTGCAATTTCACTGTGTGATTCTGCAGCTAATGATACAATTATTGACATGCTGAAGCGTACTTTGGTGCTGAAGAAGGTTCTTCCTGTGGAAGGAAAATTGCTGCACACCTGTTCTGCAGCACACTTAATAAATCTCATAGTTAATGAGTGCTTGAAGTTTGTTGATCCAGTTGTTGCCAAGATACGTGAGAGTATCAGGTATATCCAATCATCACCATGCAGAATGCAAAAATTTGAAGAAATTGTTGCAGAAGAAGAACTTTCCCGTGATGAAGGACTTTCATGTGAAGAGTGGCCCCCTTTTTATTCTCCTACCCATTGGAACACAACATGTTGGTTGCTTGAGATGGCTCTGAAGTTCAAAAGTGCATTTCATGCATTGGCAGTGCAGGATGCTAACTACACATATTTACCCTCTTTTGAGGAGTGGGAAATGGCAGGAGCTGTGTGTAGATTGCTGGACGCGTGCGCTGGGGTGGCTCTGACAATTACTCGCTCATGCTGTACTTCAAACCTCTATTTTCATCAGATATGGAAAGTAAAATTAGCCTTGGATAGAGAAGCTTCTAACAAGAATAACAATGTTCGAAAGATTGCAAAAGGGATGAGAAAGACGTTTAACAACTATTGGAGAAAGTCATATGTATCACTATCCATCCCTGTTGTTCTTGATCCAAGGTTCAAGTACATGTTTGTTGAGTTTCGTCTCACACAGTCCTTTGGCGCTGATGCCGTCAAACATCTTAAGAGAGTGCAACAAGTACTACGAGGGCTGTTTGATGAATACTCTTCTCAGTTGAATGATTGTAATGTTGACCCCACACAACATGGATGTGACCAGGAGATGTTAACGATGGCTATAGAAGATAATGACCCATTTGTTGATTGGTATCAGCATCTTAGTAATAATATTCAAATGTTTGATGAACTAGATAGATACTTGAATGAGAGCCCAATACAACAATCTGAGTACCTTGACATACTAAATTGGTGGATGGTTCACTCACCCATATATCCTACCCTTGCTAGAATAGCACGGGATGTGCTGGCGATGCCTATGTCTACTGATGCATCAAAGCCGACTTACAGCAAAAAAGAGAGAAAAATCAGTGACCATCACAGCAGTTTGACAGCGGAGACAACTGAAGCACTCATATGCCTGCACGATTGGTCTCGAGCATCTGGTAATTTGACATACTTTTCGCCTGCCAGCTTTGACCTTGATTATCCAATACTAATTTGTCTTAAAATTTTCTGTTGTTACTAGGTTCTGATCGAAGAACATGGTCACTCTTTGATTTTAGCAATCGTGATGAGTTTTCAATTGACGGACTGTGTCTTGACTAAGAAAAGGTAACAGAGCCTTGCATGCTTCTATAATATGCTTCCTGTTACAACTTCGAAACTCATGTATAGTGTATAGCCGATATTCAATTTTTATCCAATGTACTATATTTTTGTACAATGGGTGATGAAAATGAGAAGTGTACCAGAGCTCCTCTGAAGAAAAAAAAAAGTTGGGTCCAAAATTTTTGATCCAAACAAGGTGGACTAGTTAATATCACAATAAGCATCCAGGAATTCATATGTAATTTCAGGTCTAGATAAAATTAAATGAGTTGTTGGAAAAGACAGCAGCTGCTGCATGAATATTGATATCTACACCAACCCATTAGTTATGTTACCATAAAATGTTGTTTCTTCAGGCTACAACTAATAGTTTCCCTTTTTTATAGTTTTAAATTCATTAGAACTAAAAAGAACGAAACCTGTTACCTTAAGCCCTTTTCTGATTTATGCTATATCAAATTTTCTCTACAGATCAATGGTTTAGAGTAATTTGAATCAGAAAGTAACATCTATGTGTTTTCATTGATTTGTAATTCGATTGATTATTTCTGGTGTATCTCAAATTTTCTTTACAGATCAACGTTTTAGAATAATCTGAGTCTGAAAGGAAAATCTATTTTTTTCTGCGATCTGTGAATCAATTGGTCATTTCTTGTGTATCTTCGAACGATAGCTGGATTCATTGTGAAAAACATGTATTCATATCATAGGGTTCATAATTTTTTTGTTAATGATAATGGGAATAGATGAACAAAAATTATTCCACTCCAATGTGAAAAAAAAAACACCTATTGTCGACCAAGCAAAGTGCCCATTTACAGAAAAATCTTGTTGTAATGTAACCAAAAACCTTTGCACCTTTGCCTTGCAATGTGTGAGATGTATCACTCCTTTATCACTGATTGTTATTCTTCCGTATTGGAAAAATGTATTGTTCGAGTTTGGTAACACATATTTCTGCTTTCGACGCTACATGGCTCTGGTACACAAAGTATATTGTGCGTGATATGATAAGTTAAGGGAAGCAGGTCAGTTTTTGCTCCTGCTAGGGTGTTTAATCATTTGAATTGAACTTGCCGCTGAGGTCAGAAGAGGGCAGTATTTTGCCCTAATCAGCGCACTGAAGCTCTAAACTTTTAGATGCCATTGATATCAGACATGGCCAGTCCAAATTACCGTTCCTATGTTATTTCTCTATTTCAAGTGGTGGGTTCATCTTGGATAATTCAACTTTTTTTTTGCAAGGGTATGATAATTCAACTTGGTGATGAGTCCCACAAAGTTTTGTATTTCATATTTACTGTTCAAAATACACTAATCATATTTACTGTTTAAAATGCACAAATCTTGTGAGTTTTAACTATTGGCTTTTGCACTTGTCGTGCAGGTAGCTAGAGTTGTCCCGATAGACATGCAGAAATGTCTTGGCATGGACACTTCAATTCCGTGTGCGAATGGATCCTTATTGTTGCATGTACTAGAAAATTATGTAATGCTGTTGCAGCAATAAATTGGTTGTCTAAACTAATTTGCTATGTATAGCTATGACTTGTGTTTAACATGGGAAGCAATGACTTAAGTTGATTAATGCTAATGCCTTTTGATTAATACTCACTGTTGTCCGTTTGCTTATGTCTTTGAGCTATAGATACACATGGTTTCCAGATGCTATTTCAATGAGGGAAAAACTCTTCTGTTTTCTTGGTGATTCACAGATTTTGAATTTTCTTCCTCTTCGTGATGGAATACTTCGATAAGATTTCACATGTTTTTGCAGTCATTGAATATAAAGTAGAGCTTGATGACCCCTTAAATTTTCATTAAGAAGCTCATCGAAGCCTGCTGGGCAGGCATCACCCCATACCACATGGAGATGAGCAGAAACGACCGCGTTGGCTGGAATGGAACCCGGGTTGGTTGCCTGAGATAGCGAGTAGGCAACCACCCGAGCCGACCACGGTTCGCTTCTAGCTTCGTTGTCATATTTCAAAACTAAGCAATAGTCATGTGCATAGTAACAAATATCATAATTAGCCAATTGCATTGTTTTATTATCTCTTTATGACATGCGAAGGAGAGATATTATAATAATTTGAATCATACATCCCATATTACGTTAATATAAATCTGAAATATACTGAAAGCTTTTCAGGCTATTCTTGCTTTGCTATCATCTTAAGTGGCATATTTTCTTTTTAGAAGCACTTAAGTCGCATATGCTGCCCGTCACATTGTCTTCGGAGATCAGGGCCGTTTCCATAAATTTGGGGGCCCGGATCAAAATGAAAAATGGGGCCCAAAATTCCTGCTGGCTGCTGCCTGGCCTCCTTTGTGATGCGTTATGGCCAGATGGGCCTTTTTTCCTTTCCTTTGTGCTAAAACATAAAGCCCATGAAGATATGAACTAGCCCATGCGGCCCATACCCCTTCAGGTCTTCAACTCTTCATCCCTTTATCTGAACTGAGCGGAGTAGCAAGATGGCCAAGGCACCATGGACTGTCCGCCTGCAGCTAAAGCTTGGACTGGGGCCCCAAATTTTTCCCTGCCCATGCTTATCGACGGGCCTGCGAGATGCCACGGTTGCAGTTGTGTCGGTGTGGCAGTTACATGTTGACTGAGCTTCATTTCTACCTTGCGCTCTTAGCGTTCTATTAGCTTCCACGAAAACTCATCCTCACATGTCTCTTGCTTTACTTTTGTATATCTTCCTTCATGGGTTAGAGCACTCCGATGCAGGATTCAACTCCTGCATCATCTTTCTCTCTTTCTTCTTTCTCTGGTTTCCATGATAACTTTCGTGAACATTTTTCTTGAATGTTTTCTCAAAAATATGTTTTACAAGATTTTCACAAAAATGTTCTGTACAAGTTTTCTACAGAAGTTGTACCCAAAACTTTCATAGAAAATACTCCTAAAAAGGTAATTATGGAATCATAAGAGTTTTCAAGGTGACACATTAGCAAAGATGAAATTTTTTTAAAATTAGTAGTGTGTATTTCGAATGTTGAAATTGAAGATAGACAATATATGGCAAATCTTTCGATAAAAAGGAAGAATAAATATGTAACCAATGAAATTCTCTTGTCGATTAGATCAGATAATGTCACACCTCAAAATTTCAGTTTTGGGATGTGAACCGTTTTTCAACAATAAAGGCCAATTTTCTCTTAATTGTAAAGGTTTTTCTTTAGTTTTTAGATAACATATATTAAAATGATTTAGATAACATATATTAAAATGATTTTTTTATAAAGTACAAAAGGGTTTTATTTTTCTTAAGTTGATTTGGACTTTCTTTAGAAAAGTGTTTTTCATGAAATAATTTTGAAGTTTAAATTCATATCAAAAGGATTTGATTTTGTTTTCTTCTCAAAGGTCTTTTCATACAATAAGTAGTTAGTTTGTATAAATTTCTTAAAAAGAACTTTATTTAGAATGCAAACTTTCTGGAGAAAACAAGGGATTTTTTTGAATTTAAATTTGTAAATGATTTATATGCCTTTTATACTTTCGGTTGAATTATTTGAGTTTTAAATATAAAATACAATAGTAAAAAAAAATCCCTCTCTAAATGTTTCCCACCTCTCTCTCTCACGTGACAACAACCAAGCCACCTCAACGTGGACAAAGCCCAGGCAAAACTACCACACAAGGTGATGGATCCTTTCTTCTTCCCACTCGAGTCACCCCTCCCTCCTGTTCTCCATGGCTGAACGCCCAAGCTCACATTAAGGGGCAATCAAACAGCACACACGCCCAACCAAGGCTCAAAATCAGTTCCCCTCTTCAGTCCACATGAATCACCATCAAAGAGAAATAAAAACTGCAGCTGTAATGGTCATTACCCGAGCTCCTTTCATGGCTGGCCGTTTTTCCTCACACCTGCCCTCTCCTCTCCCTTCCTAGGCCTATAAAAGCACCCTTCTTCCCCTTTGCCTGGCTGACGACGCTCCCAGCCTCATCCTACCTAATTCCGAGCTGTAGATCGATTTTCCCCACCGTCTTCTCTGCTGCCAGTCTCGCGTCCAGCCACGGCGCCCCCGATTGGCATCCCCATTCCCGTTGATCTACAACACGAAATGAAGCCAAACTTTTCCAGGTCGTGCGCCTTGAAGTCCTCCAAAGCATAGCCGAAGATCGTGGCTAGAGCTGTCCCGATGCGACCGGGATCGTGTTTGATATAGACACTGCTTCCTGTTCTGGGCGTATCCAGCGCGCACATTGGTAATTCGCTTCCTATTCCCCTCAATTCATAAGCTTTCTTGATGCATGTCCCATACCATATCATGTCCCATCAAGTCCTGTTTGTTATCGCAGGAGGACACACTGAGATCCGTAGTGATGCCTCCAGGAACGCAGTTGGCGTGCTAACAGCCGCCGCACGGCTCTGCTGTGTTCCATGCGACCACCAGTTCACGTCCCCGTTCCCGCTATTAGATTCAACCAAACGCCGTGATTCTCCGCCATCTTGTCTCTCTTGTTGGTCCCAACATCCCCTATAAACAGTTTCCCACGAAGATCATCCTAGACGGCGAATTTGAGGCCGCCGTGGCCGCCGTCTCGTGTCTGCGCGCGTCCAGGAAGCGCGACTGCAGTTCTGTCCTCGTTCTGGTCAATTCCTTTGCCCAGTTGATGCAATGACCATGTCTACATGTGTTCCACAGAACCTTCTTCGTCTCTACCAAAGAGATCCCTGAGATCGGACTCGAATCTACCAGAAACGCGATCGGCGTACGAACTGCCACTACATGACCTTGCCATGGTCTAAATCCGCAATCACCGGATCAGGTGATTACGAGTTAAAGCCATCATGTCATCAACATGTTCCTGAGAAGTACAAAGCTTCTTGTTTAATCTCTTTCTTGAATCATGCAGCCACTCCAGCGGAGCACGCTCATTTTCTTTGTTGTGTTTGTGCGCCGCCACACCCGAACCTGCAGGTAATCTTGGTTGTACCACCAATTCATCTGTGGACGCCATCCAAGACTAGCCATACCAATGAGCCTATCTCTCTATGTTCTACAGCATAATTCTTGTGTCTCATTACACCACCACCAATGACGGCCTCGTCTTGTGGTCATTGTCTGCCTATCATCATCACCGCTACTCAAACATTTCATCGCCATTGCATAACCTTTGGTGAGCTCTATGTACCTGTTTCACACCTTTCTAATGAGCTCATGTTTTTGCATATTCTTCTTAGCCATGTATGTTCATGTGGTTGTGGTTTTCTTGATGTTTGCGTGAATAGGAATACACGCTTGTAACTGCACGAAGATTGTGAAGACCAAGAAATGATATCATCGAGCAGCAATAAGACTAAGAGGCGAGTGTACTTGACGCTTCGTATCCTAATTTATAAATGTTTTGTTTGCAAACATGCATGCTTGAGACAAATGAATGCGAACCTATGTGCAGGGTTTATTACTAGATTATTTCTATATCATTCCTTATCATCTTAGTTTTCTCTTGGTTTACTGATCACCTAAATCTAAGGACCGGTTCGTGGAGCGACCACCCATGAAAACCGTACATCCACGAGTTAAAGAATGGGCGCGGCCTGGCGTATTACACAGTGGAGCCCAGTTCTGTGCGTGACAAACGGTGGTGCGAGGAAGGCGGGATACGCTGGAATCGTCAGGAGAGAGATGTGTGGGGACAGGAGAGTTACTCTTCGAAATTATATGGCACAAGAGGGGGCCTTTAGGGAGTAACCCTATCGGTGGTACCTCAGTGGGCACGTACAAGCTGGAGGAAGCTATGAAAAAACCTTGTTGTAAATTCCTAGCCACCCACCTAAGGAAGTATGCATGTGCTTGGCTGGCACGCAATAAAGGAGACTTTAGTCCACCTGGCAACAGGGGATAAAATCACAAACTTGTGGGGAAATGTGTACAACCTCTGCATAGTGTAAAACTGTCATGACAGTCGTGCTCATGGTCAAGAGCGGCATGGACCCTCACACGATAAGCTGGGAATGGTTGTTGGATGGGTAATCACAATGGGGTAACTGTGATCGGGTGGTGTAACCCATAGTTGTACAGGTGGAGTAACCTGTTGGTACGTTTGGGGTGCCTGGAACCCTTGATCTTGGCAAGGTAGAGTAACCTTGGCCGTCTGGGATTATATATCACCTAGTAAATTGGAGCTGCTTTTATGAAATGTTTTACTCAACCGCATTTATGCAAATAAAACCCTGTAAGCGTTTCTTGTTATTAGCCAACATGTCATACTTTCTCCCACTTGCTGAGTACTCTATGTACTCACGTGAACCATATACCCTTTTCTGTTTGCTGCTCAGTGAATGAAGACATCAAGGAGTACCTGGAGGTGGATACGAGATGATCTAGGCCCGCGAGTCTTCCGATCGACTTCCTGTGGAGTTGAAGGATGCCAACGCTTAGATTTATTCCGCTGCAATGTAACCTTTTCCTTTTTGACCAGTTGGTCATTCTTGTAATAAACTGATCGATTTAATAAAGATATTGTTCTTTTATCACATATATTGTATTGTGTGCGTGAAAACTTGATCCTGGGCACGCATACAGATGCATTCGGTTTTGGTTTTGAAAACCGAGTGTGACAGATAATCTCTTAGGAGGTTTTTATGGCTACACGTGTTCGTTAAAATAAGTAATATAAGGTATAAAATATCAACGGCTTGGATTATATTTTTTTGTTACTACCATGTATTTAAATTATTGAGCTCTGGAAATTTATCTTATGCCAAAACTAAACTAAGCTACCTATGCGTCCTTGCATGGAAGGCAGAGTGGGGGCCCGGCGGAGTAGGGGCTGGAGTCAGGGAGGTCGACGGGTCTCCACAAGCTAGGCCCTTCTCTCGATGGTGCGCCAGAGCTCCGTGGCGTATCCGGGCGCTGGTGACCCGGCAGTGCGGCCGGTGGTGGATGCGGCCGCCCGAGTGTTGAAGCGTGAACGGCGAGGAGAGGGGAGCTGGACGTCGATGCTGCACATGGAGGTGCCTAGCGGGGAGTGGGTGTGAGAGAGACTGTCGGGTACGAGCTCAAGATTGCGACGGAGTAAAGAGAGAGACGGGACGAGCGCAAGATTGAGGCGACGGAGTTTTCCTGCGAGCCAAGGAGGACGACCGTCATGGGTATTTTAGTTTCTGGTAGTGTATGTTGTATGGACGCCAACAAATAAAATATGAAGTAGTGAGGTGTCTCTCGAAATTCGAATAACCTCTAGCTCTTGCTCGCCTCACTGACCGGTGAACCCCCCATGGATGGATTAGGACAAAACATCGGCGAAAGCGTGGGTCCCACTTATCGGGTTTCGGACCGAAGCCGCTTCGGATACCGGGCGGCTCGTTCGTGCACCGTTCCAGCAAGCTAACGCGACAGAAGATAAAATTTACCTTTTTTTCTATTGCTGTTCTTTACTTTTCGTTCTTTTGCTCTGTGCCCCTTTCTACAGTTTATTTTGGTTTCCTTTTATTAATAGGTGGGAGCCTCTCCTGCTGTTTTCATGTCAAAAAGGCTAGAAATTATCAGAGGGGTACTTTTTTGATCGTCCTGCCGATATCGTTTTTCTTTCATTTAGATTCTGGAGATTAAGCACTCGAGGAAGAAGATCGAGGCGGCTCAGGAGGAGGTCAAGCTCTCGAGAAAACAAGGAAGGAGGACGCGAAAGCCAAGGCTGAGCAAAATTCGTAAGGCAAGCCAAACTGAAGGAGAAGCTCAATAACAGTGGGGAGTAGTTACACAAACTGAAACCAAATTGACAAGCAAAGGCTCGAGCCGATCTCCAATGGTTTTACATGAAACTACATTAATTTTCAGTGACACAAGAATGTTGTTCACGACAAAAGGTCCAATTTGAGCATATATATAATATAAACAGAGATTGAATTATATCAAAAAGCAACGTAAATGTAAAGAGATGTTGATTCATCTAGCACTAGTATGGCTGTATGGGCACCGTGAAGTTTACGACAAAGGAACTTTGTTTGTGGAATGCTGATCCAGCCAATTATTGATATCGTTGAGAGCTTTGAAAATGGTCTCGTCGGGTTCACCTTCCAGGAGAGAATGGTACGCGCCTTCGTAAAGGGACAGTTTCTTATCTGAGCTCTTTGCTTTTTCATAGAGAGCTTTGCTCACACCTGGGTCTGTAACTGAATCGGCCTCACCGTGTAAAATGATCATGGGCAGAGAAACCTGCGAAAGATGGAGGATGCGTCAATAGTCAATATAGTACTGAAGCAGAAACAGAATATAGTCCATCCAAAACTCTATATTGCAATACAAATCAGTAGAACATTGAATCCCTGAACTAAGCAATACTTTAAGCAAACTGAAATCTTACAAAGGCAAGTTCCTATCTGATTCCTTGCAGGAAAGAAAAAAACCTATGTCTACCAGATTAAACCTGTCTGAACTTATATGTGCCAAGAAAAATCATAATTCTAGAAAATTAGCATGAATTTGATTATTTGTGGGAAGCGATTCCCTGTCATTATAGATTGGTCTACACAGGATGCGTGTGCAGTAAGCAATAATTTAACGTTTGGACTGTTACTATATAGAAGTACATTGGTCGACCAATTGAATAAAGTGAGTTTATCTGCAGGGCAGTACAGATGTGTGGTTTTAACTGGCTTACATTGCAAAACTCAATTTTAGCTTTAGGACACTGCGAGAAATTGTGCCCTTTGTCACTTGAACGCATCCAACAGACAAATGGCTCAATTTCTTAGTGTCCTACAGAGAAAATAGAGTTTTGTAGTGTCAGACAGCTAAAACCGCACATTTGTATCATCTGTCCAGTGGAAAGGTACTATATATATCATGTATGACCTGTATAACTAGAGTAAATCTAGCAAGCATATTTTCTCAAAAAAAAAATAAATAAATCAAACAAGCATAACCACGTACTTCTGACAGACCTCTTTCTATCTCTTGTGTGGTTTTCAGCATCTGTAAAGCTGTTCGGAGACGTGGTTTGTCCTTGTAGCAGATCACATTGTAAGAAGTCTGCATGGTTCCCCAAATTAACAATAGCATTCTTTCGATCATAAGGCAGTAGTCAGGATATCTATATTGAATAAATAAGTTTTTTAAAGGAATTAAAATGATATCTCGTTCCTAAAGAAGACCATAAGAGAAGACCTGACAGTGCCTTCTTTTGAAATACATTGTGTAATACAGTCTTAATGTAGCCAAAACTAGAAGTAGTAAAAATATAATAAGTTTGCTTGTATACGTATTTTATTTGTACCCACTACAACAAATGTGACTTTCTATGACATTTTTCTGATGACAACATACCGTTATGTTTATGACATTTTTGAGGAAATATGGTGTTTTATGACAAAAACCGAGATCTGTCATTAAATCTGACCACAAAATTGTCATAAATCAAGACGCCATTATATTATGACAAACAAAAATGTCATAATTAGTAAAAATAAACGTCACAATAGTTATGACAAATATGAATCGTCATTAACAGATTTTTTTTAATATACACTAAAACTTGTGACAAATATGAAGCGTCATAATATGTCAACCACATGTCACGCGGGACCCACAAATAATTTTTACTTTAAAAATAAAAGCAAAATATAATTGATAAAATGTGAGTTTTTGTTGAATAATTTTTTCAGATCATGCACACGTAGGTTTGGTCCCACAACATGTCAAGTGGGACCTACATGTAATGTTTTAAAAAAATAAAAATATTGCAAGTAATGCTAGAATTAAGCCCAAGAGCACTAGAAAGGCAGCAGCCCTTAAAAGCAAAACATAATGGAAAAACATGAGATGATGTTTTATCTACACTAATGGAAAAAAAGGCAAATGACGGAAGGCCCTTGGACTCCATGGCTACCGGGCCATATTTACTCACGTTAGCAACAAAAAGAAAAGAGAGGGAAAAAAGGGCAACTTGGGCCCATAACTCCATCGGCTGCTCACATCTAAACCATGCGCCCGTTCCTGTTTTTACCCACAGGTCAGTTTTCAATGAAAAAAATAAAAATTCATACAAAGCTTTGGGCAGGTTCGAACCTATGACCTGTTGGAACAAGTCCAGAGCCTCACCACCACACCAACATGGCTTTGCTGAAAAAATAGGTATCGAATATATTTGTACTAAATCTGAAAGGCAGCATCCATCGGGGCCGAGGCCCATGCGAAGGATGAACACGTCCGTCTTCCACCGAGCGTCCATGGGTGGTGGGCCTCGGCCCAGTGCCACGTGTCGGTGTTCTTCTTCAGTTCTTAGTCTCAGTTTTTTTTCTCAATTTGATTCATTGCTGAAATTTTAAAGTTGTATATATTTCGCTTCCGAAGTCCAAATGACCTCGTTTTTTTTCCTTCGCGTTGATAAAAATATTATCTACCCATTTGTAGAATATATGGAACTGCTTTATATGATATAACTGTACCGTATCTCCAAATAACTGCTGGACATTTTTTTATCAAAATTTTATTATTTTTGTAAATCTTGAAAGAAAATGTTTCTGGACATGAATTTTTGTGGAGATGGAGAATTTGAAGCACCTCTACACAAGAGAATTATGTTAAAAAATTTTCGAAGCTTTCGTTGAGGATATTGTTCAATTATAGTTGAACTTGGGCGATAGTTTCATGAGATATGTCTAGAGTTGTCCACTTTGAGCACACTTTGGTGGATTTTTTTTCAAAAAAAATTAACAAAAAATCAAATGGGTTTGGGTTGACATGAAACAGCCACAAACCAAAAATCAACTGAAAATTCGTTATATTTCGCGAGATAAAATTTGACAAAACAATTGGAAAAACCACTATTTGTTTGGCTTTTTTGTTCCTCTCGATGTAAGATTATATTTGACCTGAAATTTTGTGGAGATATGTAACATAACAACACGTGCCTATACTAATTTTTGTAAGAATTTTACAAACTATTCATCCATGTGCACATGAAAAAGTTTTGCAACATAAATCAACTTTCCATCGATATCCATGTTACAATGTTTCCAAAAAATCCCCAAATATTATATGTGATGCTAACATAAATGATACAAATATTCACTAAATTTGAGTCCATAAGTAAATTTATTTCTAGCTATAAAAAATAAAAATATAAAGCATAAATGATTTTTTAATTAGAAATCTTCAAGGACCTGGGCTGGCTGGGCCTAGCGAACTCCAGTCCAGCCGGCCTTTAGAGTTTCTTGGCCCGCTCTGCACTCTCTGATGGCCGTCGGATCCAATCGGATGGTTCTCTTCTCCTCTCACTCGAATAAAGTCAGCGACCGGCCAAGAGAACCCTAAAGTCCTCCCCTTCACCGCCTCCACTTCGCACCGCCTCCCTTGTCCTCTTTCCCCTTCCACCACCGCGTCGCGCATCCACCCATCCCTTCGCTCCTCTCCTTGTCCTTATCGTCAACACTTCTTAGATCCACCGCCCCTCTCCCGGCACACCTGCCTCATCCGCCGCATTCGCGCCCCACGCCTCGCTGCTGTGCTGCACCGTCCAGCTCTACGGCTGCGGCTGCCGCGGCGCCGACTCCCTTGTGGCGCGCATCGGCGGTCTGCAGGTCCACGTAGCCAGGGGAGCCGACGAGCAGGGCGAGCTTGCGCGGGCGCGCGACGGCCGCGGAGACGAAGCCGGCGCGCGCCTGGCGGCCATGACGGCCACGCGACGCGCCATGGCATCATCGTTATCCCCGGGCCGTGGAGGTTGCCGTTGGGCGCGAACTCGAGCACGAGCACGCCGCCAAATTCGTCTCGCTGGCCGTCGCAGCTGAAGCCGAGGAGGCGGACGATGTGCGGGTGGCGCACGCGAAGCCTGGTAATCTTCAGTCCCGTGCTCGTTCATCCCTCTGATATATATGGTTTGTGTGCACGTTCTCAGATCTCGTTCATGGTTTGTGTGCATGTTCTCAGATCTAGTTCATCCCTGCTGCCATGCTTGAAGATTAGGACTTTAGAGCAATGAGATAATTTCTTTTATTTCTTTTCTATTGAACTTAAGCTTACATCAGGCATGTGTGACTAGCTATTTAGAGATATGGAGGTTGCTGAAGAAGGACCAAAATCAGGGTGAAGTTAAAGTCGGGTAAGCTTCTCCATTTGCTTTGATATGTTCAAAATTGTGTTACTAGTTCTTCTGGATGCTAAATATGAGAGAATCCGATGCAAAATAAATACAACATTCTTCTGGATGCTTACTCTTGATTCTAGCTAGAAGTTGCACGTCTGTGCATTTCGATCTGCACTTCTGTGCTTCCATACCTGATAAAAAATCTACTCTGCACTGAATTTATGTAGCCCCTAGTTGCTTTCTGTCAGTTACCACTAAGCTGAGAATGGACAATCATTTGTTATAGCCTTTGTTTCACATAAGGCAATTCAATAGTTGTAATCTGGAATTGACAATCATTTACAACCATGCAGGTTCAACTTCTAATCTGGGATGGACAATCTTGATGGAGAAATCTGGGTGCTATAGAAATAGTTCTTAGTTTTGTGAAGACTCTTTTTTTCATTTGTTATATATTTGGGCTGCTTGTTGTAACTGTAGTAGTGTATGACTGGATGTTGTGTAGCAGTAGCAATACTGTCAACTGATCTTGCTTCATTGATTTTGCTTGTGTGCTTGCTTTGAGCCCAATCGTCTCTGCATGGTCCATCCATGATCAATTGATTATTCCTGTCTTAGTTGACTGAACTACTGCTTGGAGTACATATGAAATTCAATGGAAATTTTTGTAATTGTTTGTTCTGATTTATGGCACTTTGATTATCGTATTTATGGTGTGATTAAATTATGCCACAAAATTAATGGGCCAAAAAACATGTTGGGACACAGAAAAAAAATCTTGGACAAATGGGCTAGAAAATGAAACCGGCCTGAAATCAAAGTGGCCCAGAAAATAAATGTGCATGAATATAAGTGGGCTAAAAAAAGGTTAGAAAACTAATGGGCCGGAATAATGGGCTAAAATGTAAAAAGCCTGCGAAATTAGTGGGCCGAAAGTAAAATGGACCTGTTAATTAAGCGGGCCGGAAGTAAAAAGACTTGTTAATTAAGCGGGCTGAAAGTTAAAAGGCCTGCGAAAGTAATGGGCCAAAAACCATCCAGGTCCAGTCCAATAGGTAATGACAAAAATCGCAATTGTCATACAATTTTATGACATATTTATGAGTGTCATGAACAGATTGTGACAATTCTTGAAGTGTCATAAACAGTTATGACATTTCTGCAAATAGTCATAAAATTATGACAAAAATAGTGAAAATGTCACAGAAGGTATTTAGCTACACACCTTCTATGACTAAGTGATTTTTGTCACCGTTGTGTCATGGAAGGTCAGTTGTGACAAATTTCAGACCTTCTGTGACTAAATTGAAATGTCATAGAAAGTCATAATTGTTGTAGTGACCACAGGTCACAACAGATCAAAATGTCTATTATTTGGAGGTGAGGACTTCATGAAGTAATATTTAATGGATCATATTGTTTTCCCGATTTTCTAGATAATAATAAGTCAAGAACAAGTCTGTAACAAATGTTCAAGGCAGTTGAAATGGAAGAAGATATAATAATTAAAGGAGAGAATTCTAGGTGCATATAGTTTACTGTGATAGACACTGACCTGCTCTCGTTTTTTTGTCTCTCTGAATGCCAACTCAGCCAAATCCTTTTGAGGAACAAGCTTAAATTTTGGAAGAAGTGTAGCCATTAAACTCATAACTTGTTGAATGGGCCAAGGAGGAACCACATCATCTGCAATCTATAATAAAGTTTGTGCGGAAGTGATCAGACTTGAATGATGAATGACTTATACAGCATAGGACTACACAAGGAAAAAGCTACCTTACACATAGGTGCTACTAGTATTGCACCATCCCATTCACTTGGTTGCTTCAAGTGAACCTTCAATGCCACTGCTCCACCCATAGATTGGCCAAAGAGAAAGCTCGGCAAACCTCTATATTCAGGATTTCCTACAATTTTACAGAATTGATTAATCAATTTATAACATATCTCTCAAAGACGATATATTTTTCTACATTGTCAACCAATCCGATGTTTGTCGATGCAGTTAGGTTCCCGAGGCAGAGAGAACACCCCCCCCCCCCCCCCCCCCCCCCCCTCCCAAAGAGACATATTAGCAGCGCACCTTTGAGCTTGGCAAAATGTTCAGCTACATCATCAACAAGAGTATCGAAGTTTGGAATATATCCATGAAGTCCTTCCGAAAGCCCAAAACCAGGGTAGTCAAGTGCAAATACTCCATATCCAGCTAAAGCCATCCTTCTTGCAATGCCTAAAAATAAAACAATCATAAGAATCTGTAAGAGAAGCAAAGCGTAATACAAACTCAGAATTCGTAGCATCAGAAAAACTACCATCAAGGAAAAATGTACAGGTGTCTCCATAACCATGGCAGATACAAATAATGGCTTTAATGCCTTGGTTCTCAGGGAACCAACATTTCCCAAAAATCTCCACACCCCGTGAGTTCCGCTCATATGACTGTTGAAGAGGGGAAAAATGCGACTTGTGATGATGAGAATATAATCAATTTTTTAGGGCAGTCACAGTAAGAGAGGCCCCTACTCCTTTAATATATTAATATTATTAAAAATGCTAGGAGTAAAACCAAATTCAAAACCCGTGCAAAGTAGAATGAAGGAATATATGCAACAAGCTCCAAGAGACAAAAAAGATGCTACCAGTAATTTTCTAAATAGTGATTATAATCAACAAGCTGGTGTAAAGTTTAGGAAGAGCAATGGATCAACTGGTAATGTCTTACGAGTTTGGAGTAACGTTAATCAATTTAACATTTTTGAAGAAAAGTGCAAATTAACATTTCCACATATATATAGCATCTTAGAATGCCAAGCAACCAAGCTAAGAATCATCGGCCAGAGTGAACAACATGATGATGAAGAATTAGTGGATACTCATATATTTGTGAAATACAAAACAGACTTCAAAACTGCAGTGCCATATAGTAAACAATATGTTGTAACAAAACACTGGAGTACCCTTCCTTGCATTAGTATTTTTTCTATGGTGATTAATTACCGAATCGATGAAATAAAATACATTTCCAACCCTGATAGTTTATATGTACGGTGGAATCACTTGAAACTTTATTCACCATGATGGTATGATAAATAAATTACAACAATACATTACTAAAGAAATTCATATACATAAGCTGGTAACAGTGATTTTTATCGCAACAGTTAAGTCCAGGGATCTACTTATTATAAATTAATTGTATAAGAACAATGACTATATTAAGAAATAAATATATAATACCTCCTTTGTCCCAATACCATCATATTGTCCCTGCATCATGAAACAGAAAGTAAGAGATATAATCAATGGTGTGAAAACGCAGTAAAGAAAATTTTATGCTAGTCATCCATCTCATCGGCTGATGAATATCGAAAGCTAAGTAAATTACCAACAACGATTCAAGGAAACTAATTTGCAGATTTAGTGGGAAGAATATCCATCTACACGCATGCAATCTGATTTTTTTTTTTTTTTTGAAAAAGGGGCAGGAGCGCTGCCTTTTCATTAAGGTAGAAAAAGAGTGTTTGTTACAGGATATCTTAATGGCTTATTACACTGAATATATATTACTCTGATGATCGCTCTGATGGAAGATCAGTTGTGGCTGTCCACAAGCTCTGGCCCTTAGCGCCATGTCATCCTTGATGATCTTGATCACCTCTATAGGAGTAAGGGAGTTGTTGGTAAACACTCTGTGATTTCTTTCATTCTATATGTGCCATGCCGTGTAGATCGTGACCGCCGCCTTAATTCTCTTGTGCTCTTTTGAGAACATGCAATCTGAATTAGGCTGAGTTCAAAGGTGATATAGTGTAGACATAGTGGGCCCTTGGGTAAAATAGAATATGGAGAGCGAGAATGGACTCCCTTAGTCCTCTTATTTCCAACGTATTGATGTACTCCAACTTGCAATATAACAAGGTGGGACTAAATGCCAACAGCCAATTATTGCTATAGAATTTCACAAGGATAAGCATTTTATTTGGGCAAAATTCCTATAATTCCTCATTCGAGCGGTGGTTGATCTCGCATTCAAACTTCAAAACAGCTTTTTGCTCGTTTTGAAACAAAGAAACTCACCCAGCCAGGCGAGGCGAGCTCGCGGAGGATCTGATTAACATGCCCCAACCAAACATGAATCAAGAAAACAAACACCATTATTTTACTGGTTTAATCCTATACCAATTTGTTATGGGAAAGCAGAGCAAAATGAACACCTTAATTTTCAAAGTTCTTTAAGGAAAAGGAATGTCCAGAACTGGGCCGGCAATAATCCATAAAGAGTGGCCAATGGCACCAAACTCGCTAAACTGCAGGCGAGCCTGCAGCGTTGCATCAACAGGATGATGAGCTATTTTATCCCGTAAGATAAGAAACAGGATCAGCAGAGAAGAAACAAGTAGGTTGATCGTGCGGATGGTAGAGTCCTATGCTTCTCCAGACATGACACCTCTCTAGTACCGTTGGATGTTCCAGAAGGATGGCTGGCCGATCCCATCTGGGCTTTGGCATTCACGAAAGGAGGCCTGAAGTTGTGAGGTGTCTGTCTGAACTGAAGCTTCACCGCGTTCACCACTGTTCTCTTCTTCCTTTTGCTGTGCCTGCCACGTACGTAGCGTACCTGCCTGAACAGAGTAACCAAGAAGATCGAGTCGTTGTTGCCACGCACAGATCAGTCATGCCATGTCCAAGATGGCAAGCGAGCGTAACAGCTCGTTGTCAGCTGAATTCGATGAGCTCCAAGAAGAGAAGTCACTCACACGTGAGCTTGGCTTGAGACTCTAGCGCAGAGCAGAGTCCTGCCATCGTTCCAGTGTACTGCCAATGTGCTCGTGCGTGCATGTCTGGTCGACCCCAGATCAAGTTGCCACTAATGTGATCCTTTGATCTCCATCACAATCCCGGAAAGCAAACTAAAGTGATCTCGAGATCAACAATGGAAGCTCCG
The DNA here is from genome assembly GCA_012490785.1 of Eragrostis nindensis. Classification (NCBI taxonomy): domain Eukaryota; kingdom Viridiplantae; phylum Streptophyta; class Magnoliopsida; order Poales; family Poaceae; genus Eragrostis; species Eragrostis nindensis. The sequence goes on from JAAXCT010000126.1 coordinate 1,160,447, forward strand.
ACGACCACGAGAACATCCAGGATCGCAGTTTGTTAAGACGGATTCCTTATTACCTTACCTCAGTTGTAAGGCAAGCAAAACTCTATTCTAATTTTTGTTTCTTCAAAAACAGCAACAATAGGTAGTGAAACAGAGGAGGCAGCTGACCTTGAAGAGGCAGTGGTCGATGTTGAGCTGGACGTCCTTGAACAGCTCGCGGATGCGGCGGCGCTCGGGAGCCTGGTCAAGGCACGCCCCCAGCACCTCCCTCTCCAGCGCCTCGTCCACCACGCCCTCCCACTTCCTCGCCATCGATCGCTACCTCCCTCCTCCCTGGGCGATGGATCCGGTTAGCAGAGAAGATGGGCAGCAGGGAGGCCGGAGGGACAGAGATGGAAGACGGTGGCAACTACCGCGAAAGGAGAACATGCAGCCAACATGTTTGTCGTGGCTTTCGCCGCCGACGGGGTCCTTGTTTTATCTTCTCCGAGAATAAAAAACGAGGCATACACGTCAGGCGTCGTGAATCACGGCGCGAGCCAATTGCAACGACCGAGAGGTGGTGTGGGCCACCACATCTTCTGTTCAGCTGTCACGCCGTGAGCCCAAAAAATGATGTGCGTTCGGTCGTCCTTAAGAGCACTTACAGCAGCATTGCTAAAGTTGGAAACCTAAAACTTTAAGTACAAGAGAGAAAACATTTGTAAGAAAATTTTGTTCTTTCTCTAACAGCATACTTAAAACTAGAGACTTAAAAAGCTTCTTATAAATACCCTTAACTTTTAGGTGGTGTTTGGCAATCAGGAAATGTGAGGTGGTATAGGAATAAGGAAATAGCTCTTGAGGAAATGAATGATTGAGATTTAATATGAGGGATGAATGAATGGTCTAGATTTTCTATGTCATTTCCTATCCCTATCCCGACCTCTATTTCTCTGTTGCCAAATAGCCCCTTAGGAGTTTTCTATAAAGAAAACACCAAGACACAGAAAAATTGCAAAAAAATTACATGTTTCTAAGAGGGCGTTTCTGAAAAAGCCCGTGGCCATGGCAAAATCGCTTCTTGATGCGGCGCATGGCGGAGCGCCGCCGTCTCCTTGGCATTGCCAGCCGTCAAAAGGGGTCACAGAGTCGACGTCGGGCGGTCTCTCGCGCCCTTGGAGAGGCTAGGCTGACAAAATGGCATTGGCGTCAGACAGTGCAAAGACGGCCCCATGCACCCAGTGTTGGCTACGTACAAAGGCCCCGTTCGGATACCCCTCTAAAACACCCTTTAAAGTTTATACCCCTCTAAAGTAAAAAGAATCTTACTATTTAGGGGTACTAAATAAAATTTAATTACAAAACCTTTCTGCAGACGGGCGTTATTTTTCGAGACGAATCTAACGAGCCTAATTAATCAATGTTTTGACACAGTAATGCTACAGTAACCATCGTCTAATCGCCGCTTAATTACCCTCATTACGTTCGTCTCGCGAAATAGATGGGGGGTCCTGGACTTAGTTTTGTAATTTGACTTTGTTTAGTACACATAAATCGTGCCGGCATTTTGATGTGACCCCTCTAAAAACTTTAGAGGGGTCACCGAACGCTGCCAAAGTTTCACACCGCCCATTTCAACATTTTATAAGAAAAAAAGTGTTCAACATTTTAAACGCACTCGACATTTCAAGTATACTACTTCAACATTTTAGTATAAAATAATGCTACACTTCTTTTTTCCAAAATATTGAACTATTACATTCGAAACGTCAACCTTTTTACTAGAAAATATATTCATATTGGATCTTATTTTTTTAATTAATTATATGTAAAAAAGGGTTAAACGGATCTCAAATTTAGGAGAAAATGACTTTGAAATGTTGGACTAAGGAATCAACTCCCGTCTCAAATTTAACATAGAGGCTGCAGCTGGAGCTCTTTATGTTGATGTTTGTTGGCTACATAAGTGACCGGTCAAGTGTTTGATGTCCTGAAAATCAAGCTCAAGAACTTCACTACATATCTGTTGCGTGGTATCTCGGTTGAACACACATGCCTGCCGCTCGTACTTACTAGTACTCGCATAATGTTCGAACTTTCTGCCAATGAACAATGCAGTTGAATACTTCCACATCTAAAATATATGGCTTCATATTTGAAATCTTAGCGGCTCAAATTATGGGCTCCATCCGCAAAGGTTACACCACTGTGTTATATAATCAACGGGCCGTTCTACTCAAGGTCGTAACTGAAGAATCTGCCATTAAGTACTTTCATTCTTTGCTCGATTAAACAAAGTTCCATCTTAAAACTGTAAAGTTTCTAATAGAAACTATTAGAAACTGCAATAATATCAAACAAAGCAAATGAAAGAAAACGGTCACTATCACTAATTTTTCTCTTAAATAATTCGTGAAAAATGAATACACATGGAATCAGTTATTTACATTGTTCAAACTTCAGGCCAATGGTGCACATTAGCTATCAGCCTGAAGAAAGAATTTCACAGGACCAAAACCAGAGAATGGAACTATCAAACATCAATTTTAGGTCCCAGGTAGTGTGGGCTATAGATACACCAAAGAACTTTACCATCGTGAATAGCACTGCGCAATTTATGAAACTGGAATTTCCTTTGTATAATGCTGATCCAACCAAGATATTATATCGTCAAGAGCTTGGAAAATTGTCTCGTCCGGCTCACCTTCCAAGATAGCATGGTATGCGTCATTGTATATACAAAGCTTTTTGTCTGAGCTCCTTGCTTTTTCATACAGAGCTTTACTCACGGCTGGGTCAGTAACCAAATCAGCCTCACCGTGTAAAATGATCATGGGCAAAGAAACCTGTAAACGATGATGATGCAGGCTTCAAACACCAAAGTATACAGTGAGAGGATAGAAAAACATCCTCTACAATTTCATATTCCATATAATCTAAAAGTTCTCTTCCCAAAGAGCATGGTTCCTTTCTTTAATTGTAATTTTGTGCCAAAAGAATCAATCTTAAAACAGAAAACAATAATGCTCAGGATAAATCAAGTTGAATCAAGCATGTCCTTTTGTTTCTTAATTTAATAAGTATCCATTGGACCTGTGCAGTCAAGCATTAAACACTTGGCCCATGATATATAAAAAACAATACATGGAATGACCATAGCTAGTAACACTTTCACAAAAGCTATCTATAGTTAGTAACAGAGGGCTACATAGCACACATGGCATGTATAAGTAACCAGAGCAAACAAAAAAAAGAAGCCACATACCTCTTCCAAACGTCTTTCAATCTCTTGTGTTGTTTTAAGCATCTCCAAAGCTGTTCGGAGACGCGGCTTATCCTTGTAGGCGATCACATTGTAAGAAGCCTGCATTGGATAGCAAATTAATAATTGTGTTCTTTTGCAAAACATAGCTTAGGTCTTAGAAATAAATGAGCAAATATATTTTCAAATGTTTCACTAGTTTCTCTTTAACAAAAGATATTATTCCACAATACCAAAATCAGTGAAAATAGATGAATATGCCTATTCTTTAAAGGTGGGCAGACAAAGCAATATCAAATGGATCCTATTCCTATCAGCTATTCTTTTCAAGTGGGCACACAAAGCAAAAAAAAAATCGTTTCCTCAATATCATGTCAAATGATGTGCAAGGCAGCTAAAAGGGACGTTAAGAACATTTTGTGACCAAAAGAAAGTACTCAAAAGATCCAGAGAAGTTAGTGTGTGACGGATACTGACCTGCTCCCGTTTTTTCTTCTCTCTAAATGCCAATTCACCTAAATCTTTTTGAGGAACTAGCTTTTCTTTTGGAAGAATCCGAGCCAAAAAGATTAAGACCTGCTGAACAGGCCAAGGTGGAACGACATCGTCTGCTATCTAAAAAAAATGAATTTATTAATACATATTCAGAAATGACTTATAGATAGAGCTCCACACAGATAAAAGTACCTTACACATGGGTGCAACAAGTATCGCACCATTCCATTCATTTGGTTGCTTAAAGTGAACCTTTAATGCAACAGCTCCACCCATAGATTGACCAAAGAGAAAGCTACGCAGACCTGTATGTTCAGGATTTCCTAAAAAAAAAAACACTTCTACAGTAAAACTGGTGCAATTCAAATGAGATATGACATCGGCAAAAGAAAAAGGGAATGTGGTATGGCCAGATATAAGTTATAGCCAAACAATAATAAGAGGCTATCAAAATATAAGTTTGTACATGATATTGAGAACGAACAGAGTTGATTGAACAATTTAATGTTCATCTGATTTTAGCAACAGCCACATCATACCTTTGACCTTGGCAAAATGCTCTGCTACATCATCAACAAGAGCATCAAAAGATGGAATATATCCATGAAGTCCTTCCGAAAGACCAAAACCAGGGTAGTCCAGTGCAAATACCCCGTACCCAGCTGAAGCAATCTTCCTAGCAATCCCTAAAAAGAAAAGGAATCATTACAGCTGTAACAACAGCGAAGCATCAGATCCAACTCAGGATTAATAGCATCACATGGCAAAGCTACCATCAAGGAAGAAGGTGCAAGTGTCTCCATATCCATGGCAGAGACAAATAATTGCTTTCATGCGATGATTCTCTGGAAACCAACATTTTGTGAAAATCTCCACACCCCTGGAGTTCCTTTCATATGACTGTCAATAAGAAAAACATCACAATGGGATTATGGAGAATATCATTTTAGCACAAGCTTCAGAAGAGAAAATAATTTAATGGTGCATTATCATGGAATACAAGTTAGGTGTACCATTGAGAAAAATCACTTTTGGACATAATATCCTAATGCTTCAATAAAAAAAAAGAATGAACTCCTGCATCTGAAGCTGTATCATTCATAACAAAAATTGTACCAGAGAATTTTGATATGATCGACAAACTTCAATGTTCAAGGTTGCATAATTTTTCTTTATGAACACTGGAGCTATCAAACCTTGCATAGTTATTTCTGTAAGGTGTACTCAAATCAAAGAAATAAGTAGTCATGCATAGTTATGAACACTGGAGCTATCAAACCATGCATGCTGAATTACGTAGTGGAATGATCTAAAAAAAAGGCTTACATAGTGGAATAACTGAAATATCTCTTACATGGTAACAAGGAAAAGATGGATAAACTACATGTCTCTAAAATTCTTTTCAACAAATGTGTAAAAGAAATTTACATTCTCCGACAGTTAACTTCGAGGATCTACTTAGTATGAAGAAACTGTATAAAAGAGGGTATATTAAGAAACACTACCTCTTTTGTTATGATGCCACTATATTGTCCCTGCATCATAGAACAAATTCAAGTAAGAAGAGCCATACATGGCACTAGGTATGGAAAAAATGATTAAATCATTCTACTGTAAAATCCTATGTCATCATTATGAATACATTAAGGTGATTAGTCAACTAAAGCCATGCCGCCAATAATTGATTAGCAGAACTGATGGGAGCATACTCCCACACGTATTTTCAAATTTCAACAGAGGTAACTTAAATATCGTGTAGTAGAATGATTTGCGAGTCCATTTGAGTTACTTTATGAGAAAAAAATACACTATTTTTTTGGTATTGACAGAAAAAGACACAACCTTCAATTGGGAATTCACGCTGTTAATGCAACCAAAAACAAGCTTAAAGTTGTTAGACCCAATTGGCCAATCCTGTGTGGGCACGTCACTAAAAACAGAACAGCAACAGCTAACAGCTTTATCTGAATTCTAAAAAATAAAGGAAAGCTGAAGTGGGTCGGGAACCTTAAAGAGGCAGTGGTCGATGTTGAGCTGCACGTCCTTGAATGCCTCCCGGACGCGGCGGCGTTCCGGCGCCTGGTCCAGGCACGCCCCCCGCACGTCCCTCTCCAGCGCCTCGTCCACAACCCCCTCCCAGTTCCTAGGTGCCGGCGCCGCCGGCGCCATCCCCGCCGCGCTAGCGCCCGCGCCGGTTCCCTGGGCAGCCCAGCGACGCCGGCTGAGACTGTAGTCAGGGGAACGAGTCAGGTAAGCAGTTATGCAGATCCGCCGGGGACTAAGTAGGGCGGTGGAGGTGCGGGGCCGGCGACCTACCTACCGCGAGAGGAGAGGAGGGAGAGGCGGCGACGGCAGCACTGGGAGGAAGACCTTCGAGAAGGCCCGCGGCTCCGACGCCATTTATTGCGTACGGACTATTCTTTTTCCCCCTTTTCCGACGAGGAAAGGGAGGTGTGTTGTGCTTGTCCACGCATGCGACCTTACCTTTCTTGTTCGCTGCTGTTTAGTATTTGCGACTTTACGTCACGGAACACCGGTGTGGTTTGGGTCAAAGGAAACCAAAACTGTACAGCAGTCTTCTCATCAAATTTAAAAAAGAAAAACTACTTCTATAAAACAGTCCTAAGACAATTAAAAAATGTTTGCTTATAAAAAAAAACTCTGTTCATGCTCGCATGCTTTTTCTTCCCTTAAGATTGAAATCATTTTTTTAGGGCCCCTTAAGATTGAAATCGTGAACTTTATTGACAATAATGCGAGAACACTCTTCCGCTCGGCACCAAGATCACCTGTCGACCTTGAGTCCCTCTACTCATTGTTGACCTTTGCTCATCAGTTAGAACATCTCTAACGAAGCCCTTACCTGCCCTCTTATCTAGAGTTTGAGAGTTCAAACAGCAAAAAAAACGTCTTCAACGATCCTTTTATCCATCTTCTACCGATAAGAGGGCTCTCAAATCCTTCCTGCCCTGTGCCCTCTCATCCATAGGAGGCCGGACCAGGCCCCTAATTGAACGACTCGCCCTCTAGTGCTGGCGCAGAACTCTCCTGCCTGCGCCGTTCAGCCTGCGCGTGCAGCCGCCGCTACATGGAGCCGCTCGCACACCAGCATGCCGCGGCCGGCCAACGACGACTGATGCGTGGAGCTGCCAGCCCACCCGCCCTCCCGCTACGTGCCGCGTGGAGCCGCCTGCCCACCCGCTAGGGAGCCGCTGCCGCCGACGCATGCCGCGTGGGAGCCTGCTGCCACCGTGTAAGGATTGTGTGACCGAGAGGGGGGGTGAATCGGTGCACTCTAGAATCTATTTCCAAACACTAACACCTAAGCAACTCTTAGCGAGTAGTTCTAGTAATAAGGTAAAACACACTAAGGAGTATCCTTAACCTATATAGCTAGTGGATATAGATAACACAAGCACACCACACTAGCAACTTAGCACAAGATATATATATATATATAGCGGAAGACTTAAGCTAGGCAAAGCAACTATATAGATAAACTAGAGACAAGACAACCAAAGATACTAGGCACACTAAGTAGAGTCCTTAGAGCTACTAAATAGGCTACAACAAGTAAGCACACGAACAAAGCAAACAAGCAAACCTAGAAAAGCTAGTAGGTACCAAGGTAAACACACAAGCTAGATAGAGCACAACTCAAATACTACAAGCAATCATATCTAGTGCGATAAGTAAATGCATGTAGTAAAAGAAGGGATAGAGAATGCTCATGATGTTTTGCCGTGGTCTCGGAAGGATGGCGCCTTCCCCTACTCCACGTTAGGTCACTCCTGTCAGAGTCTCGACCCCGTCCCTCCGCTCAATGGCGATCCCTCCTAGAGCACACTTCACCCTCCGAGTGAAGTCGCGAGCACGTCCCGCCGGGCTCTCTCCCGGGTACTCTTCCGGAGGTAAGGCTCCACACTTGATGCATGCCAAAGGACGCTTTGGAAGCTCCAAGACCGTACAAACTTGTGCCGGCTTCCACAATCTCCTTGGACAGCTCAACACCGACGCCTAACCGGTCTAGGCCTTGCCATAGACGAAGAGTAACAGCTCTAGATATCTCAAGCTCACACTAGCCTAGAGATCAAAGGATGCAACTTGTTACTCTCTCAAGCACTAGGATCACTTCAAATCCTTCTCAAGTGCTTCACACTTCTTCCCTTTGGCTTCTTGGCAGCACCTCCCCTCTTTCCTGGGTCCAAGAGCACCTCAAAGAGGCGAGCAACCAGCTATATTTAGGCCACCAACCTCAAACTAGCCGTTACTCAAAAGTGCCCAGAAACCAAGTCACCGTAGGAACCACCGTATGATACGGTGGCCTAGAGCACCGTATCATACGGTGACCTTTCTGTCACCTACCAGAGCATCTCCATCTCTGAACTTGCTTCTTCAGGTATCACCGCATCATACGGTGAACCTCACCGTATCATACGGTGGCTTCAATTCTTCAGTCTTCCAGGAAATCCTCCTTGTCTGGAAACCATACGGTGCCTACCGTATCATACGGTGACACCACCGTATCATACGGTGACCTCTTCACTTTTCTGCCAGAAACCCTGCTTCTCTGGTCTTCTTCTACTGCAGTCACCGTATCATACGGTGACTGGCACCGCATCATGCGGTGACTTCACTTCTGCTGGAACTCGACCATTTCTTCAATCCTTGCTTCCAACATCTTCATTCTTGGTCCCTTCAAACCTCTTCCGCTACCCTAGCCCCCCGAGAGACTCACCATGCATCCAATGATCTCTATAACTAGTGTGCACTAAGAGAAACACCTCGAACCCTCTTGATAGTCCGGTTTTTCTATGGACTCAAGCTAACATCTAACCAAGCAACACTCACTTGGATCTAGCATGTCCTTAGCCTTGATCCATATCTTCTCCGCGACTCCATCAAGTCCGTTCTTGTGTCGATGAAAGCAATCAATCATCCTTGTCATTAAGTTCATGGTGTGTTGGCGTACATCACCAACGGACGGAGCTTTCTTTATATGTGACCTATAAGATCTCACAAAGGATGTTAGTCACATTCATGGTTCTCATCCAATCACCAAAACATTCATACCTTGGGGTTTCCATAGCTCCAATGGTCATGAAGCTTACACACCGCCGGTCATTCGGAAATGGAGAGGGAGAGATCTGGTGAGAGAGAGAGAGAGTACCGGTGAGGTGTGGGAGAGATAGGAAACGATATGGTTAGGGACGAAAACAAAAACGGAACTTATCAGATAATCGAGGCTCGTTTTCGACTTCTTCCGATTGAAAATGAAATACCAAAAAATGAAAACAAAAGTGAAAGTATTTAGTGAAAACAAAAATGAAACGAATTTAGACTTTACCGATCGTTTTCGATAATTTCCATTTTAGACCGGAAATTACCGCAGATATTTTACCGTCTTATGTTAGTCTAGCCAACTAAATATATTTTATATTTTTAATAGGCAATAAACAATGATATCGCTACTTATATTTTTTACATTTTAATTTTAACATCTTTTTTGAAATGTCTCGTGTCTTTTATGATACATTTATAGCTAGGTCAAGTACTAATAATATATTCACAGTTGATATTTTTTTACATGGTATGTGATGAGCAAGGTTTGTAATTTCGTTTTGACCGGAAAAACCGGGCCGGACCGAGATGTCCGGTTACCGGAAAAACCGCGAAAACCGGTCGAAAACCGGATCAAAGTTCAAATGACAAATTTTGAATAAAAACTTTGAATTTTCCGAAAAACCGGACCGGTTTACCGGTAAACCGTTCGAAAATTCCTGTAAACCGGACCTTTTGATAAACCGGTTTAAGAGGAAAAATAGAAAAAATGCAAAAAATGAAAAGTTGCAAAAAATAAAACAAAAAATATATTAAAAAACTAGATGCAATTTGCAGCCCAATGGTGGAAACTAAACACGTAGATTCGATCGTTTGGCCTGTCCAAAACATCGAGGAAGGTTGGTGGTTCATAAAAAAGTTTTTTTTCTTTTTTTTCCTTTCTTGTTCTACTCAGAAACTTTCACGATTTTTTAGGCAAATGAAACGATCGAATCTACGTAAATGGTTTTCACCGTTGGATTGCAAATTCGATCTAGTTTTTTTACGTATTTTTTGTTTCAAAATTTTTCAAAATTTCAATTTTTTTTGAAATTTGAAATGGAAAACCGGACTACCGGGTAAACCGGGTTTACCGCGGTAATGCAAACCCTGGTGATGAGGCCATGGCTCATCAAGTTATTAGAGCTACCAATTCTGAAAAGAACTGTCATTCCACATGTATTTCAGAAGGTATTGTTGTTGAAAATCCTACCATTCAGTTTGGTTCATTCTATGGTATTGTGAAACATGACAAGAAATACAAGGTACTATCACCTAGTGCATATATATCATATAATGTTTTTATTGAGGCTGGTCTGCGCAAGGTGGAGAAGAATAGACAGAAGAAGGAAAGTATTCAGATTGGATCAATGTCAGTGGAAATTGAGGAAGCTAAGGATCATATTCAGGTGTCCAAGGCCTTCCCAAGGGCGTGGCACACCTTCCTATCAAGTTCTACACATCTTCATGTCAATCCAATCACGAATTTGCAATATATAGAAAGTTCAAGTCTATTCGGATTTTGTTTCGGTGCATCCAGACAGGCGCAGACGAGAAATACCATAACTCTCACATACGGAGTCCGTTTGGGATGAATAAATACTCTATGGAAAGATAATTTCATAATCGTTCCAACGCATCTGGTCATGTTGTCAGAATAGTCTCGAGTCGGTTATAGTAGTTAAAACAATCATCAGGTTGTGTTGAGTCTGAGTCTGTTTTGAGTTGTGGTCGAGTCGGACCATGTGTTGGCTGGCCTGCGTGCCATATAGCCTATGGCCCACGCTCCTGTAACTCAGAATGGATTATTATTGTGTTTATGGTCGTGGTCTCCTCCATGGAACCCTAGAGGCGTTGCCCTCTTCTACCGATTGAAGATTGTTGCCGTCGACCGATCTTGCCAGTTGCTGAAGTTCGTGATCAGGTGATCCTTCTCCTGGGTGCGTGCTGGAATTGGCATAGATCGTGCTCATCTGAGTCGCGGGTTGGAGAAATTATCTACTGCTGATTTGTGTTTACATTCTTATAAACCGGTTATTATTTATCGTGTGCTGTCGCTATTTGAGATTGTTAGTGGAGAACCAATTATTGGAGTTTGTTATCGCTTATTATTGAATAGTCCCGATTGCTGCTGCTGTTACATCTATTAGTTGCTGATATATCAATTACAAGTGCACGGGGTATCGCTATTACTTGCCTAATTCGAAGGAAAATATATTTGTTGCTTGGTATCGTGAAAGATTGGGGCAAATTCTGGACATTGCTAGGCGTGTGCGTATCATTTGGTAGATTTCAGGTTGCTCATGGTATTTTGTGAAAAGTTTTTGCGGCTGTTTTATGATAGGTGATTATAGCTTTGCAAATGAGATCAATTTTGTGCCGAAACTTTCTTCAAGAGCTTCTCAATCTGAATATTATGAGTGGGAGGATGCTATGGAGGATTTTTTGTATAATCGTTGTCTGGAATCATACATGAAGTTTCATTTTGCGAGACGAACTTTTTCTCCATGTGTTTCGCGGTGGTGGATAAGATTGCAGCAAGGACATGTTGACAGAGGTGAGGATCTTTGCAAAACATGGTCAGGCATGAAAAGGTGTTACTACATCGCTATGATCCGCCAAATGAGAACGCTTTCTCTCCGAAGAAAATTGTAGCTGCTGCTATCCAAAGTTCTTTTGACACCAAGCCAATGATGCGTTCATCATGGATTGATTCCGTTGTTGGAGATGATTGCACTAAGAAGCTTCAACAACGAGCTGTTACGATCAAGCTTCTTTTAGAGAAGAATAAAGGGGTTGTTTGTGACCAATCTGTCCAACACAACAAGATACGGGTAATGCGTTTATCATGGAGTGCATCCATTGTTGGAGATGTGGATGAGCCTAAACATGTTGCTACAACCAAAAGTGTTCTTGCTGAAAATAGGTTGTTGCATTGTAGAAAAGAAACATTTGGTGTTGCTAAATGGATTTCTCCTTGTAAAGAGCATGAGAAATCTGCTTGTGTGAGGGATGTGCATAAAGCTAATATTCTGAGTGGGATTTCATCTGCTGCTGCTCATAATGGTGATTCTATTTCTGATATAGCTCAGAACAGGATGCACAAACCATTAGAAAAGATTCAGTAAGAGAAAAGGAAGGAGAATATTGCTGCTGCAATATCTTTTTCATCTAATCAACATGAAGATATCCATTCTATTGCCAATGAATCAATAGAGGACGTTCAAACAGAGGGCTTCAACTTGCTGGTCAAAAATGACGATGAGAGTTCTAACAACGCCGCTGCTCAAAAGGGACAACAATGGAGTGTATTTCAATCTGAATGTAAGATCAAGGATAAGGTATGTAAACTTATTATTGATGGTGGTAGTTATACCAACATGATTAGCAAGGATCTGGTGCAAGTATTATCGCTATCGACATGGAGACATCCTACACCACACCATGTCAGGTGGATGAATCCTTCTAGAAAGCTGAAAATAACCCACAAGGTGCGAGTGAATTTTTCTGTTGATAATTATATTGACAAAGTGGAATGTGATGTAGTGCCAATATATGTTTGTCATTTACTAGTGGGGAGACCTTGGGAGTATGATCTGAATGCTACACATGAAGGCCGCTCTAACTATTATTCTTTTGTCCATAAGGGAGTGCGTCATGTTCTAAAGCCAGTGCAAGAGTATGCTATAATGACTGAAGTGTTCACACTGTTACAAAGAAGAAAGCCTCTAAAATTATCCCAAAGATGGGGATGTGTTTGCTTAAAGGAGGGGAGAGCGATATGGTCACATCTGATTCTGCATTTGCAATTAGTTTTTCCAATGATGCTATTAATTCCGAATCGGTCCTTCTAAAAATCTTTGCAATCAGACTAGTTCATTTGTTGCTGAAAAGAAGAATGGGAAAACAAACTTTATTGCTGATGCTACTACAGATATAGGCACGGGTGTGCGAAATAATGAAGCTCCCAAACATATGTCAAAGCTGAGGACAGCTTTCTTTGAAGAAAGGGAGGATGATGAGGCCATGGCTCATCAAGTTATTAGAGCTACCAATTCTGAAAAGAAATGTCATTCCACATATATTTTCAGAAGGTATTGTTGCTGAAAATCCTATCATTCAGTTCGGTTCATTCTATGGTACTGTGGAACATAACAAGAAATACAAGGTAGTATCACCTAGTGCATCTATGTCATGTAATGTTTTTATTAGGGCTAGTCTGCGCAAGGTGGAGAAGAATAGACAGAAAAAGGAACGTACGTATTCAGATTGGATCAATGTCAGTGGAAATTGAGGAAGCTAAGGATCATATTCAGGTGTCCAAAGCCTTCCCAAGGGCGTGGCACACCTTCCTATCAAGTTCTACACGGCCTCATGTCAATCCAATCACGAATTTGCAATATATAGAAAGTTCAAGTTAATTCGGATTTGTTTCGGTGCATCCAGACAGGCGCAGACGAGAAATACCATAACTCCCCTCATACGGAGTCCGTTCGGGGTGAATAAATACTCTATGGAAATATAATTTCATAATCGTTCCAACGCATCTGGTCGCGTTGTCAGATTAGTCTCGAGTCGGTTACAGTAGCTAAAACAATCATCGGGTTGTGTTGAGTCTGAGTCTGTTTTGAGTTGTGGTCGAGTCGGACCATGTGTTGCCATATAGCCTAGGGCCGGCACCCCTGTAACTCAGAGTGGATTACTATCGTGTGTCGTGGTGTCCTCCATGGAACCCTAGAGGCGTTGCCCTCTTCTACCGATTGAAGATTGCTGCCATCGACCGATCTTGCCGGTTGCTGAAGTTCGTGATCAGGTGATCCTTTTTCTGGGTGTGTGCTGGAACATTGGTGTTCCCCTTCTCTAGATCGTGCACATCTGAGTCGCGCGTTGGAGAAATTATCTACCGTTGGTTTGTGTTTACATCAGTTCTTATAAACCGGTTATTATTTATCGTGTGCTGTCGCTATTTGTGATTGTTAGTGGAGGACCAATTATTGGAGATTGTTATCGCTCATTGTTGAATAGTCCCAATTGCTGCTGCTGTTACATCTATTAGTTGCTTATATATCAATTACAAGTGCACGGGCTATCGCTATTACTTGCCTAATTTGAAGGGAAATATATTTGTTGCTTGGTACCGTGATAGATTGGGGCAAATTTTGGACATTGCTAGGCGTGTCCGTATCAATGTGAATCATGTGATACAGCTAATACACAAATGTGATTTGTGTTACCGATTATTAATATCGATTCCCGATCGATACCGCATATTTATGTCGTGGTAATTTCATTTTCGATATTCCCGTAATACCGACGCCATATTTGTTTCCGCTAGTACTGCTACCAGTTTCGCTACGAGAAAAAATATGAAACTGAAAACGATATAGCCTTCCTTTGACCGTTTTCTGACCGCTTTCATCCCCAGATATGGTTGGTTGAAAAAATAATAAAATAAAAATAAGAGGCCATATTTGAGAGGATTGTTGGAGATAGGACTGAAATAGAAGGGTAAATCTGGCTTATATGGAGGAATAAAAAGGCAAAAATAAGAGTTTCATTGGAAATGCTCTTATGTCCTATCTGCCCCCTAACCGTCAACGAGGAGCGAGCTCGCCAGTGAAATGCGGCAGTCGATATCGCATAAATACTAGTCTAGTCAGAAACGAGTCCAAGCGGGACCAATCAGGAAAGTATATCAGCTAACTATCATGTAGGGAACACTATTTCTTTGTTTGAGTGCTTGGCGGACTACAAATCGCCTAGACATGAGCATAATTAAGTATATGTTGCAAATTCAAAGTATTTTATAAACCTAAAATGATCTGCCATGTACCTTTCAAATAAGAGATATCAAAAGGCTTGAATTATCAATTATGTGCCATTCATTTTGGCCATGACCTTTACTTTGTATCCTCAGTTCTTTAAAGTTCAAGTAGTGCATATAAGTGAGTTTTAACAGGTAATGACCATTGGTATTGAATAACATATGTAAGGTAGAGTATAATCACACATCTAGAAAAATGGTCGCATGGACATGAGGAGCTTCAGTCAGTGTCAGTCGTATAAATTTTTACAAGGGTAATGCTGATCCAATCATTCAAATAGAAAACATTATCAAACTAAAGAAAAACTGATGATGAAGCCTTACTTTTATGGTACCTGCCCGTGATATCTCGTTGGAAGCATTTATACCCGTTTTTTTTGTTTGGATGTTTAAACCCGAACTCTGGACTCTGAATGGATTGCGTTGGTATTCTGAAAAATTCAAGAAAATGCAAACATTTGACACTCCAACGATGCTTCCAAACCCATGACGACCAAGAAATGCAAGGTTTCACACATGTAATGACTCGTTTCAGGAACATCAGCACTGAAGACTGTCCAGTCTTTTGCACCGCATTTGATGCTTGAAAGCAAAACGTCAACATCGATACTCTGTTTCCTTTTCGGATGTATCCCCAGTGCAACAAAATTTTCTTCTCGATTACTCCCACACTATGGGTAGTCTAACATGAGGCCCTTCCGTAATTTTTTTTTTAAAAAAGAGTCTTTCCAATGTAGAACCTTCTCAAGGGACCGATAAGACCAGAGAGGTTGGGGTGGGCAAGGAAATTACCATATGATGCGCGGGGAGGCTAACACAGAAGTGACATACGTGGGAGACAGAGGGCACCTAATATCCAACCCGTAAAAAGATGCTATTTCAAGATTCCTACATATTTTGCCACAAATTTCAACATGGTATTCAGAGAAAGTGAAACTTTAATTTATAAATCTCAACTTTTGCATTGTTGGATGCTACATGACAAGAATTTTCAAGTTGAGGGCCAACTTCCAGATAAACAGGCTAAAGCATACAAAAGGGATCTGCTCATCCCAACAGGCTAAAGCATACAACTGATTAAAGCTCTAGTCACCTGCAGTAGAAGCATTCTCATCAGACAAAAAAACTTCCTAGAGCAATCGCCACTGAAATCACCAAATAATCCAGTCAAGTGCACAAGACGAGAATAACACAATTATTCAAAACTGCTCAGTGATCCCAGTTCTAGAACTGCCTACTTTTCTCGCTGGGAGATCCCTGTGAAGAAGCTACTATCACATTGGTGGTCTCTATGAAGCTACTGTGTCAATTGTATGGAATAACACACAAAGAAGCTACGCAAAATTGATTTAATTATATCTACCAATGGTCATAACACCTTTCGATTCCTTACCAGAGTACATAAACGCACCATTTTCTCGTGCAGATTAACCAAAGGAGATGAAATTTATAACAATTCAAGAGAGAAAAATCATCGCTTAGAACTTGTCCTTTTTTTTTTCTTCACTTGTAATCGAAGGTTGGAATGGGCATGCTGGGCAGTTCTAGCTCCAACACCTCCGGCTTGGTAGCAACATTGTCCTGCTGCTGTTGCTTCCTCCTGAACAACCCGGCAAACCACCCGGTAGCGCCAGGCCGTTCACCCTGAACCTCGAACTGCGGCGGCGCCGGTGGGAAGCCAGCTGGAATGTCCTGTCCGGAGGCTTGCGGCGGCAGGTCCATGTCCTCTGGCATCGGCTGCTGCGGCAGGGCAACCATGAAGCGCTGGAGCACGATGTTGCTGCCCTCGATGAGCGCGAGCAGCGCGCCGCCGACGAGCGCGGACCGGCCGGCCGCGAGGAGGCCCCGGCGCAGGGAGAGCAGCCCGCCGGCGGCGGCGCCGGCGGCGATGGCGTTCCAGGGGTCCTCCTTGCCGCGCGCGTAGACCAGGCCG
The DNA here is from genome assembly GCA_012490785.1 of Eragrostis nindensis. Taxonomy (NCBI): domain Eukaryota; kingdom Viridiplantae; phylum Streptophyta; class Magnoliopsida; order Poales; family Poaceae; genus Eragrostis; species Eragrostis nindensis. The sequence continues at coordinate 1,177,022 of JAAXCT010000126.1, forward strand.
CAGTCCGCGGCGGAGTAGAGGCCGCCCCAGACGGCGAAGCGGCCGCCGAGCCGCGGCGACTTCATGCGGACGGCAGTGGCGCCGCCGGCGAGGCGGTGGCCGTTTGGGGAGTCGTAGAGGCCCTTGGCGAAGTGGAACACGGAGCCGCCCAGGACGCCCATCGCGTAGCCCATGCCGGCGTCCTCCACGATGCGGTCCGGGCACGGGTTCTTGCTGAAATCCATTGTCTTGCTCATCGCGTCGTCGTTGAGTCGATCGAGCCGGTCGCCGGCGGCGGGGGCAAACCTAGCTAGGCTGCTGTGTATGTGCGCGGGGGAGGCTCGGCTCGGCCGGCTTGGAGGACACGTCTGCGATGGATGTGAAGAAAACGTACGCGCGGCGCGGTGGACGTACGTACTCGCCTGGTAGTACTATATTGTGGGATGTCTGATGTTGAAATCTTCTGTGCCTTTTTCTTTTTTGACACGGAAGTTATTGAAACAAACCTCCGGGAGAGGAAAGAATTCCTTGCCAAGAATTTTGCTATATTATTACGGTCAACGGTAGCTAGAGCACGGAGGTAGTAGTAGGAATGTAGGATCATCGATATTTATGTTAGCACAGCTCAAGCAAGCAGCAGTTCAGCATTAACAGCTCAAAGCACAATGGTAATTGCATCGGATAAATTGAAATCATGCCACAATAACAACTGATCTAAACAATAAGGCCTTCTTTGAAATGCAGGATTGCAAAACGCAGGAATAGGAAAAAACACAAGAATAGGATAGGAATGCATATGCAAAACAGAGGATTGGAAAACATAGGAATTTTATAGTGTTTGTTGTTTGGATGGGCATAGGAAAAACCATAGGAATTTGAAATATCAAATTAGCTCAATTATGTCTTTATGTTACTCATGGATACCGAGCTGTCCCCACGTAATCTCTTTACTTTATTATTATTGTCTGCTTGTTTTTCTGTCACTGACACCACGGGTTTAGGCATGAGTTCAGGCATCAGATTAGTCTCTTATCGCTTCATCCTAATGACGCTCTTGGGGCGGCCCGAAAAGAGCGTCAGTCAAGCAAGTACTAGTCGCTCCAGCTACAGTTGAGAGAGGCGATAAGGGCGTTCGTCCTCTCCGCCGGCGGAGCCGGTAATCTCCTCCGCCTCCGTTGGCCCGCGGGGCTGCGCGAGGTGGCGGAGATTGCTGTGCTCTCGCCGGCGGATGGTAGGGTAGGTCCTAGTTTAGGTTTTCCTAGGTCTAGGGTTAGGGTTCCGGCGGTCGGCGACGAGGTTGCGGTGGCGTCGACTTTATGTCCGGCCTTGTCCCTCCGAGCTCGACCGTGCCCCGCTGGTGCTTCACTCCGGCGCTGGCGGCGAGCTCGTGGGGGTGGGGCTCTCGTCGAAGAGCTCCTCTTTAGGAGTCTGCCGGCGGATCTTCGCCTTGCTTCACGACGTGGCGACGAGGAAGCCGGTCTTTTGCGTTCGTGTTCAAGGAACAGAGGAGGCTGCGGGCTCGACGGCAAGAGGTGGGTGGCTCGGGCTCGGCTTCCCTGCGGTGGTCTCCATCGTCGGCGAGCTTCGAGCCAGGACCAAGGCGAGTTTGGGGCGCTGCCCCGGCCGATTAGGCGTCGGCTCTTGCTCATCTCGCCCGTGGGGGCTAGTGTCTTCACCGGCTCTTCAAAGCGTTTGCGCGACGGGGCCTTCTGGCTCCGGGGACCTTGCCTTGGTCTTCGGAAGACGGCCGCCGGTCCTGGCGCTGCGCGGTGGCGACGGCGGCGGCGACTGGCTTCGATGTGCAAAGGTCCCGGGGACTTGCTTGTGTTTTTGTTGTTTCTCAAGGGCCTTTGTGCTAATTGGCAAGGACAGCTGTTCCTTCTGTATCCTTCTAGAGTATACCTAGGTCTGTACTCGTATATGTACATTTTCCTTACGTATTAATACAGGTATGCTTTATTAAAAAAAAATGAGGCGAATGACCAGCAGCTGGGATGCTTCATAGCAGCGGCAAGGTGTCTACTTGCTACAACCACTCCGACAGGGTTGGATTTAGTTACGGCTTGCTCTGCGCCTAATGACAAGGAGAAGTGATGATTTGCCTCGGTCTTCAGCGAAGGGAAAGAAAAAAAAGAGGTTGGAGTGGAACGAAAGTTTCCTATGTTTTTCCTATGGAATAGACAACATAGGAAAGTTTCCTTTATTTTTCCTATGAGCAATTCCTATGTTCCAAACAAATGAACAGTACTCAAATCCATAGGAATCTGGTTCCTACATTTTTCCTTCAAAAATCCTTCAATCCAAAGAAGCCCTAATAACTTGCCTGATGCAACTGTGGTATGGTGTGGTGTTGAGTCATGGAAGAAACCTTTTATTTCAATCATTAGGTGCTGATGGAGACTTTTACATCAACTCCTCCACAGCCTTATGGGGGCATCTCTGACTCTAGGTCGGGTATGTCAGTGGGCTCTACCTCTCCATCTTCGTGGACCACCCCTCGGTCTTCTTAGTATTCGAGTTCGAGGGACACCGTATTGTTAGTGACTTCCAAAAAGTTCGCCTAGCTCGTCACCCTCCTCCACCTCTCAATCTTCATAGACCACCCCTCGATCTTCTTAGTCTTCGAGTTTGAGGGGCGCCATTGTTGGTGACTTCCAAAAAGTTCGCCTAGCTTGTCACCCCCCACCTCCATCGATGCTTATGTCTCCCCCTCTTCCTCCAGCGCCTCTTCCTCTTCCATCTCTGGCGCCGCCGGCCTCCAATGAAAGATTCACCAAGTCGTCACTCCACGTGTCGGCAGAGCGGACAGAGCTCACCTCTTTGTCGTTAATGAGAAGGCCACAAATGAGGTCTTCTGGAAGAGGAACATGTCCTTCGACATCGGATGTCAGGAGATGGATTGCACGTTTAGTGGCTAGAGAAAGATTGAGGTTCCTTGAGCCGGAGATAGCAATGTGGATGTATGAATTAGCAACTTTTGCATATGGATAGCACAAGGAAAACATAAATGGGAGTGCACAATTGAAGCCATAACGAAAAAACGGAGACAAAACATCACCATGTCTCTTGCAGAATAGTGTTTGCCAATCGTGTAAGACAATGTTCAAAATGCAACTGCTAGAAACTAAAAAACTATTTTAAAACAAATTTTAATTGTTTTATTTTTATATTTGTCTCTCAAAGGTTCTAGATTATAGAACTGTGAAAGAAATTTTCTCTCACGATTCATAGTATGAAAAAAGTGATCGTTTACATGGCACTGCTGATTACATTTGGGGCAAAAACATAACGGTGAGATGGAGCAAGTCAACAACGTCGGTTGTTGCCACGTGAGCAAAACGGAGCAGGGGATCTCAGCCGTCCCCTTCTCATCCGGCGGCAGGCCGTGAAAGGTGGATGGCGGCTTCTCCGTCTCCGTCACAGCCTCCCTGCAGCGAGCGGAAGGAAGGACGAGCAGCACTCCAGGAACTCGGCAGCCGACCAACCGACCGACCAACCGCCTCGGCAGTGGCGAGCCCGCAGATCCCCTCGCCCCTTCCCTCCACTGCTGGGACCCGCCCTTGATCCATCGCTTCCGGATGCGGCCGGGGCCGCCGCCGCCGCCACCGGATTCGCCGATCTAGTTGCTGCTACCGCTGCCGCTATTTGGTGGCGGCGAGGCGGGGAATATGAGGTTCTGGCGGGACGGAGGCGGGAGCGGGGCCGGTAGCGGGCGGGACCTCAACGGCGGGCCGCCCTGCGGACAGGTGCGCGTCCTCGTTGTCGGCGACTCAGGTCAGCCCGTCTTGCCTTGCAGCATGTTTTGAATCCCATAAGCAAGTAGTATTAGCGAGGAATTAATTGTTAGCAGTAAAGTGTTGCGCCTTCTGTCTTGTTTATTTTCGACCTAGTGGTATCACCTTGAATTCGAAAATTGTGTGGGTCGATAGGATCACCGGCCCGACCAAAAGAATCCACGCTCTGATTCTGATGATTTTTGCCGACATATTTGTGAACTCTGTAGTTAGGCAGATGTGCTCTTCCTTAAGATATGATCTGACCGAATGATTTATTCATGCTATGCACTATCCAATTCGATGCCTTTTAAATTTTTAATCGGTTTAGACTCACCACTCGAGGGTGGCGTAGTCCATGGGTCCTTCCTGATTTGGCAGTGGCTAATTTGAAATTCGGTTTTGCTACGAACCCTGCTTGTAAGCAACATGATCAATCTTGATGGCATTTGATCTTCATTTTTGCTTCGAAACTGAAAGGGGACATGGTCCTTAGATCCTTTTGTTTAGAACAGGTCCATTGAAATCTTGTTCAGCTATTATGAGCTCGGCTTCTGGTTGACAAATGTAACTTTGCCAAGAGTATAAGCTGCCTCCTTCTTAAACCTTAAATTGTTTGCGATCCTAGGTAACGAAGCATGTGTGACTACTCCAAGCAGAATCCACAGAAATGGAAGTTTTCTTGAACTTTACTGTAATAGCATTCTTGTTTTGCTATTGTCCTGTTAATAGCATGCTACACTATATATGTGAGGAACATTTTGGAATAAGTTTATTTAACCTCCCAACCTATTGCTAGTTGACCACTTGACCCCCCCCCCCCCCCCCCCCCCCCCCCCCCCCGGGCCTAAAATGAAAACTAAAAACGCCAGACACGTAACCCCCTTAGGGCATAAATCAATGCACATGAGTTGTGTAAAGTTAACTTATTTCCTGCTCAGCCAGTCCCAAGACATATGAATTGAGGGAACTCACCTCACCCGGTTACTGTAAACATGGTTGGTGGTGTTTGGGGTGGTTTTTTTTTTCGATGGTGGGGGGTTGTTTGGGGTTAACACAGTCGACCAGGATTAGGTTTGGGTATAGGCACTGCAAGGATATTCTTACAATTTGGTGTGTGTTCCTTTGTCAGTAACATGCTGCACCAAATGGCTAGGTCACACATGTTTTTGATACAGTTGCTAATGGAGCACAAGGAGTTTGCACACGAAAAACACAATTTTCAATGAAGCATATTTTACAGAGGGACCGAAGCGCGTCTCAGTCTAGTTCCCTGTATCCTACTAATGGTCTTAAAAGGCGAGATTTGATATTAGTATAGAGAGGTATTAGTTGTAATGACCAATTGTATGGATGGCACAGTTGAATATGTTGTGGACTATACACATTATTGTTCTGATTGTACAGGAATCTGGAAAGTGACCATGTTATTAAATGTTTCATAGGTGTGGGGAAATCTTCATTGGTGCATCTCTTGTTAAATGGTTCTGCACTTTCTCGACCAGCCCAAACAATTGGATGCAGCGTGGGTGTCAAAGTAAGTATTGTGGTGCTAATTTTGTTTGCTTTGAATTTTGGAACATATTCTAACAAAAGCTTTAAATCTCATCATTTCAGCACATTACCTATAGCAGTCCAGGGAGTTCAACTAACAGCATCAAGGGTGATGCTGAAAGGAACTTCTTTGTTGAGCTTTGGGATGTTTCAGGACATGAGCGTTACAAAGAATGCCGTTCACTTTTTTATTCACAAATTAATGGTTGGTGCACTATTGCATTTTAATCTTCTCTGTTGCCGTTTTAGTTCTGTAGTCTATGTGGCATGACACCCCTTTTGAATTTTCTCTTATTTCATTCTAATTATGTGCTTCCATTTTTTTTCTTAAGGATTGCGTACTATTAATTTGCAGAAATTCTTGATATGTCGTGACTTAATTTAATTCAATCCAATTACAGACTTTGTCGTATAAGTAATGAATAACAAAAAGTATACTTTGACCATCAAATTTTGGAGGAACTGGTATGTTCGCTCATGGGAATGCCATAAATGGAAATCAGTAAATGCTCTTTAACTAATTCAGATTTAAAGTTTGAATATCCTTTGTATTTTATAAGTTTTCGAAAATCTTTCATACACAGTTCATATTTCCTTGGTACGAAGTACACATCCCTTGCTCACCCTTTCAATATTCATCAGGTGTCATTTTTGTTTACGACCTCTCTCAGAGGAAGACCAAGACAAATCTGAGCAAGTGGGCAGTGGAGGTTGCTGAATCTGGGACGTTTTCAGCTCCTCTTGGGTCTGGCGGTCCAGGTGGTCTTCCAGTTCCTTACCTAGTGATAGCTAACAAAGCGGATATTGCTCCAAGAGATGGTAGAAGAGTTAGCAGTGGAAATCTTGTTGATGTTGCCCGTCAATGGGTAGAAAAGCAAGGCCTACTTCCATCCAGTGAGGAACTTCCACTAGTAGAGAGCTTCCCTGGCAATTCCGGTTTGCTCACGGTAATGCATTTTATGAACATTACTTGCTGCTTCATCTCGTACACTTCAACCCACTATGGTGTCCTAGTCAGTTGGCTATCTGACTTGTGGAGATTAATATCTACTATTGTTTTCTCATGTGTATGTATCTGATGAAGCTTTTAGAAAATTTTAAATGACAGGATGATCTTTGAATGCAGGCTGCCAAAGAAGCAAGATATGACAAAGAAGCTTTGGTGAAGTTTTTCCGCATGGTGTGTACAAACTAATCTATGCTTTTTTATTGTGAGTCTGCTTATATTATATTATTTGTTAATATTAATGAAGTTTATCATTCAGTTAATAAGGAGAAGGTATTTTTCGAATGAGCTTCCTGCCCCTAGCCCATGGTCACTCAGTACTAGAGAGGATACTGTTCTTCCTGTAGAAAATATGAATGATGAGGACCTGTTCCAGAGAAAAAGGTGATTCTTCCATATACATGCGTTCCCCCTTTGGCAGTCCTCATATTCAACTTGATATTTCCGGAACAATATTTGCCATTTGTTTCTTCAGCAACATTGTGTGTCAATTTCCGTATTACTTGTGCAGCTATGGCAGCCAGAGCTACAAATACAATGGGGGTGCGCCACTACCAGCACAGCGTAATCTAACTCCACCCCCGACACTCTACCCACAACAGCCAATGTCTTCTTCGTCAGAGAACTACAGGTACCACAGATTCTCCTCTTCGTCAATTCCTGATGCTGGTGGTGGCAGAACAAGCCGAGCGAACATCAATATATGATCCATGTGTCTTAGGCATTACCACCTGCAATGTGAAAAAAAAAACACCCCAATGTATGGGCTTTTAGATACGAGCTTGTGTGATCTTTGAGATGTTCTCGTCTTGCTTGCAAGATGTGTCTGCTGTCAAGTTATCGTCCGTGTTTTGTTTTGGTTGTAATTATATTTGAAGGCAGATTACTGATCAATTCTTTTGTTTATATGGATGGCAAAGCATTTCGAGATCACATGCTTTGAGATACTGTTGTCCATCTTTTTTTTTTCCCGTTGGCATCACTTACGAAAGGTTGGAGGTAGTAACAATTTCGAATCAAACTGTTTACCAACTTACCAACTCCTAAGGCATAGCTTGCCATTCAAACAAATTCTCTGTTTAGCTCAATCTTTTTCAATAAGTTATGGTGGTAAATCACAAAATTTTACTATATTTAGAAATTTATATGGCAGAAAGCATTATTTTATCTGCATCAAATTTTGTTCACTTTATTGATATCATCAACAAGCGAACAAAATCTGTAATGTAATCCAATTACATATGGTAAGCCGTTGTCTTCCCTTATGCATGCTTTGGATGGATGGCACAATTGTTGACATGGATACCGGCGCAATAGAGATTCCACTACCTCCAAATGCGGCTGTCATCTTGCATCTTCCTCGGTCCAAGCTTTTCATAAACATTTTTAAAATGACTTGAACGTGTACTAACTCAAAATTATTCGAATCTTCATTGTTTGAAACTTTTCTTAATTCGCTCAAATCTTATTTATGTTGGTTTGAACATTTTTTTAACGTTGACGAAGCTAACAAGACAATGGAAAAAGGTCAATTATCCCGAGGAGGCGTAGTGGCAAAACATGCTATGGATTGTTATACCATTACCATTTAGAGAGTTACTAAGTGAAAGCTAAACACTAAATGTGTTGCTTTCACTGTCCTGTTTTATTACCCATAACTAAAATTTTGTTTTCCTAAGCAACTTGTTCGAGAAAGAAAATTCAAGAAGCATAACTACTACGATCTCGCGGAAGGACAAAACTGGTTCATTGCTGGAAATTGATATACATGACTGAATACTGATAAGAACGCTCTTTACGCGTCTAAAAAGACACATGTGCCTTCAAAGCTTATCATCTTGTATGGATAAGAGAAAACTGAGGGCACCGAAAACTGCTTCCATTGAATAATCATAATCGAATTACAGAAAACTCGTTTTCTGGACTTCTCTATGAATGAAGACTTTGACTAACCTCACTACCGGGGTGAGTATAATACATATCGTCATACTAATTTAAGATATTTTCATACTAAATTACAAAGCTAGTAGCTATCAGGTTACTTATCTAATCGTTGGCGCTTCTTGCTTGGTGACTCTGTATTGTTCTGAGAGGCCATGTCTACATCACAATATGTGGCATGGTTAACAAACCTTTTGTATGGTGGTATCCGAGATTCCCACGCAACTAGCTCGAACTCCTCTTTCGGTAGAACAGCCCTGCCAGCAATTATATCTCCAAATATCACCTTGGGCAATTTCCTTTTGGAATCATCGATTTCACTATGAGGTGGCATGAGACGAACTGTAGTAGATGATGGCAATGATGCTGACGATGATATGAGTTTGGTTATGTCTACCGGGTGATCTTTGTCCATGAGGTTCTTTGGATGCTCACCGAACACTAAGAAGTTCTTCTGAATGACATTCCTGTACCTTTTCAATACATTGATCCAGAAGTGAACATTCTGATTCCTCCTTAGGGTATCAGCACACACATTTGCTGTGACGAGCGACCCTCCCAAAGACGCTGCCAGATCTTTAGCTACTGCTGCTAATTGAGGGTGATCTTCAGGGTTTGTGCTTCCAAAGGCGAGAATCTTGAAGAGGTAGCTATATTCCTCAACCGACAAGCTATTCAGATGAACTGGCTTTACCGTCCCAAACCTAGATAGTTTAGCAATCCTACTTACAATTAAGATCTTGCTTCCAGCTCCCATCTGTTTTGCTGACGAATAGAACTTTTGCCAAATCTCATCATCCACATCTGAAGTAAACTCAATCACAACCAAGGACCTCATTGTCATGACAGGTTCATGCTCCATCCTCCAAATGTTTTCACCATTCATGCGCAAGATTGAAGAGAATTCCGACCTGACTTTTTCATAGTTGCACACATGAGCAACCAGGGTTTTCTTACCAACTCTACTACCGCCGATGATTGGGAGAACAGTAGGAGCAAATGGAGGAATATTTTCTTGCAGTAAGATATTGATAATCTCCTGCTTTTCCACGTGGCGAGCAAACATGAAATTATCAATATAAAGATATGAGTCAAAGGGACTGCGAAACATGCGTTCGCAACCGCATAGAAGTAACAAAAACTCTTTCATATTGGAAGAAACTGATTCGAGATTATCCAAAGTACTTTGAAGCTCATGACTAATAGAACTGCACTTCGTGAAGAACAAGTTTTTGAACCTGCTAACCTCCCTTTCAGTCCTTGTGCTGCAGAAGGTCCTATACTTGATGGTGTCCAGGACATGATACCCGTGGTACATGACCTCTACAAGCTTCTTGAGCTGAAGTAGCATTTTTGAGTTGGTGATGTATCGGACATCGGCCTCCTCAACGATCATATGAACTCTAATCAGGAGATCTTGCAGCCTTTCCGTCTTCTCACCTAAGTTCTCTTCATTTCGATACTTGTTGATCATGAAGGAGATGAATCGATTAACTAGGTCACCTGCAACTGCAGATACAATGAGCTCCATCTCGAACTCCCCTTTTTTCTTTGTTACTTCCTCTATTATGAGAGAGGAAGGGTGGGAGGGGGGCCGGGAGAGAAAAGTATAGTAGTGCTAATAGCAGTACTAAGGGTGGGTGGCGAGTGGCGACAGATTAGTCTTCATACTGACCCTTATTCAAGTCATTACTTTTACGTGGAGAAGAAGCTGAAGATGCATTCAACGACAGCGAAGGGTCGAGACATCCGCCAACCATGAAGGACTGTCGTTTCTCATCAGTTTATCAGAACCTTTAATATTTAGTCTTTCTCGATGAACTTGACCGTTTTGAAGAGATTTTGGACTGAAAACAGACTACTGCGCTTCCACAAAGATCTGTAGTGACTTTCAAAGACTTTCAAAGTCCAGAAGAAAACACATGAACTGCACATCAGTTTTGTGCTTAGACAGTATTTTAATTGGCCCAAACAAAGCAGGGTGTCAGTTCCGGTCCTAATAAACTAACAGATCTCCCTCTCTTCTAACAAATAGATCAATTGTTGGATTGGAGATCTTTTATGGTGTGTGTAAATATTATAGGCCATTCATTGCCTCAAATCTAACGCTTCATAATTAAGATACTGACTAAAAGGTACTTCAAGATTGATGGAAGTATATCGGTATTGAGGATAAAATGTAATTTCACCTGTTGACTAATCGATCTGGAAGGATAAAGATTTCTTAGGAAACTGATTGGTATGTGATAATTTCCTATTTGCATGGTTTTGTTAAGACTTTTTGATTTACATTCTTATGCTGCTGTGATTTTTGCCGTTGACATATTTGGAAGCCAGAGCATATAACTATGCAGTCTAATTTTCCTGGTGATTAACATGGAAAGATAGAGGAAAATGTCTAGGTAGAATGGAGTTCCTCTATATTTTCATCCTCCATCTGAATGAGTAAAATAGTACCCACACTGCGTAAATTACAAAGGAAGGGCCAAGTGATGTTAACCAATGCATAAATAAATTCATCGCGGACAATGGAGCCCAGCAACAGTGCATCGATCCGGCACACACTAATTTATATTATAATACAGATACAACTGACAAAAGAGAAGAAGTATTTTTATGGATGTATTGCATTTTACATACTAAATCCTCTACGCTTCTTGCTTGGTGATGAAACATATTGACCCTTTATTTCAGCACAAGTTGCAACAAACGTAGTATAAGGTGGCACCCGTGATTTCCATATCACTATCTCAAACTCCTCCTTGGGCAGAACAGTGGTGCACCTTGAACCTGCTACCAGATCCCCAAATGTGAGCTCTGAACGCTCTTTCTGCACTAGGCTTTTTACACCACGAGAAGGCAGGATGCGAAGTGAAGTGTGATCAGATGAAGATGTGAATCTGCTGATGTCCACTGGATGGCCTTTATCAACAAGATATTTTGGATGCTTCCCAAACTCAGAGAAGTTGCAGTCTACCACTGTTCTGTACCGTCTCAATATATGGAGCCAGTAGTGACTACTGAGATTCTTTCTTAGCATGTCGGCAATCACATTTCCAGAGAGGAGCAATCCACGTAGCATCCTTGCAATCTCCAATCCTATGTATGCCAACTGAGGGTGATCATCTGGATTTGTGCTTCCAAAAGCAAGCGCCTTAAAGAGATAAACGTACTCCTCATTCGACAAGGTATTGAGACGAATTGGCGTCGTGGTTGCAAGCCTGGCAGTTCTTTCGAGCCTGCTTATGACGACAACTTTGCTTCCTCTACCCATGCATCTTGCAGATGAATAGAACTTTGCCCAGCAGTCGTCATCCACATCTGAAAAAAACTCAATAACAACTAATGTTCGTGCATGTGTGGACAGTTTATGACCCTTTCTCCTAATATCATCTTCAGAAAGGTGCAGAATAGAGGAGAAACGGGATAGGACTCTTTTGTCATGACAAGCATGCGCAACAAGAGTTTTCTTACCAACCAGAGGACCACCAATTATCGGTAATATAGTTGGTGCTCCAAGCGGATTATCTTGCAACAATATGTTGATGATCTGCTGCTTTTCGATAGTACGGCCAAACATAAAGTTATCAGTGTAAAGATATGTATCGTAGGGGCCACGGTACATGTGCTTGCATCCTGCCAAAAGTATTACAAACTCTGTCATATTTGCAACAGTAGACTCTAAATTCTCCAATACATTCTCCAGGTCGCTTATGTCCGGCATTCTGTAATCTGCATCAGCAATTGTCTGGGTACTTTTGTCTGGTGATGCAAATGACAACGGATATGTTTCACTCATCAGGAATCGATCACTCTTGGTACGCTGAGGATCAGGCCTATACTTAAAGGTGTCTAACAGAAAGTAGCCTTGGTACATACCATCGATCAGCATTTTGAGCTGCACCAGCATCCTAGAATTGGTGATGTATCGCGCGTCGGCCTCCTCAACAACCGTGTGAACTCTCAGCAGGAGATGCTGCAACCTTTGAAGCTTCTTATCTAGACATGATGATTGCTTCGTGTATTTCCGAATGGTGAAGGAGATAAGGCGGCCAAGAAGTTCACCTGCAATGGCAGACACAGCAGCTTCCATTTCGATCGGTTCTTTACTGTACAGTGCGCATAGCCTCTCATGCAACAGCTATTTAACGAGATGTAACGTACATGCAGTATTCTATGACGAAAACTTGACTTCGCAGAAAGGACTTTGAAATTAGACTTTGTGGAAAAGTATTGGTATCATAATCCACACGGCAAAGACTAGACACAGTGGAGTTTCCAGAGAGTACAAGAATTTAGTGTGATGGAAAAAGATAAGTCAGAAAGATCCAAGAAATAAAATTAATTACAAAAAAGAAACAACATAATATGCATAGACAGAATTTTCCTTTTTCAACAAAAGAGTCAAGGAGAAGAGGCGGCCCAGTAGTTCACCTGCATAGGCAGAGCAACGAATTTCATTTTATGTTGCCCTGATAAAAAAGTTATTCAACTGAATGTAACTAGCAGTACTAGCTATTCCACGAATGTAGACATTAAACATGGTCAATGGTCTTTCATTTTAGAGTGAAGACTTTGAACTCGGCAAAGACGTGACATCTAACGGAATTACCAGAAAAAAAATATCTAAGTGAATTTTCATGCTGACAACTAAAAGGAAGAACCTGAGGTCCTAGGTTCGACTCCTCATGGGAGCGAATTTTCTAGAATTTAACGACGTTGTGCGTTCAACGGGAGGCAACGTGGCCGTCGACAGTGAGGCGCCAGTGGTGACTTCGTCAATCTCGAGGATTTGCTGGCTCGAAGATGCTTATAGACCTAGGGTTTGTGTATGTGCGTTCATAGCGGCTGAGTATGCATGCATTGTGAGCGTCTGAGTTGTACCGTGTAATCGCAAAAAAAAAAACAACTAAAAGGAAGAAGAAAGAGAAAAAAAAATTTGATTAATATAAGACTCTGAATTCTGGTGCCCGATTTCTCTTACGTGTTGTCTCCCACACATGACAAATATTAACCGTTGGAGAAAACTTTGACTGTATCTGACGTAGTATCTGGCACTTGCATATCAGATGAGCCTCTAGATAAAAGTATCTGTTCTTATCACGGTGTTGACTTCAAGGAAAGCTTGTTCTTCACTAATCCTAATGTGAATTTTTATACAGGAAAATAATCAAGTCATCATCAGATCTCCATTTTAAAATGAATTTTACGCTATAGATTAAAAGTTCAAAAGGGTTTTCACATATATAGAATTGATCTAAAAGATTGTAGTGTTTTATATTCGATCAACTGTAATGCTAACCCGTAATACTACAAAATTTGTATGTGCGTGTGTCATTGCATTTTGCAAAGAGAAGGAACCAATTGAGGACTAATTAATAATATATTGAACAGCGGGTAGACATTAACGTTACATACAAATAAGTCAAACTCATGATGGTTGGAATACACTGGATGGATAGGCACAAAGGAAACTCGATAAAATTCTAGAATGTTTTTGGCCATTGATACGCCTAGTAAGAAAAGTGGGGCGGTGGAGGGACCACGCTGATAGGCAGTCATGATGCAGGGTTCCCTAACTACTCAGGTATCTCGATATCCTTGATGCATTTGACCAACTCATACGAGGACACTGAGGCATTTTGATGTCACTTGATACATGACCTCTTACGTTTTCTGCGGTCCGACAAAATACATGGAGGTTCTTTCTCAATACAATCTGCAACAAACTTTGTAAAAGGTGGTATTCTTGACTCCCATGCTATTATCTGGAACCTCTCCTTTGGTAGAATGGAAGCTGAACCTTCTAGCAGGTCTGCAAATGTCACCTTGGATAGTTCATTCGTAGAATAACTATTTTCTCCACGAGGTGGCGTCATCAGGAGTGGTGCAGCAGAAGGTGAAACGAACATCGTAATGTCCGTGGGACGTCCCTTTTCAAGAAGTTGTTTCGGATGTTGACCCAAGTTGGAGCAATTATGCTCTACCGACCGCTTGAACCTTTTCAATATATGGAGCCAAAATGGGATATTTTGGTTCTTCCTTAAGATATCAGCAAGCACATTCGCTGATAGGAGTAACCCTTGCAGAATTTCACCTAGCTCCATTCCTATGGATGCGAGTTGTGTGTGGTTCTCAGGATCCGTGCTTCCAAACGAGAGTGCCCTGAAGAGATACATAAACTCTGCATGTGGCAACTTCCCAAGCCGAATGGGTTTCACTGTTCCAAACCTCGCTATCTCTTCTATCCTACTTATAACGATCACTTTGCTTCCTGTCCCCAGAAGTGACATAATTGAATTAAACTTTACCCATTCACTGTCATCAACATCTGAGAAAAATTCAATGACAACCAAAGTCCTCACAGATGTGAATGTTTCATGGCTCACTTTCGAAAAGTTGTCACTGGTCAAGTGAAAAATTGAGTTGAAGTGAAAGCGGACCGTATTATCGTTGCAAGCATACCCAACGAGGCTTTTCTTTCCAACACCGTAGCCACCAATCACGGGAGCACAGCTGTGGCACTAACAGAAGTATCATGCAACAAGAAATTGATAATATTCTGCTTTTCAGCAAGGCGACTGAACATGAAGTTGTCAGTATAAAGGTAGGTATCATATGGTCTTCTAGGCATCTGCTTGCATCCAGCTAAAAGTATGACAAACTCAGTCATATTTGAGGCAACAGTTTCCAAATTTTCCAATACAGCTCGTAGATTAAGATTAACAGCCCTGTTAGTCCTCCTGGTGCCAGGAGCTCTACGCATCAGAGAAGCTGTGCAAAACAAAGGATATGGACTTGAATCGCTGACCTGTTCTTGGAGAGTATCTGCAAAGGGCTTGAACTTGAAGGTGTTGAGAACATGGTAACCTCGGTACAGACCATCAACAATCATTTGGAGCTGCAACAGCATATGCGAATTGGTGATGTACCGCCCCTCAGCCTCCTCAACAACAGCATGCACTCTCAATAGGAGATGCTTAAGCCTCTCTAGCTTCTATTCAAGATATGCCCAATCTCCATACTTCTTGATTAGGAAGGAGATGAGCCGGGAGACTATTTCACCCGAAATGGCTGATACAGCTACCTCCATTGAGTTGAGATTTTGGTTTACTGGGGACAAATGAAAGTCAGTTATGAGTCTGGCTCTGTTTATAGCTTGCTGAAGCTAAGACGGGAAAAATATTCATATTGTTTAACTCTGGTGGAGTGGCATATGAATGCCCCGAGTGCTCTTCTTGAACTGCCTGTCAACGATTGTAATCATGCTGTGATAACTTAATAAAAGCTCCTGTTTACCTCAAAAAACAAAGAAGTGTTTTGTTTGACTGGAAGCTTGGAATCTGGATTGCAAACAGAAAACTACACTTAAGTACATGAAAAAGATTTCATCACAAGAAATTTTCTTGGAGTAAAAGTTAATGATTACTTTTAATATCTTTTGGACATATATAGTCATCATAAACAATGTTGCGGCTTAAGAACCAGCATGCTATACTTTTCCATTTCATCCTTCTGGCATTGCTGGTCAAAAACCAAATCATTTGTGGCTTCTATCTATGCTAATATGCTAATAATTCATGCGTATATTTTCAATATATATTTATCTCGTGCAAGAAATTGTGTCTTAAGATAAAAATTAAACAGCCGTCGTTGGTCCCTTACGGCACCAATTATGCGTTTACATATTATAATGAGCTCTAGTCCATTTGGTAGCAGTTGGTCAACTCTCGAATATACTGACCAATCGATCCTATGACTATGTATGAACATATAGTTTTTGTAGAAGCATCAATCAAGACTAGAATTCGATCTGCCAGTTGGCATGTCGTTGTCAAAAGAAAGAGGGTGGTGGTGGTGGAGGGACACTACACCACAGCACACAATTACCAACCCACAACAGTCGGTAAAAATTGACCATTCCCGATCAATAATGGGTCGGTAAAGATTACTTACTCACAATGCGTCGGTAATTCCTGTTTTGCCAACCCAGCATAGGTCGGCAATAATTTTTACAGTTAGCGTCTCAACATGGGTCGGCAATTCCTCATTTGCATGTCGCACAGTGGGTCGGCAAAAATGTTAGCTCCCGAAGCCCAGTCAGTCAGCTCGGCAAACAAAAGGCCCAAGGCCCGGCAAGCTAAAAAAACCTACCCGTCCTTCCTCCACACTCTACCCTGTTCCCCATCTCCATCTTCTGCCGCATTTCACTCGCCGCCGCCGCCGCCACCCGCTTCCGCACAACGCGCCGCGTCCCTGCCGCCGTGCCTTCCCCCACCACCACCGCTCTCCGGTGCGGTAGCGCGTCGAGGTTCCCCTCCCAGTTGTTAGTTTAGATCAGTAATCTGTAACTTCTGAGACTAGATAATATTGTTAGATAGTTTCCCATGTTGTAGGATGATAGATTATTTACACTTGTACTTCAAAGAATGATCATATTCAAGAGTAATCAATGTTCATATTGGAGAGTAATTTTTATTTTTCCTTTGTTCAATTGAATGATTCTGTCTCAAAAACTGTGTTGCATCTTTATTTATCACCTCCCTGAACATCAGGTTAAAGAAACAATAGCCTTTTTTTTTAAAAGAGAAAATATTGTTGGTGATGGATTGGTCGCTAAATGTACTAAGCAGCATCCTACTGTGGGTCGGTATTTCTCCAGAATCAGCGATTGACGGTGGGTCGGTAAAGAGTGGTCGGTCGGTAAAACTTTTACCGACGCCACTTATACCGACCAATCGTATAAGTCGGCAAAGACTTTACCGACTTATGGTGGGTCGGTATAAGGCCCTTGAGCGACTGACCGTAAGTTGCTATATCTGTACCGTGGTGTAGTGGGAGGGGAGGGGGAGTTATAAGAAATGTTACGGTTTAAGAACCTGCATGCTATACTTTTCCATCTCATCCTTTTGGCATTGCAGGTCAAAAACCAATTCATTTGTGGCTTCTATGCTAATACTTCATGCATATATTTTCAACATATATTATCTTGTGCAAGAAATTGTGTGTTATACTTAAGATAAAAATCAAACAGCCGTTATTGGTCCCTGTCTACGGCACGGATTATGCGTTTACATATTGTAATGAGCTCTAGTCCATGTGGCAGCAGTTGGTCAACTCTCAAATATACTAACCAATCGATCCCATGACTATGTATGAACATTGAACAGATTGTTTTTGTAGAAGCATCATTCAAGACAATAGAACGCGTTCTGGTAGTTGGCATGTCGTTGTCAAAAAGAAAGGGAGGGGGGTGGGAGTTATTAGAAAATCCCACTTTCAGCAATATGTATGGTTTGGTAGATATGCGTGATCACTGAAACTCTGCCCTTCACCAAAAGGCAGTAACCGCACCTTGGCTACTCATAAACAGACTTAAGTGATATGATACATTTCGACTGTAACTTAGTTGTAGGCAAATATGTCATGGAATGAGTGAAAAAATTAATAGCCGTTTTTCCTGCATATCCTGTCAGAAGGTTGGAACAGTTTTCAAGAAGTTAAGTTGTTGAACTAAAATCGAAACTCCTCGTCAGCCCTTGACCTTGTCTCTAACAACAGATAAAATGAAGAATAAGCACGTGCCTGTTAAGATGTTATTTTCTTATAGGTGACTACACAAAGGCGATCAGCTAATTGCATTGCATAATTCCTATGTTTCTTCATCAAAATAAAATAAAGCACTCCAAGTCGCTCTCTCCTCCCCTTCTGCAACATTCCAATTTTTCTATTACATGAATAATCATGCATCATGAGCATCAAATAAAAATTGGAATGTTCCACGGACAGAATGCCCACGACGCGGAGGCCCACGAAAAAAAACCACCATAGCCCACCCCTTCACCACTCAGCAAGCCTGCCTAGCAGCAGCATGCCCACGACGCGGAGGCCCACGAAAGAAACATAAAGACCCAGAACACGAGGCCCAGGTCGAACAGCTCTTCTTTCTCCTGTCGCTGTCGTATATTCTTCCTCAACGCCATGGCAGGGAGCTCCAAATCCATTAGAGAAACAATTTCCAGCAACAAAATTTGAATGTTCCACGGACTAATTTCGAATGTTCTAACACCAAAAATCAAATGTTCCACCATAAAAGATTAAATGTTCTATGGAGTCAATACATTTGTTCTGATAATTTCGAATCACCATGGAAATCAATGGAAAGCTTCTTCCTAGCTTCTTCCCTGCAGATCCATCGACCATCGAAGCAGTTGGCGTTGGAACATCCGCTTCTGAAGTCTGGAACATCCGCTTGTGAATGCTGGAACAATAGCTTCTGAAGGCTGCAACATCCTCTTGTTAAGGCTGGAACAACAGCTTCTGAAAGGATAGAACATCCGCTTGTGAAGGCAGGAACAACAGCTTCTAAAGGCTGAAACATCCACTTGTGAAGGCTGGAACAACCGCTCCTGGCCGCTGGAATAACCATTCCTGGTGGCTGGACACAACCAAGGCGATGATCCGATAACCAGAAAGGTGGAGGAGTTTCCCCTCAGATTGAGATGCAGGAGGAGGAGAGTTTCGACGAGCACGGAGGAGGAATCCGCATCTTAGACTATCTCCAACGGAGGACCTATTTTCCACTTAAAGCGGAAAATGGGTCCTCAAACCTTGGAAAACATCCTCCAACGGATGACCCAAAAGCGGCACCTATTTTTCTCCCTGCCTCCTTCGCCACCCACAATTGAGTCTCCTCGCCCCCGCGACCCAACCGTCACGCGCTCTTCTTCCTCCAGCGCCGCTGCCCCCTCTACCTCTTCCTCCAGCTCCTCCTCCGACGACCTCGCGCGGCTGCTCCGGCGCGGGCGATGGCGACCGACGGGGCAAGGCGGCGGAGCGGGCGCGGCCTCCTCCCCTTCCTCCGACTCGCCCCTTCCTCCTTCCCCTACTCCGGCCTCCGAGGTAGGGTCCCCCCGACGGGTGTAGGGTCCCCGCGACGACGACGAGGGAGGATGAGGATGGCGCGATCGGCGGCGAGGGCCATCGCGGCGAGATCTGCATGGAGCGAAGCGGGGGGACGGAGGTGCTATCGCGGTGACGGCGGCTCACGTCCTCCACTGCCGTCTCCTCCTCGCCGCCACCATCGCCGTAGCCACCGCGGTCCGCCAGCGCCGAGCGACCAAATCCGCGCACTTCCTCCGTGAGTCGACGATGACGGCGGATTTGGGAAGCTTAGCTCCTCGGATTTGGCTTCGTCGCTCGTGGGAAGCTTCGAGCTCGTCTACGTGGCGCCGGACCGAGCTCTCGCGAGTCGTCGCCGTGCGCGACTGCAACGCCAGACCGAGCTCCCGCGGGTCATTGCCGTGCGGGGCGGGGGCGGGCGCAGGAGGGAAACGAGGCGGCGCAGGGCGTCGACATCGGCGCAGGAGGGAGATGCGGCGGCGTGAGGTGGAGAATAGTTGGTCCGTTGGAGATTGAACCTAGTGGGTGCTGACCTTTCAGTGCAGCAGATCCGTCAGGGAAGGTCTAAGCTGGGCGCTGAGTCAAAACTGAGAAAGCGTGGGTGGGAGAGGGGTGGTGGGGGGACGGTGGATTCATTCGTTTTACAGTAGGCGCTGCAAAAACCTTTGGGTTGCGGTTTCACGGTTTTCACGAAAACCCTGACGAAAACCGCCCGAATTGGAAATTTGAATTTGAACAAATTCGAGATGGAAACCGCGCGATTTTGGCAGTTTTCCCCGCGGTTTGCGCGGTTTTCACGGTTTGCGGAGAAAATTCTACCGCTCAACAGTAAACCACGCGGTTTATCGCACAATTTTCGCGGTTTTCATGTGGTTTTCACGGTTTTCGTGCGGTTTTTGAAATTTCAAATTTTCTCAAAATTTCAAATTTTTTATATCTTTTCGTCGGAAACCGTCAAAACCATTGGGTCGCGGTTTGCGCGAAAACCGCGGTTTCCTGCGGTTTTGTAAACACAGCAACGAACTCCGCAACTTGCCCGCCCCGCGACTAGGGATGGCAATCCCACCCGCGGGTGCGGGTGCCCGCGGGTTTTACACCCGACGGGCTCGGGCGCGGGTGGCAGTTTGGCCCCGCGGGTCACACCCGCACCCGCACCCGCAAAACCTCGGGGCGGGGCTGGGTGTCACATTGCCCCCGCGGGTGGCCCGCGGGACACCCGAATATCAGCCCAGCAAGTTATGACCCCAGTCCAGCCCAATAAGAAATGGTCCGGCCCACCTCAAATCCTCAAGACCTCAACCCTAGGTCACTTTCGCGCAGTCACCCACTCGCCCCGGACTCCTGAATCGCGCCGTCCCCGTCTCCCTGCTCCCAAATCTCGCTGCCGCCCCTGCCTCCCACCAAATCTCGCCGCCGGCCGTCCTCCAATCTCGCCGTCGCCAGGCCCGCCACCAGTCGCCGCGATGCCACGAGACCGGGACTCCTCGACGCGTGACGCAAGCGAAGGGACGCCGCGACGCGCGACGCCAAGCCAAGCGACGCCGCGACGTGCGACGCCGCGATGCGTGCGACGCCGCGCCAAGCGACGCCGCGACGCGCGCGATGCCACGCCACGCCGGCGACGCGCGACGCGACGCGACGACACGCCAAGCAGCGCGACACCAAGCCGGCGACGCGCGAGGGCGCGAGTCCGACGCCGCCACGGCGCCACCTCGCCCAGGCCGCAGGAGCAGGCTTCCCGCGGGTCACCCGACACCCACCCGACACCCGACGGGGGCGGGCGCGGGTGCCATTTTGCACCCGCAGGCGCGGGCGTGGGTGCCATTTTGCACCCGAGCCTTTTTTCTACTCGGGTGGGTGTTTGCCAAACCCGACCCGAACCCGCCCCGTTGCCATCCCTACCCGCGACTGCACCACTGGAAGTGACGTCGGATTGGGCAGGGCCGGGCCCAGCCCGAACACCGTCCGCCGCCTCCAATTTACCGGCCCATTGACGATACGCGCCGTCCTCGCCACGCCATCGTCGTCCTCATCACCGCCCAGGAGGGGAGCCGCCGAGGAGGTAGGCTCCGCCGCGATCCGCCCCGCCGCGCGCCGTGCTCCACCGTCCCGCGCCCCACAGCCTCCAGATCCGCCGCCACCTGCATGAGGGAGGGAGAGTCGGGGTCGACGCAGTACGTCGTCGTTTGGGTCCTTTTGCTGACCGTCATCTTTTCTCCAAGCGCAGCCGCCCGGACCGCACGTTGCCTTGCCTCGCTGTTGAATCCGTCACCCTGGGTGAGCTTCAACTCTCGATTCCTCTCTCCCCAAGCCAGCTCGGTGCTCAACCCTCGTTGAGTCTCACTGATGGTTATCGCCGGCCGGGTTCTCAGCTACCTACAAGTGATTGGTACCAGATAGTACTAAGTAATTTGCATTGCAGAAGCATGCAACTTTGAAAATGTTTCTTCCTGTTTGCTTGAAGGGTGTTTAGGTACCGAAGTCTAATCATCGTGATATATATGATGTAACTGAAATCTCAAGCATGCATCTTAACGTACTTGGTACCTACTGGTATCATTGATTATTCTACTCAAGCATCTCGACTCGAGATCACTTGATTCATGAATATTTACGCTTTTTGTGATCTAATAAGTTACATGGTTGCCTGTCTTCTACACAATTTGCAACAAACTTAGTAAAAGGGGGTATCCTAGATTCCCATACAATTACTTGAAACTCCTCCTTAGGTAGAATAGTAGTTGAACCTTCCATCATGTCTCCAAACTTCACAATGGGCTCTTCTTTCTCGCAGGAACTATTATCTCCGTTGGATGGCATGAGGTTAAGTGGACAAGAAGATGGAATCAGCATTGTTACATCAGTGGGACGGTCCCTTTCCAGAAGTTGCTTTGGATACTCACCAAATAAGGAGAAATTACGGTCGAATGATTTTCTTATCCTTTTCAATATGCTTAACCAAAACTGCACATTTTGATTCTTCCTTAGCAGGTCAGCAAGCATGTTTGCTAGAATGAGTAACCCATACACGTCCATGGATAGCTCCATAGCTATTGATGCCAGTTGTGGGTAATTCTCAGGATCTGAACTTCCAAATGCGAGTACCTTGAATAGGTAAGAAAACTCCTCACGTGACAAACTTCTGAGGAGAATTGGCTTGACAGTACCAAATCTCGCAACCTCTTGGTACCTGCTTATGATAATAATTTTGCTTCATACAACCATATGTGATGTAGCTGAATAGAACTTGGCCCATTCACGGTCATCCATATCTGAAACAAACTCAACAACAACTAAAGTCCTTACTGGCATGAAATTTGGTGGCTTACTTTCCACAAATTATCGCTTTTCAAGTGTAAAACCGAGGAAAAGTGAGAGCGGACTGCATTATCATTGCAAGCATAGCCTACTAGGCTTTTCTTTCCAACTCTGTATGCACCAATCACTGGAATCACAGTCGGAGCACCAACAGGAGAATTGTCTTGCAACAAGGCATTGATCAACCCCTGCTTTTCTACAAGGCGACTAAACATGAAATTATCAATATAGAGATATGTATCATAAGGCCTTTTATGCATCTGCTTGCATCCACCCAAAAGAATAACAAACTCTGTCATGTTTGCAATAACAGTTTCCAATTTGTCCATTGCAGCTTGTAGCTCATCGTTGACAGACATAGTAGTCCTTATTGAGCCAAATACAGTACGAGTGCGCTTAAGAGGAGATGACAAGGAAGATGATGTTGTCACCTGTTTTTGGTTTCGGATCTCCTCTAACGGCTTGAATCTGAAGGTGTCAAGCACATAGTAACCTTGGTACATGGCGTCGACAAGCATTCTGAGCTGCACAAGCATCTTGGAGTTGGTGATGTATCGTCCTTCGGCCTCCTCAACTACAGTGTGCATTCTCAGCAACAGATGCTGAAATCTTTCTAGCTTCTCTTCAACACATGCTCCCTCGGTATGCTTCTTGATTAGGAAGGAGATGAACCGGCTAAATATTTCACCCGAAATGGCAGATATAACTGCCTCCATTGAGATTTTGGTTTATCGAGGAGACACAAACGGCAGTATGTATACGCAACGAGGCATATAGCACAATGAAATTAAGATTAAACTTGAAAGATGCTCAACAGTTTTTAACCTGGAGCAGTTAGCTGCATGAATCAGAGAAGAGTTTTGTAAGGCATGGAAGACCGCGCTATACTGTTTACAAAGTCAAAGTTCAATGTACAAAAATATACAATCTTATAGCTATTAAACCATAAGTGAATTGCCCACCCTTCCCGTCACCTTAGGCTGGTGGGTACAACTGGTAGGTGCAGTATAGCTTAAAAATAACAAAAACCAGTATTTCCATTTCAATTCTCCAATAATCAAGGTTTTTTCACTTACTGAAACGGTATTGGAAAGGTTACTCTCAGAAATGTCAGATTTGTTGAGATAAAATTGTTGTAAGTATATGTGAATTGCCTACCTTTCCTCATCGGCTTAGGTTTTTTTGTGAGTTGGTCGATGTATAGTACCTCAACAAAAATGACAGATCGATTGTTTTCGGGAATGTCTTCAGGTCAACTTTGTGTGAAATGTCTCAGGGTGGCATCGCTCCTACCCTGATTTATGAATCTATGTATCAACTAGAATGTGTCGTTATAACAGTTTAAGTAAGTGCAATGGTTGATGCTGAGACAAATACACCGAGGAAGGAAGACCGCGCTACCTACTAGGTTCGGTTCCTATCTGCACTGAAGAAGGAGAGGTGAACTCATGGGACTGGTTTCTTATGGTGGCCACCAGGGCAGTAGTTCTACTGCTTTCCCAGTCATGTGATTAGTCGCCTTGGCAGGCCGGGTGGAGAAAGATGAAAATCGATGACCTCTCTATCTCACTGTTTATTATATAGGACTGCCAGTCAATAAGCTTTTAATTACTACTATAAATTGCCCATGTTTGAACAACTTTTTCTCTCCTGAATCTTCCATTGTACAGTAACTCAACCTTTCTTCTTCCTCAGCAGTAATCTTGGCATACAAGAAAGCTTGTTTTTATCGTTAATCCCCGATAGTCTTTTGCATAGCTAGGAAGTAGTCAAACCATCCTTATCGGTCTTCTTTTTTTCAAATGGAAGTTAGACTTTCCATTGAGTTTTGCTATTATTTTTGCGTTTGTATATAGCTTTAAGCTCAAATCCTTTTCGAAGCAGTTGGCCAAGTATAATATATAGTGACTAATCAATCCAACGAGAATGCATGGGTTTATTCGCAAAAAGAGAATGCATGGGTTGATGAGATGAAATTCCGTAGATGAGGAGTTAAAAGTCAAAGTGTTTGTAGAACGTGTCTCTGCTTTTGGCATGTCCCTGTCCGCCATTGTGTAACAACGAGGACGAAATGTCAAAGATGTCACTTCTGAACAAGAAAGCAACTCATTTTAGTCTCGTCAATTTTCAAAAAATTTAGTCGACTTGGTGAGGGAGGCCAATTTGACCAAGTAAATGTATATCAGGCTTCCACGAATCGGGCGCGAGTCGACTTGGTGAGGGAGGCCAATTTTATGTCACTTCATAACAAGTAATCGCTATGCACGAATCGGGCGCTGCCACGTGCGTTTTACGGTTTTAGTGGCGAATCCGTCATCGACGCGTGCGGGAGCGTTCCGGAGCGATGTTGCGGGCGTCGTTCCTTTTTTTTAGAGTCGTCGGTCACGGTGCAGCGTTTCCGAGGCCTCTCACGCCCCCGCGTCCACAACCACATCTGCCCACCGCCTAAACTTCTTGTGGACACCATCCATCCACGTCTACCCGTCGCCGCTATTGGAAGTCGGCTGGTCACCGGGCGTCGATTTCAAGTCACGCCCTTCGTCCATTGCGGCTAGCCGGCTAAGTGTATATCAGGCTTCCAGCACAATTTCATTTCTAGTTATCACCTTCCATGTTCTGTCTTCAACCCCTGATACTCTTTTACAGTCGATGGATACTCTCATAGCTGCAATTGCAGGTGAATTTGTAAGCCGGTTCGTCTCCTTTACCATAAACAAGTATTACTCGGGATATGTATGCTTGGAGAAGAGAGTGGAGAGGTTACAGCATCTCCTGATGAGAGTTCACACTATTGTCGAGGAGGCAGATGCACGATACATCAGCAACTCGGCCATGTTGATGCAGCTCAAGATTCTTTCTGAGGCCATGTATCGAGGCTACCTTGCAGCGGATAGCTTCAGATTCCAGCACCATGAGGAGAACTCCAGGAACAAGGTTACTAGCTCAAATTTCTTTTCTGCCGCAGCTGTGAAACGTCCGCGCACAACTATTGCTTCAAAAAATACGGTAGATGGTGCACTGGAAAGCCTAGAATCAATTGCTGCTAACCTAGCAGAGTTCGTTATACTTTTGGGTGGGTGTGAACAAATGTCCCGTAGACCTTATGATGCATATCTTTACATCGACAGTTTCATGTTTGGGCGACATATAGAAAAGCAAAAGCTCTTGAGTTTTCTATTGCAATACAATTCACCTGGCTCTTCGCCTGTGCTTCCAATCATTGGTCGACAAGCAGTTGGGAAAAAAACTTTGGTCGCTCATGTATGCTCTGATGAGAGGGTACGGTTGTACTTCTCTTCGATTTTTCACTTAAACGGAGACAACTTTCTGAGATTTATGGACACTGAAATTCCCGTATCAGGGAGAGTGCTGGTGGTTGTTGAGTTTATTTCAGATGTGGATGAAAAAGACTGGAAGAAATTTCACGCTTTTGTCTCAAGAATCAGTAGAGGAAGTAAGGTGATCGTCATTAGCAAACTTGAAGGATTAGCAAGGTTTGGATCAGTAAAGCCTATTTTTCTCAATAACCTATCATATGAGGAATTCTGGTATCTCTTCAAAATACTCGCATTCGGAAGTGCAGACCCGATGGAACATCCAGGGCTAGTACCTATAGCAGAAGAATTGGCCAAGGAGTTGCAATCAGAGGGATCACTTGTTTCAGCCAATGCGTTCGCAGATGTGTTGAGAAGCAACCAAAATGCCCAGATCTGGCTTTCTATATTAAATAGGTGCAGAAGAATGACAGAGAAGAACCTCTCTATGTATGGTAAGAAACCAAAAGTATGTTTTGAACAGGGTCAACAAGTAGATATAACAGACTTTACTCTGCAACCTTCTTCTCCAATTCGCATTGTACCTAGTACTAGTAGCAATAGTGCAGTGAAGGAGTTACCAAAGGTGACACTTGGAGAACTTATGGCAAAACCTTCTGCTAGACCAAAAGGAGAATTCAACCTATTGGTATGGGAATCAAGGTTATCTCCTTATACTTCGTTTGTTCACTTTGTTCCGCAAAATGCCCAGGATCCGCGAGAGTGTACAACTTTATCAGGTAGGAAGCGCTGTAGAGTGACATCCTAGCTAATCTAGAAAATGAAGCGGGTGTAACATATTTATGTGAAATCAGCTGTATGTATGTCATAACAATGGAAGCTCTTTCTCTAGTACTCTCAAATGAATATGAGTCATGCATTCATTTGTAATCTAATGGTCTAGATCTGTTAGTGATCTTATCACACTGAATAGTACCTAGGATTACTAACCGATGACCTGTGTAACGGTAAAATTTTCGGACTTGGAAGGAAATATATTATCAGAAATTGAGAGGTTTCCAACCAGCCTCGTCTAATTTGTAGAATCCTAGCTGCCCGGTGCTTCGGACAATAAGACTGATCGGGATTGGGATGCGGATGGATATCATGTACACGAAACCTCCCTGTGACCAGATCAGTGACCTTAAATTCCAAACTATGTTTGGATTTGAGCCACCGTTCGCCACGCCATACATGTGGCGGCCACAGGGAAAAGGCTGGTGCTTTTTTTTTTTGAACCTCTCAACTCTGAATTAAAGTGTAGAATCTGCTCATGCGCAACAAGCAAGACGGCCCACACACACACAACCAGTCCTACACCTAAACACAGCGAAGTAAAGCGTCCTTCGAGAGATCTTGCACGACTGTCACCACGCGGCGAGAGGTACCAGAAAAACAAAAGCAACTACGACTTTACAAAGAAGCCCCTAGAAAAAGAAAAAACACAAGAAGCCCACGAAGCTTCAAGAACCACGTGCTCCGCCGTCTTCAGCAACGACGGACACGACGACGACGAACGAAGTCGACAGCAACGGCCAGCCAAGGACAACCGGAACAGCAAGCCGCAGCCATCCCCCTTCCAAACGATCCACAAGCTCGTCGACCGCGCAGAGGGAATCGCCGTCGACACGGCGGGAGCTTGGAAAGATTATTCCACAGCGACGACGCCTCCACCGCCACACGCCGCCGCCTGAAAACTAGCTCACGTCGAGGAAACCACCGACGAGAGAAAGGGAGACCACAGACGGCACCAAGCCATCCATAGCCACAAAATCTCCACGGACCACAACCGAAGAGAAGAACACCGGCGTTGAGGACGTCGCCGCCAGCTCCGCCAGCACCTCACCTCCGCCGACAGCCCATAGGAGCAAAAGACGTGGAGGCGCAGACTCCGCCCACAACTCCCGCAACCAATGACTCCAAGCCGGATCAGGCGGGCAGCAGCAGAGTCGCCGCACACCGCCAGCGCCACCGCACGCCAGAGAAGGCATGACGGCCGCTCCCCAACCGAGAATCACCGGAGAAATACGAGACGGCGTCGACCTCCACAAAAACTAACCTAGACTACTAAAATCTAAGCAAACTAGGGCTATACAGGCCGGACATCGACCCCGCCGCTCCCATCTATCTCCCGAGACCGAACGGCCGCTGGAGACAAACGGGAGACACGAGCGAGATCGACGCCGGAAACGGCGAGAGCTCCTCTGTTTCGCCCTTTCTACTGTAGCAGTATGGATAAGGTTCGATTGCTTAGCTGGTTGTTGAAAAAGGCTGGTGCTTGGTTCTCACTACAGCAGCTCCTGCCACGCCATTCCCAGCTGTTTTCTTAGACTGTGGCGGCCACGATGTGGCGCCGATTTTGGCGCCACAGTTTGTGGCGAGAAGAACGGTGGCGTGGCAATGTGTGGCCTACATCCAAACATGCCCATACATGCAATTTGTTCCTAGTGATTCTTGTCAAATGTACAAATGAACAGTGATGTTTGAAGTTCAGTAAACACAATGTCTCGATACAAAACTAAGGATGGGGAAACAACAATATCTCCAGACAGCGTATCAAATCATGTCGCTGATCATCGCAAAAAAAAAAAAAAAATCATGTCGCTGATCTGCAGCCACAGCCCACAGCTAAAGAAGCCGTCGCCGACTTCTGCACCCATTCTTCCATGCCAATGCAACACAGCACATGTCCCTGTGCTGCGTTGACGCTGCTTTCGTTCAATGCAGTAGTTGTGTGCGCCCAAGAACGGAAAAACAGAGTAAACATGATTTTAGATTGAGGTGATGCAGTTGTTGTTCGCCCCTTTGAACAGTTTTGTTGTAATGTGACAAGTTGTAATACTCCAATTCTGCAGGTAGCAAAAGGTACTGTAAAATCTCAAATAAAAAGGAAAGTACTTTACCCCATTTTCTTATGTACCAGAATTGCACCCAAAAAAAATATTTAGGAGGGTATAAGACTACAGAAATGCAGCCGGACGCTTCCTGCTGGTTGGCACTGTTGCAGGATTGTCCCAACGCAAGCGGCGGAAACAAAATGCACATATTTAGTGTACGGCGCTATCCTTGATTCCCATGTTACCAGATCAAAATCACCACTGGGGAAGAACTCTAGAATCCACTATCAAATCTCCGAAGGTCACGGTGGGCAGCGGCCTTTCAGTGGCGTCGGCTTCAGAGCGAGGAGGCATGAGGCGCAGTGGAGCAAAGGAGGGGGAGATGAACCTTGCTATATCCGTTGGGCGATCTCTCTCAAGCAGTAGCTTTGGGTGCTCGCCAAATGTGGAGAGGTTACTCTCCACTACACCCCTGCACCTCTCTAGCACCGACAGCCAGAACCGAGAATTCATGTTCTTCCTCAGGGCATCGCCGAATGCGTACACCGAGACAAGTGAACCTCTCAGTAGCATTGGGAACTCGTCTACCATCGATGCTAAATGGGGATGGTCGTCCATGTTTGTGCTCCCAAATGCAAGCACCTTGAAGAGATAGCTGTACTCCTCGTATGACATATTGTTCAGGCAAATTGGCTTTACTGTTCCGAATCTTGATAACTTTTCAATCCTTGTTATTAGTATCACTTTGCTTTCTCTGCCCATTCGTGCAACTGATGAGTAAAAATTGGTCCAGTCTTCGTCTTTGACATCTGAAGTGAGCTCCAACAATAACCAGAGTCCTTCCGGAGGTATGCAATGCAGGGTCTACTCTGAGGAAGTTGTCATTGTTAAGGTGCAAAATAATAGAAAAGTGTGCACGAACCCTCTCGTCGTTGCAGACATGTGCAACCAGAGTTTTCTTTCCGATTAAGCGGGCCACCTATTGATTGGAAGCACGGTTGGAGCATTAGTATTCGGAAGGCTGTGTTGCAACAAGATGTTGATGGCCTGCTGCTTCTCGGCATGGCGACCAAACATGAAGTTTTCCATGTAGAGATAAGTGTCGAATGGCCTGCGAGACATGCGCTCGCATCCCCCCAGAAGTATAACAAACTCTGTCATGTTGGAAACAGCAGCTTCAAGATTTACCAGTGCAGACTCAATCTTGTGATCTTTGTCGTAATTTGCAGAAAAAGAGCCACTTCTTTGAAATCGTTTCAGAGGTGTGGTAAAATACAGGGAGCAAGAGCCGCCGCTAACCTCCTTGGCAGCATCCATGGCGTGCCTGTACTTGAAGTTGTGCAAAGCGTAGTAGCCTCCGTACATGGCCTCCTCGAGCAACTTCAGCTGTAACAGCATGCCAGCGTTGGTGATGTATCGCCCATCTGCCTCTTCGACGACCATCTGAACTCGCAGCAAGAGATGGTGCAGCCTCTGCACCATCTCCTCTGAACATGAAGAACCTGAGAACTTGTCAATCAGGAAGGAAATGAATCGGCTCGCTAGATCACTCGCAACTGCAGATATGGCGAGGTCCATCAAATTTTTCTGAAGTAATTTATGAGGCAGAAGGTCAACCTGAATTTTGATGCTGAATTGCTGCTCTCTCTATTTATGTGTAGTGTGTAAGGATGATATATGCTCAGATTACCTGACCAAATTGGTCTCTGTCATGTAGGAAACATCTGTGGTGCTTTGAGTGGCTCAGAGGGCTGGAGGCGGTTGCCTACTTTTCTTGACAGAAACGTCATGTAGGTAGTCTATATCTAGTGGTGAGTCTCGAACCCATGGACAGGTGGCAGCTACTTTTGTCCGTGTTACGTCAAATTTTCAACTTAGTAGAAATTTTGTTTGATGATGTGCATTTTTAGATTTAACTTAATTTAGAAATACATCATGAACCAAGACAGTTCTATGCAGGATTCTATCATGTCAGGAAACATTGTAAAATCTACTCCTACTATACTGTGAGTATTATCTTACTAGTAGTAGGCAATTAAGCCATAGCAGTAGACGCGATGACTTGGTGCAGCAAAGATGGTATGGCGTAACAATCCCTGTAGTCGTTGATGAGCAGCACCCCTAGAACATTGAGGAAGTCGAAAAACTTTATTCGCCCTCTTGTAATGCAGGAGTGTAACAGCCCTAATTTTAAAATTTTGAGAAAAATGTCTGTGAAATACTTTGAACCAACATGCTAATGCATAACATGCAGTGTTCTGAATTTATCTCGGCATGTGTGCATATATTTCTCAGGTTCTCTAGAATTTATTTGACTTCTCTGATTCTCTTGCAGCTGAGAAATGCTTTTCTTTTATGATACCATTTGCGTGATTTTCGATTTTACTGCAATTAAATTTGCAGTGATCATTCACATGTACTGCATCCATGCAAATGATCATGGCGTGGCACTGATGGAGTTGGGACACATGTTTAGCCATTTAAACACACTAGTAATCACAATAACTAAGAGAGTTAATTTTTGTTTAAATATAAGAGATACGGTAGCATATTCCTTTCCTGTACCCTGCAGCTTCAAGCACAATCGTGATGCATTTTTCTTCTCCATGTTCCAGTAGTTTCCATCGTTATCTGCCATAGCTGCCCACAAAACCGTCCTCTCTATTCTGTTTAGCGACACAGCAGAACGATCTCTCTTTCACAATCCCAAACTCAGTCCACCTTCGTTCTTATCTATTTCACCAGACAAAGCACGAACACCTCTTACCATCACCATGAACTAGTAGCTGCAGCTCGAGGAGCATCTCCCTCCCTTGTTCTGCAACACATCTGCACGTAGCAATAGGGTAAGATTTGCATTTTATTTCTCTGTACCTTCGATCATTTCTTATCCAGCAGCCACGGCAAGAAACAGAGCAACTGCAACTTCTTTAGCAATCCATGTTCAGGCTTGTTGCCATCACCGACAGCAAATCTAGTGACTGGATTAGCAGTCCTTTTATTGACTCTATATAGATTGAGAAATAGCAAGGTAGTAACAGCTCTAGTAAGATTATCTCCAAGACCAAGAGCATACTTTAGGGCAACAGAAATCGGAGAAGCTTGTGAAGCTTTTCCATTAGCACCTGTAGCCAGCCTGCATATCCTGACATGCAAGTGTGCACTAGCCATGGTAGAACCAGCTATGTTACAAAAGAAAGCAGAGAGCAGTAGTGAAGCTCTAACATTAGCAACACTAGTCTGTCGACAAGCTGCAGTGCTAACTTTGTTTCTCTCATGTGTATGTTGGCAGAAGTACATGCATAAAATACGTTTAGTTGAGATTGGTCTAGCCACAGATTAATTGGTTAGCAGCTGCAGTAAGCATTGGAAACAGTAGTAGTAGTTTAACTGTTAGTATCCAAGTTCTACCTCAAAAAAGATGCTACTCTGAGGAATTCTAATGCATATATGCATTTTGTCATGGCCGGACCACCACTAATGAATGGATTAGCAGTAGCACCACTATCATGAAGGCTATGTACTAGCTCCACTACTAGCTT